>CP139504.1:1714659-2451679 GCA_021014915.2 Artemisia tridentata subsp. tridentata | reverse complement strand
GTCACATTTGTTCAAAAAAATGTGAATGGAGGGGTTTAAGCGAAATTATACGTCTGCCCCTCAAATAAAAAAGCCTGTACCCTTTATATCTGTTATTTATTTTAGGTTTTCAAAAATACTTTTTTTCATCACTGATTTGCATATGCTTTGTTTAGTTTTTGGTTGCACCCAAACGATGGCCATTTTACATCAGAAATATGCGAAGATAAAAGAATTTCAGGTTAGTTTGCATCTATCTCCCGGTTAAAAATGTTTTTTTTAAAGATCCCTTTCCCCGGGTTTTATTTCATACATTATTGCAGTATGAACATGAACCACACTTAATGGGAGAACATGTTTTGCAGATAAATGCATCTAAAGTGTTACTTTATAGTGGCAGAATAAGACATATGTACTTCCAAAAGGGAACAGCAAGCGGGGCAACTGTAATGGTTGTTGCAGACATGGTATGTTTTTAAATGTTGGTTATGTATGTACGTCCCAACCCCTCTTTTGCCGTGCTATATTCATTTTTTAAATTTCCCGAATAGTTTAATAACCATGTAGGAGATAGTCCAACTTTCATTGACCATTGTTCTAAAAATGTAAATTTGGAGTGGTAGCGAAATTAATACGTTGACCCTCAAAAAAAAAAACCCTTGTACCCTTTATATCTTTAGTTTTTTAGGTTTTCAAAAAATACTTTTTTTCATCACTCATTTGCAAAAGCTTTGTTTAGTTGTGGTTGCACCCTACGAGGGCCCAAATTTTACATCGGGGAAATTTATGCGAAGATAAAAGAATATCGGGTTTTTTTGCATCTATCCCCCGGGTTTTCAAATGTTTGTTAGATCCCTTTCCCGGTTTTATTCTCATACATTATTGCGATAGGAAAAAAGAACCACACTTAATGGGAGAACATTTTTTGCAAAATAAATGCATTAAAGTGTTATTTTAAATAGTGGCAGAATAAGAATATGTATTTCCCAAAAGAACAGCAAGCGGGGCAACTGTAATGGTTTTTGGGAAGACATGGTATGTGTTTAATGTTGGTTATGTATGTACGTACCTAACCCTCATTGCCGTGCTATATTCATTTTATTAATTTCCGAATAGTTTAATAACCATGTACGGAGATAGTCCAACATTCATTGACCATCAGTCATAATACTTTGGTAACTTTGCTCCCGATAATGTGGCAGTTGTGTCAGGATCTGCTTCATTGTAAAATCTACTACAGAGATAATAATAATACAGTCTCTAACCACCGCTTGGCTTGCAGATGATGGAAAATGGAGAATGATTATTGGAAGTAAGAATTCCTCGGTACGGTCATTCGGGAAGTCCCTCCGAGGACGACTCCCATACAATTCTTGCGAGAGCTGGAGAAGCGTCTAAACAGCTTATCTGCAGCGAAAAGGATGCATCAAACAAAGGCAAACTCGGTCCTTTTGGACTATTAGCTTTGACTTCTAAGGACTTGACTGAAACCAGCATGCTCAAAACCAACATATACCAGGTCTTAAAGCGAAAAGGTTATCATCTTTTAATTAACAATATAATAAGCATTGCTCTTTTTAAAAGAAACTTTGTTATAAAAAATATAAGTATTAAGTTCGCTAATACAATTTAAAATAGTTGTAGGATGAATCAAATAACCACACTCAAATTGTTTTTAGCGAACATTTACAAGCCACAAGTTACAACACAGTTTATCTATTCTTTAGTTTACACTATAAATGGTAAATTTTTATAACTTGCACTTTCTATCTCACAAACACTAGCTGAAATTATTTTCTATGGATGTACTGATTGTGTAATCTGTTTTTTTGGCTATATGAGTTGCATTTGTTGAATTGGTTAGTGATATGTTACTTGATTTGCATGACAAAACAAGTTTGAACTATGTTGACAATTGTCAATTGCAATATAGTCCGGTTGGGTGCCTTTTGTCGCCTTCTTTGAGTCAAATCAGGTTAATACAGCAGAATTATGACAAAACTATCGTCTAAAAATTTCTCTTCTTTTTACAGGTAGGATACAAGGTGAAAGTCAAAACTGAATCTGAATGGCTAAGATTGTAGCAACCTGCCATTACACCTTCACCTAAATGCAACAAAACTCTTAACCTGTAACAATAACAATTCTTTAGATGTTACATTGGAATTTAGGTAGGATACATTAATGTACATTTCTTGCCTAATACAAATTCCTCATCTAAAACACCAAATTGCTACAAAATACTCATGCAAATTACCCCGCCGCAACGCGAGGGTTGCCCAGATCGCCAAAGAGATATTTATATATATACTAAAAACCGTGATGTGTACTGTAGCAACAGTACCCACGCAAGTTTTGTGTTTGCCCATTTTAGTCCCTGAGGTTAATGATCAATTGCGAAGATAGTCCTTAACGACCGTTAACTAACAGATATATGGATTAAATTTGCAACGGACCAGTAACTTCAGGGGTAATTTTTTTTCACCGTTAGTCCCTAAGGACTAACTTTGCAACAGAACGTCACGTTAAGGGACTAAAACTGAAAAATTAATTCAACAGTACCAAACAGTGGCTGCTACAGTAAAAAACAGTGGGGAATAGTGTGTGTAGTGTAGCTAAGGATTTTCGCTTTTAGTCCCTCTGGTTAGCTATAAATTGCACCGTTAGTCCCCCGTTAGCGATCTTTTGCAAATTTAGTCCTTAAAAAAAAATTATCGTTTTATTTCGAGTTTTCATTAGACCAAACATTCCCGCAGCAACGCACGGGTGCCCCCGCTCGTATTATATTAATTATTAACTAATTAAATTATAAAATACCTATAACTAGTCAAGTAAGACTGGTAAGGACATATTTCCTGCGATTGTACAAACATCCAGATTTTACTTACAACTTCATGATCTGCACGATGTTAGTGTCAATGGAACAAACAGAAACAATTTTTTGAAACAACTTCTAATAGGATGTAACAAATTCGTAATAATAATACTACGTCAAAATGGATGGCAAGACATCGATAATTATTATAATTAAATGATCACATATATTGTTTATGTAATGAGTTTTCTATTTTTAAATTTGTCATTTGTTTCTAATTATACATATGTCTTTTTATATCTTTTAACACTTTATATTACAGCTTACAGCTACGTTGGAAAACACATTTATAAAAGAAATTTTTTACAGCTCGCAGCTATCACCAACAGCCTATCAGCTATCATCTTACAGCTTACAGTTAACAGTTTACAGCTTACAGCTTACAGCTTACACCTTACACCTTACAGTTAGTTTTGTCAAACATATCCTGAATAATTATTTTGAAATATATGACAAATTAAAGATTTATAGAGGATATATATATGAAGATAGTATATATATGAAAATAGTATACACACGAGTTTATAACTCTCTTATGTTTATACTTGACGCTTTACAAGCCCTATGCCCCTATCCATGCATGAGTATATAGGAAGCCAAGTCCAAGCTTCTTGAAGCGGCAAAACTTCATACTCACATAGGTAGTTTCTTTTTAATCATGCCCTGCTTGCACTTTTTCAAAAGAACTATTAAGAAGATAAACTTCAACCTCTTCATCTTGCAGGTCTGAACACATACCTTGGGATAATATAACATGTGTTCCAATCTCTAAGTGTGAGCTTTCCGCATTGAATTCAGCTTCTAACATTGTATTAGAATGGAATTGGGTGTCTCACCATTAGAAAATTTAAACAGACTTTTATTTCATCCCTATTCCGACTTTGTGCACCAAGTCCATAGCAAACCCTCTTTCAAGCGGTAAGCTATTGGTAGTTTTGTTTCACTATCATAATGCAATGAACATGGTTACATTGACTTTAAACATAATGCCATATGTTTATTAGCAAGTCCTTTAACCATTATACTTCTTTAAACAAGAAAACAACGAATCATGATGCAGTCGTTGAATACGTTGTACAACTCTTTTCTTTGATCACAATATACTACATCCACACCAAATGTAAAATCCAACATTTATGAATGTGTAATCTTCTTGATCATTAATCCAACTCACATCAATTTATCCTTATAATATTTAAAGGATCGCGTTGTATTCTAAACCATTACCCATGGTTTTTCTTTTTCCATAAATAGGAAAGTACTCGGCATATAGCAGCCCAACATATCATTTACATACAAACAAATGATACTACCCGACCAATAATAGACCATCTAAATACAAGTACTATGTATCCATTAGACAAAATGACTTGGTCGATTTAATGTAATAGATTGATCTAGTATTAATAACATGTTAATTAAATTCTCCTCGTAGCATTTGTTTACAAACAAACAATGACTTCTTAAGGAATGAATGTGCAATCTACATCACAATGGTTTAGTCATGTAATAGATTGATCTATAAAAGTTTCCTTATCTATTGGTCCTAGATTCCCCAAACTTTTTTCACCATACATAATACTCTATACTTCATCTTGTCTAAAACAAATACACGACCATGATTATCACTTGAAAAATATTGTATTAGTTTGTTAGTAATTCGGGTCTTGATAATCAATGATTGCCGGATAAATTCTTGAATTGTGTATAAAGTTCACTTTCCTAATACAATATTTCGACCCTATTGTGCCTTGGGTTACACAAAATTCGTATTGAGATAAGACAAGAATGAACACTCTAATTCTAGGCACAAGAAAGAGAGCAAAACATAGAGAATTTGTATATGTTGTTGATATAAATATGTTCATCATATGAAGACCAAATTATGTTTACATATATGTAAACTAAATGGTGTTTGTAGGGAAAAGTTGTGACTCTTGGTGAAAAGTCATAACCATTCTTTTAATCATGTCCAACAATAGTTTTGTAACTGAAAAAACTGTCGCTAACTGCAACCATAACTGTCACTAACTGCAACCATTAAAGGCATGTGTACGGACAATTTAGTGACCAAGAAATTCTGTCACTATATGTCTCTTGACTTACATTAACAACCTTTACCATTAATTGTACCCGAAATCAAGTTACTAGTTTATACAAGTGTGCACTCCACACCTCGAAACTCGTATTATAACTTAACTTGAAATCCATTTGGTCCCGGGTAAATCACCATTACACATAAAATGATTGATGACACTAAAATCACCAACATTCTTCGTTTACAACCTCAAAAGTGGCGTTCTACATGAAACCAACATTGTTGTTCCGGATGATGCATGTGACCCGAATATTTTTATGCATCCCAATAAGCTGTTTTCCATCCATGGCATTGGGACAAATTCCTTCCCGATGAAAAATGCAGATATGAATAAAAGTTATTGCCAGCGTTTACTATCGTGTTATTAGGTATTAGAATTCAGATTCGTGTACGTTGCTTTTAATGTTTGTGTTCCAGATTTGTATTTTGTTGCATCCATTTGATTGCTTTTATCATGTGTTTGGTTCCGTTTATCTGATAAAAAGTACTGTGATTAAGTCTTTAAAAAAATAAAGGGAAGAAAAGAAAGAAGGATGATGGGATACTCCAACTCGCCTGATCCATCAGTTTTACCACCTCGATTATATCCCCAGGATACGAGATTTGATTTATTTGATCAACCGTGTACAGAAACGTCACTCACCCTATAAGAAGTTTGGGGCAGATCAATACAGAAATGAACCGAGTATATTGAAAGTACACAGGGTACAATATGGGAGTATAATTTCTTCGAATAATAGCAACTACACAGGTGATGATGGCCGTCATATGAATGCAGCATCACCCATTGTAAAACGCCTCAAAAAAGTCTCATGAATTGCTACCAGGCTATAGATACTTGTTCAGCTTAGTAGACATTTTAACACTCACACCAAATCATCTCACACTCGTAATCAAAATATATATTTGAAGTAATTGCATAAACTTTTGTGAACCCGTGAAAATTTTACTTTTGGAAGCTAAGGCTAGAGAAAAAATCATCCATGTCTGCTGTTGCTGAAGTCGAGTAACCAGTGGATTTACCGAGCCCAGATCCTGTACCCATCGCTCTACCCATATACAGTGAATTTGGTAGTCCTTTGTCCTTTTCTTCGGTTCCAGCTGACAGACCGCCAACAATCCCCGCATCCTGTTGGCGAGAGTGAAGATCGGAAGGAATCAATCTATCTTTGGGTAGTATTGACAAGATCAATTATACAGAGAAATTATAGGGTGTAGTTAATTGCATATCTCTTTATAGTTTAGATTATTTTTTTCCTTGTGTACAAACCCCTATATATGCATGTATATCTCTTGTAATGAATATAGAAAAAACTAAATCCTTCAAACGTATTACTTGATTACATGGTATCAGAGAGTACCATTTGAAACCCTGTGAATCGAAAACCACCCCTCGAAGAACAATGTCGGACAAAGAAACCACCCCTCAAGAACCTCGTTTTGTTGTTCAGGATGCCCCCTTCCCGACTGGGATTATCCTCGATGACACAAACTATCAGCTATGGTCTCAGCTGATGGAGATGAGGATTGGAGCACGCAATAAACTGGGTTTCTTAACCGGATCCTCCTCGAAGCCGGACTACGGCGACAAACAAATCGAAAATTGGCTCATGGATAATAATCGGGTCAAGAGTTGGCTCATAGATTCGATGAGTCCCACCTTGATCCCGAGGTTTATTCGTTTGAAGACGGCGAAAGAAATCTGGGACGCAGTGGCTAAGACGTTCTATGACGGGACGGACGAAACACAGTTGTTTGAACTGAATCGTAGGTCGTTTAGTATAAGACAAAACGGACGACCACTTGCAGCGTATTACAACGAATTGATCGGGATATTTCAGGAGATTGATACCCGGTTGATGTCTGGGGAAGATGATGTGAGCCATGTAGTCTCACTTAATAAAATACTTGGACGTCTCCGGGTGCACATCTTTCTTGCTGGATTGGATGCAGAATTTAATCAAGCACGAGGAGAGATCCTACGAAAAGATCCACCCTTAGATCTTGAGGCATGCTATGCGTTCATACGAAAAGATCAGTCCCAACGGAACACTATGGAAGACGTGAAGAATGAACCTGATAGTCTCGTGCACCTCACCACCCGAAATCGTCCTCCACAAGGAAAAACTTCAGGAAACAAAAAAAACACTTTCGTTTGTACTCATTGTGGCGAAGAAGGACACTCCAAACAGAGGTGTTACGAGATCGTTGGCTACCCGGAGTGGTGGGACTTCTCAAAGAGGCCACGAAGGAAGGTGGGACAAGCCTCTATGGCCACTACAAAGACCGAAGAGGCGACCTCCGTTGCTGCCCATACCGAGTCATTCACCACCCATGGTATGTCAAATACAACTAAACCTCTTATTAGTGAGTGGATTATTGATACAGGTGCGACGGATCACATGACAAATGATCCGTCTAAGCTGATTTTGAAAATCCGACCTAAGCAAACCGTAGTAAAAACTGCAAATGGGGGCCTCGCTAAAGTGACATGTGAAGGTTCTGCTCATGTGTCAAATTCTATGAATCTCGACACTGTCCTAGTTGTTCCATCTTTGTCATCGAATCTATTATCTATCAGTCAGATTATAGATCAACTTAATTGCTATGTAACGTTTTGGCCAACCAAATGTGTGTTTCAGGACATCACGACGAATCGGATTCTTGGCTATGGTATTAGGAAGGGCAAATTGTACTATCTTGAAGAAGAAAGACCGGCTGAAGCATACAACATGAACGGGAGTTCTTTATCGTGGTTATGGCATCGTAGATTAGGCCACTTGTCGTTTGATTATTTGAAAAAACTGAAACCTGAATTATTCTTGAATAATAAACAGTTTGATTCTAATTGTGATGTGTGTGAATTGGCAAAAAGCCATCGGTCTTCATATTCCCCAAGTGGGAATAAAACATCTATTCCCCTCATGAAGATTCACTCCGATGTGTGGGGTCCGGCACGAATAGCTACTCATAATGGCTATCGTTTTTTTGTTACTTTCATTGATGAATTCTCTAGAATGATTTGGATCTCTCTGTTAAAGCATAAAAATGAAGTAATACATGCTTTTAAAGAATTGTACAAGCTGATCAAATCTCAATACAATTGTGAGGTTAAAATCCTCCAATCTGATAATGGAGGAGAGTATGTGAATCGAGACATGGAAGTTTTTTGCAGGGAGAACTCTATTAGACACCAAACGTCATGTTCAAATACGCCTCAGCAGAACGGGCTCGCGGAAAGGAGGAATAAACAAATACTTGAAATTGTGCGAGCCTCGTTATTCGACATGAAAATTCCACGCCAATACTGGGGAGAGGCGGTAAGAAATGCTGCGTATTTGATGAATAGAACACCGTCAAGGGTTATAGAGTTTAAAACTCCACTGCAACTGTTACACGAACAACTAGATATTCCGATGGAGTCCAATCTCGAACCACGCGTATTTGGGTGTGCAGCATACGTACACTCTAATACTGGAAAATTAGAACCACGAGCAATAAGGTGTATGTTTCTAGGTTACGCCGACTTCAAAAAGGGGTACCGATGTTATGACCCAAAAGACAGGAAAATGTACATTACTCGTGATGTTAATTTTCATGAAAACACATCCTATTTTGCCAATGCATATTCCCCTCAGGGGGAGAGGTCGGATGAGGGTAACATGCCCGATATAGAAAAAGATAGTGGGCTGGTTGATGGACTCGAAGAGGTAGATGGGCCAGATGGGCCAGAAATGATCGAAGAGGAAGACGAGACATATGGGCCAGAAACGAATGCAGATGGGCCAAATGCAGATGAGCCGGAAAATCTCGAGCAAGATGGGCCAGAAACGAATGCAGATGGGCCAAATGCAGATGAGCCGGAAAATCTCGAGCAAGATAGTACAACGAGCCCAAGCCCATCCTATACCGAGCCGGATCCTACGTCACCACAAGGTACATTAAATAACGAACACTCTAACGTTTTTCATGAGAATGTCGATATACAGGTAACCCCAGAGACGAGATATCCAGTGAGAAAAAATAGAGGGATACCACGGAAGCAATACCAACCGGACTTTACATCAAAATCGAAGTACCCAATATATCACTATGTGTCCACAGTTAAGTTGGCCGAACCACAAAGACACATGGTGGAAGAGTTGGCCGCTGTTATCATTCCGAAAAACATACAAGAAGCTATGAAAGATCCAAAGTGGAAAAGGCAGTATATGAAGAGCTAGATGCATTAAAACGAAATCGAACGTGGGATGAAACGATACTCCCGCCGGGTAAGAAAACCGTAGGGTGCAGGTGGGTCTTCACAGTCAAACTGGATTCGAATGGAAGGGTAGACAGGTATAAGGCCAGATTAGTCGCTAAGGGATATACACAGAAGTACGGCGTAGACCATTGGGATACTTTTGCACCGGTGGCGAAAATAAATACTATTAGAATCCTGGTGTCAATTGCTGCAAATAGAGACTGGCCGCTTAAACAATTCGATGTGAAAAACGCCTTTTTAAATGGCTACCTGGAAGAAGAAGTGTTTATGGATCCCCCACCCGGAATGAATTATGGTGACAAGGTATGCAAGTTGAATAAGGCGTTGTATGGACTTAAACAGTCCCCGAGAGCATGGTTCGGAAGGTTCTCAAAGTTCATGAAAAATGTTGGTTATAAACAATCAGATGCGGATCATACATTATTCGTAAAGAATCGTGGGAAGAAGACAACTGCTCTGATTGTGTATGTCGATGACATGGTAGTGACTGGCAATGATCCGGATGAAATAAACAAACTGCAAGAAATATTGGGCAAGGAATTCGAGCTGAAGGACCTTGGAAACTTGAGATATTTCTTAGGCATTGAGGTGGCGAGGTCCAAACATGGGATTACAATGTGCCAACGGAAGTATGTTCTTGATCTCCTTGCCGAGACCGGTATGTTAGACTGTCAACCCATCGACACCCCTATTGAAGTAAACCACGGGTTGACTCTCCTGACAGGTCAAGTACCCGCGAACAAAGAACGATATCAGAAATTAGTCGGAAAACTAATATATTTATCGCATACACGCCCTGATATTGCATATGCGGTAAGTGTAGTTAGCCGGTTTATGCACGCTCCAAATAAAAGCCACATGAGAGCCGTATATAGAATCCTTCGCTATTTGAAGTCTTCACCAGGAAAGGGACTGTATTTTGCGAAAAATGGAAAGCTAGAAGTCATGGGATATACTGATGCTGACTGGGCTGGAGATAAGTCTGATGGTAAGTCCACTTCAGGGTATTTCACTTTTGTGGGAGGAAATTTAGTGACTTGGAGAAGTAAGAAACAAAAATTTGTGTCTCGGTCAAGTGCAGAATCAGAATTTCGGGGCATGGTTCATGGAGCGTGTGAGTTGTTGTGGATAAAACGGGTGTTAAGGGATCTTAGCATTGGTATAAATGAAGCTATGAACCTTTATTGCGATAATCAAGCGGCTGTGAAAATTGCAAACAATCCGGTTCAACATGATCGAACAAAACATGTTGAAATTGATCGTCATTTTATTAAAGACCACCTCGAGAAGAAGACGATTAAGTTGCCGTTTGTTAATTCGAAGGAGCAGCTAGCAGACATGCTAACTAAGGCAGTGAATGCAAGGTTATTTAGCGACTCTCTAGACAAGCTGGGAATGATCGACATCCATTCACCAGCTTGAGGGGGAGTGTTGGCGAGAGTGAAGATCGGAAGGAATCAATCTATCTTTGGGTAGTATTGACAAGATCAATTATACAGAGAAATTATAGGGTGTAGTTAATTGCATATCTCTTTATAGTTTAGATTATTTTTTTCCTTGTGTACAAACCCCTATATATGCATGTATATCTCTTGTAATGAATATAGAAAAAACTAAATCCTTCAAACGTATTACTTGATTACACATCCGACAGATCTACCTTCTTGGCGGCCACCACAAACATATAGTTAAAATCACATGGTACACGCACAGAGCCACCGTTAGAGTTGTCAAACCATTTACTTATCAATGGGTCAATCTGGGTTGTATGTATCTCAAATGGGTCAAAAACGGTTGCAAGATGCCAAAAGTCAATTTTTTGGGTCAAAATGGTTCAATGCACACACCCTCCTTAATCGTTTTAAAGAAAGATTTTGACAATTATTAAACTTACATGGTCACAAATACATAAATCATTTACTAAGAAAGAAAAACTTACGTCCAGATATATTGAGATCAATTAGTCCACGGCTCAAAGAATCAGCCCAAACTCCATATTTGACTTGGAACCCATCCTTTTATGATGACGCAACTGAAGTTTTATGGTTTTGATTGTTTAAGCTGTTGCCACAATCCATGAAACTCTCGGTAGTGGGCTCTGCAGATGACGCTGAACCAGTATGAGAAGAAAATGAGCCAAAGAAGTCTTTATTCCAGTATGAGAACTTGCAGGAGCAGCAGCAAGTGGAGACGCAAAAAGATCATTGTTTCTCTATCCTTGACACGACTGTCATAGGAATTCCCGAAATATCATATGCTCTTGTCTTATGAGTTTCCTAGTTATCGTATTGTTTCTTCCAAATCAAATCTTTATCGATCCATATTCTAATGCTACATATAAGGTATGTGGCATGAATTGCTTTTGCCATTGAATTACTTATACAAGCCTGCCGCCATCTGCAATAGCCTTGCAACCTTTTTTTTTTTTTTTTTTTTTTTTTTTTTTTTTTTTTTTTTTTTTTTTAATTACTAGCATCATCTATATAAAGCAATCATGATAAATATTCATTTTACTATAAACTCCTAATGAACACTCATAACCAAGTATACTAATATCACAAAGTAACGTAGATCATGGTACCACATCAAGAATATTTAGTCCAACAATCACCATGAAAAAGCAATATTTAAGATAACCATTTCGTTTTGACTTGTCTATTTACCAACTAATTCATTTTAATGGTATAATAATTTTCAAGCCAATTACATGCTTTATAACACAAGTACTTTTTACAAAGTCACTTCATGTCCATGTCTTTACAAGAAAACATAAACTGTTATAATCCCACTATACGTTATAAGTTATTTAACAATTTAATGACTTCATGTATATGTCTTAATTAAAAAACATAACAAGATAACGTCTTACTTTATTATAAGTCTTGTAACAATTAAAAGACTTTATGTTTATATCTTTACAATGAAACATAAACATGTTTAACTAAAGTAATTATGAACACCATCTTTTGGTTTCAATAGTAATTTCAAGTTAATTTATTACTTCACAATAATGTAAATAACATTATTTCTTCATTTATTTATGTCATTCCAAGAACACATAAATATTCAGATTGAAGTAGCATTAGATTACTTTATTAATTTATGTCATTCCATGAATTCATAAATATACAAATTAAAGTAGTCTTGATATCATATTGACACACGTTCTAATAGGTATCTAATTTAGAAACTGCAAATTCTCATAGTTCAATTACATCAGTTGATCTGCTAGTAATGAAAATATTAAATTCACCTTGTTGTTGCAATATAGCTAAGCTCTCACATAACATAAATTGTAACACCAAGTGTTTCTTGAATTAGATTAGTATAATTCATATTAGAATGTTATTCTCTTACCTTGCAGTCAAGAGAATCCATTAAATCATATCTTTATGAGTTGTTTCTTGCACACATTGAAAGATAACATTTCTCCCACTTGTGCATGGAACAACCTCATATAGTTGATAAACAACACGCCATGCATTTGTTTATGTGATCAATATGATTGTGTCATAGATTTTAGCATAACAAGTAGTTATAGAACAACAATGTCTAGTAAGGAAACTTACAAGACTATCCTTAAAAGTATGAGTGTCTACACTTGGAAAGTAATTATCTTTAGCTACCAAGATGTCAAAGCTTGTAACTCCCACTGAATTAAAGATCATTACAATAATTCCTTATTCAGTAATAAGTAAACAATACTCCCACTGAATTTGACAACATTGTAAATGTTTCATATCCAGTGAAAGAAAATAGCGTGCTTTTAACTTTCCTACACCTTTGAATGTCTATACGTAACAATTACTTATGCACTAAAGAGTGTATTCTACTACGTAAATAATGGACTATCCACCAAATGCGATTAACTTGAAAAATTGGGCATGCAATTTCTTCCTTAATAGGTCTACCATCCTACAATGTATGTAGCACCTTTAAAATAGTCAAAACAACTAGTTTATCTTTTAAACATTTTGCGGTAATTAGTCTAGCTTCTAATTATAATAACTCATAAAATGTCATACATAATTTTCTGTTAACCAAATATCATATTTTTTACTAAGAATTTAATCATCGAATGAGGATGATAAAATCCCTATGAAAAATATTCGCAATTTTCTTAACTATTAAAAAATTTGCTATGAGTTAGATTAGAATTTAGACATATCTAATATTCCTATTATCCTTTTTCATTCATGAAAAGAAATAGGATTGTATCTCACTCTTCTTTCATAGAAAGGAGACTTCTTTTGTCTTTTAAGTAAATTATTCTTAATCAAACATTTGTTTGAAAACAGAACGGGATCAATTTACCAAAGCCCAAAGTGCGTTTACGGTTTGAACGTTGCATTAATACATTAAAACGAATTACAAAATTCAATTTTAGTATTTTCGATAATTAGATCTTTAAGAAAATAAAATACCCATTGGTAAATATTCATATAAACCATAGTATTTTCTTAAAGCTAGGATCCAAATTGACATAGTACCATTACATCAGTTGATCTGCTAGTAATGATAGTATTCAACAAGGTAATTGTCGAACAATAATTGCCAATATCATATTGCAATTCCTAGATTTATGGGATTTACAATCACAAAACTTTTGTAATGTAAGCATGTTTGATCCCCATCTTAATGCCTTGAGTCTATGCTCTCACTTCCTACTCAATTTAAGTCGTCTAACTTAAAAACTGCAAACTCATAAATCCATTACATCAGTTGATCTGCTAGCAATGAAATTATGAAATTTACCTCTCCATTGCAATCTAGCCAAGCTCTCACATGACGTAAACTACAACTTCAAGTGTTCTTAATTAGATGGCATTCGACTTAATTTTATAAGGGTATTAATTTTGACGTGTAATCAAAATAATGTATGAAGAAGCATGCATACAACTTTATAACATTGGTTTTATAAAACACTTTTATTACCAATTCACTAACAGTAAAATAGCAAAGTTTTGATTGAGGTATCGGGTTCACCAATTAAAGAATTACCAACAATTATCATCCACTTATATCGTACTTTTGCATAAGCACTAAAGCTTAGTGTTTCGGATAATCATTGTGGAATTGTGGTCAATTCACCCTTAAGATGACAGTGTACATGTAATGGTTGTTCGGTAAGTCTAATTTACACACAAACGAGCGTTAAGACAGAGTGTTGTCTCTCTAAGGCCACAATTTAATGCGAAACCAACCTTATACCCATCTTTTAGTGTGTAAACTTCGGTCGAGCCTAGTTAACCATTACGTACAAAAACATCAATCAACCAATCCTTTGGAATTTAAACTCTTAAAACCAAAACAATTTCGCCATTTATTTAGTCCATATTATTTTTCTATTCAAAAATTACCCTTTTCTGTTTATAAACATGTCTTTCATAA
The DNA here is from genome assembly GCA_021014915.2 of Artemisia tridentata subsp. tridentata. NCBI lineage: Eukaryota > Viridiplantae > Streptophyta > Magnoliopsida > Asterales > Asteraceae > Artemisia > Artemisia tridentata. Next base: position 2,437,072 of record CP139504.1, on the reverse strand, counting down.
TAATAAACAAAAAACAAGTAATACATAATAAAAAATAAAACAACCAAATAAACATATACATAACATAACAATTAAATATGTATAAACATGTAGCCACATGCAAATTTATTCAATAATCCTATTAATAATCAATCTAGGTGTATAATGCATTTATTCAATTAGGGCTTTCTTCTTCAAAGGAAAAAGATCCACATACATCGATAAATTGATTGCGTAAGCCAAACTAAACAAACACCACATAGCACGTAATTGATAACTTAATATTGGAGTCTTCCCCAATTCGACATCTATTAATAAATATACATGTTGCGATATAACTTAACATTTAATTAATATACAATTTAAACCATTTAAATCATCACACAATAAAATCCATGCAAATATGCACTTTTCATGGATTATGCTTAACAATTAACATATTGCACCAAGATCGTTTACTAAAACGCATAACCAATTACATGACATCCTAGGGTTTCTAATCATATTAAAAATCAAAACCAAAACCCTAAATAACTAATAAGGTCAATCGACCCATATAAAAAATTAGGGTTAGGAATATGAAAACCCTAAAAACATGTAATTTAAACGAATCAAGATTCAATTTTTATGCATTTCGATAATTAATTACACATTATAACGGCTCTAGATGCCACTGTTGGAATTATTATATGAGTTAATTACATAAATGGTCACTGTGGTTTGTCCATTTTTTCACATTTAGTCACTGAACTTTTTTTTTGACATAAATGATCACTGAAGTTTCAAATTGTTACAAATTCAGTCATTAAGATTTCAATTTCGTTACATAAATGGTCACTGTGGTTTGAAACTTCAGTGACCATTTATGTAATGAAATGGACTGAATTTGTAACGATTTGAAACTTCAGTGACCATTTATGTCAAAAAAAAAGTTCAGTGACTAAATGTGAAAAAATGGATAAACCACAGTGACCATTTATGTAATAAAACCAATAACATCAAGTAAGCATATGCGGAAGCGTTATAACAAGATCATATAACATGTAATTAATTAATCAATAATAAATAGTAAACGTACCTTTGTGATTCTAGCCCGAACAAGAATCAATTGAATCTTCAATTCAAGAACCCTAATTAGGGTTTATGTGGATTGTAAGAATAACCCCTTACCTTTTTTGTTATTCAATCCAAGAATCAAACAATAGTGTGTTTGAATCGTGTTCTTGTACACACGTACTAATTCAAGTAAAAGTTTATGCAAGTAAATCAAACACAAAACCTTATAGCTTATGAAAATCGAATCCCTTAAAGGGTTTTAAGATTGGATCGATTTAGGGACAAGAGGAGAGAAAGAAAACACCAATAATGTGTGTACAAGTTATGAGAAAACAATATCCCATGAGGTGTTTATATACTAGTTTTTACTTGGAGCTCAAGGCACAAAGGAGGTGGAATACACCCCTTGGCCGATCGGTTATAGTATCCCCAAAGGGATTCCGGAACCTTCTATTGTTTCCAATTTATCACAAGTATTACTTTCCTAATCTTCGTCTAACGGTCGTTAGCCATTCTCCGTTAAATACTAACGGTCGTTACTAGTTTTGTGTTTATTAATAATTATATATAACGTTTATAAATAATTATTCTTTTACTCTTCATACGTAAAGTGTGCAATCCCACGATCTCGAGTTCGATCCTAACACACAACTATTAATTTATGTTCATAAACTAACACAAACACCACCACAAAAAATGATTTGTGTTTTGGACAAAGATTTTGCGCCAGCATGCACACTGATGCATGTATTTGGCACAAACTCATGGCGAGAAATACCCCAAGTCCCATCGTATCCGATATCTGAGGAAGGCATATTTGCCAATGGTTGTTTGCACTGGCTGGTTAGTCATGTTGCCAAAGATGGTGGAAGAGGGGTAATATGGTTTGATGTAAACAAAGAGGAATATGGGTTGATTGTGTTAGAAATGGTTAAATAATTAATACGTAAATGTCTAGTATCGAACCCGAGACCTCGGGATTGCACACATTACAAATGAGTATTAAGGAATAATAATAAATGTATTTTATATATATTTATTATTAACACGAGAATTTAACGACCGTTAGTACTTAACGGAAAAGTGACTAACGACCGTTAGACGCAAATAAGGAAAGTGTGTTTGTATGTGATTAGGAAACAAGGAAAAGATCTAGAACCCTCTTTGGGTTATGGATCGGCCGAATAGGGTTTATGGGGCAACCCATTGCCTTACTTGTTCCCAAAGGTTTCTAAACACTATATAAACAAACCTAGGGTAATTGTTTTGGCTAATCTTTTGTGCACACAATTATCCCTAACTTTTCCTTCTTCTCTTTCTTTGGTTAAAATCCGATCGACACTATCCTTAAGGGTGTGGGTCGATTTTTTGTGATCAAACAAAGTCTTGTGTTTTACTTGCATAACCTTTATACGGTTTAATTTGTGTGTACAAGAACGAGGTAACAACACACTATTGTTGTTATCAAGGGATCGATTAACAAAACGGTAAGGGGTTAATCATTGATCCATATAAACCCTAATTAGGGTTCATCCAATTGTTCAAGATAATTAAAGTTTGATTCTTGTTTTGCTAGAATCAAAAGGTACGTTCTTGTTTATGTTTATGTTAATTATTTATGTGTTATACTTGATCCTTCGCTTCCGCATTATGTGTCTACTTGATTAGTGTAAATATATGATTGTCATGATATTCAAATTCCAACAGTGGCATCACGAGCCATGTATAACATGTAATTAATTACTTAAACAATAAAAAAACGTATATTTAAATTGTTTAGATCATACATGTTTTATTTTCTAGGGTTTTAATTATTAAAAATTTGTTTTTTAATATAAAAGTCAAACCCTAACCCTAATTTAGGGGGGTGTCGATTTGATACATAAACCCTAATTAGGGTTTGTGTTTTTTCATAATTAATTGTGATTAATTAGAAACCCTAGGTCTTTAACAAGTTGTTGTGTTATGAATCTTGTGACCTAATTGCTATGTGATATGCATGAATCCGTGACAAAACATGCATGTTAGTCACGGATAATTACTTGATTTAAATTGTTTAATTGTTTCCACATGTTTAATAAATCTAAAATTAGGGAAGACCTAATAAATTAAAATTAATGAATCGGTTATGTGCAACGTGGTATATTATTATTAAAACTTACGCGGCCAATTGTTGGCGACTGTGGTCCATTGGGTACAATGAGCTCGAAAACCAATGGGAGTTTTATTGATTCTATACATTATAATTCACATATAGATTATTAATAGGATTTGTTTAAAAGGTTGCATGTGGATATATGTTTCACTAACAATTAATTGTTTTATTATTAGTTGATTGTGTGTTTTTCTTTTAATTACTTGTTTATTGTTTTTTTATATGTGATATGTTAAAGTAAGCAATAAAAAGGGTAATTTTCAAAGAAAAATTAAATTGGACTAATAACGGTGAAACATAAAGTGATAAAGTATTGATCTTGCGGTGTCTTATGTGCCGATAGTGGTCCGATTCGCACGGTAATCAGCTCCCAGGCGAGACTAGCAAGATCTAAACTTTGTTACTTAAATTTTTAAGATTAAGATCATAAAACTTTTGCTTGATTGATGTTTTTGTACAATAGTGTGTTAAAGGCGGACCAAAGTTGACAAACTGTGTGGTGGGTTTATCTGGAGAGGGGTTTTTAAAGAGATCCGCTCCTACCAGCTCTCCGGGCCCGCTTGTGCGTCAATTGCGACTTACCTATATCACTATTTACGTACACTGTCATCTTAAGGGTGATTTACCTCAATTCCACGCGCCACTTTTGTGGCAAATATCCGAATAACATGTAAGTAGTAGGATATGTGGGCGATAATTGTTGGTACTTCTTTAATTGGTGAACCCAATACCTCAAGTACATAGTTTTTTGGTTTACTCTTAACTAATTGGTAAATAAAATTGTTTTGAAAACTTATGTTATAAAGATGAGTGCATGCATCTTTATACATGTTTTGATTGTCACATCAAAATTAAATACCCTAAAAATTTAAGTTACATGCCATCTAACTATAAGGAACACTTGAACTTAATTTTGGGTATGCGTGAGACCTGGACCAAAATTAATGACGAGGTGAATTACATGCTTTTATTGCCAGCAGATCAACTGAGTGTAATAAAATCATGGATAATTCACAGTTTCTAAGTTAGACGACTTAATTAAGTTGATGCGTGAGACCTAGAGCTTAAGGCATGAGATGGGATGAAACATGCTTACATTGCAAATTGATGAATCAATTTGATGTAAATCCCATAATGATCTAGGAATTGGAAAATTGTTTGCCAATTATTGTTCGACAGATTACCATCTTTTATACTTTCACTACTAGCAGATCAACTGATGTGGTGAAATCTATGAAAAGTTGGATCCTAGATTTTCAAGAAAATTAATTGGTTATATGAATATATCCATGGGTATTATATTTTCTTGAGAATATACATTATCGAAAATACTAAAATTGAATTTTGTAAATTCTTTAATTGTATTAATGCAACGATAAACCGTAAACAAGGGTTATTCTTTATTAGTAAATTGATCTACACCCGTAGGGGTTTTGGTTAGAGTCAATTTCATTAAAAGAATAAACCTAGTCTCCTTTCATATGAGAAGTGTGAGATTAAATCCTAATCCTTTTCATGAATGAGAAAGGTATGATGGAAAATTAGAATTGTCTAAATTCTAAATACATAACTCATAGCAAATTTTAATCGTTAAGGTTATTGCGAATTTATGAGTTATTAAATTAGAAGCTAGACTTATTACCGCATAATGGTAAAAGACAAACTAGTATATCTAGTTGTTTTGTTTGTTTTGACCATTTAAAGGTACTACATACAATTGTTGGAATTGTAGACCTATTAAGGAAGAAATTGCATGTCAATTTTTCAAGTTAACAGTAAGCAATGTGATGAATCACATTTGGCGTAAGTGTGGATAGTCCATCAGTTACGTAGTAGAATACAATCTTTTTGAACCTAAGTAAATTGTTATGAATAGGTTTTCTCAAAGATGTAGGAAAGTAACAAGGACACTCTTTCCTTTCACTGGTTTATGAAACACTTATTATGGTGTCGAATTCAGTGGGAGTAATGTGTTCTTAGAACTGAATAAGGGATTATTGTAAGTTCTCTAATTCAGTGGGAGTTACAAGATTTAATGTCTTGATTGTAACTCGGATTATCTTTTGAATCCCTCAAGATAATTACTTTCCAAATATAGATACTAATATTTTCAAGGATAGTCATGTGCGTTTCCTTGATTGATTGAGTAATTCTATATCTACTAGTTATACTTATGACACAAATCATATTGATCACATTAAACAAACGTGTGTAGTGTTGTCTATGTGGTACATGATGTTGTTCCATGCACAAGTGGGAGAAATCTTTATTGTGTGCAAGGTACAACATATAAGAATATGATTTAGTGGATTCTCTTAACCGCAAGGTAAGAGATTCTTGTTCTAATATAATTGTACATATCTACTCTTAGAAACACTTGGAGTTAATTTTGGGTATGCGTGAGACCTGGACCAAAATTAATGACAAGGTAAATTACATGCTTTTATTGCCAGCAGATCAACTGAGTGTAATAAAATTATGTGAATTTACAGTTTCTAAATTAGATACTTATTAGAACATGTGTCAATGTGATAACAAGATTACTTCAACATGCATGTTTATGTATTATTGGAATGACATAAATGCATGAAGTAAATATGATACTACTTCAATAATTATATATTCTTTGAATGACATAAATAAATGAAGTAATAAGTTTAACTTGAAAATACTATTGAAACCAAATGATGGTGTTCATGATTACTTTAGTTATAAATATTTATACTTTATTATAAAGTTATAAATATGAAGTCTTTAAGACTTAGTATAATCTAAAGTAAGACGTTAATTTGTTATGTCTTCTTTATTAAAGACATATACAAGAAGTCATTGAGTTGATCAATGATTTATAACGTGTAGTAAAATTATAACGGTTTATGTCTTCTTGATTGAGACATGAACATGAAGTGACTTATTTAATAAGTACTTGAGTTATAATGCATGCAAGAGGCTTGAAATTATATTTCACCATTAAGATGACTTAGTTGGGAAATAAGTAAGCCAAAAGGAATATAAAGTTATCTTTCATATTGTTAGATTATCTCACACTATGAGTTCTAATGAAATACCACAAATTTGTGGTGTGTTCAGTTAGGAAAATCAAACTTTATTTGTACTGTTTGATTAAAGATAACTATAACTTCATTTCTTCCAAAAGTTATCAAGGTTAGAAAATTGAGTATGAATTGAATATACTCAATTAGACTCCTAGAAGATTTATAAGACACCATTTATATGGAATGTGATGAATCACATTAAGTCTTAAATTGAAGTTCTGAATTTGTTAAACTTCTGATGAAGCTAGATATTAACAAACGAATGTCAGGAACTATCAATGTGTATTTGTAATGTCCTAAAAGAGAACGTTGGATAGTTGCTCTAATTGCTAATTATTTATAGATAGTCTATAAATTACAAAAGGCAAGTGGGAGTTTTATCTTGTAGAGATAAAGTTACAAGATACATAATCTTCTAAATATACACTGGCGAATGTCATAATGAGATTAGACATGTAAATGTTGGATTTCAGATGATGGAATTCTCATTCATAGATCCGCAAGGATGCCTTGGATATCTGATTAATATGCTAAGGATTATGAGTTACAGGATTATGATAAGTTTTCATTATGATAAGTTTTCAAATATTGAATTTGGAAAATTACTCATGCTATGAATGTTAAAGATGCTGTCCATCAAGATAATCAATTTTAGAAATTTGGTTTATCTTGAATTCTAAAGTAAGACTAGAGAATGAAATAAGTTTCTGTTAAAGATGGAAAACCCTAGTGGTTTAAATCTTTATGTAGAAATCATATGGACAATATTGTACACATATTTAATGTATGTCTTGTGACAAGATTATTAATCATATTTAAGCAATTAACTATGATTGAATACTCTTTCATAAGCACATTAAATATATAAAGATAATAATTGTCATACCTATTTTCATTTATATGAAAGATGACAATAGAATATCAAAACTCTTTCTTATGAGATTACTTGAGCGAGGACGGTAAGTAATCGAAAGGTCGTTTGAATTCATAATTATCTTGGAAGCGTACAAAGTGTAATAATCCATGAATGGATTAATGCATGCATCAATGAAATATTCTTATGGTTAATTATTAAATCTATTGTTTGATTTATAATTGAAATAAGACAATTTCTAAGTATTCCTAAAAGCTAGTGGGAGTATCGTGTTTAATTTCTTAAATAATGATGTATGTTGTATAACATATATGAAGTAACATTCCATGTAAGTTAAAATGTTAAGTCTTAACTTGGAATGAAACTTTATTTAAAAATTTAAGAAGTAAAACATACAACCTTGAAAATATATGTTTATTAATTATAAACATGAACGGTAATTAAATCTAATAAGACATAACATATCATTTAGAAAGTCTAAATGAAAATATATCTTTTGATAAGTTAGAACATGAATAAAATCTATGATTGATTCTAGGATTTTCATGTATATCATTGTTGTATCATGTTTGAGTGCAAAATGATTTGACAACATTTGATATCTAGTAAAAGATATTTGATAAATTGTGTAATGAATATTCTAATGGAATATGTTTGGACTTAGAATAATGATCCTCAAATTGCTCCAAAATTCTAAGTATAAACAATATGGCAAGTTGTTGCGTAATTGTTATGGCCAATAAATCTTGAAAGATTGAAAGGCATCAATATTACACAATGAACATTCAGTTTACGGAATAGTTAAAAGGCATATTGTAGTTGTATACAATAGTGTTTGTTTGATTGAGATGACACTCAATACTAGTCATGGTAGGATTTTATCCTTGATAATGACCATGTAAACTAGTTGTGCTTAACTAAGAAGCATAGTTGCATTATACATTAAAAGGTTAGAATACTTTAAACTTTAAAATGTTTGAAAGTTTAATTGACATAAATTGGTGATTGAGGATGACACACCATTTATGAAGTATTATGTTGCAATATCAAGTTAATTGATTGCACACATACAAGAATTTAAATAATTGAATTCTTGAAATAAGTATTCTCAAAATTTTATAGATCAAAGTTAGTTGAAATTTAATGCCTTGTCAACAAGTATGATTGTCAGTACTTGAGGCATAGTTGTCAACAAGTCATTACTTGAGACAAAATTCATTAACTAGAGTTATCATGCATTGATCTATTTAGTGTTTGGATAAAGGACATTAAGCAATTATTATTTATAATGAATTAAAGTACTTAGTACGTTTGTTTTCATTAATAATAATAAATTGTGTCCTATATTTGCATGTTTAAATCCGTGAATAACTTATGTTATTCTAAATGTCCGTTGTCAATTAATGATATGGGAATATCATTGAACTAAGACAAATCTGAGTATTGGTTAGAATATACTTGAAAGTATATTGATGCGTTGACATACCAATTTCACATGATATTCAATGAATTGAATATAGGACTTATCCCAACTACATGATTTTACTTTGTGGATCTTGTCAGTAAGTAAATCATGAATTTAGTTATCCTCAGACTTGAGATACCAGATAAGTGTCATGGATGTAGTGCATTTCTGTGAAGCAATTTACCGCTTACCGTAACTGGGAGTCATAAGGATTGTTTTCAGAAATGTTGCAAAGTCTATGGGTTATTCTTGTAGTCAAGAGAGAATTTGTTCCTTCAAATTTGTTTTGAAGTTTAATACTGCTGGGCCCCTCGTAGGGTTGGCAAGATGTTTGCGTGCGCACGCCCAAAGTCTATCTGGAATACGTTCAGATGTTTTGGTAATCTTGTTCAATCATAAACAACGAGAAACAGAATGTTAATTAAAGAATGATTAAGATCCATATCTTTATTAACGTGGTATTAGAAACAAAAGGATAATAATAATGATGAATCATTAAAGGTTTTCCTTGAAACCTAGCTCGAGTTGATCTAGGGGCATTGGAGTGTTGCAAGACGCCAACCAATGTCATTTTACTATTAATAGTTAACCAAGTGGGAGTTGTTAGAAATGGTTAAATAATTAATACGTAAATGTCTAGTATCGAACCCGAGACCTCGGGATTGCACACATTACAAATGAGTATTAAGGAATAATAATAAATGTATTTTATATATATTTATTATTAACACGAGAATTTAACGACCGTTAGTACTTAACGGAAAAGTGACTAACGACCGTTAGACGCAAATAAGGAAAGTGTGTTTGTATGTGATTAGGAAACAAGGAAAAGATCTAGAACCCTCTTTGGGTTATGGATCGGCCGAATAGGGTTTATGGGGCAACCCATTGCCTTACTTGTTCCCAAAGGTTTCTAAACACTATATAAACAAACCTAGGGTAATTGTTTTGGCTAATCTTTTGTGCACACAATTATCCCTAACTTTTCCTTCTTCTCTTTCTTTGGTTAAAATCCGATCGACACTATCCTTAAGGGTGTGGGTCGATTTTTTGTGATCAAACAAAGTCTTGTGTTTTACTTGCATAACCTTTATACGGTTTAATTTGTGTGTACAAGAACGAGGTAACAACACACTATTGTTGTTATCAAGGGATCGATTAACAAAACGGTAAGGGGTTAATCATTGATCCATATAAACCCTAATTAGGGTTCATCCAATTGTTCAAGATAATTAAAGTTTGATTCTTGTTTTGCTAGAATCAAAAGGTACGTTCTTGTTTATGTTTATGTTAATTATTTATGTGTTATACTTGATCCTTCGCTTCCGCATTATGTGTCTACTTGATTAGTGTAAATATATGATTGTCATGATATTCAAATTCCAACAGATTGATCCTCCCAAAAGTATGTTTTATATATGGAGTATTCATAGTTATGTTTATTGTCAGTTGGTTGATTTAAATGGCGAGGTTGGATATGTGTGTCATACGACGAGGGAGGTTTGGGTACTGAAGCAGAAAGAATGGGTACCACATTGTCAATTTAGAGAGTATCCTAATGGCTGCGAGGTTTTGGGGTGTTGGAATAAAGACGGCGATATGTTAGTAAGACAAGGGTATAGTTTCTTCGTTTACAACCTCAAAAGCGGCCTTCTAGATAGAACCAACATTGTTGTTCCGGATAAGGGATGCTACCCAAATATTTTTATGCATCCCAATAAGCTGTCTTCAATCCGTGGCATCGGCGCAAATTCCTTTTCGATGAAAAAAAGAGATTTGAAAAATATTTTTATGCATCGCAATAAGCGGTCTTCAATCCGTGGCATCCGCACAGATTCATTTTCGATGAAAAAAAGTTGCGAGCATTTACTATCTTGTTATTAGGTATTAGAATTCAGATTCGTGTTGATTTTGATGTTTTTGTTCCGGATTTGTATTTTAGTGACTGGTTTTTGTATTTTGTTGCATCTGTTTGATTGCTTTCAATAATGAACTTTGTTTACATACATGAACATGTATTGCATGCGAAATAGTGAGAACTCAACCCATTGAGAGTCTAACTGCTTTCACTATATAAGTTATCTTAAAGACAAGGGGGCATGGACTAGCTATCGTGAAATATATAGTTATGGCGTGGCCACACGTTATGGTTTTAGATGGCATATACAGGGGCACAACCCACTTTGATACGAAATACTTGTGATTACGACTTCAAAAATATGAAGTGGAAGAAAAGAAAAGAAAAAAAGGTGATGGGATACTCCAACTCGCCTGACCCATACGAGATTTGATTTATTTGATCAATCGTGTATACTACACAAACTAATGTCACTCACCCTATAAGAAGTTTAGGGTAAATCAACACGGAAATGAACCGAGTACATATAGAGTACAAAATGGGAGTATAATTTCTTCAAATAATAGCAACTACACAATATATTCATGATGTTTAATTGCATGAATCCGTTAATTTTCCAAAACCTAATTATATTTAACTATGTAATTACATAAATTAAAACCACATAAAGCTAACTCGCCCATCATGAAGCTAGAATAATTATATTCTACCACTAATTAGTGGTAATGATAAAGCTTTAAGCAAAGGTGGAAAGAACATATCTTCTAACTTTTATGCACAACTAGCTGTTCATTAAGTTATAATTTGATTGGTCATTTTGACCTAACTGAAATTGACACCAATCAATAATCTTTTCCTAAGGTGTTACACTTGTCATATGACTATGACAGTATGGCTTTGCCAAGTTTTTAGTTCGTACCTCGGCTAAATATGTACTTCCATCGTCTTAAATTAAATGTTCTGTTTCAAATAGCACACAAACCGTTATACAGTGAATAAATAAAATGTCATATGAACTTTTTTTAAAATCATTTAAATATCCAAATGATCACTCATAATGTTTCAAAATAAAATAAAAAAGACTATGACATTTATCTATTTGCATTTGGATGGGGCAATCTTTTTAGGCCTTGGTCCGGGCTCAGATAGCTGACGCTTCCTTTTTCTTAAATTGTAGCGTTTGACCGCCTTTATCACCTTCTCTCCTGAGCGATCTAATTCCACTTCCAGAATATCTTTCAAGGCTTCACAAAGATGATCAAGATCGGTCAAACCATAGAACTCATAGTGAAACATCCGCTTAAACTGATCCCAGTATGCATTCTGAAAAATACCGAACTTGATTTCACCATGATGGCTATTGACTAATGTTTGAACATCAGGCTTCAAATATAACCTTCGTCTGATTTCTACCACACTAGCAGACATCACACGTCGTTTCTCCTTGCTTTCTCGGTGTTCAACCCACAGCACCCTGTCGCCCATCTTAACAAGGAGCTCCTCAATACCAGTCACACCTAAGGACTTATAGTCCAGTGATCTGTCAAAGTGTCTCGAGTAACTTAGAGGTAAATCAGAAACTGAAAGTCCGTTCCAAGAGTCTCCAAGTAGCACTAGAAGCTCATGGTAGACAGAATTAGTATCATAAAAGCTGGAATTTACCGGCTTAGGATCATCTCTAAATTTGTCCTTTCCAACAAAATGACCGATACACCTCTTGGCCTTAACTCGAAGCATACAGCAGCTAGCTTTTTCATTCTTGCTAACTAATAGTATTGCTTTCAAGTAGGGCATAACTTGATCATAGTACTTTTGGAAGTGTTCCTGCGTTGAATTATCAGCAACTGATGCTAGAGCAGTCAAAGCGGCTTCTTGTACCCATTTATTACCACTCTGTAGCAGTAGACACAGTGTGCTCACTATTTCATCCAGGTAAGGCGTCAACATATCAGGTGTACAGTTGTTATTGAAATTTATGAGAGCAGAAGCAGCATGTGCCTGAAGTCGGGGATCACCCATGGCTGAAGCTAAAGCTGGCAGCACACGGGTGTAGTAGTCAAGCTGAAAGTGTGAATATAATTCAATAGACAAGCGGGCAATGGCAGTAATAGCAGCCCATCTGACACGTGGGTGAGGGTGATGGAATGAGTTCAACACCATGGTCACCACTTGTTGGGGATTTCTATTGATGGCCTTTGAGCATCCCCGGGAAATTTGTGCAAGTGCAATAAGAGCGGCATGATGTTTACGCCAGTCGGGCGAAGCCAAATACGCAGAAAAGTGGTGAGACGCAATGGGTAAAATAATATCGGCACCCAATGCCTCAGCCAACCTAAGCAAACACTCCTTCCCAAAGCGAAAATTGGAATCCTCCTCCTCAAAATCAAAATCTTCTTGTTGAATATCCGCCAATAACATCCTCATCAAAACAGCAAAGATCCTATTAGTATAAAAGTGCGGCGGATCCTCATAATTATGCGCCGCCCAATAAGTCAAATACTCAATCGCAGTATGACTCATCTCCGATTCCGCAACCAGCAACTCACTCTCTAACGATCTTCTTTCTTCCATTGATGTTGTGTACCTCGATCTCCCGGCCCCCTTTTATTTATAGACATGGAAACCGACTTGTGTACAAGGCCCAACCCATGCATGTTTTGCCGCCTAATTAATAAATATCTATAAAGTCCCTTTTACAATAATATCATTCCAGTTTTGGTTTTTTCAAATTTGGTTGGTACATGTTAGTGGACAATTTTTTTTTAACATAGCACCACCTTTTTGGGACCGACATTTTAAAAATTACAATTTACAAATAATACCTTCAACAATTTCATTAATTAAAGAATTTAATACTTCATTAATAAAATTAAACATTACAATACGAAATAAAAAACATTACAAATTATAAAAAAAATTACGAAAACGAACTTCGGAATGAAAAAACCACACTAGTACATAACAAAATTACAAAATAAAAATACAATTAGGAAATAAAATAAAAATATTCCGGTGGGGGTGCCAAATTATATTTTTCGGTGATTTTAGTGGAAGAAAACCCATAAGTGAAAATATCATTCCAGTTTTACGGGAATTGGTACACAACACTAGCATAGCAAACAAGATAGCATTATCTATTACATAAAACATCCCATGATTTAGATTAAAAGTTTACATTTATTTCAAAAGAATTAAAGATAAGGCCCAATAGTCACATAAAATAGGTCCCCAAAAGTAATATCAGGATTATCATTGATCCCTCGACCATGCCCTTTACAATTCATGCAATTCTTCTATAACTATAGGGGGCGGCCATTCATGCAATTCTTCTATGACTATAGGGGGCGGCCGGTTTTAGTAGCAAGGACCATTCATGTAATTTTTGTTAAACTTTCGCGAAACGTGATCTATGGATCGTAAATGATACTAGGACCAAACACAGTTTATTAATTCACGTAAATGATACACGTGGCGATCGGTTTATTAATCTATTGGTAGATATCACTAAAATAGTAGCAGTCGAAAGGATCAATAACCCTATTTTCATGCTTAAGCAACCAAACGCACCACTCACACCGGATTCAAAAAGTTTAATGCCTTTCTTTTTTTGGATATTGCTCCCCTGTTTGGCCAACCCACACATTGGCTACTACCTTCACAGTACCCTTCTTACGGTACGCGGGATGCCCAACTTTGGTGAGCACTTCTACCTTAAAAACTGACGATTTTACCGTCCTGTTAAAGGGTGCTATGCCTCGAGTAGTCACGGTTTCTCTCACATGCTTGCTTCTTCTGTTACCTTGGTAAAACTTGGGCACGGTGAATTCTGCTACAGGAAAAGTCAACTTGATATTAGGGATGTAAGAAAAAGTAATATGAACAAGATCGTAGTATGCTCCCATTGCTTTATTCTTATTATGGAGTTTCATGTCAAAGAAAATCGTTTGATTTGTGGTCGTGGTTGTGGAGGATATGTCTGATAGGTTGAGGGCCGAGACGTAAATATCCTTGAACGTGAATATAGGATCGGATGGAGTGGTGTAGAAGACACATATAACGATCACAGTCATTATGATTGTTAAAATTGGTATGATTATGCACCAACAATTAGTGTGAAACCCCATGTTAATACCAATGCAAAACCAAGAATTTGTATTGATATTAGAACAATATGAATGAAAGATTATATAAAGGAAAGAAGATTTATGACTTCTCGTTTAACTGACGGTGTTGTTATAGATGTTGCAACTTTGAAGAAATTCCCTTTTTGTTATGAAGAAGTCAATTCGTTAGGAATTTCGAGGTCATTTAAAAGCAAAACATGTGAAAAAGTCATCCAGTTCAACCAAGACATGTCGAATATTGTTATTAAGCATTGTTTACTTTGTTACAAGGATTATCGGTTCATGTAACTACAAACTTATCCTCTTTGGTCACTTTAAATTGTTTTCTTACTTCATTAATTACCGAAGTTCAGAGATTGAAGGAGACAGCGCCATGTGTCCTGCAGAGACAGAGTTCTAACTAAAAGGATCAAGATCGACGACAGTTAACAAAGTTAGGAACCTTTGAGAAGAGCAGTGGAAGATGTTCATGACTGGCTTTACCATCGACAAAGTATATGGGAAGTGGAGAGACACTTAGGAAGGACTCGATTATACCTTATGTAGCAAGTTGGGCATTAAGAAAACCAGACTATAGGAGACGAACTATTAGCACATAACCTGGAGTTGGCAGCAGCGATGTTTACCTTAAAACCTGGAGTTGTGTTAGGAGACTGGACAAAGACACGCAATTTCACTTCTATATTCATTTAGTTGTACTAAGATGAATTTAGATTAGAAGCAGACTTGCTGGTGGAAGAGTATTCATTAGTCGTGTCAGAGATTCGCGTTGATACCTCTCAGTTCTATGAAGGGCTACAGAAGGCGTGAGGAACCAGACTCAAGTTTAAGATTCCTTTTCACTCTCGAATTAATGGACAACAAAGACAGACTACTCGGACTTGGAAGAGATTTTAAATCATGTGTTTGATTGGACAGATTTTGAAGCAAACACTTGGGTTTGGATGAGTTGATTTCCGTAAAGGATGGAGTTATTGATGACGAAATTCACTTCTGCTTAACCCACTTAAGTTTCTGTTACATGATGATAAGATCCTTGGAATAATTTATGCTCCCTATTAGTAATCTATTAGTAATTCCGATCTGTGTTCATTCTGCGTATGATGGATGATGGTCATGACATGGAAATTTTGATGAATTGTGGAAGACCTGGCACTTTTGATGACGTGCTTTATTTGATACTTACTAGCTTCCGTTACGTTATTTGTACGTTATGTTTCTCTGATTTCGAATTCGTAATGATGATTGATTCAGACCAACCCTAGGAGATAGAAGGACTGTTAGGTGGTTAAGATAAGTTGCTTATTTCATGACTTGAGATAAAGTATGGTCATCATAAGGGCATATTTATATGATGCTAGTATTATGACGTCTGGCAAATGTGATAATACTTACATCATATAATGTGCACTTATTGTGATCATATGATATTTAGAGGAGTGCTGATGCGTGGTTTTGCGCCCTCGCAAAAGGTTTTACCTCTCAAGGGATCTTGAGAAGCTTGCAATCCCCACTAGGCAGTGTACCTGACCGTTGTAGTATAGTAAAGTGGCAAGTACCGGGGGATTGATCGTTCAACTCAAAGAATAGTATTCGTTAGGATTGAAATTAATCTATCTAGGTCTAAAGGTGAAGGATTATTCTTTTTGTGTTTTTATATTTTATGAAAAGCAGGTAAAAATCTCGGGTATTGGAAGAGTGGGCGGAATTAGTTGCTAATCAACTAACCCAAAAGCTACTAACTAAACTGAGGTGCAAGAAAATTAAATTAAGGTTCTACAAGGGAAGTGAAGCATATCTACCTATGATGTATTACTCCTTGCTAGCTATCCAATTCTACCTATTGAATTGTCACATCCTTGTTTTAATTGACGGGTTGTATTCCTTAATACCATTCGTGGGGGTGTGTACAAATTTCCCCAACTCTATAAGCTTCTATCTCTTCCTATGACAGACACCCAGTATCATATCATGGCCTCCGCAATAGTCACTTATGCATTAAACACAACCAATTAATCATAGTACACATCCGATTCATGTTTCTTAAGATGTTCAAGCATGTTACCAATTGGAAGTCTGCCAGTTTTCTTAAGCCTAATATCGATATCACCCAATTAAACAAGAGAAAATAGGAAGCAAGAATTATAAAATAAACCAATTAGATTAATTGCATTTGTCACACCCTAACTGATGAAGATAGACACAAGCATCAACAAGAACACAATAAGATCTAATTAATTATAAACAAGTTTCATACAATCATAAGTAGACACAAGGTGAATTTGTAAACCACAATCAATGAAGAATAAGCAACAATGATAATGGAAAACATGATTAAGATAGAATCAACAAACCAATATATGATATTTATGGAGTGATTAAACCCTCTAAGTTGCTGGAAAAACATATACCCTCACCCTAGAATCAGACTTAGGGTTTGTGGCTTACACATAATGAAGTTATGAGGTTGTATTTATAGGCTATTTTTTGCCCGGCCCATCTTGACGGCGTCAGCCCGAACCTTGACGGCGTCAAGACCAACTTTTCTTCACCAAATTGTAGATCTCTTCGTACTCTTCGCGTGGGCTTTTGAATCACCTAAATCCGAGTTCATATGCACACTGGTACAAAAATGGCCTTTCGTCACACATGGTCGATTTCAAACGATCACACTGTAACATATTTACATGACTAAATGTATAAAAATAAAATAAACAGCCACACTCGATCCGACTTGTGTGATCATTTCGGAAGGTATATGTCACACATTTGTGTATTTATGTGACTAGAGGGTAGCTGGTAAATATTTTTCGATCATTTAGTCACGTTTAATTTGGGACGTGTGACCGATACAAATCAGCTTTAAGCATTAGTCACACTACAGATATACATATGTGACAAATATACGTCACACGTACAATTGAAGAGTTTGACCAAAATAGATATATAGTCACATGAAGTAATTGTGTATGTGACTAAATTATATAGTCAAGTTTGTCACACATTATTTAAACGTGACTGCTATTATTTGCTGAATATTTAGCCACATAGCGTTTGAAATGTGTGACAACTGAAAAGTAAGTTTGAAGCGTTAGTCACGATATGCATTTAATAGTGACAAATATATATGTCACACACTTGAAGAGTGCGACCAAATGTCATATATGGTCACACGAAACCATAGAAACATGATTAAGTGTAACGAAAATTCGATACATATGGTCATGTAAGTAAATATGTGTGTCTAAAGTTTAGTGTGTGTTTGCTTGCCACAACCTAATGTGTATAGTCGCATTTAATTGTAGCACGATCATGCGACTATAGGCTTTACAATAGTCACACCATATCACAAATGTGTATCTAAATTATGTTTATTGCCGCATTATAAGGGTATTATATGTGCAATACATTCAAAATAGTCACATTGTGATATTTATGTGACTATTATTTATAGCAAAATGTGAACTCGGTTATAATTAACCTTGATATTAGTCACATTGAGTGTTTGTGTGACTAAATTCAAGATATTATATATGGTCACATGAAGTATTTATTTAGGTGTCTAAATCATAGTCATATTTTGTCACAAATTATTTAAGTGTAGTCACAATTCGATACATATAGTCACACATTTCGGATAAATTATGTAATTTTGAGGGGTTAGATATGGATTTTATAGTCTCTCTAGTTTGAGTCTAATTTGATATTAACTGCATGAATTGAGTTCAGACTATTAGTCGATCATGACTCTTCATTTGCCCCATTACAATGCTGCTAGGCATAAATTAATGTTGTTAGACATAAGTTAATGCTGCTAGGCATAAATTAATGTTGCTAGGCATAAATCAAGCTTAATGAATAGATGAAAAATCAAGCTTAATCAAGCTTTAATGAAGCAAGAAAGTTAAAATTCATATAATAATAAACCAAAAAAAAAACATTAGTATCCATAACAAAAGAAAAATAAAGCAGTTCATACATATAAAAAGTTTAACAATTAAATTTCGGAGATTTCTCCGGATCAAACGACAAATGCACATTATCGTAGTCAATGGAGTCGAATCTCTCTTCCTCACTCAAAAATCCAACATCAGCCGCATCCTCTTCCACTGAACCAACCCGCGGCTTTGATCGCTTGTATTCCTTCTCATCCTTCTTAATTTGAAGCAAACTTGCTTTGCATCTTGCCTTGTTTCTTCGAGAACTCCACGACTCATACCACTCTTCAATGTTAAACACCTTCTCTGGTTTCCTGAAATCAAATAAGCATTAGATGATAAATTTACAAATTATCCTTTTAATTTGGTATTCTTATATGATGTATATAATGTACCATTCTAACATTAAAGATTATCATTTTGATAAATTTATACAGATTATCCTTTTGATAAATTTACAGATTATCCTTTTGACCGTCTTGATTGGGGGGCCGAAAATTTTCGATATAATAATGTTACATTCTAACATTAAAGATTATCCTTTTGGTATATTATAATGTAAGTTTTGAATGCTGGGTGAGTAAAGCTAGGTTTTTCACGGATCTTATGTACTAGGAAGATAACAAATATAAGGAATAAAACTTTCAAACTACTACGTAGTAAACTAACACAATTTCATAACTGATTACCTAAAGCTACCAATTGATAACCATTTTTATAAATTCATAAAAGCTTAATACACCAAAATTATTATGTAACACCACAACTTCCTTCTTTATCATACAAAGTAACCAAACATGATGACACTCATAAACATATAAAGAACATGAAGAGTAGATGTGGATCTTATGGTTAAAATTACTAGTCAAATGATTATATTCAAGTTGTGAAGATAATACAAAGACTAGGGAGGACTTGGATACACACACACACTCTTTTTCTTATCTTGAATGAGGCACACCTAATAGCAGAGTGTGTGTGGCGTTGATATGTGAAACACAGCCAACCTAATGGGTTTTAGGTGGGCTTTCACAATGGACTTGGAGTGGGCTTATGTTTGCACTACACATATACTTACTTTACACACAACACTAATGCCATAAGCCCACTTTACTAACATATTATACATTACACCATTAATTCAAATAGGCAAATGACCATCACTTTCAAGGTAGCATAATTAAATGCTAACAATCTCCCCCTAAGGGATGGTCATTTCAATGATGCTCCCGTGATTGGTCTTTTTCATTTGCTGTCTTGAACTTCGTGTGTCAATGTATAATATTCTTCGTTCAATGTTCCTTCATGCACTATGATCTTCACAGAATCGTCTTTTGGTCGTTCTTGCCTTGATCTACATCTTCTGTCCAGATGCGTCGTCGTTGTAGATGATGATGGTGGATAGACTTTCGTCGGTACCTGCATAAAATAGTTAGCAATAATTCGTCCTTCGGCCATCATGTCGTGAGGCAAGATCTTTGGATCTCATTAAGACTCATACAACTTGTATCCTTTTGAGTGAACACAAGAGTATTTCATAGGAAGTGTTCCTAAGAGATCTTTTGATGAATCTCATGTATTTCATAGGAAGTGTTCCTAAGAGATCTTTTGATGAATCTCATGTCTCTAGACTCAATAATGTGCGTTTTGGTTTTAGTCGTCGGAGGCATGGAGCAGAATGCCACCTTTTCAATATCAACACATCTCGGAGTGAGAGGTCGATAGATTATGTAGTGTTCTCCGTGAGAAATGAAACAAATATCTTTTAAGAGATATCTGAGTGGATAGGAGGGGTGGTGCAAATGCGTCACTGGGTCCATGACGTCTTGTCTTCAATACCAGTATCACCTTGGTGAGTACTGATAGCAGATGTATTGACCCGGTTTCTGTCCTAAGTTTTCATGGAGGGCTATTTCTTTTCACCCTTACAAAAACTTTTCTTTTTCATTCTTCAACCCCTTCTTTCTCCTTTCTCATTATACTCCTTTTTTCAATCTTTCCTAAGGACTTCTAATGCTAAGCTATTGGAATAGTCCTTGGGTAGATCCCTCCGGTTCTGGCGGATCATTGGACATAACCTAACCATAATCACCTTATTACTCCATGATTATCCTAGATTATTTGTCACATGCTATTAAACCTTGTGAAAATCTCTCAACGTGTTTATGAGAAAAGCACATTTTATTAACACATCGAGAGTTTTACATTTTTGAAACACTTCCCCTTCACATGTGCTCATGCATTTTTGAAATAAATTGCACATGTTGGGTAGAGTTCGCACATTTGAAATGATCGACTTTCAATGAACATGACCTTCGCGAGACACGCTTACATCACTAGTTAGATTAGCTTGAAGTTATTACCCGTCCTGGTCATATTCAAAGATCATCTCTCGAATTGGTACATTCTACTCAGACAAGTCCTTTGCGAGACACGCTTACATCACTGGTAAACCAGCTTGAAATTATTACCCGTCCAGGACATGTCTTTTCGAGAACGGACATTTAGTTTCGTCAATTCGAGGGTTCATGCTGAGTCTTTTTGAAGAACTCGTTTTGAGATTCAAACGATAAAACTTCTTTTAGATCACTTTTTAATCACATCCTCTCCCCCATATTTATAATAAACACCTAATCTCCCCCTCAAAAATAGCATGAAGTGGTATTTTTGAAAACAGTTGATTAAAATGAAACTTTTTGTGGAGAGACGAACTGATTTTAGCATGAAATTGGAACATTTTTCTTTTTCAACTCCCCCTTAATCAGAGCAAATGGTTAAACTTTCGAGTTTAAAAGCATTTTAGAGGTCTTTGAGGGAGTTCTTGTGAGCACAAAATTTATAAAAAGACTTTGAAAAATCTTTTGAAACAATTTTGATTAAGTGCTCACGGGTTTTAGCTTTTCGCCATTAACATTGCGAGTTCTGATCGGAAATAATCAGAAGTCATTCAATGTAGCGCGGGTTTCGTACTGAAATGCACGAAAGCCGTAATGAAGAAAAATTTGAGAAACGACATGTTTTAGAAAAACATAAAAAATAACTCTCGCTCAAGCATCTGTAAATACCCGTATCATTGTTGAGTGACATTTCTAAGTACGTACAGAATATTGATTAGACGAGAGACATGTCGTGAAAAGAATATTTTTGATTTTTGTTGTTTTATATTTTTTATGTCTTTTTGAAATTTTCTATTTTTATATTTTGTTTTTGAAAATGTATATATATATATATATATATATATATTTACCAAAAATATATACAAAAATATTTACCAATATTTACATAAATATATTTACTTGCGAAGCTTTATGAAGTAAATCAATATGATTCGAGAAGACTTTCTAACTCTTCGGGAGTTAGACTTCGCATTCCAATTCGACGAACTAAGTTTTCAAACCGCTCTTTTGGGAGGGCCTTAGTAAATAGATCAGCGAGTTGGTATTCAGTCTTAACGAAAAACAATTCAACAGTACCCTCTTCAACGTGCTCTTTTATGAAGTGGTAGCGGACTCTAATATGCTTGGTCTTCGAGTGTTGCACTGGGTTGCACGAGATGGCTATGGCACTTTTTGAATCGCAATACAAAGGTATGCGGTTGAAAGAGAAACCATAATCTGTGAGCTGTGTTCTCATCCAAAGGACTTGGGCACAGCACGCAGATAGAGACACATACTCGGCTTCTGCTGTTGATAAAGCAGTGCAATCTTGTTTTCTTGAGGACCAGCCTACTAGTTTTTCTCCCAGAAATTGCGCTCCGCCTGATGTACTTTTCGCTGTTACTTGGCATCCAGCATGATCAGCATCTGAAAAGGCTATTAGTGTAAACTCCGAATCCTTTGGATACCAAAGTCCCATGTTAATGGTTCTTCGTAGGTATCTAAAGATCCGTTTAACCTCTTGGAGGTGAAGTTCGGTAGGCCTTGCCTGAAACCGTGCTAATAAACACACAGCAAAATGAATATCTGGTCGGCTTGCAGTTAAGTACATGAGAGAACCAATCATGCTCCGATATTTCTTCGGATCCATGGGTTTCCCATATAGGTCAGCGCCAATCTTGGGTGAAGTGACCATTGGGGTTCCAACAGAGTCACAATTATCCATACCATGTTTTTTCAAAATCTCAATTGTATATTTAGCCTGATTAAGAAAAATTCCACGCGGGGATTGATGAATTTGTAAACCCAAAAAGAATTTTAATTCTCCCATCATGGACATTTCAAATTTGCTTCTCATGAGATTTTCAAAATGTTTTGAATGTGTCGGATTAGTGGACCCAAAAATTATGTCGTCCACATAAATCTGAACAATCAAAATATCATTTTTGTATTTTCTTGTAAACAAGGTCGGATCAATTGTTCCTTTGGTGAAATTATTTGACAATAAGAAAGATGATAACTCGTCATACCACGCCCGTGGGGCTTGTTTCAAACCATAGATTGCCTTCTTTAGCCTGTAGACGTATTTCGGATGATCTTTGTCAACGAAACCGTCTGGTTGACTCACATACACTTCTTCTTTCAGAGTTCCATTCAAGAACGCCGTCTTGATGTCCATCTGATAAACCGTGATGTTCTTGTGAGCGGCATAAGCTAAGAAAATCCTGACAGCTTCAAGCCTTGCAACCGGTGCGAATGACTCTTCAAAATCTATCCCTTCTTCTTGTCTGAATCCCTTTGCCACCAGACGAGCCTTGTTGCGAATCACAGTCATTTCTTCATCCTTTTTGTTTTTCCATAACCACTTAAGATCAATGACTAGTTTGTCAATTGGTCTTGGAACTAAATCCCAGGTGTCATGGATTTGAAATTGAAGAAGTTCTTCCTGCATCGCTTCAATCCAGGCATTATCTGCCATTGCTTCCCGAATGTTCTTAGGTTCTATAAGACTGACTGAGCAGACATAGATGCACATGTCGCAATCGGTGTTAAGCTGTTTTCTCGTCTGAATTGGTCTTGAGGGTTCACCAATGACTTGTTCTATCGGATGGTCTTTTGTCCACTTTAATGTTGAAGGGTACCTTGGACTGTTTGAGTGTGTGTTAGACGGTTCATGTAATCTGGAAGATGATTCACCAGATTCCGTTCCAAACGGGTTTTCAAAGACTTCATCGTCTAACACAACATTATTTTGTTCTTGCTCATCAATTCGTGGTAGAACAATTTCAATGAATGGAGTTGCTGGAGTAAATGTAGATGATGTTGATGTCGAGGGAGTTGGTGCGCCAGCTTCGAATGTTGTGGATGCATCTGGATTTGGTGGTGTTGGTGGTGGTTGTTGATGTTGAGTGGTTGCAGCGGAATGTTGGTTAGATGCATTTTTCGAAGCGCCACCATAGTATTCATCGTACATGAACTCGAAGAAATTATCCAGTTCTTGAGTTGTTGGTTGTTCCTTATTAATTGATTGAGCTCCTTGAGGTGCGAGTCCCGAACTGATATGTCCGGAAGTCATCGGGTTAAGCGCGGGTTCTAGAGCGAGTCTCTCAGAAGCCATCTGTGAAATTTCATCAAACTTCACATTCATCGACTCCATGATCTTTTTCGTTCTCCTGTTATACACCCTGAATGCCCTCGAGTTTTCAGAATACCCAATAAAGATTCCAATATCACCCTTAGCCTTCAACTTTCCCAGATCTTCCCTGTCATTTGTTGGATAGCATAAAGCGCCAAATACATGAAGATAAGAAATATCCGGTTTGCGGTTGTTGACAAGTTCGTATGGGGTTTTATTGAATCTTGGATGGATTAGGGATCGGTTTTGAGTAAAACAAGCAGTAGAAACAGAATCAGCCCATAAAAATAATGGAGCACTGGAATAAATTAGCATAGTGCGAGCAGCTTCGACAAGGGTTCGATTCCTTCTTTCAACTACCCCATTCTGCTGTGGAGTTCTAACAGCTGATGTCTGGTGAGTAATACCAGTTTCTTCATAGAATGTTCTTAACTCCTGATTGACAAATTCCGTGCCATTATCCGTTCGTACTATCCTAACTGGAGCTTGAAGTAGAACTTGAATCCGATTCAGAAAGGTGATGATGGTGCTTGGTGCTTCATCTTTTGATCTCAAAAACTTTACCCATGTATATCTTGAATAGTCGTCAACAATTACAAGAATATACTTCTTCCCATTTATGCTTTGAACTCTCATCGGGCCACATAAGTCCATGTGCAACAGATGCAACCTATCAACCGAACTAGGTACGGGTTTAGGTTTATATGTTGCTCTTTTGCTCTTTCCCTGCTCACATGATGGACATAGGTGTTCTTTGGTGTATTTGAATTTAGGAAGACCGGAGACGATGTCGTCTTTGGCAAGCTTGTTGATCGTGTCAAAGTTCAGATGGGACAAGCGTCTATGCCACAACCAGGATTTTGTTTCTCCTGCCCTGGTCATGAGACAAATAGGTGATGAAGAGGCCATTTGGTTTATGTCAATTGCATAAAGATTGGTGCCACGATCCCCAATTAAGAGATCATCCCCAACCAAATTCCTAACAAAGCAAGTGTTTCTCCGAAATGCGACCTCTAAATCAGCATCACAAAACTGTCCGACAGAGAACAGATTGTGTCCCAACCCTTCGACATAGTAAACCCGAGTGATCAGATAATTTCCAAACCGAAGATCTCCATAACCCAGAATAGCTGCAACATGATCATTCCCAAACCGTACAGTCCCCATGAACTGCCATACAAAGTTGATCAGCAGCTTCAGATTCCCTGTCATGTGCTTGGAGCAACCCGAGTCGACGATCCAAAGACAGATTTCAATGACCTGAGAAGAACAGAAGAATTTGTATATGGAAACCGTGTAACATTTGGTTCCAAGGGGTTAGATGTAACAGGTGACTCACACTTAGAACTGGTTTCCTGAGATGCATTGGGAACTATTTCTAATGTGCCATTCTTAAGTGTGAACATTCTACCCGTTGGTTTCCATGCACAAAACTTAGAGTGATCCTTAGGCAATAGGCTGCTAGTGGTTTTCCTAGCTTTTGCAATAAGTCTTCGAATATATCTAGACTTAGCCTTAGTCACTAAAGGAACCTTTTTCTGTTCAGGCATATCATTCTTTTTCACAGCATTAGAAACATTATCATCACAAGCATTTACAGACAAAGTTTTCTTTTGCATTAAACAATCAGAATTATTACATGCATTAGAAACAGGAGTCTTATCATTACAACTAGATGATACATGTTTCTTCTTGGGAAGCGGTAAATTCCTAGGGTGTTCTTCTACTTTCTTGCTTGCATTCTCAGAAACAGATGGGACACTAGGTTTCTTGATATTGCTCCTAGTCTGTCTTCTGCTCCTAGAGTTGCTTTCTAATCCTGTAGAAGGTAAGGCACACTCATTAGAATTTATGTTGTTGTCCTGAGATGTTGTTTTAGCAGTCCTAATCTCGTTTGGATTATCTTTAATACTTTTGTCTATCGCCCTATATGTTTTAGATGTAGAGGCAGACGCAGTAGTGGGACTAATCCTATAAAGGCCAGGTGCTATCACATTAGTGTTCTTGACAACAGCTTTCCCTTTTTGTTTCTCATTAGGCAAGGGGGTTAATGGTGCAATACCCGTAGATTCCTCACCCTGCCCTTTTTGACTTGCAAGCTGAGACTTCAAAAGATTTATTTGATCTTGCATGTTTTTGTAAGAACGCTCATACGACAGTTTGTCATACTTGCATTCTTCCTTTTTCGTATCAAGTTGTTTGAAATATGTGCAATTTTGTTTTTCAAGTTTCAAAAGCGCCTTTTCATATTTTTCAACAATTTGAGAAGTCTCAGCTCGAAGTGTTTCATCATCCTCCACAGAATATGTTTGGAAAATAATAGACATGATATCGGTCGATAGAGCTTCGAAAGAGAGAGAGTCATTTTGCATTTCCAAAACTTTTATGTGTTCCAAGTATTCATTTGCTTCATTCACTAAGGATTTGTGGTCCTTAACGAAATCTGCTGACTCTTTCAAAAGATTGAATTCCACATTTTGAACAACCGCATAGATTGCATCAATGTGGGGATTAATGTCTTGTTCAAACATTCCTTTTAGTTCAGTCTGAAATCTTGAAAATATGTCCTTTTTGTTACTGTTTATTTTGGATGCCACAATACTTTGAAGTGTTTCAATTCTCTGTTTAAGATCAATCAAATATAGTCTAGCTGCACTTGTTTCATAAGTGTTTTTAGATGCCATTTGTTCGATGTTAGACAGATGAATTGAGACAGCTTTTTGTCTTGTGAAAACCACTGGTTTTTGAAAAAACAGAGGTGACTCTTTTTTAACAAGATGAACCCCAGCAAGTTTGTTTGCTTCATTAAAGTCAATGGGTTTTATTTCTGGGTTCATTTGTCTCATTTTCTTTCTACTCTCTTCTGAAAGCTCAATCGTTTCATCAGAATCATGAACCGAAAGAGGGTCATGGATAGCATTTATTAAATTTCCATTAAAAAGCACATTCTGTTCTTTCTGAGCTTTCTTGAGAATATAAGGGTTTTCATAACCGATAGCAACCTTTTTTAATGTATGTAAAATCGGGTTTGGATTGTTTATTAACAAATTAACTGTTTGTGCAGAATGACCCGTTTTTACAAGCAAATCATCCAACTTTGCAATGGTTTCCTTTTTGTCAGTGATCTCTTTTTGAAGATCTTTTTCACGTTTTGAAAACCTTTCATGCAACTCATTCTTTTCTTTTTCAAGATTGGAATAAGTTGCTTTTTGATTTGAAAGCTGGTTGGTTAGTTCAGAAATGTCTTTGTTAAGAGATTTGATTTGCAAATTCAAATTAACATCGAGAGTGTCAAATTGTATTTGCAAACGTTTCTCTCTTAACTCAGAATCTCTTAAGCTAACCTCAAGTTCTGACTGTTTTTCGTTATGAAAATCATAAGCTCTTGCATTCACCTTATAACTCTCAAGCTCAGCGGTCAATTTTTCATTCGCGGCCTTAACCTCGCGATTGACCGTTTTAACTTTCTCAATTTCAATACTACAATTATGCAATAATGATTCAAACATAGCACGTGTTTCCTCATCATTATCAGTATGTTGTGACCCGAATTCTTCATTAGGATCCATATCTGAAGTTACCAAATTAGTATTACTACAACTTGGTTCGTCCATATATGTATCGTAAATGAGATTAGGAGTCTCAGGATAGTGTTCATTTTGAGGTGACATATCAAACATTTCATTATTGTGACATGTAGCATATGGTTGTACCTCAGAAACCGCATTAGTGTCAAAAGCAGGAGGTGCTTCTGAGTCTGTGTCGTACTTGGCCTCCTGAAGATTAGCCATAAAAATGCAGTTTGCATCGATGTCTTCAAGATCTTCTGAAGCATCCATGATAGCCATGAAGTCATTCTCTTCTGCACTTAATTGATGCCCAGCCGTTTCCTTGTTTGCCAACATTAGTGCTTTCTGCAAATACGCTGGATCCCTTTTATTCGGCTTGTCTGGACAGTTCCTAGCCATATGACCAACACCCTGACAGTTGAAGCACTTCATCACATTACCCTGATTCCTATTCCCAGCTCCCTGAGCAACATTCCCAAACTGATTCCCAGCATTCTGTACCCTTTGATTACCAACAGCATTACCCATCTGATTCCCTGCATACTGACCCATCTGATTACCAACATACTGCCCTACATTCTGATTACCCATCTGATATCTTGGAGCATATCCCTGCTGATTCCCATATCCCCCAACCATCTGTCCTTGTTGTCCCATGTTGAAACTCGGCTGTGCAATCTGCTTGTTGCGAGTGTTCGATGAGATTCGTTGATTGTTGTTGGTGGGTGTGGAGTAACGTCCTTGGAATGCTTTTGATAGGTAGGCAAAAGCTTGAGTCAAAGCATCAGTTGACTCATCCTGATCATGTTGATCTGGGTGTTGCGGGTATTGTTGTTGTGGGATTACATGTTGTTGTTGTGGGTAGAACGGTGTTTGAGGATTGAATTGTTGTTGCATGAATTGTTGGGATGAAGATGATGATGGTTGTGCATTGACTGTTGCAGGTGTAGGTGATTGGACTATGAGTGCAAGAGGATCTTGTTGTTTAGCTTGTTTCTCTGTTCTGACTTCATTTGCCTCTTTTTGGTTTTGTTTTAGGAAGTCATAGAGCTGATCATAGTTCACCTCGTGAAGGTTTTGAGTTTGGTTGACAATAGTAACGTATCGTCCCCATTCTTCTGGAAGGTTGTTGATGAACTTGATGTTCTGAACAATTTGTTTATGATCCAAATTGTGTCTGATCAACTCATTCATTAGAGTACAAAACCGTGTGTAGTAAGATTCAATCTGCTCAGCTGGAGTGGATGTGAACTTCTCCCATTCAGTCAGAAGCTTGTTTTCCACGTCTTGTTTACCAATGTCTGTACCATAACAGAGTCTTTTGACTCGTTCCCACATTGCATAAGCAATTTCACAACTGTCTACAGCACAGAATATTTCTTGTGGTAAACCAAGTTGGATTAAATGCATTGCCATGTCATCTGCTTCAATTTGCTTCTGATCTGCCAATGTGTATTCCTCTTCCGTTTGAGTCCGGAAGGTTGCTTTAATTGGAGGTGATGCATTAGGATTCCCAGCTGTGACTTGAATCTGGCGAGGCACGAATGGACCTTCCTCTATGGATTTGATCAAGAGTTTACCTTGTCCTAGAGGCTTGGTTTTCATGTATCTTTTCATACGACTCGTCCATGGAAGATAACCACCCTTTTCTAACATTGGAGGACGGTTTTCTGAACCTGCGGCATGAATGTCTTGTTGTGTAGTCATCTTTAAGATATGGTATGATAAAGTGGATTGAGGATCGTTTCAACAAAATAGAAGATGTTGTTGTGAAGCCTTGGTTTGTTGTTGAAGATCGTTGATGTTGTCGGTTTAGATGAATGAAACAAATTCAAATAACGTTACACAAATTTGATTAGAGTATAATTAAGACAAAGTCAGAAGTGTACAATTTCGACAAAATTATGTAAATTACAACTTAGATAAACTGACAATTTCTATAGAAGTTTCTATTTTGACCACAATTTATATAAGTTATGGCCAAATGTCAACTTAGATAGAAATATATCCAATTTATATAAATCGGTAACTTATATAAAATCTAACTCTCTTATACAAGAGGTAGATATCCTTTTGTCGAAGTATTTTTCACTCTTATACAAGAGTTAAAATACCGAGTTCACTTTTGAGTTGACGAAATTACGTTCGAATCAAATCCTTAAAAGTTATTTAACTTTGAACACAATTCACACAAGTACAAGGGCTAAAACTGCCAATTCTGGAAGTTCCCAAAGGCTGCTAGAAAGTACAGGGACTGAAGTTGACAAGTCTGAAAACTGCTGCAATCTGAACTGCTACAATCTGAACTGCGACAGTTTTGAACTGCGACAGTTTTGAACTGCGACAGTTTATGAACTGCGACAGTTTATGAACTGCGATAGTTTATGAACTGCGAAAGTTGAACTGCGATAATGAACTGTGATAATGAACTGCGATGATGAACTGCGATAATGAACTGCGACAACTTGTGAACTGCGACAACTTGTGAACTGCGACAAATTGTGAACTGCGATAACTTGTGAACTGCGACAACTTTTGAACTGCGATAACTTGTTGAACTTGCGATAACTTTTGAACTGCGATAACTTGTTGAATGCAGATAATGATATTTACTCCCACTTGTCCACGTGATGCCTTAATTTAAGGGAAGTAGCTTACCACTTTTACACCAACTTTCAATATTCCTGACAAATTCAACTTCTTGGACCAATCAAATCAAGTCAATAAAACACTATAATATTCCATAACACAAAAGTGATTTTATTTCTTGAAAATCTTCGATCTAAATACCAAGAACACCAAAAAATATGCAGTTTTTTCCCAGTTAACGAATGAGAAATAGTCACTAAATCTCAAACCAAGTTGTTAACATATTAACAAACATAACCTAACACATGTAACTTGCTATTCGATTTCTAAAAAAAACAACACCAAGCGTAGCTACTGGAACTATGATTCCCAGAAACACAACACCAAGCGAAGCTGTTGTATTTTGATGAACAAGAATCGAATAAGAAGCAATCTCCTACCTTGTTGATAGGCTCTTGTATACCACTTGTAACACCACAACTTCCTTCTTTATCATACAAAGTAACCAAACATGATGACACTCATAAACATATAAAGAACATGAAGAGTAGATGTGGATCTTATGGTTAAAATTACTAGTCAAATGATTATATTCAAGTTGTGAAGATAATACAAAGACTAGGGAGGACTTGGATACACACACACACTCTTTTTCTTATCTTGAATGAGGCACACCTAATAGCAGAGTGTGTGTGGTGTTGATATGTGAAACACAGCCAACCTAATGGGTTTTAGGTGGGCTTTCACAATGGACTTGGAGTGGGCTTATGTTTGCACTACACATATACTTACTTTACACACAACACTAATGCCATAAGCCCACTTTACTAACATATTATACATTACACCATTAATTCAAATAGGCAAATGACCATCACTTTCAAGGTAGCATAATTAAATGCTAACATATTATGGATTAACTAACTTCTACTTGAAAAAAAAAACCAAGTCAACATGTACATAACATCTTTACAAACTTTGAATGTTTACGTGTACAAAAGTTTAATTAGTGTACTTACTTTGAACGCTTCATTTAAAAATAGTCTCAAGGTCTGAATATTTATAGATTTTTGTCAGTGGTCAAAAGAGTAACAAGATGTCCGTAAAAGTTAAGCGTTTCCACGTAAAATTTTTTAGTTTTTTGTCTAAGCGGGCACGGGGTGTAACACCTAATCTGTAATTTGGCTGATAGTTATAACTTATATGTCTTAAAAAAAATTATAAACTTTAAACATAATAAGATTATAAAGATAATAAGATTATAAAGGAAAACGATTATTTCATAATTTAATTGAAAATAAATATTTTATTTAACCATTAGTAAAGCTTGATTTTAAAATTGACCTTTTTTATTGGCCAATAATCATCAAAATCAAATTGAAATTTCGTCAAACATTGACAAATTCAAAATGCTTACAAAAATCAATGTTTCAAATTTTGTACAAAAATAACATTGAAAATGAGAAGGTTATTTTGAAAAGTGTGGTTACTAAATATAAAATCCGAAAAGCCATAACTAGGAGTGAGCAAAACCAACCGAAACCGAAAAATCTCGAAAAATCGACCGAAACCGAGCATCCCGATACCGAATATGTGAATTTCTGGTCGGTACTCGGTTTTAATATTTAGTGAAAGTCGGTTTCGGGTTGAAAACCGACATTATCCCGATAATACCGAGGGTCCCGATTACGTTTTATATATAACCCTTTTCTCACTTTCATTACCCACCTAACTCACTCACATGTCAGATCTATATCCTCATTCCCTCCCAACATTAACCAGCCCCCATCTCTCCAAACTCAGATCGATGGATCTCATCTCCGAATAACTAATGAAGAACAAAGAGAGTGCAAGCTTCAAGGTAGGGGTGTCTTAGTTTTGTTGTTGTTGTTGTTGTGTCTTTAGTTTTGTTGTTGTTGTTGTTGTTGTGTCTTTATGTTCGAAAAAAAAGAAGAAGGTGGTATTGTGGTGGTATAAATGGTCCACTGTGGGATACTGGGATAACGTTTATAGTTTGTTTTGTTGGTCATGTATTTCTAGCTTTTTAAGGCTTAGGTCGTTGGAGTTGTTCTTGTTTCTTCACTTGTACATTTATCTTTTAGTTATGTTTATATATAATACTTTTGACTTGTGATGGTGGTATTGTGGTGGTATAAATGGTTGTATTTTATGGTATTGTGATGGTATAATTGTATAAATGGTTGTATTTTCTGGTTTTTTGTTAATTTAATTAACAGTTATTAAATTTTTTTTTATTAAAATTGATTGTTTGTGAGTTGACCAAATTTGCAAGTGTCTGGTATTTCAGATTTGTAAGTCTGGTATTTCATATTTGTAAGAGTAAAAGATGTGAGTTGATCAAGAGTAAAAGATGTGAGTTGACCAAATTTGCAAGTGTATGGTATTTTCATATTTGTAAGAAATTCTTTTTAAGAAATTCGGTTCTTGGTGATGAAAACCGAAACCGACCCGATTAAAACCGATAAAAACCGAACCGGCCCGAGTCTATTCGGTTCGGTTTTCGGGCTAGTATTTTCAGACTTCTCGGTTTCGGGATATGTCGGGACGGGTCGGGTCGGGTCGGTATTCGGTCCGATGCTCAGCCCTAGCCATAACCATATAATAATAAACCCATTTCCTAAGAAAATCAATATCTCAAAAACCGTTAGTCATTAAGTAAAAAAAAAAAGTATACAATCGCAATGAACATTTAATTATCTTTAATAAACAGGCACTTTGATATACTTTCGACACATTTTTAAAACTCTTTTCATGTTCTTTATTTCTTTTCTTTTTTTTTACTTCTTTTCGTTGTCGAAACTTCCATGATATATCATATTTGATCTAACTTTAATTTGAAAGTTTGAACATCTAAAACTTTTAATAAAATGAACATAAGTCTTTCTACAATATTGCAAAAAATTCATATTTTATATCACTGAAAAATAGACCACAAAGAGTTTATTATTAAGTGGTGGAAGTGTGAAGCAACTCATAACATCGCAATTTATATTGATTAAGTGGAGTTTTGCTATGAGAATGGAATATCTATATCTGTACATCTTAGTAGGGATGAGCTCGGTACCAATCCCGTCCCGAATTGATGCTCCCATTTTTTTCCCGGGCATGAAAGGTGTGTACCGGTACCGTACCGAACGGGATTCCGGTACCGGTACCGGTTCCGGGATTCGGTACCGAGAAATCGGTACGTATCGAGTTATTCCCGATTTTCGTTAAACCATGTTGAGCTCAATATTTCTTTGCAGCTGAGTGATAAGATGGCGATTAGAGATTGTCCTATTGTTTTTGCAGCCTTGTTATACGGTATCTGTTTGTGAAAGAAAAGATAAAGAAGGTAGACGTTGGCCAGTTTATACATATTGCTGACAAGTTGATTAACTAAATCATGTTATGAAGAGACATAACAAAGAAGCCGGCAAATGCACCAGAAACATCAAGTGACTTTTTCCTGTAAGAATTAAAAGCAATAAAAAATGAAATCAAAACTGCAATTATCACTTGCATCATGTTTTATTTCAGAACCTTATAACCAACCGATAAAAAAACTAAACTTGTTGGTGTTTTTATTTGTGACACTTTCGATAAGTCAACAATGTTTCGCTGCATTTTTTTTTTTTTGACCTTTGGTTTGCTTGTTGCATGGAACAAATGGGTGTTTGGTAACACAATTCATTAAAAAACATGGACTATTCTAATTTCGGTACCAAATCGGGATTTCCCGAATAAGTCCCGTCCCGAACCCGAAATGTCCCGATTTTTTTTGGCCTTATTTAGTAGTCCCGGTACCGTACCGTATATCGGGACTCAGTACGGTTTCGGTACGGTACCGGTACGGTTCCGGGATTCGGTTCGACATGCTCATCCCTACATCTTAGTATCGAGATTCTATCAAGTTTGTATGAACATGACCGATCATGTTATCTCACAAACAAAACAGGGGATACTTACACATGGACGACCGAGCTTTTCTTTTGCTTGTGA
Source organism: Artemisia tridentata subsp. tridentata (assembly GCA_021014915.2). Taxonomy (NCBI): domain Eukaryota; kingdom Viridiplantae; phylum Streptophyta; class Magnoliopsida; order Asterales; family Asteraceae; genus Artemisia; species Artemisia tridentata. Next base: position 2,402,896 of record CP139504.1, on the reverse strand, counting down.
GAGAACATGACCGGTAATGTTCATCCAAACTTGAGAACTTGATCGAGTTTTTCTATTTTAACCTCATGTGACTTGCACATGATGGGTTTTAACGGAAAGATTTAATAAACGTTTGGGATAAGGACCATCGGTGTTACAAAGTTTCACATAAGGATTAAACATGCAAAGAAATAGTTGAGGGACTAGGGTAAGGATTTTGATCAAACCATAGGGATCAACGATGTAATTTACTATTTTTTTTGTTGATATAGTTGGGAGATAATTATTATTTGGCTAGTATTATTGGTATCCTCTTATTACTTCTACTTTTTTCTTTTACCCACCTTAGTTACAGGCAGTGTTGCAAAAATCGGTTAGGCGGCCGATTAATCGGCGATTAATCGTTAGGCGGGGATTAACCGCCCCGATTTTCACTAATCGGCCTTATTAAACGGTTTGGTCAAAAATCGGTCAACATATCGATTCATCGGATAAATATCGGCCAAATCGGGCATAAATTGGACAAATCGGATAAATCTGCCAACTCAGTTACGGATAGAAATCGGCCAAATCGGAAAAAAAAATGGCTAGACGGCCAAATCGAGCATATAGTTCAAAATTTTATAATTTTATATATAAAAAATCCAATCCAATTAATCCGGTAATCCCTGTCTAATCGATTAATCGTTAGGCGGTATCCAGCTGGCAGCTACCGCGTAGCGATTTTTGCAACCTTGGTTACATGATTAAGACGATTTTTTTTTGTTTTTTTGTTTCACATCTTTTGTCTTTTAAACGCACTTTTTTCTGCAGTTTATTACTTTTAACTTGTCAATTTTTATATTTTATGTTATGTAATTTTTAATTCGCAAATTTTATAACAAAATCAAAATTATAAAAATAAAAAATAACCAAATTTTAGTTACTACCCCTATACATTTCATTTCATTTCACACACACTAATTACACCATCAAAAACACACACACAATTATCTGTAACAAAAAAACCCTCAAGAATCAGCCATCATTTTCAATAATCGAGAGAATTGCATTGGGTTCACACCAGGTGTTTGATAAAATGTCACAGTGTATTAAATGTTGTATTTTTATGATTATTGATTGTTATAACATGAAATAGGGATATCTCATTCATTTAGGGAGATGATTATTGCTCTAGTATTTAGTGTTTAATGTTAAGTGTTAGTTGAATTTTGAAACCTTAATGGCACCCACCATACGTAAGCTCGAAAAAACCAACGTGGGAGAGCAAGTGTTAGACTTAGTTATACCTTATATACACAATGTTGAGGACCGAAACTCTGTTTCGTTAATTTCCCGTAAGTTTTATGAGATTGATGGCATTACGCGTAAGCGCCTAACTGTCCATGCCCCTTTCTACCCAAACCCTGCTTCTTTAAGTAAAAGATTCCCATTCATCGAGTCGTTAATGCTTAAGGGATTCCCAACTGATTATTATGTTAAAGGTGATTATGGTATTCGAATCACCCCATGGATCCAACAATTAGCTCTCGAGTTTAGGTGTTTGAAAGAACTTCATATCCGTGGTCTGGTTGTTCATGATGAAGATCTCGAGACATTGGCGAGAACATGTGGTAAAGATTTAAGGAGTTTGAAGATTAGTAAGTGTGAAGGGTTTTCGACGGATGGATTAAGGCATGTGTCTAAGTATTGTAACCAATTGAGAACTCTGTTTTTGGATTATTTTTATCGGATTATAGTGAAAGATGAGACTTGGTTACATCAATTGGCATTAAATAGTACAGTTTTGGAAAGGTTACATGTTAGGGATATGGATATTTCTGATGGAGAAAATCTTACACTTCTTGCGAAAAACTGTTCTAAGTCTTTAATATCATTGAAGATTGGAGAGTGCTATCTAAGTAAACTAGGAGATGCCTTTAGATATGCTGTTAGGTTGGAACGTTTTGGTGGATATTGTAATGAGGAGAATGAGCTTGTTGGTTTCCAGTTTCCCCCAAATATGCGTTCATTAGTTATAAAGGATTTGCCATTAATTCGATATTCAATTGTACTCCCTTTTCTGAATCATATAAGGAAATTGAAACTTGCAGTTTTAGAATTGGGTTTAGGGTGCCAGTGTTTACTATTTAAGAGTTGTCCCAGTTTGGAAGTTCTATATACCCAGGATGTATGTGGAGATAGGGGATTGCAAGTTATTGGTCAGTTTTGCAAGAAATTGCGCAAACTTACCCATGATGGGGTTGTGACCCACGCGGGACTGACTGCTCTGGCAAAAGGATGTACTCATTTAGAGCGTTTAAAGGTTAACCTCGATGATATTTCAAATGAAGCTATCAAGTTTGTGGGAACTCATTTGAATAATCTCCGTAAATTCCGTATGAACTTTTACAAAGAAAGGATAACAGATCTACCGCTAGACGATGGGATTCGGGCTATGCTAATGGGTTGCAGAAAACTCGAAAGGCTAGATATCACTCTTTGGCATGGAGGGTTGACGGATGTAGGTTTGGAATATATCGGGAAGTATGGTGCTAATTTGAGATTTCTATCACTTGCTCGTATAGGAATATCTATTTCAGGACTTGTGAAGTTATCAGAAGGGTGCCCAAGATTAAGAAAGCTAATGTTAAAGGATTGTCCCTTTAGGAAACAAGTTGTTGCCAATGCCAGTATTGTGTTTAATATACCTTCTCTAAGGTATGTTTGGGTTAAAGATGGTGATCGTTATTCTACTGGTTTGGCACTCATTCGTCCAGAGTTTCAACTTTGAAACATTGGTATGTATGTTCTTCATCACTTACTTGCAAATAATTGCTCTTTTCCTATTATTTTTGGTTTTTATTATTTTCTGTTAATGAGTGTCTTACTTTGGGAGTTTTTGCTGTCTTGGAATACCGTGATTGTGAAATTCTATCAATTGCATGCTTTCTATCATCTGTTTTGCACGAGTTATTGTTTAAGAGTTTTCTATTAGACCATAGCTGATTTGAAATCTATTTTAAGAAGTGTGGTATTTTGAAAAATATATGATCCAATATTAACATTAGGGTGTTTTCACATCTGTTTGGTTAGTGAGTCGTGGTTGTCTGTTGTAGCCATGTATACCAACAAAATAACGTATCTTGATGACTAAATGCACAGAAAAACCACTAGCAGGAAGAGGAATGTAGAAAACTTACCACTTATGTAATCAGACTGACCCGTTTAGATCTGTGCTCCCTAATGACCAGTCAAGACGTGAACCCGTTTAGACCCGAAACCTGTTTACACCCGACCCGGCCCATTTTGCCACTTATGATGGAAACCGAAAGCTAATGAATTAGTTTGAAGACACGGGAAAAGAATAGTTAATGACATTGCGTATTACAAAGTTAGAGGTTAATCAGTTAATGACACATATAAGTTGTGTACATTGCACTTCGTGAATGTGTTGATGTTTGTAACTTAATGCACAGAAGTACCACTAGCAGGAAGAGAAATGTAGAAAACATACCACTTCCAAAAAGTTTGCAACTTAATGCTAAAAAAAAAGCACATGCATCAAAGAGCTTTTAATATCTGTGGATTATCATGAGAAATAATGAAATTATGTGGCATCTAAAGGTATTTATACTATAAAATTATAATAAGTGCAGAAGAAGATATTCTAATGAGACGAGAACAAAGAATATGTAGTTGTATTAACACCTCAACAGGCTGGAGATCAGTAAATTCACTGTAAACTAAAGGATTGCACCATCCCCATTTTAAATATTCCTAGCAACTTGGGACCAAATCCTGCAGCCGAGAGGTGATAAATGGCCTATGCATATAAGGACAATGAATTAAAAAGTGAATAAAGTTTATGTAATTCATTACAAGTTTGAACGGAGATGGCCTTAAATTTTTTAAAAATGCACTTCAATTTATGATAGAAGTCTGAACTCGTGTAACTGTCTATTGGGGTCTAGGTACGACTTTTTAAAACATACAAACTCGTGTATTTCTTAATTTCTTCTCTTTGCAAAGGATAATGTGTGCTGACATAAAACAATTACAGAATATGTGCAATAGTTGAGCATATTTGTAGCACCATACCGTGGGATGGTGATTGCATAGTAATCCACACTTGTAGTGCAGTGGATATACAGCATATATGGAAATGAAAAGCTAATGAAATTAGTTAGAACTAGAAGACACAGGAAAATACGGTCGGAAATCACTAGTGAACGTAGATCAGTAGATGACATATATGATCTGTGTGCATTCCAAGGCACTTCATGAATTTGTTAAGCTCTATAATTGAGAGAAATAAATTTGTCAGTTTTTAAATGTATTAAATATATGTTTCCACCTTTCTTACTATCACTCTCTAAATATATTAATCTTTATTGCTCATATAGGAAGGAGCAAGTCGAAAAGGAAGTCTCCAACAAGTTACTAAATATAGGAAGAAAGGTAGAAGTTGATGTAATTGCATGAAGAGTAAACGGCTAAAATGAGGAGTAAGCACAAGAAAGAAGAGATTAAGTTGATAAAAATGTTTGAACTCAAACTTACCATCTGGAATGACTTGTTTGTCGAGACTGATATTAGCTTATTTTGCTGTGGGTTGTAGTCAATGAGGTTGTGACTTGTTGTTAACTCGTTTAGCGTTGTATGTCATGCACCTTCTGTTCCCTTTGTGGTTATCCATAGGCAATTGCAGAAATATTTGCATTAATTTGCTTGTTGAGTGGGTATGCACTACCGTTATTATGGGTATGCTGTATGCACTACCGTTATTATGGGTATGCAGCATTCATGTGTGCATTCTGTTTCTTATTTTATTTACTTGGTAGTTTGCAACATATTAATGCATGATGGGATAAAAAAAAGTTTTTAAATGTATTATTAGATATTCACCGTTTATAAGGTACACACGGAGACACAAGTGTGGATCTAACCCACTTTCATGTGTGCTGAAAAACCTAAAGGTGGAAGCATATGAAAATATAGTCTATGGTTGCAGAAGGAGAGTTATATCTATATTTTGGGGTTGTCTTGTAAATTTGTGATTCAGTTTAGGATGGGGTTTGATTATTAACTAAGGAGATATAAGGTTGGACTTAAGGCGCACAGCTATGGGTACTGGTGTTTGGATTGGACGGATTTGTGTGATTTTAGTGGTTGATGTTTTTGTGGATTGAGGTGTATAATAATCATAGCTTTGATGAGCGTTATAATCTCATTAGTTCATGGGTATGTTTATTTTGCTGCTATCCTTGTTGCTTTGAAGATGATTTGACTAAACATACAAAGATAAAAAATTAGAGAATCTGCTAACTTGCTAAGTAAGATATACATAACATACAATAGATATTATGATGAATTCGAGAAACTAGCATCTAGCAGAGAGTAGCAGGGAAAAAGTATCCTAAGGAGTGAGAGTTGCGTTTCTTGAATGGGTGGAAGGCGTCGAAGGTACATCTGTAAAACACAGAAAAATCTGAACTTGACCTCAACGCTACAGCCTGTTCCTTGATCCCACCGGCCGTGTTCCTGAACCCCATATCCATTGCGATGACCCTTTCCCCGATACACCTATTGATCATATAACAGTAAAATTATTAGGAAATTAAGTAAAAACTGAAACGTATTTTGTTAGGATTGTTGGTCCTAACTTCTTATATATTCAATTATTTTTTAATATATTATATAATTTCCAACAAGTTGAGGTAGCACAGTTCACGACCATTTCGGTCTTTCATAGGTTTTTGGTGTTTCAGAAACTGGAATACAATCAGTCATAGTAACTAAGGGCTTTTGATTTTAAACTATATAATGGTCAATGGCCCGTGCGAAGAAATCTTTGCTTTCCCAGAAGAGTTGAATGGAAGCAAATCATAATTTGCACTAAGACTTTAATTAGTCTTGTTTAGTTTAATAGGTCTGGTAGAGTAGTACAACAAGCTCATTTTAAAACTACAAACAGAAAATACTTTGAGTTGTCGAGTGTTTCTCCAGAATTCACGGTGTCAAGGATAGGTATTACTATTAGAAGTCCTGCAATACCAAATGTCGCATATTTTTTTTCATATGGTTTGTGTAGTCAAATATTCACACCTAGTTATTTAAGTCCATGGCTAATTTGTTTGCATGTTTTGCAGAGGGTCGTAGTTTAGAAGTCCTGCAATACCAAATGTCGCATATTTTTTTTTCATATGGTTTGTGTAGTCAAATATTCACACCTAGTTATTCAAGTCCATGGTTAATTTGTTTGTTAATTAAGTTTTGAGTAAACTGCAAAATACATCCATGTGGTTTACACCTTTTGGCAATTTATATCCCTGTCAGAAACTATTGGCAATATACATCCCCCGTTAGGCAAACGTTTGCCACATTACATCCCTAAGTTGGATGGGCGTTATCTTTCTCCGTTAAGTGTTTGCATCGTTAGTCCCTCCGTTAGTTTTGTTTGCATCGTTAGTCCCTCCGTTAGTATTTTTTACAAAAATTATTTTTTTTTCGAAATTAATTTTTTTAGAAAAATTAATTTTTTTTTCGAAATTAATTTTTTTTAAAAAATTACTTTTTTTTTTCGAAATTAATTTTTGAGTAAACAGCAAAATACATCCCTGTGGTTTACACCTTTTGGCACTTTACATCCCTGTCAGAAACTATTAGTAATATACATCCCCCGTTAGGCAAACGTTTGCCACATTACATCCCTAAGTTGGATGGGCGTTATCTTTCTCCGTTAAGTGTTTGCATCGTTAGTCCCTCCGTTAGTTTTGTTTGCATCGTAAGTCCATCCGTTAGTATTTTTTAGAAAAATTAATTTTTTTTTCGAAATTAATTTTTTTTTTAGAAAAATTAATTTTTTTTTCGAAATTAATTTTTTTACAAAAATTACTTTTTTTTTTCGAAATTATTTTTTTTTTTTTTGAAATTATTTTTGTACAAAAATTACTTTTTTTCGAAATTAATTTTTTTTTCGAAATTAATTTTTTTTCGAAATTAATTATTTTACAAAAATTAATTTTTTTTCGAAATTAATTTTTTTAGAAAAATTAATTTTTGTATGAAAATTAATTTCGAAAAAAAATTAATTTTTGTAAAAAAATTAATTTCGAAAAAAAGTAATTTTTGTACAAAAATAATTTCAAAAAAAAAAATAATTTTTGTAAAAAAGTTAATTTCGAAAAAAAAAGTAATTTTTGTAAAAAAATTAATTTCGAAAAAAAAATTAATTTTTCTAAAAAAAAATTAATTTCGAAAAAAAAAATAATTTTTGTAAAAAAATTAATTTCGAAAAAAAAAATTAATTTTTGTAAAAAATACTAACGGATGGACTAACGATGCAAACAAAACTAACGGAGGGACTAACGATGCAAACACTTAACGGAGAAAGATAACGCCCATCCAACTTAGGGATGTAATGTGGCAAACGTTTGCCTAACGGGGGATGTATATTGCCAATAGTTTCTGACAGGAATGTAAAGTGCCAAAAGGTGTAAACCACGGGGATGTATTTTTTCAGTTTACTCTTAAGTTTATCATTTTACCTTTATTTGAGAAAAGTTAATTAATTTGTTAAGGGTAACATTTTTAAGTAAGAAAAAACGCAGCAATAATTATGTTTTTTTACATTGTATATTTTTTTGTCTGGAACAAATTAATTTGAGACAGAGAGAATATATTTAAAAAATAATATTCACTTTTATAAAGATAAAATTTCCTTAAATTTACACACCAAGCAAGAAATCACATGTTTACCAAAACTTTGTGTAAGTAGAAAAACTGATGAGTATTTAAAGAAATTGAATTTTGATTACTACTGTAGTATTTAAAAGGGAGAGAAAAAGAAGCCATTTTCAGACAAGTGAAGCCAAACACTAAGAATGAGCTTACTGTATTATTTATAAGCCATAAAATGCTTATCAAATATAAGCCTAAGCCCAAAATACACTCAGAGAGGGGGTTTTTTTAGCTTTTATAAAGGGCTTATGAGCTTATATAGCAAAAATAAGCTCATTCGCTTATACAAGGGGGTTTTCGAATAAACCTCATTTTTCACATAAGCTAATCTAGACACTCAACCTTAGCTTATGAGCTTATATATCGTAAGCTATAAGCTGCTTATGCCCAAAAAATACGCTTAGAGACAAACACCCCCAAAGTTGTTAGAGATAACAACACTCCGAGTATTCTAACTTGACATTTTAGTATTATATCACCGTATGCGCTAACTGGTTGGTTGTTTGTTTGTTTCAGGTGCGGTGTGTATTTCTGGATGATGTTTTGCTTGACGGCTGGTTTTAACTCTCTGTCAGAACTTGTTCACCCCATGCTTTTACCCGACCCTGTTCCACCTCCTCCCGCTTTCTTAATCATCACCACCATTGCCTCGTTAGCTCTCGCTGCATTAGCCACTGGGATCCTCATCTTTGCACCCCTGTCGCTCTTCCAGACTTGGTTTACCAATTTTAGATATACTGTCTTGAAAAGCGTTGGCCTGTTTTCCTTAATGCTTGCAATATACTCCATGGGGGTTGCAAATATAATTAGCTTTCCGCTCAGCAGTTGGATTTTCTTTCCATTGGTATCTCGATCTACACCTTGTCCTCTTCATAGTCGGATACTACTTTTTGTGGAAGCGAGTATGTTGTTATCAGTCAGACAAACACTACAATGATATACACTTCCCCCTGATCATGTTGTTGGTTTTCGTTGCATCTGTCTCCACCATCGTTGCAAGATTCTTCCCTTCCAGCCTCCAGTGGGCCAAGTTACCAGTCCTCTGCAAGTCTTGTGTTCGCAGTTGTAGGCACGCCTATTGTTCTCAAGAGGGTCATCTTCCTGATATGGAACTTGGAACATCATTAATCTACTGATTCAGTAAGACACGACTACCAACCATCCATAACATGAGTAGCTACTTGCAGTACGTATCTAATTAGGACTAATATCGAGAATTAATTTTTGTTTTAAACGTAAATTCTGAACGCTATGGTGTAGTGATCTATCTTTATGTCAAATGTATATTTTTGTGTCTCTATTGATGTTAATGTGTTTTTCCTTTTTACTTATTTTTTGATCTTATAATGGAACCCATGAAGCGCAGTTTCTCATCCTTTTGACACAGGTTAAGTTAAAAGTGTTATGATAAATGAATTGTTAACCACAGGAACATATTGTGGATATTATAGCAAGTTACAAATATGACATGATGTCTTCTTGGTAAAATGATATGATACATATGCTAGTACTGTAATTTTGCCCCTGAATCGAAATCTTGTTTAGGAATTCCTCATCATCTTGTTCATATGGTAGTGTGTTCTGCTTATGCCTTTGAGAGGTAATTTTGCATTTCGCTTTGAATGGTTGTTGGAATCCACTGGAGGGCTTTCTTGATTGCTGAGGTATAAGCTTGAGGGGGGGAGGGGCGGCTTAAGTTAACGTTGATTTAATGATGACGTATGTGTGTGGTTGTTAATTATGGTTACAGCTAGCTTTGTCAGGCATCGGATAAAGGGGTTCTTTACTTCTTTATGTTGAAAAGCTTATTACCTCGCCAGTGTTGGTATGGTTCTGGATGCAGTCAATCATTATAGTGCTGCTACATAGCATTTACGGTAAAAAGTTATGTCCTTTACGAGTTCATGTTCATCTAATGCATTTGTGATATTCTCCACTATTTGGGTATATATCGTGGTTGTTGGATGTTTGTACCTTATCACTAGACACTAGCATCGTAGATGGCCAAACTGTTTAATAAAACAACATGCTGCGAGTTTACTCATCTGATGCTATTCTAATTATTTATTTTTATATTTTTTCGCAAATTTGCATCAGTCTCCACGATGATGCTATTTTGATTTGTTCCAAAAAGGTATCTCAGCTCATTTATCTAAGTTGAGATGGTTTTTTCTGTAACTAACAATCCAAGCCACAAGCTACACGCTAAATAGCACATTGTCTGCTATATAATGATCTTGGCCTGTGTGTGGTTAGTATTTATAGTCCCATAATGTGTAGATATGAGAGCAATACTAGATTTTTGATATATCATATAATTTGGAATAAATTGAGGTTAAAGCAGTTCACGATCATTTGGGTCTTTCCTAGGTTTCTGGTGCTTCAGGAACTGGGATACAATTAGTCATAGTAAGTAACGGCTTGTGATTTTGAACTATACATAATGGTCGATGGCCAGTGCGTAGAAAATTTTGCTGTATTTACATGGGAGAGTTGAAAGGAAGCAGATCATAATTTGCAGTACGAGTTTAGTATTGTTTAGTTTAAGAGGTCTGTTAGAGCAGTACAACAAGCTCATTTCAAAACTTCAAAAAAGATACACTTTTAGACTTTTCAGAGTTAATTGATGGTGTCAAGGATAGTTATTACAATTATACAGAATAGGCAATGTCACTTCTTTTATTTCCTTTCTTCTGGTTTGTGGGGTAAAGTATTTTGCGTTATTTAAGGTCATGGTTAAACATGTTTTGCAATGAGTTTTATTCAGAGGTCTTGAAATACCAAATGACGGCTTAAAGAAAGTTAGAACTCCAATATACGATCTAGTCTAGAACACTAGGACATACATGTACTCTTACATCATAGACATGAAGTTTGGGAAATACTGGTGCCTGGTGCTAGTTATACTGTCATTTCATTTGCTAGTTACATTATTTACTTCTGATGTTAAAGTGACGCTTCTACTCATATATTACTCGTTGTTGCAGGAGCCTAGAAGTTTTGAGAAGACTGGAAATTGATGAGCACATTGGCTGTGCAAGTGGATTAATTGCAGATGTGCGTAAACTCGTTGAGCATGCATGAGTTGAGACTCAGGTGACACTAGAAATGAGTTTCGCATTGATATTGATTTTTCTTTTTCACATAGATCAGTAAGGGCATAGTAACACCAGTCACGCAGGATCAAAAAGTGCCAATTCAATCTAAAATACAAGTCTCTTACATAGCCTAGACAAATCAGTTTTACTTCATTTATGCAAATTACTCGGATTTAGAACGACAATGCCGCACAATACGCTCCACAAAGACCATTATTGATTGATACAACATAAATCCACTAACGCATATAAAACAAGTGCTTGCTTACAAGCCCAAAGAAAATGGAAAACTAGTGTTTCTTAACCAGCTACTTCCACCAATGAAGCTTCCTGGGGTGAACCCTTGAGCCTCCGAAGAACTCGTGATCACCGTGAACCCTTTCCAATTAACTCTGTTTGATGTTCCAGCCCCAGCCCCAGTGTTCTGGTACTCGCCATAGTATAACGTGTCCAATGCAAAGTTCCCATCCCACTCGTGCCATCCAGCCGGGTGAATCACATTGCTAATAGTTGATTGCATAATCACCGTCCTTGCATATTGTTTCCATGGTCGTCCTAGATATGTTGGAAAACTCCCTTGCACGGGTAGGAGATCAGAAGTGGCACCTATCCTGCATTTCTGAATTACAATCCCTGTGTTTTGGTTGAGGTCAGTACGGCTTTGTGCCGTGAGCATATTCTTTTGACCAGAACCTGGGAGACGTGCATGGATGTCACAATCTTGGAAAACCGCTGCTGCATTTCCGAAGATAAAATCGACAGTGCCAGCTATCAAACAGTTGATATAGAACTGACGGTTTTTGTGGACGTAAAGGGTGTCTTGGTACGCCAACATGTCACATTGATAGAATGCTGATAAATCTGAGCCCACTCGAAGTGCCACGGCTTGGTGATTCGCTGCACCTGCCGTGTTTTCGAATGTCATGTCTCGTGCTAAGAACCCATCACCGACAACAGCTGCATCAACACCACAAAAGTCCTCTTTGTTATAGAACGATATTCACCAACCAATTAAGCAAATGAATCAATAAATATAAAATCGAATTAGTGAGTCCAAAACTAACAGTGGTTATTACTAAGACCGTGAGTAGTGGTTTGGGTGTGGGTGGGGGCAAATTGCGACAAGTGTCACATGTGTCACAATGAAAGTTTTTTACAAAATAGGAGTAGTGGGTTAGGGCGTTGAAGCTATGGGTGTAATGATTACTTTTTTTAATTATTTAACATATATATATTTTTTTATTATTATTTGACACTTAAAAATACAAATTCCACCGTTAAAGATTAAAAATTATATATAAATTACTTAAAAATAAAAATAAAAATTTAAAAAATCCACTGTTAACGTGAGTCTGCCAACGAGCTGGATGACGAGGATAACCAGCTGGAGGACGCGAAGGCCCTGTGGAAGCAGAGACACAACGGGGTCGAGTTTAAGCATTTCGCGAGCTGGTCAATCGCGAAGCACCACGTTGGAACAAATATTTTTAATTTTTAGGTTGTTTGTTTTTTTAATTTGAATAAATTGTATTTTTTTTTTAATGGAATGTTTTTTTTTAGTTAACGGAATGTTTTTTAATTTCTATGCACATTGTTAACGGAATATTTTTATTCTTTAAATAACATTTTACATGCAAACTTCAACAACCGTTGTTGGATCAACGGGCGTTGATTTTAAACAGATTCAACGGGCTTCAACGGTGGTGAGGGCTGGTCCAACGCCCACTGAAAGGGCAACGAAAGCCCATTCATTGCCCACTACTCTTGGTCTAAAAAGTAAAAGCCTAACCTAGTTTTGTTAGTATCTTTCTTTGAAAAAAGGATTAAGAGCATTAATATTGGTTGGATATTGGTTGTCTGCTTAATTAATGGGCACATCAAACGAAGGGCTAGCCAAGACACATTTCGGTTTGTTAGAGACTGACCAACAAAAATATAGTTGAGACTAATAAATAAGTTTTGTTGTTTGAGCTGGTAAAAAAACCATTTATGTCTAATAAATTAATCCATAAATTATATTACTATATCAATCAGAATGTTGGTCATGTTCTTAATGCATCTCAATGGACAAACATGGCACATGCTATATAGACTGGCATGACACATATTAGTGTCATCATTTTCCGAAATCATTTTGAAATTGTAGATGATTTTAAAATAAAATAAAATCCAGTTAAAATCTGTATGATTGGATGGATTGCGTTTATTAACTTTGAGAGTAAATTGCAAAAATCGTCCTTGTGGTTTGGCCAAATTGCACGTTTCGTCCTTGTGGTTCAATAAGTGCAAAGATCGTCTTTATTTTGCACTGTTACGTGCACTTTTGGTCCTTCAACAGTGAAATTTGGCAAACCACAAGGACGATTTTTGCAATGATGGAGGACCAAAAGTGTACTTAACAGTGCAAAATAAGGACGATCTTTGCACTTAATGAACTACAAGGACGAAATGTGCAATTTGATCAAACCACAATGACGATTTTTGCAATTTACTCTAACTTTGACAGAGTTATGGACAAAGTTTTGTCCACTACTAAAAGCTCTCACGAGTGCAATCGCAGTTGATGAAAATAAGTAAAGTTATCAATAAAAGTCAAAACACAAACCAAGAAGTCAGAAAGTAACACAGTGAACACATGTTCAAGGTTGAATGCATGACCCAAAAAATCATTAAAAGTACAATAGAATATTTATTTAAAGGAATTATGTAGAATTTGTAACGCATGTTTCGAAAACGGTCATTTTAAATCTGTCCATCATATCCTTGCAACTTGCGACTCTCCGTCCAACACCATTTTTAAAATTCTATCAAAGTTAAAATTTTAGCTTTTGTAATGTCATCTTCTACATTAATATTTCTTATTCTAAACTAGATTTGTATTAAATTATTTGTACCCTAGATGAAAATAGCTTATTCAGTATGACCTCACACATTTGTTATAGTTAATGTAAACGAAAGAAAATATATGGACACTGATAAATATATAAGTAAAAACGTACCAACTGTGGCGGATTCGAAGGTGGTGTGTCCGGTACCTTTTACGCTCCGGCTTGCAGTGATAATTGTATTCTTTCTACCATCTCCCATGAACATTATGTTTGTCTTCCCCTTTGGAACATCCACATTTTCACGATACACTCCTGCCTTGATCCTAATCACGTACCTTGTCTTGCTCTTCTTCGGGGCAGCCTCCACAGCAGCAGCCACGGTCTTGAAGTCTCCGCTACCATCTGCAGCCACAACAACGTTTGGTGTCACTGTCCCTGACTGCAACAACTTTCTGTCTCCTGCAGACAACCATTGAGGCCACTCGGGTGTGTTTTGTTCTTCCGTCAAATGCCTTCCGCTGAGCTTATTCTCGTTAGCTGCTATGTCTGTGTTGGTCATGTTGCATATCATGGCCAATGCATTACTACACATTTTCTCGACTCTTTTCTCACTTTTCTCAAGCTCTTTACGGACCTTTTTATCGTCATTGTCGTGAGAAAACCCGTCAAGACAAGTCTCCTGGTCCGTAATGGCTGAGCTCATTAAAGTCTTGAGATCCTCAGCATGTTGTTTGAGTGACTTCTTGGTGTCATACTCTTCGAGGCCTTTCGTGACTTGCCCAAGTTCATCCAACGTCTCAGAAACCATTTCGAGACAATCGTTAAGAGCTCTGATCTGACGTGGAGAGAGACCTCTTCGATTAGTGAGCTTTTGTATCTTGAAGTAGCTATGTTGTACGGCTTTTGTTGTGATACTAACAGCAAGCTCGATGGCGTCCTTTTGAGTTTTGACCTTTGTGCTTACTTCAGGGTGGCTGGCTATGGTGGAATAGCATAGTTCGGGGTAGAATGTGGAGCTGCATGATGACTTTACGATTTCGTGAGCTTCAGAAGCCGTAATACTTTGTGGATTGGAGTTATTGGATCTTGAGTTTCTAGATTTGACTCCAACGACAATGCCGATAAAAGCCGAGACTAAAAGGATAGTAGCAAGAGCACCTAAAATGAGTTTTTTTCGTTTGTTGTTGGATAAGTTATTAGTGTTCTTACCGGAGTTCAATACTCCGGCCATGATAAATAAGGTTTAATTTATAGTAAGAAATGGATAAAACAAGGAAGAAATAATTAAGCATGTTGGTTTCAAATGAATGTCATTTTTATTAAAATATTAAGGTGGCTAGGCGGTGGACCAATTCAAAGGGGACGGAGGGAGTATGTTCATGAAATTTCGGGAACATATCCACAAAATTATGGGTGTTAGAGCATACGGTATGGAGAGAATCATGCCTCGCCGTGTCTACGTGGACTCCTCGCCTTGAGACCCTTGCTCGTCTACACGACGAGCTTTGGAGTTGTACTTTCTGTTAGAATTTAACAAATATAAATGTTATCAAACGTTTAAAAAATCATTCGACTGTCTTTTTTTTTTTTTTTTTTAATCAAATTCGAACGTTTATAAATCACATACATACATAATAAAAATCTTACCATATTTTTACAAATTCTACATAACATTTCACACTAAACTCTATAAAATAATAACCCAAAACCATGAGTGAATCATCTCTTCCGGTGAAAGTGATATTGAAGAGATTTCAGAGCTCGAGATGATTCTTTAAGAATATGAGAATGAGCAATCGTTGCAGCAACAAGAAGCCGAAAGTTAAAAACGGGCATACATTCCCCGGGAACGTGAAATTGTTTAAGCACGTCTAATGGCTGATTATTTTGGTAACAACCCAAAATATACAGACGAATATTTTAAGCGTCGCTATCGTATGAGCCGTAAACTATTTTTAGAAATAGTACAAGGTATTGAAACATATATTGAAACTCATCATCCTCTACCCAATCATTTTGATTTCTTTAGAGTCCAACCCGATGCTACGGGTGTAATGAGTTTTAGTGTGATTATGAAATGCACATGCGCTCTACGCCAATTGACGTACGGCATAACTGGTGATGCATTTGATGAATATTTACAAATGGGAGAACATTGTGCACGCGATTGTTTAGATAATTTTACTATGTGCATAATCCAGTTATATACGCGTGAGTTTTTAAGAAAACCAGGCGTGAATGACATTCACAACTTATACAACGCACATAATGCGGTTAATAAGTTACCTGAAATGTTGAGAAGCATTGATTGTATGCACTGGGAATGGAAAATTTGTCCAAGAGAATGGCAAGGCCAATTTCACAGAGGTGATAAAAAGTATCCAACTATAATGCTTGAAGCCGTTGCTTCATACGATTTGTGAATTTGGCATGCATTTTTTGGGGTGGCGGGTGCGAATAACGATTTTACCATTTTGAATAATTCTCCGTTATTCGACGACTTGCTTGATGACATCGCCCCCGAGGTTCCGTTTGAAGTAAACGGGCGTACATTTAAACAAGGGTATTATCTAGCTGACGGAATTTACCCGGAGTGGTCATCTTTTGTCAAATCATTCACGGTTGCACATACCCAAAAAAATGCCGTATTTAAAAATAAGAAAGTGCTAGAAAAGATATCGAAAGAGCTTTTGGTGTTCTCCAAGGACGTTGGCATATTATTGCCCAACCGACAAGCCAATTTACTGTGACCAAGCTACGTAGAATCATGTACTCATGCATCATATTGCATAACATGATTTTGAAAGATCAAACAACTTGCGATATAAGAAATTAGTGAAATATATATTTTTCCGCGAATAAATTTACAACGGGCATGGATTGAGCGATGTGAAGTGCAACGAAAGAAGGGGAGAGAACTACGCGATAAACGCGTACACACAGCGCTTCAACGAAATCTCATCGAGCATATTTGGCAACTACATCAATGGGAAGAATTTCAACAGCAGCAACAACAACAACACCATAATTAGTTTCTTTATAATTTGATGTATTCCTTAAGTTGCGTATGTTTTTTTATCTTTTTTTCTCATATTGTTAGTTTATGTTTCGTATATGTTTTAATATGTTGTAATGTATTTTTATTTTTAATGAAATGAATTTAGTTTATTTTGATATTAGAATAAAATAAATAAAAATAAATAGTGGTGGAGCCCAAATGAGTAAGTTGTAGTATGTTATGGGAAAAGAGATTGTAAAGGGAGGTATGTCATGGTGATGTGGCACCCTGTGGGGCCCAAATGAGGAGATTTTCCTTGCCATGATACCTAATTGTAACACCCGTTCTCTGGGTAAAAATAGGCCCCACCCTAGATGAAATTGACTAAGGACTCAACGTGATTGGTTAGTCAACGAATGTTTCATTGCAGTTAAACCCGGTAGTCAACCTTATGGTCAAAGAATGTGCTATAAGATTATGGGAAATATTATGTGACACAAATATAAAGGAAATAGACCTAAGGGGCCTAAATTGTGATAAGCCATATGTGTTATAAAATGTACTATGGCTAAAGTTGAAGGAAAGGGGCTTGAGGGACTAATGTTGCCATATGATCAAACTAGTGTAAGTAACTAGATAAATATCTAGTTATCTTCCATATTCTCTAAGTTTCTAGAGAATTCATGAGGGTGTTTGTGGTCCGGTTTTAGAAAGGAGAAAAGGGAGGGAAAATCTAGTTGGTGACTTAGGAAGAAGAAGATGAAGATCTAATGTCCATAGTCTTTCCTAGCAATGATCCACTCCAAGTAAGTATCTATGATCTTGATTCAATGAAGTTAAAGTTATGAGTAAAGTGGGATTTCATCATATGATCGAAGTATGATCATATGATGATTTAGAATAGAAGATAGGTAAGTTTAAATGGGTTATGGCAACCCTTGTTTATGGTATTGAATTATTATGAGTCTAATTTTTTAACGTATCACGTGTGATACATAATATATCACATGTGATACTTAACATATCACATGTAATGCATAACATATCACATAGATACTCTAGATATACATCTATTTTTGTACAGTTTAGAATGATACAAAGAAAACTAACTCGTTTAGAAATATGTGCTTACATAAAAAAAAGTATAGATATACCTCTGACCTTTCCATCCTTCAGTTGAGTACGCATCTATAAGGTTCTGTTCAATTCTCATTTTAATGAGAATGTACCTCGTCCTCCTTTTCAGCTTGGCAGCTTCATCAATTTCAACTTTGTTGTTCGCCTTTTTTTGCTTTCGCTTTCGCCTCCGCTTAATATTCTCAGAAGTAAAATTTCCCTTTTCGAAATTTGCATTTTCATCCGAACCAGTTGCCGCCTGGTTTTGGTCACCCTCTAAGGACACCATACTCATGGATTTGGCTGGTTTGTGAGAAGCATTTCTATGCTTAAAGTCATTCCTTTTGCTGTTGGTTAAATAGTCAACAACCTTTTTCTTAGACATTGGAGTACTTTGAGTGTTCCCATAAGACTTTCGTTTTATTGATCTTTTTGTTATGCTTTTCGAGTGCAACAACTTTCCAATATTCTTGTGAGCCTCTTCTGTCCCTTCTCCAGTCATGTTTATTATCTATGCATCCAACTAACAAACAAAACGAATGAGTTGGTCACATGTAAAGTAACAATTTAAAAGCAACATAGAAGGTGTTAGGGATTGTTTATTTTTTCTGCTTATCTGCTTATTTAGGGGTAAATAAGCAGTTGGCAATAAGCAGTCTGGGGGCTGCCTAATGCTTGTCAGCTTATTTTGGTATAAAATTGACCTATTTGCCTTCAGATTTACCCTTAAAAGCTATCACTAGAAGTTCTAACTCTTAAGCTGCTAATCTGCTTTGGCTTATAAGCAAAAAAATACATAATCCTAATCACCCTCATCCACGGACGCAAATCAATTGGAAAATATTGATGACAACGACTATAATTCCAACCTATTCAGACAGATCTTAACTTTCACAAGCACCTATACAAAGACAATAGACAATCCATAGATCCAACATAATTATATGAGGTAAGAGCCTTAGAATGCAAAATCAACTGAACCAAAACTAACTCGAAGCTCTATACCGATTCAATCAAGCTCCACACATTATTCCCTACTAACTAGTAGCAATAAACTACAGCATTGCTACATCAACATATCAACCATTAATTAATCATATTAACAAAAATAATTCATAACATATCACATGTGATACATAACATATCACATGTGATACTTAACATATCACATAGATACTCTAGATATACATCTATTTTTGTACAGTTTAGAATGATACAAAGAAAACTAACTCTTTTAGAAACATGTGCTTACATAACATGAAAAATATCATTCTTAACTGTACAAAGACGAGCTTATGTTCCTGATATTAAGAAGTTGCAGCCTACTGATAAATTTGGTTAAGATTAAATGTGAAGCATTGGAAATCATCGAATCCACAAACTTAAGTACCTGGTGAATCATAATATTCTGGTTGATCGAAGAAAACCATAGCTTCACGTAATCTGTGACGTTTTCCTTCAGTTCCTGCAAATTGGAATCTGGTATGTACAGCATAATAGCCTTGATGAGTGTGTAAATACTCATCATTTTATACCCATAAAAGACACAAAAATAACCAAAAACACCTGAATTTTACTGCATATATCCTTGGTTTGTGTTTTATGTGTTTCAGGTACCAAAGGATTGAAAACAGAACGAAAACGAGTATTTTTGGATCGACTCGACAACAATTGTGCAAGTGAAGTCAAAAGTCAAAGACAAAGTCAAAGTCAACCCCCAAAAATATCAAAATGACACAAATTGTCCTTGGAAATAATTTCTATTTTTGGCAGCCTTGGTCCTTGGATTTTCAGATTATTACAACAATGGTCCCTCAAAGTTAAATCTAATTTCAAATCCAATCCTAAAATAAAATCCAGCTACAAACCTGACCCAGCCCAACAAACTAAATAAAAAACCCAGCCCATAAAATAAACCCGATCCAACCCATCCTTTTAACCAATACCAGGTTTGACCTGGTCAAACCCATCATCTTCCAAAACCATGCCCGCCAAAACCATACCACCCTCCTCCTCCTTATCCCTGAAAATACCACCCCCTCCAAGCTTCCTCAATACTCTTCCTAACAAACCAAGAAACATTTAATGCTTCTTCCTCCCCTCAAGATAACCAGTCAAGTGGTTTTTCCCACTTTGACTATTTTGGCGCCAAAATTGGTTTTAGAGGGCTGAGATCAATTCAAACTAATCCAAGGGTTCAGAAGTGGTCAGAGATGAAGAGAAGAGATATCCCACTTAGTTGTAGTATAAATAGAACCATCTTGTAGCCTTAATTGGCAAGTAGTTTTTAAGTTTAATTCGTATTGTAATTTATAAGTTTTAGTATTGTCAATTTTAATTTCTAGAAATCAATTCAAGTTATTTTAAGCCTGTTTAATGTTTATCTTTGTTCAATTTCCAAATATTAATTAAATTTCCAAGTTTTCAAGTTTCTAGTGTGACTGTAAAATCGTATTAAGCTAATCAGTGATTGCATAAGCTTATTTTCAGTTCATGTAAGTTTATATGAGCTTATTAAAGCTCTTTATAAGTTTTAAATAATCTAAACCAGTCCAAATCATAAAATACCAAAAAAGTCAAGAAAAGTCAAATTAAGCTAAAATAAGCAGTTTGGTCAAGAGGAAGCTGGAGCATTGTGCATATTGGATGGCAATGGTTTAGAGCTTCTTGGGAAGCTATAGGTTGATGTGGTACTTTTTTATCAGGCCTTGTTTGGAGCAAAAGCAAATTGTAAGCATATTTCCAAATTTCATGTTTTACTGTACACTAGCTTATTTGAGTACTTATTGTCATTTTCTTTGCTTATCTGCTCTATTTGAAGTATTTGTAAGTTAGATTGATGGATAGTATTAGCCTAAGTCTCATTTCCACTTAAAAGCCTTAAAATAGTCAAATTAGCTTAAAAACAGTTAGTGCTTATTCAGTGCTTATATTTAGTTGATAATGACTAATTAGTGTTTAAATGAGTTGGTGAATCAGTAAGAAACAGAAAGCATAGTTAAAATTGGCTTGTGCCTTTGAAAATAAAAAACAGTCCCTCAAAAAGGACTGTTTGGGTTAAAACCCAAAATGGGTCATCTGGGTTCTATACTGTTCATTTGCAATTCTCTTAGATTTGATCTTGAATAATTAAGCAGATAAGAGTTGTTAGTGGGAGCATTGTACCAGATTTTTAAGATTTGTAGGTTTTGTATTCACTAGTGCAATATTAGAGTAGGAACTGATCCAATAAGCTCCTAGAGGTATAAGCTCAGTTAAGCTCTTGTTTCTTGCATTCTTAGAACTCACTTTGGTCTATTTAGTGAGTTGGGAAGAATTGGTTTTAGTTGGTTAGGATTTGAGCAATTTGGATCACATCAGTTCTTGGATCAGCAATATTTCCAATTTTTAGCCTTTTTCCTTGATTTTTAGTTAATCAGATATATGTTGGAATAAGCTGAAATTTGGCATAGTTAAACTTGGCTTGCTAAACTAGTTGTTCCCATTTTTTTATTAATTTTTAGAACTAGCTTATAGCTGCTTTTTAGTGCTTTGAAAAACACTAAATCTGCCCTGTGCACCTAGATCAGCAGACTTCAGTCATTCCAACCATTTTCTCAGCTTATTTATAAGCTGAGAACAAGCTTCTAATGGTCAGCTTTTTGGTCCTATATAATCCTTGGTAGGTGATCTTTAGGTTTCATCAGCTTTTGGGGTATTGCTTATTAGTCAGAGCTTAATTTTTAAGCCCAAAACTTGCCTAGTGGACTGATATACCCTTAAGCACATCAATAGACTCAGATTGCTTATTTGCCTTGGTAAATTGCTTATTTACTCATTTCTGTGGCTTTTCTGAGTTCATTAGTCATTAAGCTCATACTTAGCCTGTGGTTAGCTTTTCAAGTTTTCTTTCAGCTTATTATAGCTTATCAGCCTAATTGCTTGTTGCCTCATTCCCCATTTAAGCCTTCTGATCAGCTTTCATAAGCTCATTCTGAGCTTATTTTGGGTTTTCAAAAATAAGTTCTTTTCAAAAGTTGCTTATTGGTTAGTGCTTTTCAAGTTTGCAAAAAGAAAATCAAAAAAAAAAATAAAATAAAAACAAAAAGGCAAAACCAGGGATTCGAACCCTGGTCTCTTGACTCACACACCACACACCACATACCTCACCAACTGCCCTTGGGTCTTTTTCAGTTAGACTCTACACCCATTAATACTTAACCCCACTTTCCATATTAAGCTATCCGAACCATTTTGCTTATTTCCTGCTTATTCAAATAAGCTGATTCCATCTTTTTATTTTTCCTAGCTTAAGTGTGCTATAAAGTAATTTCACAAAAATTTCCAAAAATTTTAGAATAGTTTTAATATTTTTTAAGCATTTTTCTTTTTAAAATAAGTTTTTAATTCATAATAAAAAATATAATAATCAAAAAAATATAAATCTTTTTTCTAAAATTTTCTTTTATCATTTAGAAACTAGGAAAAATAAAATTACACTTGTAGGATTAGTTTTCAAACATTTTGGTTTTAAACCCGTTTTTATAATTCCCGTATCACGTTTTTAGTTTAATTTTATTTAATCTTAATTTTCTTTGAGAATTTGTTTCTCATTTCTTTTTTTTAGAATTAAAAATACAAAATTCCATATCCCAATCATCAGTCACTTTAAATTCCGAACCTCACACGATATCCTCCATTCACACCTCGTTGGGACACGACCCGGGTGATCACTTGCCCGGTATCACACATATCACAAGCGTGAGTGTTTGCAAGTTAACCTTTTTCCTAAAGGGTTGGTTTGTCAATTCCCATGTATCACGTGTATCCGTCTGATATTATATATATACGTACTTTGAAACGGATCAAATTTTGGCGCCGCTGCCGGGGAGGTTGTGTTGCGACTATATCGTTGAAGTTTAAACGATTAGTGACTTGAGATCCTTCTTCAAGAAGTTTCCACTTTCATAAAACATATAAAATACAAAAATATTTTTCTTTTCTTTTCTATATATATTATCATATAAAAATAAAAACCCAAAAACATTTCTCGTTTTCTTGTGCTAAAAAAAGATAAAAGCAATCTCAATATAATATTCCTCAACTTGGAATATTATCATAATAAGTTCCCAAACAAAAGATTAAAACTTGCCTTTGTATCACTTGCGAATATCGGCTCACCTTTGATTGATAAACAAACTCTAACGGAGGTTTCAGGAGGTTTGTCATTAAATTGACAAACCGAAAGGAGCGGGTTTTTAAGGAGCATTTATTTCCCACCTTTGCTCCTCCGCCACTCTGTGTGTTTATCTTTTAGAGAGCTACCGTACGCTTGTTGATTATTGGTTTAAGTTCACTTGTGTTTTGCTTCGATCTTGTTTTAATTGAATTGTTTCATTTAGTGCATGCGCACTCGTTCTTTTAGATCTACAAGTCCTTTACGTGAACTCGTAGATATTCCGAGAAGACGTAATCGTAGACGTGCTGCCCGAATAGTCGAACCCGAGATTCGTACTATTCCCATTGATAAAATGGCAGACAATCGAACAATGGCGGAGATGCTCCAAGCACCCACTGAGGGTTACGGAGATGCCATCGTTTTACCACCAATCAATTCTGATCATTTCGAATTGAAGACGCATTTGATTCAACTCGTGTCTACAAATCAATTCCACGGGTTTGAACGAGAAGATCCGTATGCACACATCCGTTGGTTCAACAAGTTGACCTCGACCACCAATTACAAGGATGTGCCGCAAACAGTTATCAAATTGATGCTATTTCCGTTTTCACTCGAAGGAGCAGCCGACACATGGCTTGAATATGAACCTCCTAATTCCATCACAACTTGGGATGATCTAGCATCGAAGTTCTTAAATAGATTTTATCCTCGTTCCAAAACAATTGAGCTCAGAAAAGAAATCATGAATTTTCAACAATCTTTT
Organism: Artemisia tridentata subsp. tridentata; assembly: GCA_021014915.2. Taxonomy (NCBI): domain Eukaryota; kingdom Viridiplantae; phylum Streptophyta; class Magnoliopsida; order Asterales; family Asteraceae; genus Artemisia; species Artemisia tridentata. Next base: position 2,379,231 of record CP139504.1, on the reverse strand, counting down.
GATGAGACTTTTGCTGAGGCTTGGGAGAGATTCAAATATTTAAAATGGAAATGCCCACATCACAATTTTTCGGAATTGCAACAAGTTGATATATTCTATAATGCTTTAACGCAAAACGATCAAGATTCGCTTAACACGGCCGCCGGTGGCAATATCTTGTATCGAACTCCGAAGGACATCTTGACGATTATCGAAAATAAATCGAAAGTTCGCACTGCACAAAACAAACCGGTAGTAAGTTCCCAATTTTGCAATGAAAATTCAATTGGAGAATTACTAGCCGAAGAACAAGTAGACAAAGTGAGTGTCCAATTTTGCAAGACTTTCATTTACTTTGACGATGATGATGATGATTCTATTCAAATGCAAGAATATTATAAAGATTCGTCAGCTACAATCACACCCGTCCCGGAGGACTCTCTCATAATGGGGGACGAGCATCTTAGCACTATTCCGGAAATGGAATCGAACAAAGTAATAAAGTCTAGTGTTGAGGACCTTGTCCCAATCCAAAGTGAGTCCGAGGGTATTTTCGACAAAATGTGTGATTTGCCTCCTCTTGATGCTTCAAATGATCATTTTGAGACTTTCTCCGATTCTAACAATGATTGTACTACAAGTGATGACGATTCTTCATCTTATGATAACATCGATTATGTTGAGGCATCACTTCCCCATTTTAAGCACAAGATAGATTCTGACCCAATCTCTCCATCATTTCCTATCCCCGTTGAGGGTAGTGACTTTTTCTCGGTTAATGCTTTGAGTGGCAATCCCACTCCTTCTTCTCAACCAATTCTTTCCGACTCTTCCCCTTCCCTCACTCTGTTTGAGGGAAGTGACTTCGTTTTGGAAGAGATCGATGCTTGTCTAAAAAATGATTCAATTTCACCGAAAATTGATGATACAGACTTTGATCCGGAAGGAGACATTCTCTTCCTCGAGAAGTGGCTTAATGATGATCCGTCACCTTCTCTCCCTCCGAAGGATATTAAAACGTCTAAGAGTGATCATCTTCTTGAGGAGTTCGTCGATGAACTCGCTCACATCGATCCAATCCCACCGGGGGATGAAGATGATGATCTTTTTGATTTCGGTGCTGATCGTAAAGAATGGGAAGAACTTTTATATGGAAAACCTTCTGATGATAAATCCCTTGGAGATGAAAACCTAAAAAAGAAAACCGTGACTGAGCTAAATAACTTCTCTCCTCCATCCCCAGAGGATGATTTTCTTTTCTCTGAGGAGTCTTCCATCGAGTATCCTGTTGAGTTTTCTTGTGAAGACAAAGTGTTTAATCCAGGCATACTCGATGGTAGTAAAAATCATTCAATGATTAAATTGACTCCCGACAAGGATTTCAAGTTACAAACCTCATCTGAGGAACTTGTAATTCTGGAGAAAAGTAATTCCCCTCTGTTCTATCTTAATGGTGAACTCCTTTTCTGCATGGAGTTAAATCTGACTGAAACTTTACTCTCATTTCCTTACGGAAATGAGGACAAAGTTTTTGACCCCGGCATCTCCACTTATAGTTTTTATTTCAAAGAGCCGTGGGCATCTCATCGGAGTGGAACTTTCATGTACTTCAATGTTTATCCAAAAATTTTGAATGAAAGTCCGATGGAGATTTTCTCTTCCACTTGCTTCCCCATGGACAAATGAATTCGGGGTCGAGTCAAGCTAGTGACTCGGTTAACAAAAACGTTAGCATTGCATGGGTAAACGCCCATGTTTCTGACTTCTTTCTATTTTCTGACACTAAGTGTGGGGGAATCCCACTGTGCTGTGCTCTTTTGTGTTGTTTGCTCTGATTTTCAGGTTTCCCTTGGATTGTGATGATTGTCGCGCCTGTTTTCAATCCAGCCGCCCAATATCCTATCATTTTGCTAACGATTATCTAGGGATATCTTTTTAATCCTGTTTGTGAAAATAGAGATTTCTTTCACACACTTGGCTATTAGTATTACCTTTTTACGTTCTAAGTGTCGGCATAATAGCCGGTACTTTGAATATTGAGGGCAATATTCAATTCTAAGTGTGGGGGGAATTCTCTCGAATTTTGTCACATTGTACCTTCTAGTGCCCTAGTACCCCCGTTTTGGCCAAAATTTTAAATTTTTTTAGTTTTTAAACAAGAAATTGCAATAAAAAAAAGAAGAAGTGTTTAGTCTTGATTAGGTTAGAACAAAGGGAATCCCGACTCTGCCAGAGTGTTGATCTGGCTGCTTCCTTAACGATTAGACTACGGTTTTACGATATGTGCAAATGAAAATGCTAAGCGTATAATAGTTGGTTTTCTTTAGAGTTTATATAAGTAATCTATGGCTTTTCCTCCCAGGAGATAACTAATCTTACTATATTATAAAGCATTAAGGCCTACTAATAATAGAAACTCTTAAAATTAAGTAATCCAAGTTATAAAGCTAAAAGTACAAGTAATTAAAACACATTTTCTAACATTTACAAGTTCTTAAGCTCAAAGTACAACTAATTAAAATAGAAATACTAACATTAAATACAATAAATAAATCATTATGTACATTAAATACAATTAATTAACAGGTCAATAAATACAATTAATGTTGTTATTAAAACACCCCTTACATAAGAAATACAAATTATCAAGCATATTGTACAACCAACTTAAACACAATTCATGCATTAAATGTCACTAATACAAATAATAAAGCACATTATACAAATATTCAAGCCCGAACGGGCAACGGGCCAAATGGGCTCGAGCCCGAATGGACACGAGCCAACGGGCTCGAGCCCAAACGGGAAACGAAATTCTTGATATCCGTAAATTTATTGTCAAAAAGAACATAATAAACTAAAATACATGATTTACCGAAAAATTTTATTTCAGGGTACCCGCCGCCGCAACGCGCGGGTACCCTGCTAGTCTAACTTAATTAGTGCTTATTTTTCAAACATTTGAACACACAAAATCATTTTTCTATACGATTTTGAAAAATACTAGTTCAAAGCTTTATTTAAACTTCGGAACAAGCATATGTCATAATAATGTAAAAGTTAAGTAATAAATGTATGTGCTAAAAAGCTACGGTTCAAGATCGGCCCTTGGATCCTTATTTCCGGAAGGCGTTTAGGTCTTGGCTACCCTCTTACACCGGCCCTTGGACCTCTAATTCAGGATTGTGTGAGGTCTTGGTCTAACACCCTTGGATCCTCATTTCAGGAATGTTTAGAGTCTTGGAACTCTCCGTTGTAACGGCCCTTGGATCCTTTATTCCGAAAGGTGTAAGGTCTTGGTTCCCGTGAAACTCCGTTAGTTTATGTTGCACAAGTAAAAAAAAAATGATGATGAAAAAAATGAAAAGAAAAAAATAAAAGAAAATGGAATGATATTGCAAAATGCAATAAATTTTGAAGCTTGCTTGTTGTAAATTTTAAATCTATCTTTCAACTAGTATTAGTCAAGTTTTATAAAAACGTCGATTTTTGTGATCAAAATTTTGAAAATAAACTTGATATATGTGGGAGTGAAAAGTTAAGTTTCGACTTACATAGATTATTAGTATAAGTAGTGTTAGCATTTTTACAAAAATATTTGCACATTGAGTTTAAGCTTAGTTGGGAGTATAAAAAAGAGGATGACGATTTTAATTCCCTGGAGACACCTATTTTGTGTGAATCCCGTTCCATGATAACATTTTTGGAAATCAAGCATGTTATATATTTTTGTTCTAAATTTAAATTTCTTGCGTTATATAAAAAATCAAAATGGGGTATGCTTGGTATTCTTTTGATCCTTTCATTACTTTATATGATCGGATTGCTAGGGACTAGCAAAAGTTTAGTGTGGGGGATTGATGAGTGTGTAAATACTCATCATTTTATACCCATAAAAGACAAAAAAATAACCAAAAACACCTGAATTTTACTGCAGATATCATTGGTTTGTGTTTTATGTGTTTCAGGTACCAAAGGATTGAAAACGGAACGAAAACGAGCATTTTTGGATCGACTCGACAACAATTGTGCAAGTGAAGTCAAAAGTCAAAGACAAAGTCAAAGTCAACCCCCAAAAATACCAAAATGACACAAATGGTCCTTGGAAATAATTTCTATTTTTGGCAGCCTTGGTCCTTGGATTTTCAGATTATTACAACAATGGTCCCTCAAAGTTAAATCTAATTTCAAATCCAATCCTAAAATAAAATCCAGCTACAAACCTGACCCAGCCCAACAAACTAAATCAAAAACCCAGCCCATAAAATAAACCCGATCCAACCCATCCTTTTAACCAATACCAGGTTTGACCTGGTCAAACCCATCATCTTCCAAAACCATGCCCGCCAAAACCATACCACCCCCCTCCTCCTTATCCCTGACAATACCACCCCCCCCCTCCAAGCTTCCTCAATACTCTTCCTAACAAACCAAGAAACATTTAATGCTTCTTCCTCCCCTCAAGATAACCAGTCAAGTGGTTTTTCCCAATTTGACTATTTTGGCGCCAAAATTGGTTTTAGAGGGCTGAGATCAATTCAAACTAATCCAAGGGTTCAGAAGTGTTAGTGGGAGCATTGTACCAGATTTTTAAGATTTGTAGGTTTTGTATTCACTAGTGCAATATTAGAGTAGGAACTGATCCAATAAGCTCCTAGAGGTATAAGCTCAGTTAAGCTCTTGTTTCTTGCATTCTTAGAACTCACTTTGGTCTATTTAGTGAGTTGGGAAGAATTGGTTTTAGTTGGTTAGGATTTGAGCAATTTGGATCACATCAGTTCTTGGATCAGCAATATTTCCAATTTTTAGCCTTTTTCCTTGATTTTTAGTTAATCAGATATATGTTGGAATAAGCTGAAATTTGGCATAGTTAAACTTGGCTTGCTAAACTAGTTGTTCCCATTTTTTTATTAATTTTTAGAACTAGCTTATAGCTGCTTTTTAGTGCTTTGAAAAACACTAAATCTGCCCTGTGCACCTAGATCAGCAGACTTCAGTCATTCCAACCATTTTCTCAGCTTATTTATAAGCTGAGAACAAGCTTCTAATGGTCAGATTTTTGGTCCTATATAATCCTTGGTAGGTGATCTTTAGGTTTCATCAGCTTTTGGGGTATTGCTTATTAGTCAGAGCTTAATTTTTAAGCCCAAAACTTGCCTAGTGGACTGATATACCCTTAAGCACATCAATAGACTCAGATTGCTTATTTGCCTTGGTAAATTGCTTATTTGCTCATTTCTGTGGCTTTTCTGAGTTCATTAGTCATTAAGCTCATACTTAGCCTGTGGTTAGCTTTTCAAGTGTTCTTTCAGCTTATTATAGCTTATCAGCCTAATTGCTTGTTGCCTCATTCCCCATTTAAGCCTTCTGATCAGCTTTCATAAGCTCATTCTGAGCTTATTTTGGGTTTTCAAAAATAAGTTCTTTTCAAAATTGCTTATTGGTTAGTGCTTTTCAAGTTTGCAAAAAGAAAATAAAATAAAATAAAATAAAAACAAAAAGGCAAAACCAGGGATTCGAACCCTGGTCTCTTGACTCACACACCACACACCACACACCTCACCAACTGCCCTTGGGTCTTTTTCAGTTAGACTCTACACCCATTAATACTTAACCCCACTTTCCATATTAAGCTATCAGAACCATTTTGCTTATTTCCTGCTTATTCAAATAAGCTGATTCCATCTTTTTATTTTTCCTAGCTTAAGTGTGCTATAAAGTAATTTCACAAAAATTTCCAGAATTTTTAGAACAGTTTTAATATTTTTTATGCATTTTTCTTTTTAAAATAAGTTTTTAATTCATAATAAAAAATATAATAATCAGAAAAATATAAATATTTTTTCTAAAATTTTCTTTTATCATTTAGAAACTAGGAAAAATAAAATTACACTTGTAGGATTAGTTTTCTAATATTTTGGTTTTAAACCCGTTTTTATAATTCCCGTATCACGTTTTTAGTTTAATTTTATTTAATCTTAATTTTCTTTGAGAATTTGTTTCTCATTTCTTTTTTTTAGAATTAAAAATACAAAATTCCATATCCCAATCATTAGTCACTTTAATTTCTGAACCTCACACGATATCCTCCATTCACACCTCGTTGAGACATGACCCGGGTGATCACTTGCCCGGTATCACACATATCACAAGCGTGAGTGTTTGCAAGTTAACCTTTTTCCTAGCGGGTTGGTTTGTCAATTCTCACGTATCACGTGTATCCGTCTGATATTATATATACGTACTTTGAAACGGATCAAGCCTCCAATCTGAGTTGCTGATACATCCCCTGTGATTGCAGCATAACAAAGAAGAAAAATATAACTTAACCAAAACTAAATAATGATGAATGATCAAATATAGAAAGCTAATCCTGGTACCTGAACAAAGTAAGTATGGCCGCTATAGAATATACTTGCAGGCAGAAGTCCAAGCTTCAGGCTTCCATCATAGGCATAAACAAGTCCACTTTCATCATCAACAGCGGGTCCCAGTTGCTTTTGCACAAGATCATTGAGTTAACAATTCATGGCAGTACAAAAAAATAAGTTCGTAAACACTGTACATGTTGTTCTCTTGTAAGTTCATGCATATCAGCACATATTTCACCACAGTTTCCCATCTTAAAATCATTAAAAGCATCCCACAACCCGTCTTTCACCATGCCATCAACAAGAGTGTCATGTCCAAATTTAGATCCTTTCCTGCAAATAAGAACCAGTATCATCTTTTTTTGTAAGATCTTGCTAGAATTCTCAGCTACATCATGCATTATCTTACTATAAGTTCCCACCAATGAAAATAGTCAATAAAAAAATTCTTCTACTGAAAAAATCGTACGCATTCATATTGGCATTGAGAAACACAGGTGCCTTGCTTGCCATATCCACAACATCACTGCACCAAGAACCACATTAGCAAACTAACAAGAACCACAACATCACTGGACTATTTATCATGTCTCATTTTCTTAACTTTATGCTCATTTTCTTCCGTTTTCGTCCGTTTTTAAATGTTTCTGGCCGTTTTCAGACGTTTTCATAAGTTTCTGAATATCGATATTCTGTGATATTCAGAATATCACAAGTGATATTCTGTGATATTCAAAATATCGCTGAATATCACAAATGATATTCTGAATATCAAGTGATATTATGTGATATTCAGAATATCACTAGATATTCTAGTGATATTCTGAATATCACAAGTGATATTCAGAATCACAAGTGATATTCTAGTGATATTCTGAATATCACTTATGATATTCTGAATATACTCCAGAATATACTCCAAGCTACAAGACTGCAAGGCACAACCGTTCTACCCTTTGCAACATCTTCAGGCTTACATGTGCTAGTGTCATTCTCATTATTATGGTTCCTCAATTGTTGATCACATGTGATATAGCTAACAAATAAGCTAATTTAAAAACAACTTAATTCTATAAAACTACTTAACTAGATTATAAAAGGTCACACTAAATCAGCTTAATAATATCAAAACTACCTAATTCTAATCATAACACATCACATCAAAAACAACTTAACAATATCATAACAACTTAATTGTAACAATAAAAAGAAAAAAGAAAAAAAAAACTTACTAGAAGCAATTTGAGTTTCACTGATTTGTTCGTAAGCAATATTTTCTTCAGTATATGATACTGAGCCGTAACACAAGAATTTGTCGCAACAGAAATTGACGCAACCGAATCCATAACACCAGTCGCAACCAAATTTGACGAATCCGAATCCATAACACCAGAATTTATAACAACCGAATCCATAGCACCTAATTTATTGTGCAAAAACATTAATCTGAGCTCAATTACCTTAATTAATAGATCAAAAATCGAATATGATGAATAACTGGATGATGAATAACGTGATGATGAAATAACATGAGATGAATTAGAAGATCGATTGATCAATTAAACATAAAAAAATTAGGGTTAGAAGATGAATTAGAAGATTGGTTGATTAATTGCATATGAAAGATCGATTGATCGATTGATTAATTGCATATGCAGGTTAGGTGAGAGTAAAACTCTACTCTTAAATACAAGAAAAACTCTAAATATAAAAAGAGATGATTACTTAATTTAAAAGATATGCTATTATCTCACAATATCTTTATTTTAATTGAACAAAGCTCAAGCCCGACACACTCCATAAGAGACGGCCGAATATGATGGGCTCTCTATCTTTTCTTAGATTAAGCCCAATTAGAATGTTGGTCATGTTCTTGGCCTTTTTTTTTTTAGATTAATCACCTTATAATGCATCTCAATGGATAAACATGGCACATGCTATATAGACCGGCATGACAGATATTAGCAAAGGGTTCTTAGATGTATGTGCAAAAGGTAACGTCAGGGCCCCACTTAAAAGGAGTCACATTTTTATTAGTTTTGCATATAAATACATATAATATTAAACATATACGAGTCATATAATTCAAGCTTTTATGCAGTTTCTTTTTAGTTTACAAGTGTAATAAAGCGTCTTTGTTGTTATTGTTTAAGGCCACCAAAAACCACGAGACAACCTTGCATATTAGTGTCATCATTGACCAAAATCATTTTGAAATGTCTCTAGTTTATCTCCTAAACGTGGATATACTGATTGCAATATTTAGTCTCGTTTAGGATGTGTGTCGTGTTGAGTTTGGAATGTCTTCTCGTTAGATGTTGGTTTAAAGCACTAAAGGTGCGTTTGTCTTGTAAAAGTAAATGTGGCACTCAACCTCATTTCCTAAGCTTTATAGTTTTATTTTTTTGAGTAATATATTTTACAAAGGTAAGAAAACCCTTTACCAAAAAAAAAAAAAAGAAAAAAATCATTTTGAAATTGTAGATGATTCTATAATAAAATAAAATCCAGTTAAAATCTGTATGATTGGATAGATTGCGTTTATTAACTTTGACAGAGTTATGATGACTTGTATAATATTGGTAAAACCATGAAAGAAACAACCCACCTAATCTGTAATTGGGCTGATAGTTATATGTCTTAAAAAAATTATAAACTTTAAACATAATAAGATTATAAAGGAAAATGATTATTTCGTAACTTAATTGAAAATAAATATTTTATTTAATCAATAGTAAAGCTCGATTTTAAAATTGACCTTTTTTATTGGCCAATAATCATCAAAATCAAATTGAAATTTCGTCAAACATTGAGAAATTCAAAATGCTTACAAAAATCAATGTTTCAAATTTTGTACAAAAATAGCATTGAAAATGAGGAGGTTATTTTGAAAAGTGTGGTTACTAAATATAAAATCCGAAAAGCCATAACCATATAATAATAAGAGTTGTGATATTTAGACTTAACAATGAAACCTACTAATAGACCTACATAATTCATTTTTTGACAAGTGTCATGCACCTTTTTTCTTTCATCATTTCCCACCAATTAATTTTTCAAATGCACCAATCACATCTTTAGGTCTAATTTTAGCTCTAGATTTTAGCCATACAAATCATTTTTCTAATAATAAACCCATTTCCTAAGAAAATCAATATCTAAAAAACCGTTAGTCGTTAAGTAAAAAAAAAATTTATAGAATCGCAATGAGCATTTAATTATCTTCAATAAAGGGGCACTTTGATATACTTTCAATTTTTATTTTTTTTTAACTCTTTTCATGTTCTACATTTTTTTTATTTTTTTAACTCTTTTCATGTTCTTTATTTATTTATTTATTTTTATTTTTTTATTTATTTTTTTTTTTACTTCTTTTCATTGTCGAAACTTCCATGATATATCATATGTGATTTAACTTTAATTTGAAAGTTTGAACATCTAAAACTTTTAATAAAATGAACATAAGTCTTTCTACAATATTTCAAAAAAATCATATTTTATATCACTAAAAACTAGACCTCAAGAGTTTATTATCAAGTGGTGGAAGTGTGAAGCTACTCATAACATTGCAATTTATCTTGATTAAGTGGAGCTTTGCTATGAGAATGGAATATCTATATCTATACATCTTAGTATCGAGATTCTATCAAGTTTGTATGAACATGACCGATCATGTTCTCTCACAAACAAAATAAGGGATACTTACACATGGACGACCGAGTTTTTCTTTTGCTTGTGAGAGAACATGACCGGTAATGTTCATCCAAACTTGAGAGCTTAATCGAATTTTTCTATTTTAACCTTATGTGACTTGCACATGATGGGTTTTAACGGAAAGATTTAATAAACGTTTGGGATAAGGACCATCGGTGTTACAAAGTTTCACATAAGGATTAGCCATGCAAAGAAATAGTTGAGGGACTGGGGTAAGGATTTTGATCAAACCATAGGGATCAACTATGTAATTTACTCTTTTTTTTTGGTTGATATAGTTGGAAGATAATTATTATTTGGCTAGTATTATTGGTATCCTCTTATTACTTCTACTTTTTTCTTTTACCCACTTTAGTTATAGGCAGTGTTGCAAAAATCGGCCTAGGCGGTCGATTAATCGGCGATTAATCGTTAGGCGGGGATTAACCGCCCCGATTTTTACTAATCGACCTTATTAAACGGTTTGGTCAAAAATCGGTCAACATACCGATTCATCGGATAAATATCGGCCAAATCGGGCATAAATCGGCCAAATCGGATAAATCTGCCAACCCAGTTACGAATAGAAATCGGTCAAATCGGAAAAAAAAATCGGCTATATCGGCCAAATCGATCATATAGTTTCAAAATTTTATAATTTTATATATAAAAAATCTAATCCGATTAATCCCAGCCTAATCGGTTAATCGCTAGACAGTATCCGGCTGCCAGCTACCGCGTAACGATTTTTGCAACCTTGGTTACAGGATTAAGACGATTTTTTTTGTTTTTTTGTTTCACATCTTTTGTCTTTTAAAAGCAGTTTATTACTTTTAACTTGTCAATTTTTATATTTTAATTTTTAATTGGCAAATTTTATAACAAATCAAAATTATAAAAATAAAAAAGAAAAAATTACACGGATGGTCCTTGTGGTTTACACAGATTTCACGTTTGGGTGTTATTTCATTTTATTTACACCAGACGTACCTAATTTGGCAAACGTTGCACGAGTTTGGTCCCTATCTTGGATGGGCGTTAAGTTTGACTGTTAAGTGTTTAAATTGCGAGGGCATTTGCGTCTTTTCATGTTTTTCTCTTACAATACTCAGCCTTTATTTATTCAAACTCATCCCTAATTAAAAACCCTACCTAACTAACACATCCACCCACCCAGATTAAAAAACCCTAGAACACATCTTCATACCCAAATTAAAAACCCTAAATCACGAATAAATTCCTTTCCAATCATGGTTTATTGTAGGTGTGGTCGAGTATGCAAAATCAAAACTTCTTGGACAGATGGTCATCCAGGTCGTCGTTTTTACAGTTGCCCAATTGAGGTAAGTTATAAAAATCGAACTTAGTGGTTTAATCAAAACCCAAAAAACTTATTCATCTTATTTTCTTTCTACAGGGATCACGATGTGGTTGGATTGATTGGTTTGATCCTCCAATGTGTGAGCGTGCTGTTCAAATTATACCTGGATTGTTAAGGGCTAGGAACAGGCATGAAAATGCCATTGAAGAATTGAAAAGTCAAGTTAGAAAGATGAAGATGTATTTGATGTTTATTTGGTTAGGTTTTGTTGTGGTAATGTACATCTTGGCATAAATTGGTTATGTAAAGGTCAAGTATTGTAGTTTGTAAGAGGTCTTTTGGGTTAATGAATGAAGAAAGATTATATTTGGGTAATTTTGTGTGTCTCGATGGTTTATTTGGGTTGTTTGACTACTAAAAAGTCTACTGTATTGCTGAGAAAAAAAATAGTTTGACTACTAATAGTCAAACTTAGCAATTACTAAACATATGCAATTATGCATGTAATTTGTTTGTGAATACATAAACTCAGTACATGTAAGTGAATACATAAACTGATGGAATATAGAAAACTAGGTTTGACTAGTAAAAGTCAACCTTAAGTATTAATAATTCTGCATCACATAAAGTCAATCCATCATAAAGGTTTAACTTGTCAAATACATGAAACCTAAACATAGTGCATCACTAATACTTCATTACATATCAGCTAACCAAAACATACATCACAAACCAAAACATATCAGCTAACTAATACTGCATCACATATCAGTTTGCAACTTTCTTTTTCTTCTTTGATCTTCCACTTCCCTCACCACCATCAGCAAGTTTCTTCTTCTTTAAACTTGTACCAGCATCCATTGTAGATGAGGTCCTTTTTCTTCTTCTTTGAACCTGCAACAGCAGCTTGTGTAGATGGAGTAGCAGGTTGTGCAGATGGAGTAGCAGCAACTGGTTCCTTCAAATTTTGACCTTTACAAGATCTGCTGTTGTGACCAAGGTTTCTACACTTGTTACATGTAACAGTTTTATATGCCCTGGACAGTTTACCATCTCTAACCATTGCCTTCTCTTCCTTTGTTTTTCTTCTGTTCTTTCTTGGCCTGCCCACTTGGGTATGATGTTTTGGTGGAATGAGCTTTGAAGGAATTTGGGATTTCTTCCACATTATCTTTCCATTTATACAGCCAATCTTATGACTGTAAGCCTTCTTCCAAGTAGCTAACCAATAACACTTATGCACCCACTCTTCTGGTATACCCACATGAATCCCATTAAGTGACATATTGTAGTTGGTTGCCACAGCATGTACACAAGGGATGCCTGTTAATTCCCATCTCCTACAACTACAATCCATATTTGCCACATTCACAACACCCTGATCACCATATGGTCCTTTGACCTCATATTCTTCCCCCCCATTCCAAGCTACTGAGTAATTATTTGCATTGTCCATGTTAGATTTCAATAGTCTAGTGGAAGTAGGGGTGAGTGGGCCATCAGTTTTGTCTATCAGAGCTAGAACATTCACAATCCTTCTAGTCAAGTACTGTCTAATGTATTCTAAGGCACTGATTATAGGTGCATCCCTAGCATCCAATATTTTCCCATTGAAAACCTCACACAAATTGTTCAATAAGATATCAGATTTAGCTCTACCTGTTATCAAGATAATTAAGGTACTTAAGTAAACTACAAAAACTAGTAAGAACCAATTATGAGCAACTTAAGTAAAATACAAAATCTATTACCTGAGAAATGGGATCTAGACCAAGAATGAGCAGGAATAGCTGATAACCAATCAAATGCATCACTGTTATACTTTTTCAACTCCTCCATTGCAAGATCAAAATGAAAAACTGTTGTTGCAGTGGCACATCTCCAAAGGTGATCTTTATATGCCAGTCCACTGAACTTTTGCTTCATATTTTCATGTATGTGCCTAAGGCAAAACCTGTGCTCAACACAAGAAAATACCTTAGCCAATGCAGGTATGATTCCCTGTATCAAATAAATAAATGTTAGAATATTAAATGAGCATTAGATTCCCTATGCATATAGGGACCATAGTTGATAAAAAAAGAAGTCAAAAGTTGTACCTTCTGTCTATCACTTATAAAAGTGTAGTTGGATTCCCTATGCAGATCTAAATCTTCACCAAGACACTCAAAAAACCAAGTCCAAGAATTGGTTGTTTCTTTCTCCACAATTGCATATGCAACTGGATATATGCCATTGTTGCCATCCAATCCAACAGCAGTCAAAAGCTGCCCAGGGTATGGACCCTTCATAAATGCACCATCAAGTCCTAACAAATCTCTTCCACACTCTTTGAAACCTTTCTTCAGTGGACCTAAACATATGTAGATCCTTTTAAAAACTCTTGTATCAGGAGTTAGATCAGGATCTGTGTCTCTTTCAACTTCAATCCTTATGGTTGTATCAGGATTTGCCCTTCTCAACTTCAAACAGTAGTCTCTCAACATTGAATATTGTTGTTTGTAATCTCCCTTGACTTGATCTAGTGCTGTTGATTTAGCCCTAAAAGCTTTCATCCTAGAAACACCAACATCATATTGCTTTATGAGTTGGTCTTGAAGTGCCCTAATGGGAACATCAGGGTTTTTCTCTATTTGGCTAATAATACTTTTGGACATGAATTTTGATGTACAAGCCTTTATCTCTCTGGATTGTAGGCACTTATGATTGGGTTCATATGTTCTAACCTCCCATGTCTCAGAATTCTTTATCTTTGAGACTAGTAAGACCCATGGGCATTCATCTTCTGCTAATGGTTTGGGCCTCCCTCTACCACCTAAACTAATACCTTTCTTATTGGGCTTACTAGGCCCAACTCCTTTTTTACCTTTTCCCTTTGCTGGTTTCTTTGTTACAGGCTGACTAGGTCCATCACCTTGTGTTGTAAACACTGGGATTCTTCCCATACACTTTGCCCTCACCCTCTCTTTATCATTCCTTACCATCTTCAACTCTCTCCTAGTTTCAATTGAGTGCAGCCTTAGTCTCTCTTTCACTTCAGCACCACTACCAAATTTTTGACCAAAATAGAAAAAATGTTTATGCACAATGTTCTCTGCAGTCTTGTTTGCCCTTTCTATTTCTTTAAGCTTCTTCCTCCTAATCTTTTCAAGATCATCTACTTCCTCATCTGAACCACTTTCAAAGTCTTCATGATCTAGCTCCTCAACTGCTTCTGCTATTGGTGCATCCTCCTTCTCTTCTACTGGCCCTGTGTGTCTCACCCACTCAACATCTTCATCTATATTAAAACGATAATCATGCATATCAACATTAACTTCCTCTACATGGTTCTCTTCATCAACAAAATAGTCACTATCATCCTCATCTGAATTACTGTCATCCTCATCTGAACTACTCTCACCCTCACCTGAGTCATGGTCAACCAATTTTTCCAGAGTCTCAGGCACATCCCTTTCAGTCACAGGAACACTAGGCCCTTCATTATCCCTTTCATTCACAGTAACACTTGCCCCATCAAATGGATCAAATTCATAATCATTGTTCAACAGTTCTTGAACAATATCTTCCACGTCTCAGGCACATTCAAAGGTTCAGTAACATTGGGAATGTTGGGGCTAGGAATGTTGGGATTGGGAGTATTATCATCTTCTACATTGGGAATGTTGGGACTGGGAATGTTGGGAGTGGGAGTATTATCTTCTTCTACATTGGGAATGTTGGGAGTGTCAGAGGTAGAGGGTTTATGGTATTCTAACAACAACATTTTTTGGGGCCTTTTCTTCTTGGATGGGGTGGGAATGTGATTGTCAGAGGGTAACTCTTCTATCACAACATTGCTTATAACTGGGGGGATCAAATAAAGTAGCAGTTTTGATGTCTCATGTTCACAATACACACTGATCATCTTGTCATCCTTGATATACCTAGCCATACCAATAACATCAATGTCATTTCCTAGAGGTCTTAGTCCCATTTCTAAGTCAGTCCCAGGTATCAAATAATGATAGAAAATAGGTTCTTCATCAGTAATGTAACCTAGTTCTTCCATTACATCATTCAACTCATGTACTGAAAACTTATCCATATCAAACCCATCCACATACGCTACTAACCCATTAACATACCTCCTTTCATCATAGTCTTTAAACTTTCCAGCATGATATATTTTCATAGAAAACATTGTAGGGTGTCCATCTGAAAAATGCAATAAGAAAAACACAATTAGTACAATGCATCGAAGGTAAAGTCAACCATAACACCTTTAATTAACACAATAATCTTCAAAAAAAATCAAAATAGGTAACTGAAGTGGTTTTTTTTACCATATGCCTTCAGAGGTGCATTTCCCTCATGCTTCTCTCGTATTCTCCAACTTTTAGAAGCCATCGATTTGAAAAAGATGATCAATTTCTTGAATTATAATTTAGGGTTCACTTATGAAATAGGTTTGGGGTGAGTGTGATAAGAATTGGGAGGGAAATAAGAGGTCAACGGGGTTGGGTAGACAATATATATTGAATATAACCTAAAAAGACGCAATTGCCCTCACAGTTGTATGACTTAACAGTCAAACTTAACGCCCATCCAAGATAAGGACCAAACTCGTGCAACGTTTGCCAAATTAGGTACGTCTGATGTAAATAAAATGAAATAGCACCCAAACATGAAATCTGTGTAAACCACAAGGACCATCCGTGTAATTTTTTCAATAAAAAAAAACCAAATTTAGTTACCCCATCAAAAAAAAACACGCACACACTTGCTTTCATTTCATTTGACACACACTAATTACACCATCAAAAACACACACACAATTATCTGTAACAAAAAAACCCTCAAGAATAAGCCATCATTTTCAATAATCCAGAGAATTGCATTGGAACAAAGGTTATAACATGAAATAGGGATATCTCATTCATTTGTGTTTGCACACCAAGTGTTTGATAAAATGTCGTTCAATGTATTAAATGTTGTATTTTTATGATTAGGCTATGCTGCTATTGATTGTTATAACATGAAATAGGGATATCTCATTCATTTAGGGAGATGATTATTGCTCTAGTATTTAGTGTTTAATGTTAAGTGTTAGTTGAATTTTGAAACCTTAATGGCACCCACCACACGTAAGCTCGAAAAAACCAACGTGGGAGAGCAAGTGTTAGACTTAGTTATACCTTATATACACAATGTTGAGGACCGAAACTCTGTTTCGTTAATTTCCCGTAAGTTTTATGAGATTGATGGCATTACGCGTAAGCGCCTAACTGTCCATGCCCCTTTCTACCCAAACCCTGCTTCTTTAAGTAAAAGATTCCCATTCATCGAGTCGTTAATGCTTAAGGGATTCCCAACTGATTATTATGTTAAAGGTGATTATGGTATTCAAATCACCCATGGATCCAACAATTAGCTCTCGAGTTTAGGTGTTTGAAAGAACTTCATATCCGTGGTCTGGTTGTTCATGATGAAGATCTCGAGACATTGGCGAGAACATGTGGTAAGGATTTAACAAGTTTGAAGATTAAGAAGTGTATAGGGTTTTCGACAGATGGATTAATGCATCTCTCTAAGTATTGTAACCAATTGAGAACTTTGTGTTTGAGATATTGTTATAAAATTGGAGTGAAAGATGAGACTTGGCTACATCAATTGGCGATAAATAGCACGGTTTTGGAAAGGTTACATGTTAGGAATACAGATATTTCTGATGTAGAAAATCTTACACTTCTTGCAAAAAACTGTTCTAACTCTTTAATATCGTTGAAGATTGGAGAGTGCTATCTAAGTAAACTAGGAGATGCCTTTAGATATGTTGTTAGGTTGGAACATTTTGGTGGATATTGTGATGAGGAGAATGAGCTTGTTGGTTTGTTTCCCCCAAATATGCGTTCATTAAGTATAAAGTATTTGCCAGTAACTCCATATTCAATTGTACTCCCTTTTCTGAATCATATAAAGAAATTGAAACTTGCAGTTTTAGAATTGGAACCACAGTGCCAGTGTTTACTGTTTAAGAGGTGTCCCAATTTGGAGGTTCTATATACTCAGGATGCATGTGGAAACAGGGGATTGCAAGTTATTGGTCAGTTTTGCAAGAAATTGCGCAAACTTACCTATAATGGGGATGGGGTTGTGACCCACGTGGGACTGATTGCTCTGGCAAAAGGATGTACTAATTTGGAGCGTTTAAGGGTTAATCTCGATGTTATTTCAAATGAAGCTATCAAGTTTGTGGGAACTCATTTGAATAATCTCCGTAAATTCCGTTTGACCGCGGCTTCCCAAAAAGGGATAATAGATATACCACTAGACGATGCGATTCGGGCTATTCTAATGGGTTGCAGAAAACTCGAAAGGCTAGATATCACTCTTTGGCATGGAGGATTGACGGATGTAGGTTTAGAATATATCGGGAAGTATGGTGCTAATTTGAGATTTCTATCACTTACTAGTATAGGAATATCTAATGCAGGACTTACGAAGTTATCAGAAGGGTGCCCAAGATTAAGAAAGCTAATATTAAAGGATTGTCCCTTTGGGAAACAAGCTGTTGCCAGTATTGTGTTTAATATACCTTCTCTAAGGTATGTTTGGATTAAAGATGGTGATCGTTATTCTACTGGTTTGGCGCTCATTCGTCCAGAGTTTCAACTTTGAAACATTGGTATGTATGTTCTTCGTCACTTACTTGCAAATAATTGCTCTTTTCCTATTATTTTTGGTTTTTATTATTTTCTGTTAATAACAGTGTCTCACTTTGGGAGTTTTTGCTGTCTTGGAATACCGTGATTGTGAAATTCTATCAATTGCATGCTTTCTATCATCTGTTTTGCACGAGTTATTGTTTAAGAGTTTTCTATTAGACCATAGCTGATTTGAAATCTATTTTAAGAAGTGTGGTATTTTGAAAAATATATGATCCAATATTAACATTAGGGTGTTTTCACATCTGTTTGGTTAGTGAGTCGTGGTTGTCTGTTGTAGCCATGTATACCAACAACGTATCTTGATAACTAAATGCACAGAAAAACCACTAGCAGGAAGAGGAATGTAGAAAACTTACCACTTATGTAATCAGACTGACCCGTTTAGACCTGTGCTCCCTAATGACCCGTCAAGACGCGAACCCGTTTAGACCCGAAACCTGTTTACACCCGACCCGGCCCATTTTGCCACTTATGATGGAAACCGAAAGCTAATGAATTAGTTTGAAGACACGGGAAAAGAATAGTTAATGACATTGCGTATTACAAAGTTAGAGGTTAATCAGTTAATGACACATATAAGTTGTGTACATTGCACTTCGTGAATGTGTTGATGTTTGTAACTTAATGCACAGAAGTACCACTAGCAGGAAGAGAAATGTAGAAAACATACCACTTCCAAAAAGTTTGCAACTTAATGCTAAAAAAATAATCACATGCATCAAAGAGCTTTTAATATCTGTGGATTATCATGAGAAATAATGAAATTATGTGGCATCTAAAGGTATTTATACTATAAAATTATAATAAGTGCAGAAGAAGATATTCTAATGAGACGAGAACAAAGAATATGTAGTTGTATTAACACCTCAACAGGCTGGAGATCAGTAAATTCACTGTAAACTAAAGGATTGCACCATCCCCATTTTAAATATTCCTAGCAACTTGGGACCAAATCCTGCAGCCGAGAGGTGATAAATGGCCTATGCATATAAGGACAATGAATTAAAAAGTGAATAAAGTTTATGTAATTCATTACAAGTTTGAACGGAGATGGCCTTAAAATTTTTAAAAATGCACTTCAATTTATGATAGAAGTCTGAACTCGTGTAACTGTCTATTGGGGTCTAGGTACGACTTTTTAAAACATACAAACTCGTGTATTTCTTAATTTCTTCTCTTTGCAAAGGATAATGTGTGCTGACATAAAACAATTACAGAATATGTGCAATAGTTGAGCATATTTGCAGCACCATACCGGGGGATGGTGATTGCATAGTAATCCACACTTGGAGTGCAGTGGATATACAGCATATATGGAAATGAAAAGCTAATGAAATTAGTTAGAACTAGAAGACACGGGAAAATATGGTCGGAAATCACTAGTGAATGTAGATGACATATATGAGCTGTGTACATTCCAAGGCACTTCATGAATTTGTTAAGCTCTATAATTGAGAGAAATAAATTTGTCAGTTTTTAAATGTATTAAATATATGTTTCCACCTTTCTTACTATCACCCTCTAAATATATTAATCTTTATTGCTCATATAGGAAGGAGCAAGTCGAAAAGGAAGTCTCCAACAAGTTACTAAATATAGGAAGAAAGGTAGAAGTTGATGTAATTGCATGAAGAGTAAACGGCTAAAATGAAGAGTAAGCACAAGAAAGAAGAGATTAAGATGATAAAAATGTTTGAACTCAAACTTACCATCTGGAATGACTTGTTTGTCGAGACTGATATTAGCTTATTTTGCTGTGGGTTGTATAGTCAATGAGGTTGTGACTTCTTGTTAACTCGTTTAGCGTTGTATGTCATGCACCTTCTGTTCCCTTTGTGGTTATCCATAGGCGATTGCAGAAATATTTGCATTAATTTGCTTGTTGAGTGGGTATGCACTACCGTTATTATGGGTATGCTGTATGCACAACCGTTATTATGGGTATGCAGCATTCATGTGTGCATTCTGTTGCTTATTTTATTTACTTGGTAGTTTGCAACATATTAATGCATGATGGGATAAAAAAAAGTTTTTAAATGTATTATTAGATATTCACCGTTTATATGGTACACAGGGAGACACAAGTGTGGATCTAACCCACTTTCACGTGTGCTGAAAAACCTAAAGGTGGAAACATATGAAAATATAGTCTATGGTTGCAGAAGGAGAGTTATATCTATATTTTGGGGTTGTCTTGTAAATTTGTGATTCAGTTTAGGATGGGGTTTGATTATTAACTAAGGAGATATAAGGTTGGACTTAAGGCGCACAGCTATGGGTACTGGTGTTTGGATTGGACGGATTTGTGTGATTTTAGTGGTTGATGTTTTTGTGGATTGAGGTGTATAATAATCATAGCTTTGATGAGCGTTATAATCTCATTAGTTCATGGGTATGTTTATTTTGCTGCTATCCTTGTTGCTTTGAAGATGATTTGACTAAACATACAAAGATAAAAAATAGAGAATCTGCTAACTTGCTAAGTAAGATATACATAACATACAATAGATATTATGATGAATTCGAGAAACTAGCATCTAGCAGAGAGTAGCAGGGAAAAAGTATCCTAAGGAGTGAGAGTTGCGTTTCTTGAATGGGTGGAAGGCGTCGAAGGTACATCTGTAAAACACAGAAAAATCTGAACTTGACCTCAACGCTACAGCCTGTTCCTTGATCCCACCGGCCGTGTTCCTGAACCCCATATCCATTGCGATGACCCTTTCCCCGATACACCTATTGATCATATAACAGTAAAATTGTTAGGAAATTAAGTAAAAACTGAAACGTATTTTGTTAGGATTGTTGGTCCTAACTTCTTATATATTCAATTATTTTTTAATATATTATATAATTTCCAACAAGTTGAGGTAGCACAGTTCACGACCATTTCGGTCTTTCATAGGTTTTTGGTGTTTCAGAAACTGGAATACAATCAGTCATAGTAACTAAGGGCTTTTGATTTTAAACTATATAATGGTCAATGGCCCGTGCGAAGAAATCTTTGCTTTCCCAGAAGAGTTGAATGGAAGCAAATCATAATTTGCACTAAGACTTTAATTAGTCTTGTTTAGTTTAATAGGTCTGGTAGAGTAGTACAACAAGCTCATTTTAAAACTACAAACAGAAAATACTTTTGAGTTGTCGAGTGTTTCTCCAGAATACACGGTGTCAAGGATAGGTATTACTATTAGAAGTCCTGCAATACCAAATGTCGCATATTTTTTTTTTCATATGGTTTTTGTAGTCAAATATTCACACCTAGTTATTTAAGTCCATGGCTAATTTGTTTGCATGTTTTGCAGAGGGTCGTAGTTTAGAAGTCCTGCAATACCAAATGGTGTCTAGATAGACTTAGAACTCCAAATTATGATGTAGAATAGACATGTACGCTTATAGCATAGACATGAGATGTGGAAAATATTGATGCTTGGTGCTAGTTGTACTGTCATTTCATTTGCTCGTTACAATATATACTTCTGATGTTAAAGCGGCTCATCTTCTCACATATTACTCATTATTGCAGCAACCCTACTAGTTTTGAGAAGATTATTGAATTTGATGAGCACATTGATTGTGCATGAGCAAATTAATTGCAGATGCGCGTACACTCGTTGAGCAAGCACTTTTAAAGACTCAGGCGACATTAGTATTATTCACTATTTTGTTGCTAGGAATGAGCTTCAAATTGATACTGATTTTTCTTATTCGCATTGACCAAAAAATGCATAGTAACACCAGTTGTGCATGATTAAAAAGGGCCAATTCAATCTAAATCACAAGTCTCTTACATAGCCTGGACAAATCAATGCTACTTCATTTGTGATCAAATTACTCGGATTTAGAACGACATAAAACTTGCACTTAAGTGCTTGTTTACGAGCCCAAAGAAAATGGAAAACTAGTGTTTCTTAACCAACTACCTCCACCAATGAAGGTTCCTGGGTTGAGAACCCTTGAGCCTCCGAAGAACTCATGATCACCTTGAACCCTTTCCATTTAACTCAGTTTGATGTTCCATTCCCAGCCCTAAGTTCACGTTATGAGTACGCCATGTACATGGTGCCCGCAATCACGCTTCCTTTTGGCACCGATGGATGGTGTTGTGGCGCGGGTTTAGCACCTGTCAACTAAACAATGGCGTCGGTCATACGCGATTGCACAGCTTGCTCTAGTAATTAAAACTTGTCAGCGAAATAAAAAATCCATCAACCTAAATAAACTCTAAACGCAACAAAGATCTATTTTCAAAAATATATATCGAAACCTCCTATTAGAACTTTCATATAAACAGAAGCAATAACAAATGAAAAAGAGGGTGACAAAATGAAAGCTTTAGGGCCCGTTTGTTTGAGGGGTGTGGATTTAAAAGAATGGAATGAATCGTGAATATAGTTGTTTGGTTGATTAGGGGCCACTACAATGGAATCAAAATGTATTTTGATACCCTTTAACTCATTCCATGCTAAAAGGGTGACTTTTTTTTTTTTTTTTTTTTTTTTTTTTTTTTTTTTTTACTATTTTTAGCGGGTCCTAACCAATTATTATATGTTTATTTTATATTTTAAAATTAATAAATTCAATTTCAATATATATTTTATTTATTTAAATATATATTTTATTTATTTAATTTTTCTTTCTCTTTCCTACATTAAATCAAAATCTAATCCAAATCTAAATTCTAATCTAAATCCCAATCCAAATCTTAAACCCACCTACAAACCAAACGGGCCCAAATGTGTTGTGACGAAGTTTAGAACAAATGCATTTTCTAAGATAAAAATAAGCATAAGATCACTAACGTATATCAAGGTAACATCTTATTCAAATAAGCTATAAGTGTTGAGACAATTTATCAACATAAAACCTAAAACCTATAAGTTAAACTAAGAGAAAAGAGATTATCAAATTTTCTTTAAAGATCAAATCCTCATCTTTCATGTGATTCTGATTGGATGGTAAAATTACGTGTGATTATATCGAAAATCACGTGTGATTGTACTCGAAAGTATTGCAAATCACGTGTGATTGTACTAGAAAGTATTGAAGATTAGTTGAATGTATGATGAAGTGTTAGGTGAGTCACGTGAAAAGACAATATTGCTCCTTCAAAATTAAAGTATGTTATTAAAACCTTTTGCTTTTTGATTTCTTAAAATAATTATTTGCTACTAAAAATAGAAAAATAATTTTAATTAAGTTTATCATTTTACCTTTATTTGAGAAAAGTTAATTAATTTGTTAAAGGTAACATTTTTAAAGTAAGAAAAAACGCAGCAATAATTATGTTTTTTTACATTGTATATTTTTTTGTCTGGAAACAATTAATTTGAGACAGAGAGAATATATTTAAAAAATAATATTCACTTTTATAAAGATAAAATTTCCTTAAATTTACACACCAAGCAAGAAATCACATGTTTACCAAAACTTTGTGTAAGTAGAAAAACTGATGAGTATTTAAAGAAATTGAATTTTGATTACTACTGTAGTATTTAAAAGGGAGAGAAAAAGAAGCACAAGTGAAGTGAAATGAAGCAGTAATTACCGCCTCTCTTTCTCTGCTCAAATGGAGTCCAACAAAGTTGTGGTTTCAGCATTTATGTTATTTTGCTTCTATTTTCACTCATTTATGTTTAGGAAGAAAATTATCAAAAAAGATATAGGGGGTTTTGAGATTATATAAGCCCACACAAGTGCTTGGGTAAGCTTATAAATTTACTTGTCTGTCATTAAGTTAACCCAAACACTAAGACTTTCTTTGTTTTTTTATTTTTATTTTGATAAAAAAAAAAAAACCACACAAGACACAGACTACCAACCATCCATAACATGAGTAGCTACTTGCAGTACGTAAATTCTGAACGCTATGGTGTAGTGATCTATCTTTATGTCGAACGTATATTTTTGTGTCTCTATTGATGTTAATGTGTTTTTCCTTTTTACATATTTTTTGATCTTATATGGGAACCCATGAAGCACAGTTTCTCATCCTTTTGACACAGGTTAAGTTAAAAGTGTTATGATAAATGAATTGTTAACCACAGGAACATATTGTGGATATTATAGCAAGTTACAAATATGACATGATGTCTTCTTGGTAAAATGATATGATACATGTGCTAGTACTGTAATTTTGCCCCTGAATCGAAATCCTGTTTAGGAATTCATCATCATCTCGTTCATATGGTAGTGTGTTCTGCTTATGCCTTTGAGAGGTAATTTTGCATTTCGCTTTGAATGGTTGTTGGAATCCACTGGAGGGCTTTCTTGATTGCTGAGGTATAAGCTTGAGAAGAAAAGGGGGGGTGGAGCGGCTTAAGTTAACGTTGATTTAATGATGACGTATGTGTGTGGTTGTTAATTATGGTTACAGCTAGCTTTGTCAGGCATCGGATAAAGGGGTTCTTTACTTCTTTATGTTGAAAAGCTTATTACCTCGCCAGTGTTGGTATGGTTCTGGATGCAGTCAATCATTATAGTGCTGCTACATAGCATTTACGGTAAAAAGTTATGTCCTTTACGAGTTCATGTTTATCTGATGCATTTGTGATATTCTCCACTATTTGGGTATATATCGTGGTTGTTGGATGTTTGTACCTTATCACTAGACACTAGCATCGTAGATTCGTAGATGGCCAAACTGTTTAATAAAACAACATGCTGCGAGTTTACTCATCTGATGCTATTCTAATTATTTATTTTTATATTTTTTCTCAAATTTGCATCAGTCTCCACGATGATGCTATTTTGATTTGTTCCAAAAAGGTATCTCAGCTAATTTATCTAAGTTGCGATGGTTTTTTCTGTAACTAACAATCCAAGCCACAAGCTACACGCTAAATAGCACATTGTCTGCTATATAATGATCTTGGCCTGTGTGGTTAGTATTTATAGTCCCATAATGTGTAGATATGAGAGCAATACTAGATTTTTGATATATCATATAATTTGGAATAAATTGAGGTTAAAGCAGTTCACGATCATTTGGGTCTTTCCTAGGTTTCTGGTGCTTCAGGAACTGGGATACAATTAGTCATAGTAACTAACGGCTTGTGATTTTGAACTATACATAATGGTCGATGGCCAGTGCGTAGAAAATTTTGCTGTATTTACATGGGAGAGTTGAAAGGAAGCAGATCATAATTTGCAGTACGAGTTTAGTATTGTTTAGTTTAAGAGGTCTGTTAGAGCAGTACAACAAGCTCATTTCAAAACTTCAAAAAAGATACACTTTTAGACTTTTCAGAATTAATTGATGGTGTCAAGGATAGTTATTACAATTATACAGAATAGGCAATGTCACTTCTTTTATTTCCTTTCTTCTGGTTTGTGGGGTAAAGTATTTTGCGTTATTTAAGGTCATGGTTAAACATGTTTTGCAATGAGTTTTATTCAGAGGTCTTGAAATACCAAATGACGGCTTATAGAAAGTTAGAACTCCAATATATGATCTAGTCTAGAACACTAGGACATACATGTACTCTTACATCATAGACATGAAGTTTGGGAAATACTGGTGCCTGGTGCTAGTTATACTGTCATTTCATTTGCTAGTTACATTATTTACTTCTGATGTTAAAGTGACGCTTCTACTCATATATTACTCGTTGTTGCAGGAGCCTAGAAGTTTTGAGAAGACTGGAAATTGATGAGCACATTGGCTGTGCAAGTGGATTAATTGCAGATGTGCGTAAACTCGTTGAGCATGCATGAGTTGAGACTCAGGTGACACTAGAAATGAGTTTCGCATTGATATGTTCACATAGATCAGTAAGGGCATAGTAACACCAGTCACGCAGGATCAAAAAGTGCCAATTCAATCTAAAACACAAGTCTCTTACATAGCCTAGACAAATCAGTTTTACTTCATTTATGCAAATTACTCGGATTTAGAACGACAATGCCGCACAATAATACGCTCCACAAAGACCATTATTGATTGATACAACATAAATCCACTAACGCATATAAAACAAGTGCTTGCTTACAAGCCCAAAGAAAATGGAAAACTAGTGTTTCTTAACCAGCTACTTCCACCAATGAAGCTTCCTGGGGTGAACCCTTGAGCCTCCGAAGAACTCGTGATCACCTTGAACCCTTTCCAATTAACTCTGTTTGATGTTCCAGCCCCAGCCCCAGTGTTCAGGTACTCGCCATAGTATAACGTGTCCAATGCAAAGTTCCCATCCCACTCGTGCCATCCAGCCGGGTGAATCACATTGCTAATAGTTGATTGCATAATCACCGTCCTTGCATATTGTTTCCATGGTCGTCCTAGATATGTTGGAAAACTCCCTTGCACGGGTAGGAGATCAGAAGTGGCACCTATCCTGCATTTCTGAATTACAATCCCTGTGTTTTGGTTGAGGTCAGTACGGCTTTGTGCCGTGAGCATATTCTTTTGACCAGAACCTGGGAGACGTGCATGGATGTCACAATCTTGGAAAACCGCTGCTGCATTTCCGAAGATAAAATCGACAGTGCCAGCTATCAAGCAGTTGATATAGAACTGACGGTTTTTGTGGACGTAGAGGGTGTCTTGGTATGCCAACATGTCACATTGATAGAATGCTGATAAATCTGAGCCCACTCGAAGTGCCACGGCTTGGTGATTCGCTGCACCTGCCGTGTTTTCGAATGTCATGTCTCGTGCTAAGAACCCATCACCGACAACAGCTGCATCAACACCACAAAAGTCCTCTTTGTTATAGAACAATATTCACCAACAAATTAAGCAAATGAATCAATAAATATAAAATCGAATTAGTGAGTCCAAAGCTAACAGTGTTTATTGCTAAAAAGTAAAAACCTAACCTAGTTTTGCTAGGCTAGTCACACTCGAACGTAAAATATCGGTCGGTCGACACAAGTGACCGATTTAAACATCGGTCGAGTGCAATGTGGAGGGTGGGGCAAATATCGGTCACCGAAGATCAAAAGCCAAGATCGGTCAAGAAATCGACCGACTTTCTAAAGCATATAACCGTTTCATTTAAAAAAAAAAAAAAAACTTTTTCAATCTTATAAATATAAACCTAAAACACACAATTCAAAAAACTTCTCATTCATATTCAACTTCTCATCCAAAAACAACTTCTCATCATGTCAAAGAAAAATACTCCCACATCAAAAGACCGACGATCCCGACTACCCCAAAATGCCCCGAATTTGAATTCCTCGCCGGAAAACAACTTCGAACTAACCGGCATAACACCACCACAAAATCGGGGTATTCGATTTCGTGCACCCTCTTTTGAATATCCATCACGACTACCACAACCGAACCAAAATCAAAACCCATTTTATGTTCCACCGTATCGTGCTAATACGGATTATCTCCAAGAACCAAGTGGGTCATCGTATCGGCCTAACATGGATTTCTTGCATTCTTCCCAACCGTATGAAGATTATTCCCCGCTTCGGGGTGTTAATCTTGATATGGATTTCGAGGATTATATGGCAGACTATTCGACGCAACAATATCCGAGTCAAGATGCGTCGATGGGGCAAGGTTCGGGTCACGGTTCTTACCACGGTTCGTTCCCTATTGAAGACGATGACGATGTCGAAGAGACATCACCCATCAAACCAACGAAGCCTTCGCGACGTGCTACAAAGGCGAAGGACAAAGGCAAGAAGGCCGAACCGGCAAAAAAAAAAACGAACCATGGACAAAGGCGGAAGAGATCGCGCTTTGTAGAGCTTGGGTTTATGTGTCGGAAAATTCCAAGTGAGGAAACGCTATTAACAGACACCGCTTTTGGGAGGAGGTGATAGCGTATTTTCAAAATGAAACCGGTTCACAAAGAACGTACGACTCTATCACCACCAAATGGAAGAATAGGATTCGGAGTAGGGTTGGAAATTTTTGTGCTATCATGGATAATATCAAGAATAACCATGGTAGTGGTGAGAATGATGCTGATGATAGGGAAAAAGCTTTGAGAGAATACCGCGTGATTTACGATCATGATTTCAACTTGGAGGAATGTTGAAAATTTTTGAGGCATCATGATGCTTGGAAGACAGAGGTGCCTGCTTTCCGATCGAATAGTCGGAAGAAATCAAAGGGCTATACAACTACCTCGGGTCAACAAAAGGTCCTTTGAATTTCAAAGACGTGGATGATTATGAAGATGAAGACGATACTAGAGAATCACGACCACAAGGTCGTGACGCAGCCAGGAAGAAATCATCCTCCTCCTCTCGTGATCCACCATCATCGTGGACAACTTCGCTAGCCAAGACCTTCTTCAAATTGAAGCCGTCAAAAGAGGGAAAAAATGACATTGAAGAGTCGTATGTTAAGTTGAAGCAAGAAGAGCTAGCGATAAAAAGAGAGAAAATAGAACTCCAACGAAAACAAGTTGAAATCATGGACATCACAAAACGGGAGCAAGATTTGATCTTCTACTACTCAAAAATCGACCCAACTTTGCCCGAACGACACTAAAATGAGCTTTTGCAGCTTAAGACAGCAATCAAAACTCGCAACAACTTAGATGATTAGTTTACGTTTGTAATCGCTAACGTATTTTTAATTTAGTATTGTAATGTTTTTATTTTTAATGAATTTTAAGTTTTTTTTTTAAATGTTTGATTAAAAAAAAAATGAGTCACCGTTGTGTCACTTTAGTCATGTCTGGTCATCGGAGATAGAAAGCTAACGTGACATCGGTGACTAATTGTATAGTGTGGGATTCAGAGCATTAATATTGGTTGAATATTGGTTGTCTGCTTAATTAATGGGCACATCAAACGAAGGGCTAGCCAAGACACATTTCGGTATGTTAGAGACTGACCAACGAAAATATAGTTGAGACTAATAAATAAGTTTTGGTTGTTTGAGCTGTTAAAAAAACCATTTATGTCTAACAAATTAATCCATAAATTAAGTTTTATTGGTCATGTACTTGGCCTCTTTTTTTATAGATTAATCACCTATTAATGCATCTCAATGGACAAACATTGCACATGCTATATAGACTGGCATGACACATATTAGTGTCATCATGGACCGAAATCATTTTGAAATTGTAGATGATTTTAAAATAAAATAAAATCCTGTTAAAATCTGTATGATTGGATGGATTTCGTTTACTATTACTCCGTATTAACTTTGACATTATGGACAAAGTTTTCTCCACTACTAAGCTCTCACGAGTGCAATCGCAAAGTTGATGAAAGTAAGTAAAGTTATCAATAAAAATCAAAACACAAACCAAGAAGTCAGAAAGTAACACAGTGAACACATGTTCAAGGTTGAAAGCATGACACAAAAAAATCATCAAAAGTACAACTTTGTAGAATTTGTCCAACACAATTTTTTTAAAAGAAAAAATCTATCTTACTCTCTGTCCAACACCATTTTAAAATTTCTATCAAAGTTAAAATTTTAGCTTTTGTAGTGTCATCTTCTACATTAATATTTCTTATTCTAAACTAGATTTGTGTTAAAGTATTTGTACCCTAGCTAGATGTAAACGAAAGTGATAAATATATAAGCAATAACGTACCAACTGTGGCGGATTCGAAGGTGGTGTGTCCGGTACCTTTTACGCTCCGGCTTGCAGTGATAATTGTATTCTTTCTACCATCTCCCATGAACATTATGTTTGTCATCCCCTTTGGAACATCCACATTTTCACGATACACTCCTGCCTTTATCCTAATCACGTACCTTGTCTTGCTCTTCTTCGGGGCAGCCTCCACAGCAGCAGCCACGGTCTTGTAGTCTCCGCTACCATCTGCAGCCACAACAACGTTTGGTGTCACGGCTCCTGACTGCAACAACTTTCGGTCTCCAGCAGACAACCATTGAGGCCACTCGGGTGTGTTTTGTTCTTCCGTCAAATGCCTTCCGCTGATCAGCTTATTCTCGTTAGCTGCTATGTCTGTGTTGGTCATGTTGCATATCATGGCCAATGCATTACTACACATTTTCTCGACTCTTTTCTCACTTTTCTCAAGCTCTTTACGGACCTTTTTATCGTCATTGTCGTGAGAAAACCCGTCAAGACAAGTCTCCTGGTCCGTAATGGCTGAGCTCATTAAAGTCTTGAGATCCTCAGCATGTTGTTTGAGTGACTTCTTGGTGTCATACTCTTCGAGGCCTTTCGTGACTTGCCCAAGTTCATCCAACGTCTCAGAAACCATTTCGAGACAATCGTTAAGAGCTCTGATCTGACGTGGAGAGAGACCTCTTCGATTAGTGAGCTTTTGTATCTTGAAGTAGCTATGTTGTACGGCTTTTGTTGTCATACTAACAGCAAGCTCGATGGCGTCCTTTTGAGTTTTGACCTTTGTGCTTACTTCAGGGTGGCTGGCTATGGTGGAATAGCATAGTTCGGGGTAGAATGTGGAGCTGCATGATGACTTTACGATTTCGTGAGCTTCAGAAGCCGTAATACTTTGTGGATTGGAGTTATTGGATCTTGAGTTTCTAGATTTGACTCCAACGACAATGCCGATAAAAGCCGAGACTAAAAGGATAGTAGCAAGAGCACCTAAAATGAGTTTTTTTCGTTTGTTGTTGGATAAGTTATTAATGTTCTTACCGGAGTTCAATACTCTGGCCATGATAAATGATGTTTATAGTAAGAAATGGATAAAAAATAATTAAGGATGTTGGTTTCGAATGCATGTCATGTGCTTTTTATAAGTAGTTTACAGCTGAATGTCTTTTTTATTAAAATATTAAGGTAGCTAGGCGGTGGACCAATTCAAATATGTTCATGAAATTTCGGGAACATATCCACAAAATTATGGGTCCCAGGGTGCGTTTGCTTAAGCTTATATGTCAGTTTACGAGCTTATTTGATTTCAGTTTATATTTTATAAGTTTTAATTTTCCTTACTTATTTTGAGACCTATGAACTTAGAGCATTAGGAGTCATGCCTCTGAGGTATGGATATCTCCCAAATTCCACCAATAAGCTTCAGCGAACTCATACTCATAAAATCCCATACCTCCCAACCTAAATCACTGGCGGCCATAAAATCTCGTACCTCCCAATTTTTTTTTTTTTTTTTTTTTTTTTTTAATCATTAAACTAAAATCACCATCATTATCTACTACTTATAACAATAGTAGAAATTTTTTAATAAAATCATCAGCAGAAGCTACCTATCACTTTACCACCTTCCTCCTAAACCATCTCACCAACCATCTCCGGTGACCCCCTTTACCACATCCATCACCTCCGGCAACCCTACCTATCACTTCCGGCCACCCGTCTGCTGCCTCCGACGACTTTTATGACGTCTCCAGCGAACCGTTTGCCACTTCCGACGATGGGTCTGTAACTCCGACGAAATTTGACTTTGGAATGGGTAGGTTTGATTTTTTTTTTTTTTTTTTTTTTTTTTTTTTTTTTTTTTTTTTTTTGGGTCACCAACGGATATATTGTTGGTTCAGACGCTCCAACGTCTCTTTTTTTTTTGCCTCAAATTGATTTTATGGCCAGCGGGGAAAGAAACCGTGTTTCAAAAAAATTTATCATAAAATCAACACCGGCGGCGGTAACGTTTGATTGATACCGCCCAGCCAAACCGAGGGTGCTCCGAGTGCCTTTATATAAGTTTATTATATCACAAATCTCAATATAATAAGATTAAAAATAGAGTTTTGTTAAAGACAACCATATGGGTTGTGTATAAGCATACCTTAATTAAAAAATTTGCATTAAATGAACACTAAACATTCCAAGTTTAACATCACATTCCATGTTTAAAATGAAAAAATATGTATAATTATGGAATGTGATGTTAAACATGGAATGTTTAGTGTTCATTTAATGCAAAAATTTTAATTAATGTATGCTTATACACAACCCATAGGGTTGTCTTTAACAAAACCCAACATAATAAGATTAAAAATAAATGAACAACAAACTTCAACATTACATTTAATAGTTATTGTTGACCAATTGACTATAGTTAGCAAAACCGTACATGAAAAACATATTTGGAAAAGAATCAAAACAGTTCAACATTACATTTAATATTTATTGTTAACCAATAGACTATAGTTAGCAAAACCATACATAAAAAACATATTTGGAAAAGAATCAAAACAGTTCAACATTACATTTAAGAGTTATTGTTAACCAATAGACTATAGTTAGCTAAACCATACATGAAAAACATATTTGGAAAAGAATCAAAACAACCCGCGTACTAGCTTCATAAGTTTCAAATCGGCCCATGTATAGTTCCTAGCGCAAGATATAGAAGGTAAGCATACTCATAATTTCATGAGGGATGCTACATCTAGAGGTGAAAAAAAAAATAAAAAACCGATCCGATCCGAAAAAAAACCAAAAACCGGCTTTTCTTAAAAACCGGTTTAGGTAAAAAACCGGATTCTCTTGAACCGAACCGTCGGTTTGAGAACCGGTTTCTATTTTTTTAGCGCCCGGTTTGAAAACCGGTTTAAACCGGTCCGGTTTTGAATGTTAGACAACAACATACAGCAGATTCAGAAATCGGAACGGACATATAACTGTTTTCCCATCTTTTGGCCCTTTGTTTTTGTCCTAAACAACCAAATTGATACCCCATTAGTACTATATAAGTGGATTGGGTGTTGAGGGTAAATTACACTCTCAAAAATACAAAAACAATCTCTAAAAACGCAAAAAAACACTCTCAAAAAATGGCATTCGGATGTGGGCAATCTCAGACTTCCATTTGGAATTCGTCAACCAATCTTACGGTGGTTTATATCAAAGAGATTAATAGAAACCTGGAGATTTGGTCAAACTACGATTTGTGTGTGATGTCGGATGGTTCGAAAAAAGTGAGATGTAAGAAATGTGGGGGTTTTTACAAACATGACGGGAATATTACGTTTAGAAATCATATGTCAAAAAGTTGTCCCGCAGTGAAAGCGGTGTTGAGTTCTAGTCAAACAACAATGGGGAATGATGGATCGTTGTGGCAATACGAGGCGGCTCGGGTTCGGGATAAGATGGCGAAATTTAACGTGTGATGTTTGGACGGCTCCACATGGTTCACCGGATTCGCATCTTTGTGTTACTGCTCATTGGGTAAATACCAAAACGTAGGTAATGATGAAGCATACGATTGCCTTGGAATTGCTTGGATACCCCCAACCTCGATATTGCCATGTAAGTCGAATGATCCTTAGACGTGATTGTATAAATATGTGGAAACAAGCTAAAAATGAAATGATTTTAGGACTTCAATCGCTAAAAACCAGTGTTAATTTAACGTGTGATGTTTGGACGGCTCCACATGGTTCACCGGATTCGTATCTTTGTTTTACCGCTCATTGGGTAAATACCAAAACGTGGGTAATGATGAAGCGTATGATTGCCTTGGAATTGTTTGGATACCCCCATATCGACGATAATCTATATGCTATTTTAGATTGTGTCAACAAAACGTATAATTTAGAAGAAAAGATTTTTTCTATATCTTTGGTAATGCGTCGATCAACACCGTTGCGGTTGATCAACTAAAACTAAAATACAAATCAGTTTGCAACGGAGACTTTTTTCATAGTCGATGTGTATTATATATAATTAATTTGGTTGTGCAAGACGGGTTACATGTTATCGCGCCAACAAAAAATGGCTTTAAAGATATGTTAAAAGATATTTTTAGTAGTGGTAATAAACGATAACATAGATATATAAAGTTTTGTAACGAGGCAAATGCCATTTGGTTAGGTCCAAATTGGGACGTACGTACCCGATGGAATTCCACTTGCAACATGTTTGAATGTGCTTTACGACAAAAAAAAATACTTTAAAAATGCTTCATGACCACCTTGCACAACGTAATTTGGTTGTGCCTTATCCCGAGTCATGTTGGGATCCTATAGAACTTGTTTCAGAAATGCTTGGAGTTTTTAAAAATGCTACTACTTTGTTATCGGGAGTTTACTATCCTACAAGTTGTTTAGTTTTAAAACAACTTTTTTTTTAATGACTTCAAAAATAAACGAGTTTGAAACAAAAAGCGATTTATGTAAAAATATGGTTGAACCAATGAAAGAAAAGTTAGAAAAATATTTTAAAAAATTGCCTCCCGTCATAACTTGTGCTGCCGTTTTGAACCCGGTTCTAAACCGAACCGGGGTTGAGACTTTGATTATGAACATTGCTTATGATTTGGGTTTGAACGAAGATGGTCGCTTTAACGATGCTTTTGACAAAATGTTTCAAGTTTATTTTGTGGAAAACTAGAAGGGGGGGTTGAATAATTTTACCGTTTTAAAATTAATTTAAACCGTTTTGTAACTTATGTGAATTCAATGAAACTATGCACACAAACTCGAGAATGAACCTAGGGATGATTGGCTCATCTATGTCTAGGAGTGCATCAAATTGAATGACAGTCATTTGTTCACGGATGTTTGTTTCTTCTAAGAATGATGAATCTATAGTTCTGCCTTCATGAACGTACCGACTTTCTAAAGCTTTAAAAATCTTGACTTGAGATTCTGAGAGTCCCTTTGTTTGATGATGTTTGGGTAGGTAGTTGGTGGTCTTTTTGTGATCATAGTTAGTAGCGGGAGGCATGGTTTTCCTAGACATATAATTAAAGTTAGAATCACATAATATATACATATGTGTCTGAATGAGAATAATGTGGAGTATGATTATCTCGACTCTTTTGAAGCAAAGATTTTTGTAGTAAAATATGAGATAATCCAAACACCCCTGATCCGAAAATTCATATGGATTATAATGTTTTTGATTTTGTATGAACAATGATTGAAAGGAGTTTTTCCTAGTTGAAAAAGTAATCTTAATGGAGTATTTGATGATTATTGTAGTGTCTAATTGAAAACATGATTTTTTTGAAGTGCCTCATTATTTTTGATAATCCCTAATTTAATTTTGTAAAACCCAAAATTTCAAAAGATGCAAAATTACCAAAATGCCCTTATAACTTGAATTTTTAATTAACACTCATATAAAACACCAAATAAATCCCAAGCACTTGGAAACTAGCAACATATGATGTATGATAATTTTTTCATGAACATTTTAATATTCTAAAAGTCCTAAAAATATTTGTCACATTATTATATATCATTTGGACCGAAATACTTATATATATGTATTTATTTATTTGTTACAATGATTAAAAATCAACAAATAAAAGAGATAAACATTAAAATTGAGGGAAATCTTTGAACAATCAATTGTGATCTCATTCAGTCACCATTTGGCCGAAAATTATGCCTCCTCCTCAATTAATATACGGTTTCTATTTAGTTGTTTCCTTTTATAATCCTTAAAACCCTAAAAACACCACAAAAACTCACCTACACCCCATACGAATTTTGGAGGCTGCAAAAACAATTTTCCTGGGTTCTTACAAGTTCTAAGAAGATGAGAAAAATAGTTTCAAGATTTTTGGGTCGATCGTGTGTTCAAAAGAAGTTTTAGGTCGACTTATCTCTAGCCGACACACAAAAATTCATTCCTCCTCCATACGAATTTCTGGAATCAAGAGGGTATTTTTCTGGTGTTGATCTTCATCCAAGGAGGCTGGGAAAAGTAGGCTTTGGGTCGTAGATAGCTTGATTCGAACGTTGAGATTTTTCTTTGTCGATTTATTCCATCCGAGGTACACAAAATTCGTATGCTTAATCTACACGTTCAAAAATCAATCTAGTATTTTTATAATGTTATTTAGATCATATATGACTTATATAAAATGGTAGATTCGAATCATGCATGATCTATTGATCATATGAAAATTTATGGGACACAAACCCTAAAAACGCAAATAAAATTCTATATGGTTCATGCGATTTTTATGGGTCTCTAATGTATTTTTCCTGAGTTTAATATGTATCATATAACATCAGAAAAATGGTCTTGGTAATTTTTGAAGCTTAAATCTTTTGTTTTTGAATTATTTGTAATATCGGGTTTTATGAAAAATAAGAGAAAAATAGAGAAAACCCTAGGAACGAATTAGGGTTAAGTTTTCTTGGATGAAATCTGATTAATTAATGTGTATAATGATTGTGTAATGATTGCTTGATGATTTGATAAACTAGGGTTTAGTTTTGGTAATTTAAAAGTAAAACCGATTAGGTTTTAAAATTAGAAGGGTGTGTTTTGCCAACTTTGAAACTCGTGGGATATTTTTATAATGTTAATTAGATCTGTGGTAAAGTATAAAAATTATAATATGAGGGTCCTATGTGTAAAATTTGCAAGAAAAGATTTATTTGGTAATTATAGGGTACGGATTGAAATAAATTAAAAAAGAGGGACTAAAAGTGCAAATTTTGGAAACTTGTGGTCTTTCTGTGTAAATAATGATATTAGAGGTGTAATATGTAATTTTGGGTATTTATAGGTTAAATGTGTGATTATAATTAAATTATGATGTAAATTGTGATTTTAGAAACTAAAGGGACTAATTGTGTAAATGATGAAATTTGGGGATATGATTCGTACCATATGTGAATTGTAAGGGTATATTCTGTAATTTGGTAAAATAAGGTGCTTGATGTGTAAATATAATAATTATAAGGTTTAAATTGTAAATTAATAAACTAAAGGGTATAAAATGTAAAATGGTCAAACTTGGAGCATTGAAATTGTAATATTGTTAAGTTATGTATTTAAATGAATAATTTGCAATACTTTCATTTTAGACCCTTAACTTTGGTATAATAACATTTAAAACCCTAAGATATGGAAAGTTGTTATTTTTACCCTAAACTATCATAACTTGTTAAAATATACCCTATTTCCATAATGAGGCTTAATTATGACTTAACCTAAATGGTAATACTTTAATCTTTCTAAATATGGAAAGTTACTATCTTTGGAAAGTTACTAAATATGGAGAGTTACCTAAAAAGGAAAGTTACTAAAAATGGAAAGCCGACTAAAATAAGTAATCTGAATTAAATAAGCTTTTAATAAGACGACCATGTATCCGTGTAGATTCGCTGAAGATGGAGATGTTTTCGATCTTTATATTTCTAGATATGTTTGCACGTGCGGTATAAGGTACAGATATTCTACCCTTTTTTAGTAAGGGTGTTTTCCCTCTCATGACTCATTGATCTTGATTCGTTTTAAGATTCCCTAAGCCATTGCTATGTTCCCCTACACTTTGGTTCGTTTGTTTGATTCGTTTTGACTTTGATGTTCGATATGACCCTTTTGCTTTGAGCCTCTATAATGATCCATTTGATATTCGTTCAATACCTTGTGATATTAGTATTCGAGACACTTGATACTTCGAAGGTTCATTTGATTTTGGTAAATAGATGTGAAAACCTTTTTAATTATAACATGGGAATGTTTTGAGGAAAAATATTTTTAAAAATGATGCTTATGGAATATGCAATACCACTTTTATATGGAATTTTACTAGACTTTTACGAAAACTACTTTTAAAGACTACTTTTGTGAAAACCGTTATTAAAGATCATTTTTTATGAAATTCATTTGATAAAGATTTCTTTAAATGAACCATTTGATTTTGAACATTTGATCCGTTCGTTTTGATTCATTTGACTTTGATATTGGTTATGAACCCTTTGCCATGAACATTTGATATTTGGACTTGACTACGATTTGATGACTGGGACTTTTGAACCTTTGTAGTGATTTGAACCTTTGCTATGATTTGGACCTCTGACCTTTGACCCTCAGTTTGATACCCGAGCCAAATTTGTTTCCTAGCCATGAAGGTAACATGGCCATGTCATTGATGCACCAATGGCATGACTCTAGTGTGGTTGAGTGATGTTCCACACCGTCCCCATTTGCTACTACATGCGCGCTTTATTATTTATTATGGCCTATATTATTGTTCCGGGGGGGGGGGGGGGGCGTATGGATGCATCCTAGATTTGTTTTGTTTCAAGGGATATATCATGATTTGATTTGGTGATTGATGTTGTGTGCTATACACGTCCTTCACATATTTGAGAGGTCGCTCCTCTATGGTTACTGATGGTTACTATATTTGATTTGTTTGGGCTCGTGGTGGATTACTGACCTTCCCTTTCCCTTTCTTACTTTGTACTCTTTGACTATACCTTTGTAAACCCAATGCATTAAACTATACATGTTCGTTTTCTTTTGCTTTCGTTTCCATTTATGTATATATCTGTTCACTGGGCTTTTAAAGCTCAGCCGTATTTCTTTTCCTGCGGCAGGTTTTTAGTTGGAAGCTGGGTTATGAGTGGAGAGAACCTTGGACTTAGAAGACTTTGATAGCTATTCGGGATTTGAGATGGCTAGAAGTTATTTAATTAGAATTTGTAGTTATTGAAATTTTCATTTGTAACCTCGTATATTCAGTATTTCATTTGTATCCTTGTATTACTGTTGATGTATGCTTTGTTTTGATTCTAATATCAAACCATTATTATAACATCTTTACCCTTATCGGGTTGGGGTGTTACAATTATGGTATCAGAGAGACAGGCTGCGATTCGTAATACATTTACCTTTGACCTGTGTAAGTTAGGATCACTAAGTTTTCCCTGTAGGCGTTCGTAAGTCAACCTTTGAAAATTTGCTTTAGGATTTCCCCATAGGAACCTAAGTTTTGACCGGTGAGGAATGGGTAGACTATAAGGCATTTGCTTAAATATCTTTGCTTCCGCATCACTCTGATTCGTGCTTTGTGTTTGGTTAGTGTCTGTTGATATCACTTTTGGAAATCGAAAGCTTATACTTTGCACCACCTAAGATTTGAACCTGATATAAATTGTGAAGGCATTGAAATTGCATAATGATTGCCGACACTGTTTGATCCTTATCTTCAGATTCCTTTTGTTAATCTTTTGATAAAGACCCGCGTTTCACTCTAATCGTTTTGTTAATCACTTTGATGCCTATTCGGGCATTCTGGGAACCTCCGTGGCGATGACGTACTTGATGCATTTTGTTATTTGTCTTTTGCTTTGGTAAACGTCTATAAATCTTCCAACACTATTTGATTTCGTTTCATCCATCCCCGTCCCTATGAGAAGTCTTGTGGTTGTAACCATGAGTATAAGAATGTTTCCCTCTCACTTTTGAACGATAAGTTTTGCTATGCTGATCCGTCTTTCTTTGGATAGTTAACTTAAATTTTATTCTGGCAAGGAATTTGTTGAGTGATCTGTCAAATATTGACAACTAACCTTCTATGTCTCACCTTTGGCGTTTGAAACAATTTTGAACTCCCTACTACGATTACCGATTGTTAAAACCTTTGCTATCACTATGACTCTGGAGACTCGTGTGTTACGTTCGCGGTTATGAAGTTTTCCTATAACCCATTTCGTACACCAATGAATGAACCTTATCTTGAACGTTATTTTGGCACCCTGAATTTCTTGAATATGATTCCTGGTTGAACCACCAAGTTTTCCACCGGAGTGTGAAGTAAGATTTGACATGATATCGAAATATTGTCTAGTCACTAAGCGAAGGTGTCCTTCTAACGTGTCCGAGATCATACCAGTTGATTTGAGCAACCGGGAAGAGCAGCAACCAAAGATCAAAAAGTGAGTTTGCTTCAGTGTATCTTCTGGGCGTGTTTTAGTTTCGTTCGCGATAAAGAAGGATGGCGACTGGAGATAGCTGAACCGTATTACTGTTAGAAGCCAATATTCCTCCACCCTGAAACGACTATGTGTTTGTTTAATTTCAGAGCGCGAAGTTTCCTTCTGATGAATTGATTCTATTCTTGGAATCGACCCCCCCCCCATATTCGTAAACGACTGCTATGACGATTAGTAACGCTAATAGTATTAGCTAAAGCCCTGACTGTTTTGTGAATTTGATAAATGATGTTTTCTCGTGAGTACTT
This sequence comes from Artemisia tridentata subsp. tridentata, assembly GCA_021014915.2. Classification (NCBI taxonomy): domain Eukaryota; kingdom Viridiplantae; phylum Streptophyta; class Magnoliopsida; order Asterales; family Asteraceae; genus Artemisia; species Artemisia tridentata. The sequence goes on along the minus strand of CP139504.1, from coordinate 2,339,338 downwards.
GGGCAAATGGTCATTGTATGACTTAATAGTACATTCGGAGTCGAGAAAGAATCATTTTGCACCTTGTTAGAAAGTTGACGATCATTTGTGCATTCTGGGAGATGGATATTTGTTAAGAGAACGGTGTTCTTTGCCTGACCTGGAGTTGACGACAATGGAGACTACCCTGAAGAGTGAAGACATTCCTTACAAGGCAGAAGTGTTGATGATGCAGAAGAAGAAATTCTAGTCAAGATGGCGAACCTGGAGCTGATGAAGACATGCAGTCTCACTTCCCTATTCATCTTGGTTGTACTAAGATGAATTGAGAGCGGAAGCAGACTGGATGATGAAGAGATTTAAAGATCGTGCCAGAAATCCACATTACTCCATCACATTCCAAGAAGAACTGCAGGAGGCTCGATGAACCAGACACAAGTTCCCGATCTTGGTTTCACTTCCCGACTGATGGACAGACAAAGACAGATTAACCGGACTTGAGGAGATTGGATGTGCTGAACGAACGAAAATTTGAAACAGACCCTTTATGCTTGGAAGAATTGATTCTATGAAGGCCGAAGTTCTTGACGACTAACTTTCATTTCCGTTGACCCTCTTAAGTTTCGTTATATCGTTAAAAGATCCTCTTATGATTTAAGTTCCCTAGAAGCATTTCAATTCGTGTTTATTTTTCGTATGTTCGGTGATGGCTTTGTTTTGAGAGATTTTGGCGAATTGTGGAAGATATGATGCTTGTGACGGCGTACCTCACTTCTGCTAGGCAATCTGGGATTTTGATACTCTTGCGAATAGTTTTGTTTTCCCGCTTGACTATGACATTTGATCTTGTTGACCTTTGAGACTATAGAAGTACTAGGTGGATTAAGATAGGTGGTTTTGCTCACGACTCGAGATAAAGTATGATCATCATGAAGGCATAATTATGTGGTGCTAGTATTATGACGCCTGATCAACGTGATAATACTTACACCATATAACGTGCACTCATTGTGGCCATAGGATATCTTGGGGAGTACCTAAGAAGTTTAGGATTTGATCTCCGTTGGATTACCCGTGATTAGTGAGACTTTAGGTTCATTCTACCTATGCGTATACTCTGTTTTCGTTCGTTAGATATCGGGATGACTTTGGACTCTCGTTTTGCATTCCGTTGACCTCAGTTATAAATCTTGAACTCTTTGTAGAGCTCTCTACTGTTGAAACAGTTAATTTGATTTGAAATCTTGTTCGTATTCCATATGAGCTTTCTAGAAGATTCGCCTATCGTCCATATTATGTTGCATGGACCTTTTGATCAGAATCAACTTATTTTGTCTCCTTCTGAGAAATTTGAACCCACCTCATTTTGATTCGAGTCATGAGAAACTATTTGGTCTGAAGACTTTTTGGAAGAACCTCCCCGGGCGTGAGAATGTTTGTGACGATCTTTTGCGATTTGCTACGACTTCGTCTGACCTTGCGACTTCAAATTTCGAGGACGAAAATTTTCTTTTAGAGGGGAAGAAGTTGTAAAACCCAAAATTTCAAAAGATGCAAAATTACCAAAATGCCCTTATAACTTAAAATTTTAATTAACACTCATATAAAACACCAAATAAATCCCAAGCACTTGGAAACTAGCAACATATGATGTATGATAATTTTTGAATGAACATTTTAATATTCTAAAAGTCCTAAAAATATTTGTCACATTATTATATATCATTTGGACCGAAATACTTATATATATGTATTTATTTATTTGTTACAATGATTAAAATCAACAAATAAAAGAGAGAAACATTAAAATTGAGGGAAATATTTGCACAATCAATTGTGATCTCATTCAATCACCATTTGGACGAAAATTATGCCTCCTCCTCAATTAATATACGGTTTCTATTTAATTGTTTCCTTTTATAATCCTTAAAACCCTAAAAACACCACAAAAACTCACCTACACCCCATACGATTTTTGGAGGCTTCAAAAACAATTTTCCTGGGTTCTTACAAGTTCTAAGAAGATTAAAAAAATAGTTTCAAGATTTTTGGGTCGATCGTGTGTTCAAAAGAAGTTTTGGGTCGACTTATCTCTAGCCGACACACAAAAATTCATTCCTCCTCCATATGAATTTCTGGAATTAAGAGGGTATTTTTCTGGTGTTGATCTTCATCCAAGGAGGCTGGGAAAAATAGGCTTTGGGTCGTAGATAGCTTGATTCAAACGTTGGGATTTTTCTTTGTCGATTTATTCCATCCGAGGTACACAAAATTCGTATGCTTAATCTACACATTCAAAAATCAATCTAGTATTTTTCTAATGTTATTTAGATCATATATGACTTATATAAAATGGTAGATTCGAATCATGCATGCTCTATTGATCATATGAAAATTTATGAGACACAAACCCTAAAAACGCAAATAAAATTCTATATGGTTCATGCGATTTTTCTGGGTCTCTAATGTATTTTTCCTGAGTTTAATATGTATCATATAACATCAGAAAAATGGTCTTGGTAATTTTTGAAGCTTAAATCTTTTGTTCTTGAATTATTTGTAATATCGGGTTTTATGAAAAATAAGAGAAAAATAGAGAAAACCCTAGGAACGAATTAGGGTTAAGTTTTCTTGGATGAAATCTGATTAATTAATGTGTATAATGATTGTGTAATTATTTCTTGATGATTTGATAAACTAGGGTTTAGTTTTGGTAATTTAAAAGTAAAACCGATTAGGTTTCAAAATTAGAAGGGTGTGTTTTGCCAACTTTGAAATTCGTGGGATATTTTTATAATGTTAATTAGATCTATGGTAAAGTATAAAAATTATAATATGAGGGTCCCATGTGTAAAATTTGCAAGAAAAGATTTATTTGGTAATTATAGGGTACAGATTGAAATAAATAAAAATAGATGGACTAAAATTGCAAATTCTGGAAACTTGTGGTCTTTCTGTGTAAATAATGATATTAGAGGTGTAATATGTAATTTTGGGTATTTATAGGTTAAATGTGTGATTATAATTAAATTATGATGTAAATTGTGATTTTAGAAACTAAAGGGACTAATTGTGTAAATGATGAAATTTGATGATATGATTCGTACCATATGTGAATTGTAAGTGTATATTCTGTAATTTGGTAAAATAATGTGCTTGATGTGTAAATATAATAATTATAAGGTTTAAATTGTAAATTAATAAACTAAAGGGTATAAAATGTAAAATGGTCAAACTTGGAGCATTGAAATCGTAATATTGTTAAGTTATGTATTTAAATGAATAATTTGTAATACTTTCATTTTAGACCCTTAACTTTGGTATAATAACATTTAAAACCCTAAGATATAGAAAGTTGTTATTTTTACCCTAAACTATCATAACTTGTTAAAATATACCCTATTTCCATAATGAGGCTTAATTATGACTTAACCTAAATGGTAATACTTTAATCTTTCTAAATATGGAAAGTTACTATATTTGGAAAGTTACTATATTTGGAAAGTTACTAAATATGGAGAGTTACCTAAAAAGGAAAGTTACTAAAAATGGAAAGCCGACTAAAATAAGTAATCTGAATTAAATAAGCTTTTAATAAGACGACCATGTATCCGTGTAGATTCGCTGAAGATGGAGATGTTTCCGATCTTTATATTTCTAGATATGTTTGCACGTGCGGTATAAGGTACAAATATTCTACCCTTTTTCAGTAAGGGTGTTTTCCCTCTCATGACTCATTGATCTTGATTCGTTTTAAGATTCCCTAAGCCATTGCTATGTTCCCCTACACTTTTTTTTGTTTGTTTGATTTGTTTTGACTTTGATGTTCGATATGACCCTTTTGCTTTGAGCCTCTATAATGATCCATTTGATATTCGTTCATTACCTTGTGATATTAGTATTCGAGACACTTGATACTTCGAAGGTTCATTTGATTTTGGTAAATAGATGTGAAAACCTTTTTAATTATAACATGGGAATGTTTTGAGGAAAACTATTTTTAAAATGATGCTTATGGAATATGCAATACCACTTTTATATGGAATTTTACTAGACTTTTACGAAAACTACTTTTAAAGACTACTTTTGTGAAAACCGTTATTAAAGATCATTTTTTATGAAATTCATTTGATAAAGATTTCTTTAAATGAACCATTTGATTTTGAACCTTTGATCCGTTCGTTTTGACTCATTTGACTTTGATATTGGTTATGAACCCTTTGCCATGAACATTTGATATTTGGACTTGACTACGATTTGATGACTGGGACTTTTGAACCTTTGTAGTGATTTGAACCTTTGCTATGATTTGGACCTCTGACCTTTGACCCTCAGTTTGATACCCGAGCCAAATTTGTTTCCTAGCCATGAAGGTAACATGGCCATGTCATTGATGCACCAATGGCATGACTCTAGTGTGGTTGAGTGATGTTCCACACCGTCCCCATTTGCTACTACATGCGCGCTTTATTATTTATTATGGCCTATATTATTGTTCGGGGGGGGGGGGGGGGGGGGTATGGATGCATCCTAGATTTGTTTTGTTTCGAGGGATATATCATGATTTGATTTGATTTGATTTGGTGATTGATGTTGTGTGCTATACACGTCCTTCACATATTTGAGAGGTCGCTCCTCTATGGTTACTGATGGTTACTATATTTGATTTGTTTGGGCTCGTGGTGGATTACTGACCTTCCCTTTCCCTTTCTTACTTTGTACTCTTTGACTATACCTTTGTAAACCCAATGCATTAAACTATACATGTTCGTTTTCTTTTGCTTTCGTTTCCGTTTATGTATATATCTGTTCACTGGGCTTTTAAAGCTCAGCCGCATTTCTTTTCCTGCGGCAGGTTTTTAGTTGGAAGCTGGGTTATAAGTGGAGAGAACCTTGGACTTAGAAGACTTTGATAGCTATTCGGGATTTGAGATGGCTAGAAGTTATTTAATTAGAATTTGTAGTTATTGAAATTTTCATTTGTAACCTCGTATATTCAGTATTTCATTTGTATCCTTGTATTACTGTTGATGTATGCTTTGTTTTGATTCTGATATGAAACCATTATTATAACATCTTTACCCTTATCGGGTTGGGGTGTTACAAATTTAGTGCAACCTATATGAATTCTAGATACAAATAAGAGATTGAGATGGATTAGGATACTTACAATGATCGATTAGGAATGAGTTAATTGTGGCGAATGAAATATTTGAGTTTTGGGATGATAAGGGTCGTCAATAAATTGGTTTTTATGTGGTTAGTGAGTGTAATGAACAGTAAAAAGTGTCTGTTTATTGAGAATTAGTCTCAGCAAAGCACGGATCCGGCGGATCCCAAACAAGGGTTCCGCCCTTGTTATCGATTGGATCCGCAGGATCAGAATATATGTTTGTTTATTTCCGTTTTAGTTTGGACTAGGATTTGAACAATTGTTTTAACTACTTTCTAGGTTTCAATAAACCATAGATAGAAGTAGGATTCTTTCTTGAGGTATTTGTGAGAGGATTTATCAATGTTGTCTTTTGAGAAACTTTCTCAAATCGAGATGTTTTATCATCTAAACATTGTTTAATACGGAAATGATGATGGAAAGTTAGACTTTTGCTGGGATGAACAGTTGCAATGATGTTGCAACAGAGAAAAAGGTTATGGAGGTCAATAATATAGACCACAAGAATTTTCTCCACACTTTGCCTTAAAGTAGCAAGGACTGTTTGTTTCTTAGCAAATCATCATGTGATACAATGTCTCACATTAGTACACACATTATTTGAACTATTCCTATATCTCTAATTACCGAGAAGATCATATACTATGGTTTCTACACCTGTTCCTTTGGGATGTCTCTTAAGTTCCTAAATGGTTTCTAGTTGGAATCATTTTGAAAGTGTTGACGAAGATAATATTTGGAGTACTAGCTATGGGATAGAGTACGATCTAATGCATCTCTATGTTTAGGGTTATCTTATGAATTTACTATCTTTATCCTTAGTGAGTCTGGTTTAGGAGAACGTGAGTGTTTTTCAAATGGTTTCCAGTCTAAATTTTGTTATGCATATCTGTGATATATTCAAATAGGTTGAAAATATCCTTTTTCCTAATTGTTAACTTAGATGAAGTTTATCAACTTATTTCAAGACTTGTTATGCATGATTTTGAGAAGTCATGACATATCTTGATAAGTTGATTTGGAGACGATGTCATCCTAATAGTACATGATCCTTCTTAGTAATGAGTGTTCTCTACTAAGTTAGTTGTGTACTTGATCATCCCAAACTTTTGATGCTAGCTTAAGTTTGTGATCACGGCAATACCAAGAGAATATGCTATATACTTATCCTAAGGAGTTTTATCTAATTTTATGTCATAAAGATTTAAGAACCTTTTCCTACTCATCATGCTAATTTTCAAATACTATATTAAAGATGTGGTACTAATAACTTATGTTAAGTGAGTATGAAATCTGAATTATCTATGAGAGCAATTATCATGAGGAGTTATGAGGAACCGTACCTTTTTCCAATGATTGTTTCTAAGAATGCTATTGAACAAAATACAACCTCTGTTGGACACATTGTGGATCTAATCCTTTCTTTCAAGCATACCTAATGAAAGCTCAAGTATTTGGTCCCCAATATCTCATGGGTCCATTTGGGTTAATAAAAAATATTACCAAGGTTCACTAATATCTTGGAGGTAGTCAAATGAGATTTCTTTATATAATGAAGTGTCAACTGTCGTTTTAACTTCATTCCTATCTTTTCTTCTAATTGAATTAGTGTTAGGCTCTCTAGATATCTTAACAGGTTCAATACTATTTAAGTTTTGACTTTTCTGTACTGTACCTACGGATCCTTTGGTTATACTGTGCGGATCCAAAGTTTTGGATCCGTGGGTCACTGACTCAGTTGATGTAGTCTTATTTTCTTTTGTCATTTGAATCTGAAAATCATTTAAGTGTCCATTTTTCATGAAATCTGGTTTGAAACTACCATAAGGTATTTTTAGTAACCTCATTGTATCATTTGTACAGTTTATGTGCTTATCGAATCTTTTAAAAACGGAGTTTTGTTTTATAAGATTCTCTTGGGTAAGCTTTAGTATTTCTAATTCATGTTTTAGTTCTTGACATAAGACACATGTTTTAGTACTTTTACCTTTTTCTAATCCTATGACTTTTTCTTTTAACTGATAAATTTTATTTTCTAAAAATTCCTTTTTGGTTTTTAAGAACTTATTTTTACTTATGATTTTTAGAATAATTTTATATAATTTTTTATATTCTATATCTAACGTGTTATCATTTATAAAAGAGTATGACGAGTCAGAAAGTACCTCTTCTGTGTCATTGGCCATGAGAGCAACTTCGTTGATCTTTGGTTTGTTGTCATTATCTTTACAATCTCCTATTTGAGATTTGTTCTTTGGAGGCTTTGGACAATCTCTTATCAAGTGACTAAAATTCCTGCATCTAAAACACTTCCTATGGTTCTTTGACTTCACATAAGTCTCAAAGTGATTTTTCCAGTTTATAAAATTGTTTGGTTCAAAAAGTGATGGTCTTTGCATAGATTGCCCTTCTTTAAAGTTTTCAAAATCCATTTGATCGTTTCAAGTTTTAAAATACAATATATTTTAAATTTCTTGAGTAACACCGCTCTGATACCAATTGTGAAAAACTAGAAGGGGGGTTGAATAGTTTTACCGTTTTAAAATTAATTTAAACCGTTTTGTAACTTATGTGAATTCAATGAAACTATGCACACAAAAATAATCAAACAATATATCCAAGAAGTAAAGAGAGAAATGATCAAACCACATAACACGGATGTTTATAGTGGTTCGGCTACAAGGACTCTTTTCCTTGCCCTACTCCACTTCCCCGAGCCTTTAACTCGAGAGTTATCCTTCACTAAGAAACAGACTCCCTTCTAGGTGGAGAAAACCTTTACACGTTGCTTACTTCCTTTTCCGGTACTAAGCTAAACACCGGGTTCTATTTCAAGGTAGAACCAACCTAACGTCGCCTATGCAATTATCGACACTAAGCTAGATGTCGAGTTCTTTACAAGGGTACAACCACTCCCGTTTGGTTCTTTCACAAGGGTACAACCACTCCCTACACTCTTTGTGTTTTGAGGACTAAAACACTAACCACACTCACTGAGATAAATGATACAAATAATGATGTGTGAACTACAACTATATCACACAGTAACTTATGCTAAAGGTTTTACACGTCTGTGTTGAACCTTGATGCTTAATCTCCTTTGCTACAAAAGGAAAGATCAATGAAATGAATGAATGATAAATGTTAGATGATATGTAAATGAATGAGTATGAATGTTAGGCTCTATGAGAGATGGTGTGTCCAAATGATCAGCTTGCTATTTATAGGCAAGCTGGTGAACAGCCGGCGGATCCCATAAAAGGGATCCGTCCTTTATATCGTTTGGTTCCGCCAACTTGACAGCAAAATGACAGCTAAGAGTTTTTGGAAATCTTTCCAAATCCAGCTGTATCCTCCACACCTTTGTCATGTCATATCAAAATCTTCCAAAGTCAACTATCTTGCTTGAAGATCTAGCCAAGATATTACATAATCTATGTATGATGCATGCCATGATGTCATTGTATCATTTTAAAAATAAAGTTTTCTTTTAAGGAAATAAACTAGTAGATGTGTAAAATGTAATTCTAAGTAAACTTGTGAAATGTAAAATGTGTTTTAAAGGGACTTTAGCTAGCATTTATAATTTGCTAAAGGATATACTTTGTAATTGTCATTAACAAAACTAAGTAAAGATCGTAAAATATAAATAACGTTTTTAGGACGATATTTGTATTAACATATTTAACAAAATATGGCTCAAGTTCTTCACATATTCATACTATGCATCATGAGACGGGTTCGAGTTCTCATGCTAATAAAGAGTCAATTTGAATGTATAATCTTTTAAGAAGTGAGAATACAAAACGAGCTCGAGGTAACACCCCTAGTAGCGAGCTCGGAAGGTACCAAGGATCCGATTTTTTTGTCTCAAATAACCATTGAGGAGTTTGAGAATTTGGATACTTAATTTTGGGTTGGTGGAAAAAATGGGAATCCCAATTTCCGGTTTCTAGTCGCCATGGCCCCTGACCAACTAGCGGTCCAAACAAGTATGGTAGCTTTGAAATCTACCTTTTCGGTTAGTGGGAGGGTTATATCACTGAGAAGAACAAAACTCACTCTGGTGGCGGTGGAAGTTTGCATTTATTTGAAAGACCACCTCGTTAGCGTGGAAAGGATTCAACATATATCACCACTCGAAGGCGACTTAGAACGGGCTGAAGAATAAATGCACGCGGAAGAAATAGCGTTTGGTATGTCCCAACCTCTTGACGAAGATGAAATGCACTTCAACCAAGACGATTAATTCAAGATGAAGACCGGTACGAAGACGAAGACATTATTTATGTTATTCCTTTAATGTTATTCAAGAAGACGTTATATTCCTTTTATGTATTCCATTTATGCATTCAAGAAACAATTTGATGTTTGATTTTAAATATGTTTAGTGTTTGTGTTTTGTTATATGCTTATATAGTTATAGTACTACTACTAATATATAGTTCAAAAAGAACATTTCAAACAATCTGTCCCCGAAGTTCCCCAACCCAACCCAATATCCAAAAAAATGACTTCAAAAAATTTGGATACCCTCGAACCGGTTTTCTGAACCGATTTAACGAAAACAGGTTTAAACCGGTCCCAAACCGATTATTACTGGTTTGGGTTTTCCTTTGCCAAAACCGGATTTTGACTAGTCAACTCGAAACGAAACCTATTTTGAAACCGGTTTGGTTTTAGAAAAAAAAAAAACCTTTGTGCAAGCCTAGCTACATCCACAAAATTTTTATAAATATTATTTCACAAAATGATGTGCCACATATTGATAAGAAGGAATGAATTTAAAAGGATGGGAGATAAGTTATTAGGACAATTTTTATTTGTGACAAATCATTTTGTGACTTTATTTTATTATTATTATTTTGTAAAATTTTTGTCGATGCGATATTTTGTTAATTTCTATTGTTGATATATAAGCATACAACCAAGCAACTAGGGATGTAAACGAACTGAATGTTAAGTGAATATTTCATGAACTGTTCGGTAAAAAGTTCGTTTATTTCCGTTTATTTATTAAATGAACGAACATGAACAATATTTTACGTTCGTTTAGTTAAATAAACGAACATGAACAAAAGTCGCCTCCGTTCATTTATTTTCGTGAACGTCCGATTACGCGTTCGTTTATGTTCATTTATTTATTTATATTCGTATATCATATCTTTTAATTGTATAATTTTAAAATTAGTTTGTTTAAACAAAACAACACTTAGATAACAGTATTAGATGCATAATTTAATAAAGTTTATGTTTGTTTGTCTATGTTCATTTATGTTCGATAGTTTATGTCCGTTTAACGTTCGTTTAGTGTCTTAAGAACGAACGTAAACGAACATGAACAACTCATTTTCTTAATAAACGAACATGAACAAGAAAATTCGTCCGTTTAAGCGTTGGTGTTCTTTTATTTGTCCGGTTAAAATTAAATGAACGAACATTAACAAGCCTCCATTCATATTCGTCCGGTTCGTTTACAGCCCTATAAGCAACCGTAAAAATTGAGAGCATAAACAACGTTCCTACCAAAATATATAAGGATGAATTATGCACCAGAGTTCTAAACGATATAACATGGCTCTATTGGTATGAAATGTCATGTAATGGATGCCAATCTGCCATTGACTTCACATTCGACTTCACATACGTAATGATGAACGACAAGATAATTATTGGACATACAGCTTTAATTTTATTATTATAGGTAAATTTTAATCATTTGATTTGAACAACGAGGAGAGATCCATGACAAACAAAAAAAATTTAAAGAATAAATAAGTACATCTTAGCCTTTCATTTTGATTTCATCCAACGGTATAGATCAAAAAAAAAAAAAAAAAAAAAAAAAAAAAAAAAAAAAAAAAAAAAAACAAAAGGAGGGCAAAATTGGCATTTTAGCTCATTTAATATAAAAACCCACTTTCCACCATCGCGACGAGAATTAAATCATCTTTCTATAGATATGCACTTTTATATACTTTCGACGAACTTTTTTTTTTCAAAATTTTCGTCCAGAAAAATCTCACGGGATTCGTAAAAAAATCACTTGTGATTTGTTATTTTTTAAAAATCACAAGTGATTTGTAAAAATGAGTAAATCACTGTTTTTGAGTTTTATACTTTTATGTCACAGCTTTTTAAGGGTAGATGTTTTTTATATGATTGTTGAAATGAGCTTTTTGAATCTCTTTATTAAAAAGTTGTATGTTGTTATACAGAATCCCATGTGATTCTCTCTGATCCCTTGGGATTCATATTACATGGGTAATCTTTATGAATTACAGGTGATTCATCAAAGAATCTTATGGGATTCTGCATGGATCTTATGGGATTCTGTATGGATCTCATGGGATTCTATATGAATCACAAGGGATCAGAGAGAATCACATGGGATTCTGTATAAATCCCATGGGATTTTCATTTTGCTTTATATAAACTGTAAGTACATAATCACATGAGATTCTGTATGAATCTCAAGGGATTCTATATGAAATCACATGGGATTCTGTATGATTTATCTTGTCGATAAATCACAAAGGATTCTGTATGAAATCACCTCAGTATGAATCTCAAAGGGTTTCATTGTGAATCCCATGTGATTCAGTATGAATCTCAAGGGATTCATTGGTGCATCACATGGGATTTTTTTAGTATTTTAATATATGACAAATTATCTCCAAAAAAATATACACAACATTAAAAAAACTATACGTAGTAAGTATCATACGTAAAAAATAAAAAAAATCCATTTATGGAAAACTCCAAAAGTGGTGTAATTTTATGGATACATGAACAATACATTACATTTGGGCACAATTCTTTCCTTTACTATCAGTTACCAAAAAAGAAAAAATAGTACCATTCATTTTATATTTTGACTTTGCCTTTTAATCTTGGTACATTGAAAGTTAAACTTAGCAGCAGCAGAAGCATCTTTAACAATATCCTTATCCACTTTTTCAAATATTAACCTTCTCAATTCAACATTACTTTCTACTTCTGATGATAAGCACCTCCTTATAATTATCTTATAACTAAATTTGTATCTTGAAGTTGAAGTACCTCACAACTGCAATCTCTGGTAAGCACCTCCTTATATCCCTATCGATACCCCGTCACCATCAATATCCCCATCAACTCTATTACGTACAAAACACTAATCACTCGATTAACACTTTTAGGTTATTGTTGTGATGAGATTGAACATAGATGAGTGATTAATAGGGGCTTCCGAACAAATCCCCTCAATCAATTGTTAAAAATACTCACTAAAACTAAAATCCTTAATTTCTTGATAAAAAGCTTAAAAATCAATTTAGTGATTTAAATCTAGCAACCAGATTTGTTCTTGTCGTCGCCGGATCTGTTGTCGCCGGATTAGTTGGTGGTAGCAGTTGATACAAGGGAAGTGAAATGAAAGATATTGGTTAACAGCTACTTTGGTTAACAGCTATTTTGTTATCGGAGAGTGTGGATGATATTACAAAAGTGCCCTTCAATAATTAATTATATTAAAATGAAGATTAATCTAGACTTTTAGATTTAAAATAGATGGATGGTTGAGATCTTTTTATTTAATCTTTAGATTTATTATTGTTTTGTTGAACTTTTGTCTTTGAACAACCTATAATTAAGACCTAGTGCACTACGGAGTATTTGTTTTATCCAGATTTATGTAAAAACCAAATAGAACCTTTATGATAGTTTACTTTAAACTATATAAAATTGGGATCATTATACATGCTAAAGCTAAAAATGATACAATCTACAAATTTAATATTTTCATATGATTTAATTTGAAGAGAAATACAAATACCAACCAAAGTAACACATTTTAATGTGAAAACAAACGCTGCTAACTAATGAAAACTTAAACACAATTAAGTCATAAACATATTTAAACAAATCATATATAATTACTTCACTTATGATCAAATAACTCGGATTTTATTTGAACTACAATGCCGCACATTATTTAAGATACATACACGCATCTGCTGACACACACAACATGCAACACAACACTTGCACTGGATTACTTGTTGTTACTTTACAATCCTAACGAAAAAGGAAAGCCGGTACTTCTTAACCAACTACCTCCACCAATGAAGCTTCCTGGGGTGAACCCTTGAGCTTCTGTAGAACTCGTGATAACCTTAAAACCTCTCCATTTAACTCTGTTTGAAGTTCCAGCCCCAGCTCCAGTGTTCTGGTACTCGCCATAGTATAATGTGTCCAATGCAAAGTTCCCATCCCACTCAAACCATCCAGCCGGGTGAATCACATTGGTAATAGTCGATTGCATAACTACCGTCCTAGAAAATGCTTTCCATGGTCTTCCTAGATATGTTGGAAAGCTCCCTTGCACGGGTAAGAGATCAGAAGTTGCACCTATCCTACATTTTTGAATTACAATCCCTGTGTTTTGGTTCTGGTCGGTACGGCCTTGTGCTGTTAGCATGTTCTTTTGACCAGCACCTGGGCGACGTGCATGGATGTCACAATCTTGTAAAACCACTTCCGCATTTCCGAAGATAAAATCGACAGTGCCAGCTATCAAGCAGTTGATATAGAACTGACGGTTTTTGTGGACGTAAAGGGTGTCTTGGTACGCTAGCATGTCACATTGATAGAATGCCGATAAGTCTGCGCCAACTCGAAGTGCCACGGCTTGGTGATTCGCAGCACCTGCTGTGTTTTGGAATGTTATGTCCCGTGCCAATAACCCATCACCTACAACGGCTGCATTTACACCACACAAAAGAGCTTTTAATTTACTGCGTAGTAATTAAGAATATAAACCTATCAAACAATATGGACCAGTTATTAGTTAAATAACATTCTTTTTAAGGAAAGGAAAAACATGGGCCCCATCTGATTTTAATAAAGATTGTGAGGTGAAGAAATAAAGGTATGAAGATATTGATTTTTGTAGGTTTGCATATACGGTTGGATAAGGTTTAATAATAAGAATATGTAGGTGCATGATTGAATAATTGGCTGCTTAATTGGAGGGATCAACAAGTTGTAGTCAAATGACATGCTAGCTAGCAAATTAATTAAGTGATTGCACATCAGCTGTAACCTTTTTTCATCACGTTCATGCAGCTTTTTCCCTGTTGTTGTATTTTAATCTTTTATAAATGGATGTTTCATGAAATCATGATCTATAATGGATATTTTAATCTTTATATACGAATAAGGAATATTTATTAATGATTGAACTCGCACCTAATTCGATTAATTAAAGTACTTAAACAATGTATAACTTATAAAGCATATATTAAACAATGTATAACTATGTAATGTGTAAAATTGAGTGTACCAGTCAAAAACATTACTGTGCAAATCAATTCTAATTTACTTAAGTGTAATATTTCTTATAAGAAAAGGATAATAACTCAAAGTCATATTTTTTGAAAAAAAAAAAAAAAAAAAAAAAAACTTCTATTTTCTAGACAATAATGGTATCGAATATCGATCGTGATCATTTATTTCTTATCTATGGGTTTCATGAGACACGTAGCATAGCAACATTGTGATAGGTACAAGTACAACCACATATGTGTGAAACTATAAAGTGCAAAGAAACATAATAATTAAACAAGATATGCATACATCGAAGAAGACATGTGTGTGGACCAATTTCGAAATTATTTGCCGGGTTACTTTTGTTACTTACTTACATATTAAAAAGTTTTGAAAGAACTCTTTTAAACTATTTAATTTCAGTTTATTTAATAAAAGTGGGATAACTACAATTTCAACCACTCAAATAGAATATTCTCTTACTAAATTATCTTTTTATTACTTAAAATAAAAAGTGAACAATTTTTTTAAAACATCTGAAAAATAAAATATAAATTATAATTTTAAGATGAAGAGAGTATATTTTTTGTGATCGGATTCTTTTATTTGTATGAATAGAAAGGTTGGAGAGCTTCTCAATCTCACAAAATTAGTACTCCCTCCGTCCCTTTTTAAATGTCCAGTTGGACTTTTTTTGGTCTTTATTATTCAACTTTGACCATAAATATTTTTGTTTATGTTATATAATACTTGATGCAAAATATATGAATGGATTGGGTTTTAAATGTATTTTAATTTGGTATAATTTTCATCAAGTATTACATAACACAAATAAAAACATTTACGGTCAAACTTCAACAAGAAAGACTTTGAAAATTCCAAGTGGACATTTATTTAGGGACGGAGGGAGTATTATTTATTTTTATTCTACCAATTGCTAGAACAAGGTACCTAACACCTATAGGGATGAGCTGAGGTTGAGATTGAAAACACATGTGTGATTTAACACATGTTTTTTGTTATTATTGTTATAAAAGTTATTAAAAAAATAATAATAAATAAATAAATAAATAAATAAAAATCACTTAAAGTTTGATAGAATACGTAAAAGTAATAAAGTGTCAAATCGTATAGAATTTTTTTCCAAGATACACTCAATTTCAATCAGATATAAAATGGACTTACTTTGTGCATTTCATCACAACTTGCGATTGCATCATGACTTGTTAACCCCATACTAATTCATAATACACAAGTTAATTAAGCATCAATAATTATAGCTTTTTGTAGGTTTTAATTCCTAGCTAAAGCATATCTTTTTCTTTTAACAAGTCTCTTTCAAACTAATTAAAGTACGTGGTCTAAAGCTATGTTATTATTAATCATATAGCAATCGATCTAAAGAAGTAATTAACGTACGTACCAACGGTGGCGGACTCGAAGGTGGTGCTACCACCTTTTACGCTCTTGCTTCCGGTGATGATTGTGTTCTTTCTACCATCTCCCATGAACATTATGTTGGTTTTACTCGTTGGCACTTCAACATTTTCACGGTACACTCCTGCCTTTATCCTTATCACGTACCTCGTACTACTCTTTGATGGCGCAGCCGCCACAGCAGCTGCAACCGTCCTGTAGTTTCCACTACCATCGGCCGCCACAACAACGTTTGGTCTCACGGTTCCTGACTGCAACAACTTCCTGTCCTTGATAGACATCCATTGCGGCCACTCGGAGTCGAGTTTTTCTTCCTTTAAGTTTCTCCCATTGAGCTTATTCTCGTTAGCTATGTCTGTGTTGGTCATGTTACATATCATGGCCAATGCATTACTACACATTTTCTCGACTCGTTCTTCTAGTTTTTCTAGCTCTTTACGGATCTTTTTATCTGCCTTATTGTGTGAGAACCCGTCGAGGCAAGTGCTCGTGTCAGTAATAGTTGAGCTCATTAGGGTCTTAAGATCTTCTGCATGTTTTTTAAGTGACTTCTTGGTGCGATACTCTTCTAGTCCTTTGGTGACTTCTTCAAGTTCTTCCTGTGTCTCGGTAACCATTTCGAGACAATCTCTAAGCGCACCGTACTCACGTGGGGTGAGACCTTTGCGCTTAGAGAGCTTCTCTAAATTGGACTTGCTTAGCTTTACGGCTTTTTCTGTCACATTAATAGCAAGCTCGATGACGTCTTTTTGAGATTTGACCTTTGTGCTTACTTCAGGGTGGCTTGCGACTGTGGAATAGCATAATTCGGGGTATAATGTGGTGCTGCATGATGACTTAACGATTTCATGAGCTGAGGAAACAGTGATGCTTTGTGACATGGATTTGTCGTTGGATGTCGAGTGTTTAGACTTGACTCCAACGACAATGCCGATTAAAGCCGAGAGTAAAAGGACCGTAGCAACAGCACCAAAAATGATTTTTTTTCGTTTGTTGGTGGATGATAAGTTGATGTTCTTACAGGAATCCATGACTCCGGTAAAGAAATCTTTGATACGGGACATGATGTATTAATGGTAAGAGAAAGAAATGGAGTCGATTTGATCGAGTGGATGAAGAATATGGTCGAGTGGATGTGTGCTTTTATTAGCGGGTTGCAAATTAAAGGTCGATTTTTAAAATGAGGCGGCTGGAAGTAGTATGTCTTTTGTCTTGAAATAAATTCTATTTTATTTAATATATGACTCAACATAATATTTTACGTAGTACTTATCACATTTCTGACTAAATTTTATAAACATTCAAGTTTTATCATCTTCGATCATTTTATTTCATGCAAAGTATAATTTTGATTTTTAGATGAAATTGATTTACTCTTTCTAACTTAACATTAAACACTACCAACTTAAATATTCGTGATAATTGTTCTTTTGGCTTGGCTCAAAGTTATAATTCAAAAGGAAAAACAAGCAGTTAGGTTGTATACTTGTATGTTTGTACGTTCAATTTAAGATCCTTATATATCTTTTTATGCTCTATTCTTATGTACTTGTATACTTCTAAATCCGTACTTCTGTACACGCAAACAAACATATAACACATATTTGCTCATACAAATACCTACATGCATCACTATCAAAAGTAGATACATTTTTCTCAGTGATTTTTCTCGGATAAGAGTATTTTTTAATTTGTCTACATTTTACCTAGCTTCTATATATAACTCTTTTGACGGTATTAAGTATTTTTGTTGTTAGCTATACATGTGGAATATAATTGAAACTAAGAAGGCATGCATACTTTTTAGTTTTTATGTTAGAGAATAAATTACACCAGTATGAAATAATAAAAGAACGTGATTGAGGCATGCAAATGCAGTGTCTTTAAATAGAATTTCGTCATAACTGATACAACTGTTTGAAAGATACAACAATTGATTCAAATATAAAAAAATTAATCTAGCGTATCTAATATGGTTTCATGATGATGATTAATGATGTTTTTCTGTGTTTTTGATGTCTTTCTCCAGAGACCAAAAGTCACATTTATATACTCATGAAACGTTGTTTCTTTTCTTATAACGTCATAGTGAAAACCTAAAACAATGAATTAATAAAAATTAACTCCAAATTATCATTTATGTATATATTAAGTCCAATTAAGCAAAAACAAGCTTAAAATCAACCAATAATACTATAAGGATTTGATTTATTTGTTAGCCATTGATAGAAAAGCATTATAAGGGTACTGGCAGAAATGATAGTTCATATGCATGTTCCAACATTTTAGTGTTTTCGCTGGATTAGAAAAAGATATTCAATTTTCATTTGTTTAATTAGTAACATATATTATAATATAGATATAAGGGGTTAGGGGTGTATAAAGTTAAGCTAACTTTTCTCTTTTCTGCTTTGTTTCGTTGCTCCAACTTGCTATTGAGTGATCCAACTTGCATTCGAAATTATCTTTACTACCTTATAATATATTTATAACATCTATATTTAGAAGTCTTAAAAAAAAGACCAAAAACATTTTCTTTAAAAAAAATCTTAAGGGCAAATGATTAAAAAAAGTATCATATTTGACATCGTTTGTTTTTATAGGTAGCGAACAGATTTTTTTGCTTTTCTGGGTATTTTTCTTTCAAGTTCAGCCTTTTTAAGATATTTTGCAATATTTTATGATATTTTTGCCCCTCTCTCAGCTAATAGAAAAAAAATTGAAGGGCAAAAATATCGTAAAATACCTCAAAAAGGACAAATTTAAAATAAAAGTACCCATATAAGCAAATTTTTTTGTTCGATACCCAGAAAATCAAATGATGGCAAATATGATACTTTTTTTAATCATTTGACATTTTTTTAATCATTTGCCCAAATCTTATACAATTCAGCAAATATTGTTCATCCACATTAATGTCTTTAATTAACTTATAACAACCCATTTAAATGCATACACACATGAAACTTAAATGTCTTTAATTAACTTATAACAACCCATTTCAATGCATACACACAAATAATTATTAAAAACGTGTAACAGCAAATTATCATTATTATCAATAATGAATATGAAAACTGTGTAACTACAACCTTCATATAAATCCACACAAATCATTTCATATCTCTCACACACAAATGTTTTTTTAATTCTTTGTGAAGAGCATCTACAACAAAAATAGTCCTCAATATACCCTTACTTTCGCACCCCAACTCTTACGGGTACTTTCTGCAAGATTATTTATATGTTTGTGGCCCTGTCGCTTGATGACCATTTATGTTGCACGGAAACGTCGTCGGGGTGCCGTCTCCCGTACCCGAAACGTTTCGGAAACGTGAAACGCCTCAGAAACGTTTCTGGAAACTAGGAAACATTTCAAGTCATTTGGAAACGTCTTGTGTTGTGCAGGAAACGTATTGGAAACGTTTTTGGGCCATTTAAAAGTGTTTTTGCATCTAAAAATGTATATTTGAGTTGAAATCTTGAGAAGTCTTTGAGTCAAAATCTTGAATCTTGAGTTTCACATGTTTGTGTTGGGTTTCGAACAATCAAGAAAAGAAGAAAGACAATTGTTGCTTTATCTCTGTGTGTTGTTACATAGATAGAAACGAATGAGCTGTTTTGATTCGTTCACATTTGTGGTTTGGTTTTTCATTTGTTTATTTTCGATTATAACAAGAAAAAAAGGTAGATCTGTTTTTGTTTGGTATCTACTAAGAAAAAGAGCGTGGCTGCGTTTTATGTGTAGAAGTGTGACTAGGTTTACACAAAATTAGGGTAGTTATAATAGGGATAAGTTATTATCTGTGGACTTGAGTTGTGTATAAACTAAAGAAGTTGGGTTGAACTTGTGTTTACATAATCGGTTTTGGAATACTAATAAAAAAGGGACGATTTGTATTAACGAAAAAAGTCTAAAGAGTTGAAATATGTTACATAAAAAAGGGACGATTTGTGACGAACTTTTATTTGGATATAAAATAGTTTTCATTGCTATTTCTTATAGTTATTTTAATTAAAAGTTGTCATTCATTCGTAAAGTTACTGTTAAAAAAACGTACCGGCTGCTAAAAATTGGTCACCGGGTACCCGCCGCCGCATTGCGCGGGTACCCTAGTGGAAATTAAAGAGTATATCCTGGATTAAAAATTGTTTGGAACGGTGAATATTTTGAGTAACGATAGTAGTAAACTAGTAATAATTGTACTTTTTTTCTGTAGCATGTAACTGTAGAAAGAAATCTTAGCTATGACTTATGGAACATTTATATAACAATAATCAATTTTGTCACAATATTGCATACTAAATAAAAGGGTTGCTATGTTTGAAATACGTACGTTAATGCGGAAGTTTTGCAGAAAATAAGGCTATCAAGTATGACTCGTCAGAACAATGCAAAGATCACGATCAGCTAGTTTTATTGGTTTGAGAAATTGATATCTAAGAAATATAAAGGTAAGGGTTAATTAATTGAGGGGTGGGGGTCCAATTTATCTCTTTGCTTTTCTTGTATCCCATGTGATTTTAGATGAAGCTTTTGAAATAGCCAAATAGGTGTTGATAATTTGCTCAATATTATTAATTGAACAAACGGTCCCTCCACTACTCATTTTTGGTAAAGACTTGTAACTTCGTTCGAGTATCATTTCATCATTTTTGTGTTTGATATAGATAGATGGTTACGAAATTTTGTGAGTTGTAATAATTGATGAATAATCATATTATCATATCACAATGCAATCATAGCCGGGAATATTATTCGCATGATACTTGTGAGGTGTTTTAAAATCCATAAAAATAAATAAACATTTTGACCATAGTTTCAATAATTTGATAAATGATTGTGACTACAATTTGGTAAGAGATTATACGAATATATATTGAACATGTCATGGAGATTGGATGGTATGAAGAACATGCTTTCAAAGTTTGTAGCCAATCATATTACTTCACACGTCCCAATTACTCATACCTGGTACGTTGCATGGTGTGAAATGGGTTGTGTTATTTAAACCCTCCGAAGGTATATATACGTGTAATGTTTGCACCAACATTAACTTTCATATTGGAATCGGTAATTATTGATAAGCATAATAACTAATTAAGCAATATAAACTAGTTGTGTGCAGTTGTAAAAAACACAAACTCAGAACCAAATCAAGAACTAATTTAAAAGAAACCTAAAACTATAAGCCAGCCTAAAAGCTAATTTCTAAAATTAAATATATAAAGATGCCAATTGTTTTTATAAAGGAAACGAATAAAGCAACATGCATGCCCTTTGATTCTTCGGTTATAGCATCCGTTTGAGCTTTCGTAACTCCACGATAAATACCAAACATTAATTCATATAACTTCAAAAGTTGTCGTATTGGGATATTGTCACATATCGGGTATAGTACTATTGCGGCACATAATAAAGCAGGCCACTTGGACGTAAGATAACTAACACAACTTTTACAATTATTATTACATCCTCAACGATAAGGGTCATTCTTCCAATTATTGTTCTTTTGGTAATATCTGAGACCAGAAATAATGATTTGATAATGAAGTGCACAAAAACGTGTCGAAGAAGATGTTGGGTAAAGAAGAAAAAGGAATGGAATGAGGTGTTTTATTCAAAGAAAAAAAAAAGAGTTATGATTTCTTTGCAAATTAATATTCTTTTGAATATGCTGTTTTGAATTTACGTACTCCCTCAGTCCCAAAATATAAGTCCATGTTTGACTTTTCAAAGTCATTTTCTTCATACTTTGACCATAATTATTTTTTCTTGTATTATATAATACTTGATGGAAAATATATAAATGGATTTGTGTTTCAAATGTATGTTCATTGGTATACTTTTCATCAAGTATTATATAACACGAAAAAAAAATAATTACAGTCAAAGTCTGAAGAAAAAGACTTTGAAAAGTCATGAACTTATATTTTGGGACGGAGAGAGTAGTATTTTAACTGCCTTTGAATTTGCATGACAGGTGCTAAAAAAACAAATTTGCATGACAGGGTGGCACCAAAAGTTAAATCGTTATCATAAATCATTCTTCTTCATCCGTGCTTTAACTTCAAATAATTTTATACCAATAATGTGCCCTCAACCTATTACTCTTATATACTAAAAATGGGAAGTTTGCTCCCCTCAAAACGGTGCTACAGTGCAGCACAGTGGACGAAACAGTGCTCTTACGGTTACTACAGTGTTTAATCCCGTTTCACGTTCCGTTATTTTCCAAATATTTCCCCCATTCTAGAGATTTCTTCTTTCTCTACCTTCACCCTCAGAAACACACACGAAATCTAATAATCGAGCACACCTTCTCCCTGCTTCATCAAACACATAAACCAAATAATCGAACACACACATCTCTGTCTTCTTTCTCAGATCTACCATCAATCAAAACAAAAAAAAAACACTTTCTTCCTTAAACTTCTTCAGCAAACTCGATTCACCAACAATCGATCTCCATACGATCCACCCTTATTACTCCATCTTTGCACACAAAGTAAATCACACAACTCAATCCGGTTCACTGTTGATCCGGATAATCGAAGCATTCACATCAAATTCAATTTGATTCTTCATTCTTAAACAATATTCAACAGCCGGATTGAAGATGGAGAAATACCAATTTTGTAAGTTTATCAACCCTAATTATAGCTTTGAACATGTTTATTTTTAGGGGGTTTCTTATGTCATTACAATTTGGGATTTTTATCTTAGAAAAGGGGGTGTTTTTGTTTCTAATGAACTTTTTTTGTTTTTTTTTTTTTTTTTTTTTTTTTTTTTTTTTTTAATGTTTTTCTATGGGATTTGATGGTAATGAGTTTGGAAAACTTTGCTTATTGCGTTTTGAAGCAGTTTTTACAGGTGTCGAGAGTGACAGATGGGGATGAAGATGAAGATGAGAAGAATGATGCGATTGATTTTAAGAGGCTACTCCTCAGGTATATAAAAATTATTGACTTTTTTTTGTGGTTATTTTTTTAGTGAGATTATGAAAATGAGAGATTGTTTTTTTACACAATAGGTTGGCGATGTATTTTTAGGTTGATGTGTTATTAGTATGTTGTTAAGATAGTAATGCAATAACGAACTTTTGCGTTTTGGTTAGCGATAAATGAGCCTTTGGGATTGCTAATTCTTCCTGCTTTTGCGCACAGATAGGTATTCATAATTTGCTTGACATAAGTTCATGTAAATGGTGTTTGGATTTGCTTTTTGTGTAAAAAAATGTTAGGTTAGTGAAAAAAATTACTATTTATTTAATGAAAAATGTCCACCGAATCAGTTTATTAAACGTTCTAAGTTTTTTTTATTTTATTTTTTATTTTTTTTTAACTGCATATTAAACGTTCTAAGTTAATTTTGGGATTGCTTTTTTAGGCCTTAAGTTCGTACGTATAAGATGCTTCGAGGATGATGGATTCCCTTTTTGATGTAAAACCCACATGCGAGCTTGCGAAGGATGATGAATTCTTTAATGGATAATCGATGAGGAAAATAGTGGTTTCGGTTCCACACGAATTTTTTGCGGAACCAGGTATGAAGTTAGACAATAAGATTATAGAATCGGTGAAACAAGAAGAGGCAAAGTATACATCGCTATTGGAATAGCAACCCAAGTATGGGGCTGCTTTAGAAATTCTTCGTGGGGAGTTTACTTCGCTTATAATGATTGAAGCCCATAAACTACGAACACAGGTACTATCTGATATTGTTATATACGTTATATATAGATCTTTTTATGTAAATTTTGTTTTAATTTGCAACATGTGACATTAGAATACGAGCCAAACTCAGTCGATACAAAATATGGAAGTGAAAATCGCCTTGCCCCTCTTGATTGTGAGTGTTTGGTTTTGTTATTTTGTACTTTTCATTATTATTATGAATTATATGAAGATATTGACTTTTAGGGCTATGTCTGTTAGAATCATATTATCTTTATGTTGTCTAATTAGGAACAAGGCAAGGTATAAAGTGGAATTCGAGATACTGAAACAACAACAAATGGAAATTGCCAAAGGTTTCTTTAACGAAAAGGTTGTACCAACAAAGCCACTTTGAGAGCAATGGTTGCTTTAGCTAATTTCTTCTGTAGAGCCACAGACACAGGTAAATTAAACTTTTATTAGGCTATACTGTTAAAACAGAAACTACACTTAGTAACGACCTTTCATTAAGCTTTAATGTAAAAACTCCAATGACTCGCATGCAAATTTCTTTATTAATATAGATTAGAACATTCTGCTAAGTTTCTTAATTCTGCAAGTATCAAAGTAAATGTTGGAAAACAGGGGCTATGTCTATTCTTTGGGTTAAATTTTTTCGTCTTCTTTGTATGTTCATCACTTCAAGGTATTGATCCAAACTGACATTCTTCAGTTTTTATTATTATGAAATCAGCTGTGGTAGTGCAATGTGAATAAATTTATTACAAATATGTGCACACCCCTCAAATTGATTGGTATAGTCTAATTTAGAGTGTCTTGACATTTATACCCTTACATGGGTGGAAATGAGTAAATGTGATGTGACGGTATAAATATCAAGACGCTTTAAATTAGAGTGTGCCAATCAATTAAAGGAGTGTGCAAATCACCTCCCTTAACTAAAAGCTTGAGAGCGTACACAAAGGTTCCATTTTAAATTGACAATTGGTTTAAGGGTTGTTTCAGAAAATTGTTAGAGAACTTTTGCATTATTCTATAATGTCATTTGACATTTATATATAACTATATACATTGACCCCTAAGCATAACTTGCATTTAGCCTATGGATTTTACAAAAGAAGGAAATGAAAATTTTGGTTGCATTTAGAGGTCTCAAGATGGAGCCTATGTATTATGGAGTAATTTTTGTTGCAATATCTCATTGGTTTTTATGTTTATATAGTATTGATCTACTATTTATGAAATTTTATTATATATGATGGTATTTAAAGTGTAGATGTTCCAAAAGACTTTTGACCAACAAAGAAAAATAAGTTTGCTACTACATCTCGCCTTAAGACATCTTCTGATAGAAGTCCTGAAATTCCCAACTTTGATAATTCATTTTGCGACTTATGTTAAGCCTAACCTAACCTACTTCATTCACATCATTTCAATTACTTCATTTAACCACTTTTGTTTATATTTGTTTTCAAGTTTAATGATGGGAGTGAATCATTGATAGACTTAAACAACTCTATTGGAGCCATTGTTTATATATCTTCAGTAATTCTAAAGGCTATTTGTTATTTGTTTCAGATGTGGTGGAATAGCAAACTAGCAAAGAGTCAAAGACAAACTCAGGTGGTTGATGCAAATAACCTTCAGGTTTGTTTGTTTCCCTTAGGCCAATTTGTCAACAATGTTAACATGTTTAATCATTAATGATTACGCTACTTTTTGAAATCAGATAGATGCATTATATTATTAGCTCCAAAATGATAAAAAGGTATCCAATTGGTACTAAATCAGTAGGGAGCTCAATTAACACATAAATGCTTATTTACGCACTATTTAATTTGTATTAAGTACACTAACGAGACTAGATTAAAATTTGGCTAAAGCTTTTTTTTCCTCCTGACTTACCTATATTGTGGGTTTAGGGTACATAATTGAAAAATGTGAATGTGGCTACAGTTTCGGGTGTCCATGATGACCGTGCAAACTCGCCAATCACAGGTAAATGACGATACAATTTCCGTCAACCCTGAACTAATGTTTCATGAATATATAATTGCATTTCTCATGTTAAACATTAGTCGGTTCCCAAATTTACTAATTTTCTGATTGCTACTATAATTTCAGATGTGCCTACGCATTGGCTTTTCGGAATGTAGGTTGACGAAAGGCAGGTCAAGAAACGGGTAAAAAAGGATCATTTTTAAAACCTGCTAACTGTCTCTTATTTCAAGGTTTGATCTTTTTTTGTTTTGGTTATATGTATTATATATTTCTTACAGGAATTGAATAACTATTTGACCATTTTCTTTGATTATGGGTTTATTCTTTTCATTGTTGTTGATTGTTTTTTGATGGTTATTATTATTATTTTATAGCAGTATGAAGGATGAGATGGTGAAGATTTATGAGGTATGGATGTTGCCTAATTTCATTTTTTTTTTTTTTTTTTTTTTTTTAGTATGAACTGGGCAAAAATTATGAGATGGTCAAAAATGATAAGGTGTGAATCTTCGAACTATTTCAATTTAAAGGTATGAATTGTTTCAATTTAAAGTCACCGGATTGCTATATGTTTATTCTACAAAAATCAAACAAACAATGGTAAAATATGGCTTTATTTGAGCTTCATCTGCTGCAATTTGGAATTTTTTTGCTGTTTTTATATGTGTATTATGTTTTTTTCAATTGGATTTCAGTTAGTTTCGGTTATTAGTGGTTTGATATTTTGAAATTTGCGATCTTTTGTTTGGATTTTGAGGTTAATATATATTATGAAAGATTTTCTTTTTCCTGATCTTCTTCGAAGACAGAAGTATAGAGGAATGGGTCATGAGGATGGAATTAGGGAGTTTGAAAGGAAGCGGACATAATGATGAGAAATGTCCACAGAGAATGCATTTGGAAGCGGGGACATCAACTTGGTCATAGGCACAAGAGGTATTTGTTACATAAATGTATAAGTGTAAAAAGTTTCAATTTTAGATTAATAACAAGTTAAGTCTAAGATCTGAAGAAATGTGTTTTGGCTTCATGCGTGTAATCAGGTTTTCAGTTTATATATTTCA
Source organism: Artemisia tridentata subsp. tridentata (assembly GCA_021014915.2). Taxonomy (NCBI): domain Eukaryota; kingdom Viridiplantae; phylum Streptophyta; class Magnoliopsida; order Asterales; family Asteraceae; genus Artemisia; species Artemisia tridentata. The sequence goes on along the minus strand of CP139504.1, from coordinate 2,312,695 downwards.
AGTAAATTTGATTGATTTCCTTTTCAGGTTGTTCGGATGATTCATGCTGATGAAGCTCTTAAGATGACGAATGAGTTTCAAGTTGTGCTCTGAAGTGAGGAGAGTGTGGTTGCATCCGTGGAGTGTACGAGGAGGCAGTTTTATCGGATCCAGTACCATTCTCAGGTATAAGATTTGCGATTTGGCTTTTGTTGCGAAATACAGTAGTTTGCGTTTATAGTATTGTTCATTATATCTTTATATAATTAAAAATGTTGTACGAATAGTTTCTTTCTAACGAATACCATAATGTTTACGTTTGTGTTAACAGAGATCGGGACATGCTGAAAAATAGATCTTCGATTGAAGCTTGCTAGATCGCAAAGGAAGAAGAATTGAATGATGTAGTTGAGTTTCATAAAGCTTAATGTATGAATAATGGCCTGTAACCAATAGGTGATAAGGTTGAATACATTCTTCATTTTTCAAAAAATGTTTCTCACAATACTCCCGCAGCAACGCGTAGGTTACCCCACTCGTTACTACTATATATTAAAACCCATGGTCGGTCCATTATTTTACAATTGTTTTTATACTAAAATAATCTACGTTGAATATAATATCATTTCTTTTGTAGCATGCGTTGATAGCCCAGTCCAGCGAGGTAGCCCATCTTCGGGTGTGTTAATATCCGTTCTTATACATTCGATTCACGTTCAGAAACACGTGTCTTCATCATTATCAGTTACCGCTTTTCATACACACGTGTCTTTCAAACGTATTTCCTTAACTGATGACTCATCAATATGATATCAAAATCACCCAAAAAAAACATACAGTGACTCAGAAATGCAGTTTCAAGATGAAGAAGATTTTGGAATTGCATATTTTACATTTTTACATAATAAAAAATCTTTAATTTTTATCAGGTATTAAAACCCCTCCTTTTACTTCTTGCTTAATTTCTGTTTCATTTTATTAAAATCCATGGTTTCCTTGTGATTTGTGATTTGCGAATTCATTTTGCTAAAATCCAAGTCGCTTAAAGATTTGTGATTTTGGAATTCCATGGTTTCTTTGTTATATGTGGTTGATAAGAATTAGGGTTTCATGTTGGTGATGATTAAAGTTGTGTCTGATCACGTGTATATTTTTTCTACAGCTTCACAACCCCGTAACGCTTACCTCTTGAAGAAGAGGGAGCCAATCCGGCAACTCCACCTCTGGTGACTCCTCCTCCGGCGACACCACCACAGTCCACAGGTATCTTTTCTGATTTAATTAATAATTTTTTTTGTGATTTAATTAATTCAATTTCTGATTTCATTAACTTAATAATTAATTTATATATTCAATTAATTAATTAATTAATTATTTTTATAGCAATAGAATAAATTATTTAACATTAATGAATTGTTGTATACATAATCTTATTGGATTTGAGGAGCTCTTTGTGATTGTGTTTTGAAAGGAGTTATTTCTGGTCTTGAATGTGTTGTGCAAATGCAGCCAGTGATATATTTCACATTGAAGTTATATCAGATAATCATATATTGGTTTAAAACATATCACAGCCACTGATAGATTTTTAAATATATTTCACAGTCACTGATATATTAAAAACAAATAGTGAATGGTTTACTTTGAGTTAAGGCGGCTATTCTCAACATCCGCGTTTCCTTTTCTTGAAATTGGTCTTAAACGAGGAGTCGCTGATGCTGTTCAAGTCACTATGTCACCGAAAGTAATCTCCAATTTCTCTTGTTTTTTGTTTTTTTATATGAATATGCAAATTAGAATGTATTTGCTTTGGTTGCAGGTAAGGCAGTGAAACAATGGAGGGAGTTACTTTCAGAGGAAGGGTTATTAGGTACTCATACATTATAAACCAGTCTCAGTTATGTAATTTTTCTGAAGTTTTTATATGCATTTAAGTAACCTGATGTATATCATTAAACTTACTTCATTACATGTCTCATATCTTACTGTGACTTTCTCGGTGAATTCTTGCACCACGGATTCCATGTATAATTTTTACATATACTTATATAATACAAACTGAAAGCGACTTTTTTTTTGGGGTTGCAGGTAACCTGAGATGAAAATAGATAACAACACTGTTCAGCGACGCAGCAATGTGTTCAAAATCTTCCCATTTGCCTAATGCAGGTGACTTTGGTGGTTGATTTTCCCCTTGCCATGGATCACAGTATGACATATCTGACAGAATCCGAAAGGGACACGCTCTAGAATCTGGACGTGCCTACTTATAGCTACTAGCGGTAAATGTATAATATAACTTTTCAATTGCAGTTGGTTTATTTCAGTTAAATCATGGGAAACCGCAGCCTCTTATAAGTTTTTTCCCCAGCTCAATGGCACCCACCCCCTGCATAGCAAACTCAGAATATAAAAACTTTAAATTGTCAAGCAGTGGCTTGGTTTTGTTACCGAACTTATTGATACCTTAAAAATAGCTTAGGGTTATATACCTGATTATAACCACATTTATCTATACATAAATTTAGCAAACTCATAAGACATAAACATTTAGGCTCATTTTATGTAACAGGTTGGCAACGAATTCTTAAGCAGTTGCTGTTATGCATGGCCAGATTTGCCTAATGCTTATGGCAATTGTATGGATACAACTCACAATGGCGAAAGGAAGTGTACCCACTGTTTCTAAAAGCCGTTTGATAACAGACTACGCGCCTACGGGATCTTCTTTTGTGCTGAAGAAACGATCTGTAAAAGGAAAGAAGCCTTATGACACGACCACTTTATCTGATGCAGAACTCCGGTAACGGATATAGGTTTGTGCTCTTTTTTGCATACGAATGTAACTATTCATTCACCTAATGATACATGTCTCTATGCGTGATATGGTTTTTAGAGAGGATGTGGTCGACCAGCAAGTGGAGCGTGCAGTGATGTAGACCGGGAGGAAGGTGGATGCTGTGAAAAAGGAAAGTGTTATGCAGAAAAACGCAAACACTGTGTAGAAACCATACAGCATGAGCCGCTCAGCTAGGGTGGTTGAGCTGATATACTTAGGTATAAATGCTTACTTTTTTTGATCATCCGCAAAATATTTGTTGTAAATAAGTAGATATAACAGGTCATAAGGGAGAAATGCATGTAAATTTGTTGTCTGCTCATTTTTATTTTGTGTTTAACTCTTCAAATTAACGAGGAAGTAGCTTCTCTTTTTAATATGATGTGGTTGTTACTTGGCTATTTGGAATTGCTTATAAATTGTTTGTATATGTGCTGTTTGGATATATTGAGTCTGTTTCATTAATAGCGATTTGTTCTTGGTTCTGTGTGCATCCGTTATGATGTTTAATACTTTGCATGGTCACTAAAAAATGGCTGTGGGAATTAGAAAGCTACAAACATCAGTATATGGCCATGTACTTCTTTTGTTTATGATGGAAATATATCGAGTCTGCGTCATTAATAGTAATTTGTTCTTGCTTATCTGTGCATCCATTATGATGTTTAAGGAGACGATTGTTTGTACCATTTTTAAATTGCTTATTTGTCTTAGCCTGAACTTTATATATTGTATGATTTGACGTAACTGGATATTTGGATGACTGGTGTGTGCGTGATGTGTGCTCTAATTCATTTATATCCACGGATGTCGTTGTGGTTTAGCAGTATTAATGTCTACTCAAGTTTTAAATTTATATTTAGCCGACTTATCAATAAACACACACTTTAACGAGCAGTGTACCCGGTCAGTATGAATATAATGGTAAGTAGAGTGTCGATCACTAAGAGTGGAACGTATTATCTAGTTATTCTAATCAGTATTTTAATATCTTAAGTTAGCTATACAATCCTAATCTAACGCAAGGGGGTTCAGCCTGAGAGACTGGCGCGGTTTGGTTATGATTAAATATAATAAACTAAACTAATGAGCACGAATCAACGATTAGCACACACGTACACAGATAGATACTTGAGACAATAAGAAGACCTGTCCTGATAATTAAGTAGCTTGTCACTTGTTTTATTGCTAGTTTTATATGAAGTGTATAGTTCGATGCGACGCATCGAGAGTTAAACCTTTCTCGTTGGCTCTAATCTTATCGGCGAGTAAACCCTTAATGATCACTTATGTCTATCCCACTATCCTAGAATATTGAGCACTTGTGATGCCCACGTTTCGTATACGCTAAAATAGATAGGCGAGGAAGGGGCATGACGACCCAAGCAATGCTCAGCTAGACACAGAGGTTATCAATGCACTAATAAAAGTCACCAAAGACATCAACATATAAACTTTAATTAATGGGAAAGCAATTTTAAGGGGTGCCCATGGTTTTCCGTAGTCACATGGAATCGGCCCATCAATCCTGATGAATTAAAGTGTACTAATACAATAAAACAAAACTACTTAATGAATTGAATACATGCAGGACCTTCTTACAGCTCTTGTATCTTCGTTCAAAGTGTGTCTTGTGCTGCTAATACGTCTGAATTCGGCTTAGGGTTTCTTCTGTCTTCGAAGGCTTAGTGTGTGTAAGGTTTTGAAATTCGTCTGGCCTTGGGGTATTTATAGTTTCTGTCTGAGGGTTAGATGCGGCGCATAGGATAAGTAGATGCGGCGCATTGACTTAACTTCGCGTGGGGTCCAAGATTAATATATTCAGGAATATTCGTACACCGCCTTAAGATGCGGCGTAACTCCATTTATCTATGCGGCGCATGTCCTTTGCCGTCTTGAATTATAACTTGTGAAATCTTGATAGTGATGCGCCGTATGTACGAAGTATGATGCGGCGTATCTGGAGCAGAATGATCTTGATCTTGTACATTTCAGTAGACTCTTAACATCTTGCTTGTTTTGCTCCATAATTAGTCCAAAATCGCCAAGTTTCACATAATACTTGTTTTTACCTGAGAATTATAAAAGTAAACATTAACGTATCAATTCTCATATATAATATAATAAAACAAGTCAATTAAATAGGATAAATGATGGTAATAAAATGTACTTATTTGAGTTCATCAAATATCCCCCCACTTGAACTTTACTTGTCCCCAAGTAAACCTTAGAATGAATTTTATGAAAATGTATCCTAAAGATATTAGGATTTATTTTTATGTTTAAGCATGTATTCGTTTTTTGTCATAATTGCACAACCAAACACTTAACGATTTAGAAATAAAATAAAATATTTCGATAAAAGCAAATCTAATCGTTTAACTGTCCAGTCGTGACGAATATCCTATCATAAGCTTGGCAAGTATACGCATCTCCCCCACTAAAGCCAAGGAATAACAAGTCTAAAGCGGTAAAAAGGGTTTGTTGGTTAAGGGTTAATCATTCTTCTTAATCTCTATCGATCTCAAATTCCAGAAAAGGCAACAAAATCACAAATACATGATCGAATCCACGACCACGATACTTGCAATTGCTCAAATCCTTAACTCGAATAGGCTAAAGATAGGACCAAATAATCTTCACCAATAATATTATATCAAAAAGGGCGACAAAATCATAAATACATAGCCGAATCCACGACTACGATACTTAAGATTGCTCAAATCCCTAATCTCAATAAATCAAAGGTTTGGATAAAGAATGATATAAGGTATGGATAATATTTGGGATACAAATTGGTGTAAAATGAAAAATAAACAAAACAGATAAATTAAAATCCTAAGTGTGGTAAATTACTTTCCCAACCATCCCATGAATAAGACTCATATCATTGAATAACTCACGCTTTAACACTTGAAACACACGCTTTAGGTAGACACGAATTATACTCAACAAGATCTCAATCAAAGAATAACCTTAGTTGGCGTTCCCATAACGGCCAACTCCCATTCAATACATAAATATAATATACAACAAATAGTGGTGATATCGACCACTTAATACAAAACTTTACATAAGTTGGTTAAAACAAACTTCCAACTTTTCCTTTTTTTTTTTTTTTTTTTTTTTTTTTTTTGACATCAACATATATGTGTAAAATTTCACAACTTTTCTATCACTATCTTTCCGGATAATTTTTCCATACTCTTCATACTTTCAGAAATAACTGCAATAGTGAAAGTAGTAAACACACGAAAAATAAACTCAAAGATATACAATATTTACTTTCATACCAATTGCATTGTGCAATTTCCTGACTCAACCAAAGATAATGAATTACGCACGTGAACACATGTAATGTAAAGAAACACACTTTGCCTAAAGCAATTAACCAACCACGGATTTTAATCTACAGGGTAGGCTAAGGTGTAAGGGTGTTAACGAAACATTATAACAAAGGTGTAAGAAACGAAAGGAATGGCTCTAAGTGTTTTTCTAGGGGTATCTTACTCTAAAAGTGAGAGTAACAAAAGGGTTTATAAGGGGGTTAACTAACCAATGTAGTTAGTTAATATCACATAACATATAAAGGCTATTTGGGTGTAATCCTAGAAATTTACCAATTTAGACAAGTCATTCCAATTATATAGATAATACTTATTATGGTGGTCTCGAATAGTATACAAGCCAAGTTCTAAAGTTTACAAGTCACCGGCACACTCATAGATTTGTGAATTTTGAAAAGTTCACAATTTTTGAAAATAATGTTATGTGTGCAGCTATGTAATTTAGACTTTAAACAAAAACATGCTAAAAAATTTAAATTTTGATATATTAAGCGCATTTTAAGCATATTTTGAAAAAGTTTAGGAAAAGTAAGTGTTCTAATTCTCCAATCCCCCCACTTAAGTTAAACAACGTCCTCGTTGTTTGTGTCAAAGGTTAAAAATTAGAAAATAAAAGAATTAGAACAGAAAAACTCCCCTGAGATTTGCTCGGTATGATCCTCCATTATTCGTATAAGAGCAAAAATCAACTTTCGCACGGATGAAAACGCTTAAGCTTCAAAAATGATGTATCCACAAGAATGCAGGAATCTATAATACCATTAAGACTTTAACACACCTGAGTTAAGAAAGTTCAAACTTGCATAATACATTAGTAGTTAGTAAAAATAAAACTTTAAAAATTAAAATGAAAATCATCAGGTCAGTCGATACGCCGTATCTTATGGAAGAAGATACGCCGTATCGAGCCTGGAATAAATACGAATCAGAATAGAAGATGCGTCGCATCCTTAACCAGGGATGCGCCGCATTAAAATACTGACAGAAAGTTTTAAAGTTTAAAAATAAAAATGCAGAAAATTAAATAAGATATGACCAGTGCAGGCGATGCGTCGCATCTTAGGATTGAGATGCGCCGTATCTTCTGCAGGCCTGACAGACTCGACACAGAAAAGAAAAGTAAAAAATTTTCGGGTTGTCTCCCGGTCAGCACTTGTCTTTATTCCAGAGTCTTCAAGTTAGACTCACGTTCAGCTCTTTATTTCGTTCTTGTTACGTGCCATCCTTCGTCTTTCATCCGAAAGATGTTCCCGTATAGCTCCGCAACATTTTCTTCCGTTCGACTTAATCTAATATATGCTTTGGTCTTCGTCGCAACATATTCCTCATCAGGTCCCAAAGAATATTTGATGACTTTAATTTTTTCCGAAATAATCATGGGTGGCTTATTATAAGGGATCCCAAGTAGTCGACACTTTCTCTTGATGAATTCTTCTTCGTCTTTATCAACAAACTTGAAATAAGGATCCTCGTTCAAATAGTCATCAAGTTCATCAATCAATTCTCCTCGCGACTCATCGTTATTAGCAGAGGGATCATAATTAACCACGTTAAAGGATTGATAATAATCTTGAATCTCATCCCACTCTCTTTTCAATTCTCATTGCAAGCGTTGACTAAGCTTTGTGTAATCATCAAATTGTCCATGCACCCATTCCCAAAAAGTAGTATCCGATGCTCCCTTAAGTTCTTTTAAGTAGTTGATTCTACCTTTTTCTTGCAAAGCCTCTGCTTTACGTGGGCAGTCTTCAACTTTTTCATACCAATCGTCGTCTTCAAAGTATACATCGTTTCCAACCCGTTTCATTCCAATTATACTTCCCCCATTACAGGTTCCATTATTCTTATAATCACAGGTTGGCCATTCACTACTTCCATCCTTGAAACAGAAAGGTGTACAAGTGTGATTAATATGCTCAAATTCCCATGGTTTATCCCAAACCCATGGTATTTGGTCATTCCATTCGTAGTACCAGGTGTTTTTGAAATCATCATAAGTTTTGAATCCTGGTAGATCTCCAGTTAGCACATCAGCGTCGACTTGAAGAAGGTAATTAAATTCTTTGAATTGTTTGCACAAAGTTGTCTCATAATTGAACACATCAATGTCTATGCTGAATAATTCTTCAATGCCTTCCTCGATTGTTGAATTGTCATCTGATGATCCATTGTTGCTCTCTACATCCTCATCTTCCCCTCTCATCCAATATACCCATAACACATCTTTAGTAGCTCGGTCCATGCTCTTATGGTTATTGAACTTACTAGCTAACCAATTTGAAAAATCAACATTGTTAGGATCGTGGTTAACGTCAAAGCTAGTGTTACCAATCATGTTCCTTCTTATCTCCATGAACTCATTAAATTTTCCTTTAAAACTTCGTGTCAATCATGAGGTCACAATCCGTTTGACTTCATTCATAGGAGCAAATTTGGAATTGCCATATTTAAGTTCAAGCCACTCTTCTAAAGAGATATCCATCAACCTAACCAACTTTCCATGAAATAGTATCTCCGATTCAGCATACATTCTTTCGTTATCCTGATAGCTTTTATCTAATCCCCAATACTGTTCGGAATAAGGCATATAAGAAGTTTGTATAGGTTGGACTTCATGGCTTTTGTTGCTCGATTTGTTGACTGCATTTGCTGAGTTCATGTATTCAATTTGGAATTTCCCATCTTTTTCTTCGATAGTAGTCCAAGTTAATCCTTTAGATTCAATGATGGGCCATAAGAGTAACAATTCATCTTCAGTGTAGCTCATTAGTAAATCATAAGAGAATATCCCATCTTCAATATTGCATAAGCGTTTGAATTCCTTATAAGTAGCTTCAAGAGGGGTCTCCCAAGAGAATAAATCGGCATCAATCATGAGCACATTGAAGTTGACATCTTCAAAAACTTCCACTTCGAATGAATCCGAAAGCAAGAGTTCTTTAGCAAGATATCCGTTCACTGTCATATCTTCCATAGCAAAACCTGTCATCATAGGTAAAATCGTCAGTAGGATTTGTTCGCTAGAAGAGAATTAATGAATTTAGAAACGGATATAAATATAACTGATATCTGCAAACGATGCGCCGTATCCAGAAAGTGGGATACGCCGTATCTTATAACGTTAAAATTTAATCAGACTTTTATTCAGAAAGCAGATACGCCGCTTATAAATTTAGAATGCGCCGTATCAGTTTTAATTTATCAAAAATCGATTATACTTATTAAAATTAAATGCGTCGTATTAACAGAAGCTAATGCGCCGTATTTTCGTTACGTTTCAAAATACAAGATTTTTGATTCAGAAGATGCGCCGTATCGATAAAAATCGATGCGTCGTCTCTGTTTAATAATTCGAAAACTGTTTTTAATTTAAATAAAAGATACGCTGTATCTGTGAAAATAGATGCGTCGTATGGCGTTAGGGTTTAGAAAAATTTCTTATTAAAAACAGAATACGCCGTATCTTGGGGAAAGATGCGTCGTATCCGAATTTATTAAACGCGTTGTATTTTATAAAAATTAAACGCAATACGCCGTATCTGTGAAAACAGATGCGTCATATCGTTTATGTCAGCACAGTACAACGATAGCAGAATGCAAGAAAACAGAAAAAGAAAAACAAAAATAAAAACAAACGAAAAGAAACCAAAATAAAGAAAATAAAAACACACAAAACAGAAAATATGCAAATAATACAATGAATGCAATTTAACTAATATACAACGGGGTTAGCGGTTAGAATCTAAAAATTAAAACCTAATTAAAATAATAATCAAATTAACAGATAATAACAATTCACTCCCCGGCAACGGCGCCAAAAAACTTGGTGTGGTGCGTGTTATGTGCTCTAATTCATTTATATCCACGGATGTCGTTGTGGTTTAGCAGTATTAATGCCTACTCAAGTTTTAAATTTATATTTAGCCGACTTATCAATAAACACACACTTTAGCGCAGATGGCCACCGGCTGCCAGTTAAAGCTTGGATCCATGCATGTATGCTCTAAAGGCGCGGGTTCGATTCCGGCTCGCAACATGTTGTGGGTACCATAGTTAGGCATTTCACAGGCATCACACCTTTGCCGGGTAGGGGTGGTGGGTACCTAGTAGGTACACAGGGTTGAGGTGTCCCTGCCAATCTACACTAGAATGTCGATCACTAAGAGTGAAACGTATTATCTAGTTATTCTAATCAGTATTTTAATATCTTAAGTTAGCTATACAATCCTAATCGAACGCAAGGAAGTTCAGCCTGAGAGACTGGCGCGGTTTGGTTATGATTAAATATAATAAACTAAACTAATGAGCACGAATCAGCGATTAGCACACACGTACACAGATAGATACTTGAGACAATAAGAAGACCTGTCCTGATAATTAAGTAGCTTGTCACTTGTTTTATTGTTAGTTTTATATGAAGTGTATAGTTCGATGCGACTTATCGAGAGTTAAACCTTTCTCGTTGGCTCTAATCTTATCGGCGAGTAAACCCTTAATGATCACTTATGTCTATCCCACTATCCTAGAATATTGAGCACTTGTGATGCCCACGTTTCGTATACGCTAAAATAGATAGGCGAGGAAGGGGCATGGCGACCCAAGCAATGCTCAGCTAGACACAGAGGTTATCAATGCACTAATAAAAGTCACCAAAGACATCAACATATAAACTTTAATTAATGGGAAAGCAATTTTAAGGGGTGCCCATGGTTTTCCGTAGTCACATGGAATCGGCCCATCAATCCTGATGAATTAAAGTGTACTAATACAATAAAACAAAACTACTTAATGAATTGAATACATGCAGGACCTTCTTACAGCTCTTGTATCTTCGTTCAAGGTGTGTCTTGTGCTGCTAACACGTCTGAATTCGGCCTAGGGTTTCTTCTGTCTTCGAAGGCTTAGTGTGTGTAAGGTTTTGAAATTCGTCTGGCCTTGGGGTATTTATAGTTTCTGTCTGAGGGTTAGATGCGGCGCATAGGATAAGTAGATGCGGCGCATTGACTTAACTTCGCGTGGGGTCCAAGATTAATATATTCAGGAATATTCGTACGTCGCCTTAAGATGCGGCGTAACTCCATTTATCTATGCGGCGCATGTCCTTTGCCGTTTTGAATTATAACTTGTGAAATCTTGATAGTGATGCGCCGTATGTACGAAGTATGATGCGGCGTATCTGGAGCAGAATGATCTTGATCTTGTACATTTCAGTAGACTCTTAACATCTTGCTTGTTTTGCTCCATAATTAGTCCAAAATCGCCAAGTTTCACATAATACTTGTTTTTACCTGAGAATTACAAAAGTAAACATTAACGTATCAATTCTCATATATAATATAATAAAACAAGTCAATTAAATAGGATAAATGATGGTAATAAAATGTACTTATTTGAGTTCATCAATGACTTTCTTTAATCTCATTTCACGAACCACTTATAGGAAACATTTTGATGTGGCACGGTTTTGTACATTAATGCATGTTTTAATACATTACTGGTGTTCAACTAAACTACATACCAAAGTTTTTTTAGAAATGACGTATATTATTAATTCTTGTAGATAATGTCTAAGGGATACGATTTTCCCAGGTGTCCAACAATATGTTCCACCAGTGGCAATGGGGATGGGCTTGCATATGGGGATGGGATTGGATATTGGTATGCCCATTGACATTGTTGATATAAATAATGCCTAAAAACGTTATTAATATTTTTCGATACCTCTACGTTTTGATAATCACAAAATGTAAAATCATTAAACGAAAGATTATGACGTAAACAAGTATTTAGTTGTAAATATCTATTTTAACAACTTAATCACTTAAGGTATGAATAAACAAATGCCTAATGCATTATATCATCAAAGTAACTTATTCTTAATCACTAGATTTTTTATAAAATGCCACAAACATTTTATATCTTTTACAAAATCATTTTTGGAAATTAAAGGAAAATGTTTAATCCATAATAAATTTATGAATTCAAATTATCAACCAAAAATGGCAAAAATGTTCCTGAAAAACCTTCCCCACAAAAAGACAAAGCTGGGCAACGGATAAAAGGGGCCGCCCCCTTAATTATCTAGACGACCCCCTTAATTATTAAAGGGACCGGCCCCCTATTTAAGGGGACCGCCCACGCTCCTCTGGCCCCCAGCTTTGCCTATAAATACTGGTTCATTCCTGGACTTTTACCTTACCTTTTGCACCACAAACCTTCTGTTCTAAATCTCTTCTTATATCTTTCTAAATCCTTTCTAAATCCTTTGATCATATATTCTTAAGCATTGGTTTCTAAGTGATCCAAGCTTCTACCATCCAAGTGCAAAAGAAGAATACTTCTATCAATCAAGACTAGAAGTATTACAACTTAGTATCATCTTGTTACCTAAGTTGTTAGTTTAGTAAACTTTGTAAATCATTCATTCATTTGTGTATAAGGTGTGTATATTAATTAGATAGGTTTGAACATAAAGTGGTTAGATTAGTTTAGTGTGTAAGAAGTATAGTAAAGGTGTGAAGAAGCAAAGGTGTGAAGAAGTAGAGGCGTGAAGAAGTAGTATTAGGAAGTGAAGAAGTAGTGTATAGTTGTGAACTAGATTGTAGTTGTGAAGAAATAGTAGTGTTATGAAGAAGAAGTAGAGTAGAAGTTGTGAAGTAGTTATGGTGTGTAGTAGTCGTGAGAAGTCGTGAAGAAGTTGTGAAGCCGTAGTGAAGAAGTTGTGAAGAAGTCGTGAAGAAGTTGTGATTGAAGTTGTGAGATTGGTTCTAGCTACGATTAGAACTCGACATTTAGCTTTGTGTCGTAAAATTGGTGTAAGCGAAAGTTGTGTAAGGTTTTCTCCGCCATAAGGGAGCTTGTTGACATAGTGAAGAAAATTCTCGAGTTAGGTGCTCGAGGAGTGGAGTAGGGCAAGGAAGGTGTCCTTGTAGCCGAACCACTATAAATCCTTTGTCTCGCGGTTCGATCTTTCCATCTCTATCTTTCATTTCATTTCATTACTTTACTTGCATTGTTAATTTAGATTTACTTATATTTGTTCATATTGTTCAAGAGTTGAGTTCACATAAATTCGAATCAAAGTTTTTTTAAAAGTAAACAAAGTTTTTATAATAAATTAAAAAGACGTAAAACTATTCAACCCCCCCCCCCCCTTCTAGTTTTCTACAATTGGTATCAAGAGCCAGGTCAAACAAGATTTTTAAAATATATTGTATTTTAAAACTTGAATCGATCTATGGAATCGGAAAAATATTTAGAAGGGCAATCTATGCAAAGACCACCGCTATTTGAAAGTGATGGTTTTCTTTATTGGAAAAATAGATTCGAAACTTATGTGAAATCAAAAGATCTTGATCTTTGGCATGTTATTACCTATGGTGATTTTCTCCCTATTCAAAATAATCATTTAACTAAAATAGATGAAATTGTACTTTTTGAAAAACAAAATGATGATTTGAAAAAGAAACTAGCAAAAAATAATGAGACTAAAATGGTAATTTATAACGCATTACCACGCAAAGAATATGAACGAATTTTTATGTGTCAAACCGCAAAAGAAATTTGGGATTCTTTATTAATCACTCACCAAGGTAATAGTCAAGTCAAAGACAACAAAATAGATCTTCTTGTTCAACAATATGAACAATTTAAAATTCCTGAAGAGGAATCTATTGATAATGCATTTGCTAAATTTAAAACTATTATCATAAGTTTAAAAGCACTTGATGAGACTTTTTCTAGCAAAAATTGTGTAAGGAAATTTCTTAGGGCATTACATCCAAAATGGCGCGCGAAGGTCACGGCTATTGAAGAATCGAAGAACTTGATTACGTTATCGCTTGATGAACTGATAGGCAACTTGAAGGTCCATGAAGAAATTATAAAGAGAACTCGGAAACGGTCAAGAGCAAGAAAGATCAAATCAAATCTCTTGCGCTAAAAGCCAAAAAGGAACTTAGTGATGATGACGATTCAAGTGACTATAGTGAAGACGAAGAATATGCAATGGCCATAAGAGAGTTCAAGAAATTTTTCAAGAGACGAGGAAGATTCACAAGACAACCACGAGATGAAAGAAGATCGCTTCAAAGAAATAGGAATGATAACTACGGGAAAAGAAAGTGCTTTAGATGTGGAAGCCCAAACCATCTCATTGGCGAATATCCAAAGCCACCGGGTTATGATTACCAAAGCGCCTTTGTTAGTAGAGCTTGGAGTGATAGCGATGAAGATGAGAAAGAAACCATAAAGGAGGAGAAGTGTCTTATAGCTAAGACATCAAGTGAGGTACCTTCCGAAACCGAATACTTTAGTGATGAAAATCAATCATTAGATGAAAAAGACCTAGATAATGAATATAATAGGTTATGCAAATTAGGTCAAAAGGTTATAGCTAAAAATAAGTCACTAAAACATATTAATAATCGATTAAAAAATGAAGTACTCGAATTAAAAATTAAACTAAAACATTTGGAAAATGGAAAAGAAGTTTTTATAGAATGCAAAACATGCTTAGAAGTCAAAAATGAAAATGAAAAACTTAAAGTTGAAATTTTCAAACTTGACAAGTTTAAAAATAGTAGTAACTCACTTAAGAAAATAATAAGTGTTCAAAGATCATCCGAAGATAAAAACCGGTCTAGGAATCAATTCAATCGATATTTCAAATAGTGAAAATAAAAATGTAAAGTTTGAATGTGAGTCTAGTAAACAAAAACTGTTAGAGTCAAAACCTAAGTATATACTTATAAAAGATAGAAAAATACCCATTGCTATTGATGAGGAAGTAAAAAGCTTTTATAAACCATCGTTAAAAACCAAAACCGGATTTTCTAAACCAAAATTAAGATCCAAAACTCCACCTCCAAATAGACCAAATAATCCTCATCCTCGGCCTAAAACCCCTCAACCTAAAAGAAATCAACGTAGACAAAACTTTCCTAATAATAGTCACCCAATGTGGAATTATTCACATCAACCAAGTTTTAATCCTTGGGTAATACTTCCACCATACATGCAAATGCAAACCATGTGTTGGGTTTTATATATTTCATAGATTTGATGATCAAAAACAAGAAGAATGAAACATAAGGATTACTGAAAAGATAAGCAAAATACACCAAGTAGATTCTACTGCTAGGCATAAAAGATTCTACTGCTAGAGTATTTTATTCTACTGTTAGTGTATTGTTGAAGTTTGCTCAAGTTACAACTAACAGTACTAACTGCTGAGTTAGTACTGCTAGTACAAAGAAGGTAGCAGTTAGTACTGCTTGTGCAAAGAAGGTAGCAGTTGGTACTGCTAGTGCAAAGAAGCTACTGCTGAATGGATAACTGAGTGACTCATACTACTGCTGGATGGATATGTTTGAAAAAGATATTTTGTATATGAGTCAATTATATACGGTAGATAATATCTAGATATGTTATCAGTCAACAAATTGTAAACAAAGATACAAGTTGTATCTTAATGACTGACATACACAAACAAGTAGTAGATAAGACTTATCAAGTTTGTAATGATCTCCTTTGTTCTATAAAAGGGAGATCTTAGCTTAGAAGTTAAGTGTGTCTTTGTGCTTCACTATGTGTTATCTGTGAAGACACCATAATGTTTTATGTAGTGTTCTAGTGTGCTTAGAATTTAAACACCAAAGGGTGTCAATATGTAAAACATCAAAAGAGTGTGTGTGGGAACATCGGATAAGGGGTCTGATGTTGATTAGGTTTGTTTAGCCTCAAGGTAATCAAGGTTTTCCTTGATCCCTGTTATTGTTGTAGAGTAACCGTGCTATATTTGATCACATAGCATTGGGGCTTAGTTTAATAACAAAAGAGAAAGTTTGACAAAACCTTGTTGTGATAGTATTGATTCTTTCATTTGAATATTCCGCCAATATTATCATTGTGCTTATCATAGTTTACCCTAGATCAAGGTCTAAACAACCTAGAGTCCTTAAACGATTCAGAAAACTTATAAGTAGTCGGTGTTCATAAGCTTTATTAAAAGTTTTCTACAAGTGGTATCAGAGCGGGGGGCTCTGGATTTAGGATGTTTCAAGGTTTACACACACACAGGGGAAGAACACTCACTCAGAGGGAAGAGAGTTGGGTTATGTTCTTAAAAGATTAAAGGCTTGTTTTTTTATTGGAGAAGAAGGTAACTTGTTACTTATTTGAAGATGAAGTGGAATTTTTCAAGGTTGTGCTCTTATCATATCTTAAGGTGGGTGTTACACTTTAAAGATAACTTGTTCGTTCGTTCAAGTGACTACGAATTGACAAACACTTAAAGGAGTTACATTGTAGTGCTCAGTGTCTCATTGGAGATGAGTTTATTGTCAAGAGACTGAGGTCTCCCTATACATGGGTATACGTTCGAAGTCAGTTTTAGTACAAGACATAAGACTCAAGGTTGGTTTATTCTACTTCAGCATCAAATTGTTAATGATTGGTTTTCTTCATTAAATGTTCAGATGGTTAACCATTTATATGCTACACCAAGTTTTTACTGCTTATATTCTCTATTTGTTGATAACAAAAAGGGGAAGAGATATTGTGGTGGATGGCATGGATTAAGGGGAAGACAGTATTGTTTCATTCATGGTGAGATTTAGTTATCTCAATTTCTCTACTTCGTCTAGGGAAATTCGTACAAGAATGTGTTTGTTTTGTAATCATCAAATAGGGGAAGATTGTTGGGTTTTATATATTTCATAGATTTGATGTGTTGATATAAATAATGCCTAAAAATATTATTAATACTTCTTGATATCTCTATGTTTTTATAATCACAAAATGTAAACTCATTAAACATAAACTTATTAAATAAACAAGTATTTAGTTGTAAATATTCATTTCTACAACTTAATCACTTAAGGTATGAATAAACAAATGCTTAATGCATTATATGATCAAAGGAACATTTTCTTAATCACTTGATTTTTTATAAAATGACACAAACATTTTATATCTTTTAGAAAATCATTTTTGGTATTTAATAAAAATGTTTAATCCATTATAAATTTATGAATTCAAATTTTCAACCAAAAATGGCAAAAATGTTCCAGAAAAACCTTCCTCACAAAAAGACAAAACTGGGAAACGGTACAGTAGGGCGGCCCCCTTAAATATACTAGGCGGCCCCCTTAATTTTAAGGGGACCGCCCCGCTCATCCAGCTGTCCAGTTTTGCCTATAAATACTGGACTTTCTCTGGACTTTTTCCTCACCCTTTTGCACCCCAAACCTTCTGTTCTAAATCTTTTCTTATCCTTCCAAATCCTTTCTAAATCCTTTGATTATATATTCATAAGCATTGGTTTCCAAGTGATCCAAGCTTCTACCATTCAAGTGCAATAGAAGAATACTCCTTCAACAACTAGAGAAGAAGTATTGCAACTTAGTATCATCTTGCTACCTAAGTTGTTTGTATAATCATTCATTCATTTGTGTATAAGTTGTGTATATTTGTTAGATAGGTGTAAGCATAATTGCTTAGGCTAGATTAGTGTGTAAGTAGTGAAGTTGTGAAGAAGTTAAGGTGTGTAAGTAGTGAAGGTGTAAAGAAGTAGAAGAGTACATAAGTAGTGCTAGGTTGTGAAGTAGTTGTGAAGTCGGTGTGAAGAAGTCGTGAAGAAGTTGTGAAGAATTCGTGAAGAAGTTGTGAAGAAGTCGTGAAGCCATTGTGAATAAGTTGTGAAGAAGTTGTGAGATTGGTTCTAGCTACGATTAGAACCCGACATCTAGCTTTGTGTCGTTAAACCGGTGTAAGCAAAAGTTGTGTAAGGTTTTCTCCGCCATAAGGGAGCTTGTTGACATAATGAAGAAAACTCTCGAGTTAGGTGCTCGGGGAGTGGATTAGGGCAAGGAAGGTGTCCTTGTAGCCGAACCACTATAAATCTTTTGTCTCGCGGTTAGATCTTTTCTTCTCTATCTTTCCTTTCATTTCATTACTTTACTTGCATTGTTTATTTAGATTTACTTATATTTGTTCATATTGTTCAAGAGTTGAGTTCACATAAATTCGAATCTAAGTTTTTAAAAGTAAACAAAGTTTTCATAATAAAATTAAAAAGGCATAAAACTATTCAACCCCCCCTTCTAGTTTTCCACATGATGATCAAAAACAAGAAGAATGAAACATAAGGATTACTGAAAAGATAAGCAAAATACACCAAGTAGATTCTACTGCTAGGCATAAAAGATTCTACTGCTAGAGTATTTTATTCTACTGTTAGTGTATTGTTGAAGTTTGCTCAAGTTACAACTAACAGTACTAACTGCTGAGTTAGTACTGCTAGTACAAAGAAGGTAGCAGTTAGTACTGCTTGTGCAAAGAAGATAGCAGTTGGTACTGCTAGTGCAAAGAAGCTACTGCTGAATGGATAACTGAGTGACTCATACTACTGCTGGATGGATATGTTTGAAAAAGATATTTTGTATATGAGTCAATTATATACGGTAGATAATATCTAGATATGTTATCAGTCAACAAATTGTAAACAAAGATACAAGTTGTATCTTAATGACTGACAAACACAAACAAGTAGTAGATAAGACTTATCAAGTTTGTAATGATCTCCTTTGTTCTATAAAAGGGAGATCTTAGCTTAGAAGTTAAGTGTGTCTTTGTGCTTCACTATGTGTTATCTGTGAAGACACCAGAATGTTTTATGTAGTGTTCTAGTGTGCTTAGAATTTAAACACCAAAGGGTGTCAATATGTAAAACATCAAAAGAGTGTGTGTGGGAACATCAGACAAGGGGTCTGATGTTGATTAGGTTTGTTTAGCCTCAAGGTAATCAAGGTTTTCCTTGATCCCTTTTATTATTGTAGAGTAACCGTGCTATATTTGATCACATAGCATTGGGGCTTAGTTTAATAACAAAAGAGAAAGTTTGGCAAAACCTTGTTGTGATAGTATTGATTCTTTCATTTGAATATTCCGCCAATAGTATCATTGTGCTTAAGATCAAGGTCTAAACAACCTAGAGTCTGTTCAGAAAACTTATAAGTAGTCGGTGTTCATAAGCTTTATTAAAAGTTTTCAACACCATGTTTGGTTCAAACAATTTTGGACAAATGAGACAATGGGGACCAAGTGGCTAAATCGTCACTCATTGAATAATTCGGAAACTCATCTATGATTGGCTTCTATAAGTCAATATAACACCTTGAAGTATTTGAAGAAAATCTATTGAAGACTAAAAGGTACATTTTTTTTAGCTCATTGTTATTATATATGCTTAGATTAATGACTAGTTATTTCATGCCTATTTAGCTCATAATGCCTAGTTATATATATACACATAATAGCTTATATGAATCTACTTATAACCTAGAATCACTTGTTCTTTTCCCTTTGGCCCTCTTAAGCTATAATGTTTAAAATGGAAATCTTCTATGTCCACTATTAGAAAACTCATGGTGATGAAGTGAAATGAGTTAAGTGGATTAATCATTAACATAGAAGTAAGATTAGATTTCTCGCGTTAGAAAACTATGGATGAAACAAGCTCTCGTAGACTATGGCATCAAGTTAGATAAGTGTGCGACAACAAAGGAGCTATAGATGTTAGGTTATACCCCATTCAACACTCTCGCATCAAACATATAGAATTTCGTCATCGCTTCCTTATGACCATAGGATATGTCGAAAAGGGTAGCATGTGACAATAGCCTTAACCAATTCCCTTGAGCATGAGATCTTTAACAACCATCTTTTAAAATCTAGGATTAATGGTATTTGTTGTCAAAAATCTAGTATCTTTAAAAATATACAGAAACTTCACATTTTGGAAAAATATTTTTTTTGATGGCTATTTCACTTTTCTATTAACATGTTTTACTATTTCATTTTTCTTCTTAATCTATGTCCATAATTCTGTTTCGATCAAAGTCAAAGATTGGGAATTTTATTTTTACCCATTCTTCATAAACACATTTTGAAATAAAACACAATCTATTTTATTCAAATAACTTTCACATCTACATAAAAACCCGCTTTCAAACATTGTTGAATAATGCTAAAAACATTTCTTTAAATCATGCATGGTGATCTCATATTTGTCATCTATATTTACGTACATGACATTTATAAGTGAACTAAGTCAAATCAAGCGGACCATGGTTTGTCTATTAAGATTTTGTTTGTAACAAGTCTAGAAGTCCATGCTATCTTAAGTTCCCATTTATTGCACATAGGCACACATTAGGATCCATCAAATAGTTCATTAATCTTCCCACTTACATATAATTAAGAAAATACTTGGTGTAGTTTATTGTTTTCTAGTCCATATATATTACTTGCTTGATGAGTATGTTTACATGCTAGATGAAATTACTTGTTTGCTTAATCTCTTTAATTAACATGTTTTGCATAAATATCTATTACATGCTTAATTGCCTCAAAGAGTTGGACTTGCTTGAAACTAAAGCCAAAAACACAGCCCTTTCTACAATTTTCTGCCAAAAACCCATTTCCAGTAATCTGGGAACCAACAGATGGGCGGCCCCCTTAATATTTAAGGGGACCGGCCATCTGATGGTCGAAGGTGCTGTTTCCTTTTCTATTTTTTAGCCCATTTCATCCTAAACTTCCCAAAATTCACAAACATATCTTATTCCAATCCATCCAACAAATTTTATCCATTCCTTAATCCCATCAATCCTACACTATAAACACTCTCATTCCTCATAATCTTCCATCATCTCATCATGCCATCTCCCATCAAACCAAAGCCAAAAACCTCAAGGTTAGCAAGGATGACCGAAAAACCCGTTTGGAGAAGAAAACCTAACCCCCGAAACAAGTCCATCTCAACAAATGATGTGGCTAAACAAACAACACCTCCACCCACATTTGTTCCCAACTATACTCCCAATCCTCAAGCTCATTCCAATGAACCCTTTCACAAACCTCATCATAATAACCAACCATCCATCTTTACTCCTAAAAATACACCTTCATCTTCATCCATTAATGATTACCCAAACTCAAAAATGTCTCCACCACCAAAAGTATCACCACCACTTCCTACCAACTCACATGCTACTTCTATGTTGCATATCCAAACATCCATCCAAAATAACAACCACACTCCACCATCATCACCTTCTTCCGAACACTTGAAGTTCATTGAAGAACTTAATGAAGCCCATGAGCTTAGTGCTCCTCTTGCCTTACACCTTGCTCAACTCAAGTTGGATCAACTCCCTTCTAGCTCTTCTTCATCACAAACTAACCTCAACCTCCACCTTCGTTCCAAACTACACATCTCAACCTTAAACTAACATCATTGAAACCTTTCAAAACCCTCATCATATTGGTCAAACATCCAACTTTACTTCCAACTACACACCCCAATTTCATCCACTTCCACCAAATGACCAAATCCACATTCCCACGGAAAAGGAAAAGTTCCGTGAAGAGATAAACCAAATCCATGACCGTAGTGATCTCCTTGCTATGCACCTTGCACAACGCAACAAGGGCCAACCTCCATCCTCACCCTACTCAAATTGCTTACCTCACCCCCACAACTTGAATCAAGTTGATAATCATGTCAACTATTGTCCTTGTCGTATCCTTCTCCAAAAACAAATCATTGCCTTAAATGAACATTTCACTTGGATTAAGTATCTTATCACTAGATCTCATCCAACACCTCCACTCCAAACTCTAGCACAACACTCTAACCCTCAATCAACCTACTCCGCTCCAAACTCTCTACCTCCAAACTCTCCACCTCCAAAAATATACCTCTATTAATCCAACATTCTTACCCTCACTCAACCAATTCCATCCCAAACACTCTACCATCAACCATCTAAGCATACTATATGCTTATGTTTCTTATTTTCCAAGCTTTCGTGTCGCAAGCAAGTCCGAAAGCTCTCTTTGGCAATTTAGGGCCTTTTTCTTGTTATATGTTTCAAGCATACTAAATGTCGTTGCAATGATTATGTGTTTCACATAATCACTTTAAATTAATGAATGTCTTGCTATGTGTTCTTAATATTTGTTTGCCATGATTGTTGTTTTTATATTCCATATTTTGCTATGTATGCTTGTACTTCTAATATTTTTGCAGCCAAGATTTCCATATCTCGACTCCTTGGTGCCCTCGAACGAGGGGGAGCACACATCAAGGGGGAGTTCTCGTTCTGACAAATTTCGTAACTTGTCGGCATAACCTTTTTGATTCTACAAAAAGGGGGAGAAGTAGATATAAACTCACTAAATACTTGTCTCAAAATTAATTTTTTAATTTAATGAGTTTAGATTTTGTAATCATCAAAAAGGGGGAGATTGTTGATATAAATAATGCCTAAAAATGTTATTAATATTTTTCGATACCTCTACATTTTGATAATCACAAAATGTAAAATAATTAAACGAAAGATTATGACGTAAACAAGTATTTAGTTGTAAATATCTATTTTAACAACTTAATCACTTAAGGTATGAATAAACAAATGCCTAATGCATTATATGATCAAAGGAACTTTTTCTTAATCACTAGATTTTTTATAAAATGACACAAACATTTTATATCTTTTACAAAATCATTTTTGGAAATTAAAGGAAAATGTTTAATCCATAATAAATTTATGAATTCAAAGTTTCAACCAAAAATGGCAAAAATGTTCCAGAAAAACCTTCCCCACAAAAAGACAAAGCTAGGCAACGGATATAAGGGGCGGCCCCCTTAATTATCTAGGCGGCCCCCTTAATTATTAAGGGGACCGGCCCCCTATTTAAGGGGACCACCCACGCTCCTCTAGCCCCCAGCTTTGCCTATAAATACTGGTTCATTCCTGGACTTTTTCCTTACCTTTTGCACCCCAAACCTTCTGTTCTAAATCTCTTCTTATATCTTTCTAAATCCTTTGATCATATATTCTTAAGCATTGGTTTCTAAGTGATCCAAGCTTCCACCATCCAATTGCAAAAGAAGAATACTTCTATCAATCAAGACTAGAAGTATTACAACTTAGTATCATCTTGTTACCTAAGTTGTTAGTTTAGTAAACTTTGTAAATCATTCATTCATTTGTGTATAAGGTGTGTATATTAATTAGATAGGTTTGAACATAAAGTGGTTAGATTAGTTTAGTGTGTAAGAAGTATAGTAAAGGTGTGAAGAAGCAAAGGTGTGAAGAAGTAAAGGCATGAATAAGTAGTATTAGGAAGTGAAGAAGTAGTGTATAGTTGTGAACTAGATTGTAGTTGTGAAGAAATAGTAGTGTTGTGAAGAAGAAGTAGAGTAGAAGGTGTGAAGTAGTTGTGGTGTGTAGTAGTTGTGAGAAGTCGTGAAGAAGTTGTGAAGCCGTAGTGAAGAAGTTGTGAGTAAGTCGTGAAGAAGTTGTGATTGAAGTTGTGAGATTGGTTCTAGCTACGATTAGAACTCGACATTTAGCTTTGTGTCGTAAAATTGGTGTAAGCGAAAATTGTGTAAGGTTTTCTCCGCCATAAGGGAGCTTGTTGACATAGTGAAGAAAATTCTCGAGTTAGGTGCTCCAGGAGTGGAGCAGGGCAAGGAAGGTGTCCTTGTAGCCGAACCACTATAAATCCTTTGTCTCGCGGTTCGATCTTTTCATCTCTGTCTTTCATTTCATTTCATTACTTTACTTGCATTGTTAATTTAGATTTACTTATATTTGTTCATATTGTTCAAGAGTTGAGTTCACATAAATTCGAATCTAAGTTTTTTAAAAGTAAACAAAGTTTTTATAATAAATTAAAAAGACGTAAAACTATTCAACCCCCCTTCTAGTTTTCCACAGACATGGGAATGAACTGACCCACAGTTCCACATACTGCCATTCTTCCAGGCCCATAAATGCTCAATGTAGTTGCCTCTGTTGCAGCAGACACTACTCAGTTTGGTCTACGGTCTACTATTCCAGGATCATGTCTTTTATCGCTTTTTTCTTTACGGCCCCCTGCATTCTGTCCCAAATGCTAATGAAAACTCCGAGGCACACAAATCACCTCCTCTTCACGCATTGCACTTATGGAAGGAAAGGTAAGATTTGTACATAATCTGTTTTTTTACTTCAATTTCACTATTTTGTCCATTCAATCAACCATAAGAAAATGGAAGGAATTAACAATTTTGAATCTTTATTTCTTATTGATTATGCTCATATCGTTTTCCTCTTGAACTAAAACTTACAGGGCTGCTATATTGGTTCATGCTGTGTGGGAAGCAAGGGATAACCTGAAGCAAGGGAGAAGCCAAACATGGCAGCAGGGGCACACAGCCAAACAGGTCAGCTGGGTTAAACGGGTCGGCTGGATCACAAATGTCAACTAAGTTGTGTGCGTACGTACCCAAACCTCTATACGATTACCCACGTTTTACCAGTGCATTATTAAAATTTAAAAACAAGTCATCGTTATTTTTGAACTGTTTTATTGGAAAAATATCAACCTGCCACGGTTACTTAAAGTTAAATCAGATGCATTGTTAGTGGAATCGAACTGACGTCATAAGCTGATGTGCTCATGTCCAATAAAATATGCTGGGGTTTAAGTTAAAAATGAATGTAGATACTTTGGTACTTTCTCACTTTGACTATCCAGGTCAGACTTATTAAAGACTGTGTTGTGAATTTAGCAGCTCTTTATTGCCATGTCTAGGGGTGTTTTGCGTTGCCGTATAAAAGCGTATGTGTTTGGTATTGCAATATGAACTGTTTTTTTTTAAGTATTTAGCACTTTAGGGAATTTTGATTATTTCAGGATTTAAGGAGGTAAATTGACTCCTATATAATCGTAATTAGTTTCTTGCAAATGCAGCTACTCCAGCACTCATTATTTGGCACTTAATTAATAATTATGATCAGTATCAGCATACCTAAAAGTTAATGCCAAAGACCCCCTAAATATGTACTGTACCCATCTTGAAATAGGAAGACTGACATGATGATTTGACATCCAAAGTCAAACTGCAGCTATCTTTTGGGAATAAAAAATTTTAAAAATTATAAATGGAAGAATGATAATTAGATTGCACTTTCTTCTGTCTTTGTTTGCAATTGGAAGTAAACATGATGGTTATGATGTCAAATGATTTTGAATAGAACGTTTATGTAATATTTTTAATTTATCTAATTTTACATCAATATGGTTGACAGGGATATGATGGTACCGATGAAGCTACAGTGTTTCAAAGGCATTTCATTGGAACATCTTTGAAGATTGGTGTAGGTGCAAATCGAGCAGCTACTGCTGCTTCTTTTCTTCACAAGCATTGTTTCATTAATCCTCTCGATATCTCACCTTTCGAGAAACCAATACCAAAAGGAGTTGCTTCTGGTAAAGTCGGAGTTGCAATACTTGATGATGGAATGTAGGTAAAAATGTAAAAGCAACTTTCAAAGTGATTATGTGATTTTATGCTTCTAACACTTCTGTATTTATAACGTGGAGCACCTTATGCATATGCAACAAAAAATAGAAGAAAAAAACCCGCCGCAAGTGAATACATATTGGAACTTGCATCACGACAGGAGCAAATGAATACTTTTGTAAATGCTACAGACTTAGAAATGTAACGAATAACACCGTCGCAACGCGGCGGGGTGGTTCCACTCGTTAATAACATGATCTATTACTACTATATATTAAAACGAAGTGACGGTTCCATTTTTTTATAATATAAGTTCCAATATAATATATTAAAACGGTTAGCCCTTTATTGAGCCTGCTAAAGCTCAAATTTAGCCCGTTTGTGGGTTTGCTTCACCTGGTACTAATTCACAGCTGGATAACTATCACGCATAAATCTCCCACCGCCCACTATCACGCATAAATCTCCCACCGCCCAAAAAATGACCTTATCTTTACGCCGACCTCCTGCGAGGGTTATTTGTAGTTGTTTAATGAAAATGGTTATTGGGTTGATTTCTGTATTCCTTTTTAATTTGTACTAGCTTATTGTGATTAAAGATTTGCGATTTTGGGGTTTATTTTTTTATAAATCATGTTTTGGGTTCTTGATTATTTATAAAATTGCTTATTTTTTGCATCTTTAATTCATTCACACTGTCACAGAAACCCAAGTTGTCGATGAACGAAAGGGATAATGATGAGTCATTTTATCTTACTATCGCCTTCAAAAAATTGAGTTTTTGATGTTACACTTTCGCAGGTGATTTATGGATCGGGTCGACTCCAACGGGAAAAATGTAACACCCCAACCCGATAAGGGTAGAAGTATTACGTTATGGTGAAATATGAAAGCAAACATAAGCATAAGACTTAAATAATACAAATGAATTTCAAAGGTTACAAGGGAAAATATGAAATTACAGGGTTACAAATGAGGATAATAACAAAATACTAAGTCTGAAATGCAAAACCCTTCTAGTCATGTCTAAGTCCAGAATAGCTAGTAAGATCTTCTAAGTCCAAGGTACTCTCCACTCATAACCCAGCTTCCAACTAAAACCTGCCGCAGGAAAAGAAATGCGGCTGAGCTTAAAAAGCCTAGTGAACAGATATATATAACATAGCATAATGGTAAATAAGCATAAGAAACGAAGGAATAAGAATACGAAATGAAAAGCATAATCATGAAAGAGAACTGAAAAGTCAAGAGTGCATGAGAACTGAATAAGTGATGAAACAAGAAAAGAAATGAAAATAAAGGAGGGTTCATATAAGGATGTGCCATAAGAACTCCATACATAATCCGTCAAATCAAACTAGAGCAAAATAAATATACGAAGAGGGGAGACCTCTAAGTAAATAATAATAGTGTGAGAAGGAGTGCAAGGCATACACCACCTGGTCACCATAATCACATATACATAAAACCTAGGATGCATCCATACGCTCCCTAACATAAGTATGTATGTCAGCTCTAGACTAAGCACACATAAAGGGTTGGCCAATAGTAAACGCGTTATAATACATATACATAAGGGGGAACGCCGCAGATCTATCACACCTCTACGGGGGTGTCATGCCTAAGGTGCCATCAAAGACATGGTCCTGGTACCTCCAAAACTAGGTTAGCTCAGGCACGGATCTATCATATCATACAACAAATCATAATCTAGCATGGCAAGAGAAACAAGAAAGTAACTCAAGTAAGCATGGCAAACAAATAAACATAGCATGGCAGAGACATTTAAATAAATGTCAGAGAGGATCATAGGAATGACAATCATACAATGAATGTCACGAATCAACTAAGGGAAACATAGCAGGCATAGGATCGATAGAAAATATCCCTACTGAGAAGGGAGAGAATATCTGTACCTTAACAAAATATGCAAACAAAAGAATGAAATGAAAAGCAAGCAGGAGATCACTCCTTCTTCACCCGATCTACAAATAATCATAATTGTACTTATAAGTTTCGTAGTCATAGAGGTTTCATTTTAGTCCTCTAGTTATTAGCATTCACGTTTATCAACTTAAGGTATTAAAGATGACCATATTGGTAGTTTAGGGTTCATAATGTCATTTACATAAGTTTAGGGTTCATAAAGTAGTTTCCATAATTTTAGGGTTTATTATGTAGTTATAGCAAGTTTAGGGATTAGTATGAAATTCTTATAAAATTAGGGTATAAAATTCAATTACTATAAAGTTACAGGTTGTCACAAGTTAGGTCCTTTAATTTAGAAAAATGACAATTTACACCCTTAAGTTTGGAAAAATAAACACATAGCACTTTTAAAACCTTTTAACCCTTAACAGTCTTTTATACATACGAATTTAACACGTTTCAAATAATTTATGAATCACATTAATACTTCGAAATAAAATCTATAAAAATTCACACACGTTCCTCAATGTCTTAAGTATTTTATGTAATCACCCCAGATTTTATTAAGTTGTCTAGGTACGAATGAAAAATCTATTTCTATAACATGTTCCAGAATCGTATCTGATGAAACACCCGACAAGTTTATACTTTGTTACCCCTTCAGATAAATTCACAAAAATCTACAAAAATTTCAGTTATTATTAGACATATAAAATATGACCTAGTTCAAAGGACACATTCTAATTCGACACGGTTTGAAAATTAAAATTCATAAACACGGACTAATTTTCCAGACATACGAATTCGATCTGACACTTAATTTTCTAAAAATCAAAAGTAGCCTTCCAGGCCTCTAAAAATTACAAGATTAATTTTCCCAGATAGCTATTTCATTGAAATTAGTTTTAGACTCTGAAAACACCCAAAAACACCTTCACATCATTTAGATACAATCGATTTAAGTTGGACAATTTTTCTGGACAACACTGTTGTTCATGATTTTATGTGTAACTTATTTTAGGGCTTATATATCAATACAAGGTCTTCATACATGATTCAAAAACACATTATATTGATTCTTACATATCATAAACATGTTCATAACATCTAGCTCTCAGATTCATAAACTCAATTCGATTCATACTTAGGTTTTCTTTATCATTATTCCATGTAATACTTATCATTTTATGTGGTTAATGTTTATATGATTTTATGTCCAAAACTCGACAAGAACACAAACATATGAAACGGATTGAACAAGATAGATGATACAATACCCTTGAAGATCACACGAAGGACAAGAACACAACACAATCGAATCACCAACGAAGCTTCCTTCCTTCTTTTCTTTGAGGTACGATTAGCAGCAAGGAAAAACACAAGAAAAGGGTCGATTAGGGCTTGTTAATGGTTCGAATGGATTAAACTATGTTGTTACATGATTACCTTAATATGGATGAACAAAGATCAAGCCTTTTTCTGCCCTAGATGGATCGAACAGCAGCAGCAAGGAGAGGCAGCCGAACTTTTTAGTGAAGAGTTAGGGTTTTTGGTTTTGTTTTGTTTGTGACGATCGGTATTAAGAAAAAAGATAGGAACACCGTGTTTTTTTGATGAGCCAAAATAAGGAATGAATGGGTTTATTTTGGGCTATGATCAATCAAGTTCAATGCATACTTATCTTATAATATGGGCCGAAATTATGGGTTTATAACACATTAAATGGATCAACTAGTATTGGGCTTCGATGTAGAGATTTTATTTTGTGTATAACATAAGTTTTAAATATTCGTATCACGTTCATATGTTCAATTATTGGCGTGTTAGATACTTAGGTTAAGTTCACATGAGGTTACTTATATAATTTCATAAGTTCTTAAAAGTTCAAATTCAGAGGGTATTTTAGTCATTTCGGATTATATTAATTTTGGGGTTTTACAACTCTTCCCCTCTTAGAAAGGAATTTTCGTCCTCGAAAATTGAAATGCGAAGTCGAAATGAAAATGCGAAATCAAAAGCAATATCAAAATGAATACGTACCAAGTCAAAAAGAAAAATGCGGATAACTGGATCGTATCGATTTTTCGGTCTCCCAAGTAGCCTCGCTCTCAGGATGGTTCTTCCAAAGAATCTTTACGAACGGAATTGTTTTAGTTCTCATGACTCTTTCCTGACGCTTCAAAACAGCCTCAGGTTCTTCACTATACGAAAGATTTTCCCGAATCTGATCGAACGGGCAAGACACAACGTGAAGCGGAGGATAATCATTTTCATGAAGAAGTGACACATGAAAAACATCATGCACATGCGATAATTGGGGAGGTAGCGCCAAGCGATAAGATACCTCGCCAACCTGATCAAAATCATAGAAAAGCCCTAGGCTTCCATAATTCACAACGAATTCGTTCAAAGGAATACGAAACAACAATGTAGCGGATAACGATTTAAATCTCACACAGAGATACAAGAAACATTCATGCTCGAAAGCAATACGAAGGTAGTACTAAAGAGTAAAATCTCATCAACTCAGTCCAGATTCTTAACGAAAGGGAACTAGTGCACCATTATAGAAGAACTCATCAATTTCAAACAGATACTGATCGAACTAAGGAACGCACCACCGGTCAATGAAGCGCGTGACGAATCATCAAATGTATCAAGAGTTTTAATAGAGATAGATAGTATAATTGTACAGATGATCAATCGAGTACAACTCGAAATATCAAGTTGTATTGAAACGCATAATGAGATGGGTAGCATATTTGTACCGACGATCAATAGAGTATAAATCGGAGTATCGAAACGCATCAGAAAACAAAACAAAATAGGTCGAACAATCATACGGATAAAACAGATCAAAGAGCTAACGTAGTCGTACAGACGATAAACTAAGCACATAACGGAGGATCGGAATGTATCGGAAAGCATAACGGAATAGGTCGGATAATCGTATGGAAAACAACAACTCAAAGGATTAACGCATCGTGAACCAGGTCTTCTTCATACGCCCAAAACGTCTAACTCTCCACAACGGGGACATCGTACGAAACATACAAATTTCATAGTCCACCATTCAAGGTTTTCTTCCACAAGGATAACTAATCCACCAATCACAGTAATCAACTCCGGACCTTAAACCAGGAAATCTCCAACTTAATCCAATCCAAAAGGTGTTCTACATCTCCATAGGCAAACTCAATCATGCCAATACACTTGTCAACTCTTCGTCCCATACTTCTTCAATTCCTACATAGTTGCTCTGTCCGTCCATCCATCTGAAGGTGAGTAGTCGCTATAAAATCTCGAACCGGTCTTGAAGGTCTTCTGCATTTCTTCTGGAAGTGCGAACAAAAGTCGATTTTTCTGACACGATCACTGCAGGTGCGCCAAGGAGCTTGAATAATCTTCTGTTGAAATAAATCTCTGCCGATCTTCCAAGTGCGCCACCAAGTTGGACGATTCACTACATCCCACATCGTTTTGTCCTTCCCAACGTGCGCGTAACTCCCGTTACAAAGTTGCTGACCTTCTTCTCTAGTAGGAAAATATCCCTCTTAACTTTCCAAAAGTTCTCCAACTTATTCTTCATCCCTACCCAAAATTATACCCTTCGAGAAACTTACATCGAGCTCTTCTGACGTAGAAATTCACAACACCAAAATACAAGGATGATTCCCGTGTTTCTCTTTCGTCCCTGAATATACTAAATCGTCATACTATGACAATTGTCCAGGCATCATGAATTACACGATTCATCAAGCTCACAAGAATAATCGGGGCAGTAGCCAATACGATTGGCATCACAATGCTCATAAAGATTATAACGGATACAAATCAATGCTAGGAACATCTTGTTCCTTCACAGGAAAATGGACATAATCAGATTACAAATCGATCATAGAGAAAACATCACCCTGAAGTTGATTAGATAGGTCGTCGATAACGGTATCAGTCCTAATCACCATACTACTAAGATTCCAGAATTCCATGAACAACCTCATACCACCATCATTCTTCTTCATAACCAGATTGAAACACAACACATAGACGCACACAGACGGATAAACCACTTCCTAGAAGTAGGTCCTTCAATACTCTTCATTCAACTTACGTCGTTCGTAAGGGATTTCGGAAATAGGCAAAACGTCGCGTACACATGAATAGAGTTCTGATTCAAATAACACACTGACCTCAGGCATTCCTCAAGACGTTCTATGACTCCAATAAGTTCAAGGTATATGATGTAACTATTATCACGCTGGCCAGACGTCATAATACTTGCATCATATACACATGCCTTTATTGCAATCACAGTCTACCTCAAGTCATGACAAAACACATTCTAATAAACGGATCAAAACAATTACATTCGAGAGGAAATCTTGGTAGTCCATCAAGGAATACATCGCGAAGTTTATCATCGAAAATTCTCGAGCGAGTTACATCAAACGGAATATCTTCACAAATGCGAGGGATTAATATACGGAATTTCAAACAACGGTGATCATAATAGTATGCCAGGTCAGAAACCTGGGCACGGAGTTTGAGTTTCATAAGTCGTCAGAGATGACAAAATCATAACTGTTGTTAGCATTTCAATGCTCAGTCAACAATTACATGACCAGAATTGAATCGAACATTCCCAAAGAAATCAGATTAGCAGAATGAAATTGATCTTCAAACATCCTCAACCGAACAGGATAATCTACACTCGTGATGGATAGTCACAAGATTCTCATAGAGATAAAATTAGGAATAGCAATTCAATAATGCAGAGGGGACTTAATGTGCTTAGCAAAAGCAAAAGACACCACAGGATATGTCGTTCTCGCATCAGATAAAACCACGCAGCACGATCGCATAAGTAAGGAATAACCGAAATGGTACTTGATGTGTCCGCAGCCCGGTCCCTGGTCAGAGCGAACACTCGACCCTCGGCAGATTGCTGTCAATCATTCTCATTCTTACGGTTGTTACCATTCACCTTCGGACACTTTTTCGTCCGACGCCCAATCACACTACAATTGAAACCGGCATCCAACGTCTTATAACACGGTCATCCAGATGAACTTCTCACAGTCAACACATGGAGGAGATGGAACCTGGTCCCACAACTTCTTCTGCTCAGATGAACCCGAACGTAGGGATCAAAACGAACAATGAAGACAAATCAAACGTCAGGATTAAAATACGGAGGAAGAGATCGCGTCAAACGGGAAGCCTAATGTCTACTCAAAATCCTCACAGGTCATTCTAAGGGAGGGAAACAAATCTTCCTATATCCGTGGTTAATAATTACCATAGTTCTCATAGGATTAGCAATGGATTATGCAGATTCAAGTAGTATTAGATGATACGTTCTATATCCAGCATAAGTAATGAATTCACAAAATGTGTCAAACACATGACGGTTGAATGACCTTCGGGATGGTCGGAAAGGTATTAAACTGTTTATCAAACAACTCGAAGATGGAGGTCAAAATCAGGAAGTGAAACCTAAATGGTGTAAGGTATCCATGCAGTTCTTAAGGCATTCCAATCTTACTTGGTTACTAAGCTTAGGTTTCAAAACTTTCTAGCTTATTGAAACAATGTTCTTATAAGGCATAGCTAAAGGCAGAGGCATGAATCAGAGTAATGTGGAAGCAATGCTACTTACATAGATGTCCTAGTCTACCCATTCCTCACCGGTTATAACTTATGTTCCTATGGGGAGATCCTAAAGCAATTTCTCAAAGGTTGTCTTATGAGCGCCTACAGTGGAAACTTAGTGGTCCAAACTTCACAGGTCAAGGGTAAATGTATTACAAGTCGCAGCCTGTCTCTCTGATACCATAATTGTAACACCCCAACCCGATAAGGGTAGAAGTATTACGTTATGGTGACATATCAAAGCAAACATAAGCATAAGACTTAAATAATACAAATGAATTTCAAAGGTTACAAGGGAAAATCTGAAATTACAGGGTTACAAATGAGGATAATAACAAATACTAAGTCTGAAATGCAAAACCCTTCTAGTCATGTCTAAGTCCAGAATAGCTAGTAAGATCTTCTAAGTCCAAGGTACTCTCCACTCATAACCCAGCTTCCAACTAAAACCTGCCGCAGGAAAAGAAATGTGGCTGAGCTTAAAAAGCCCAGTGAACAGATATAAATAACTTAGCATAATGGTAAATAAGCATAAGCAACGAAGGAATAAGAATACGAAACGAAAAGCATAATCATGAAAGAGAACTGAAAAGTCAAGAGTGCATGAGAACTGAATAAGTGATGAAACAAGAAAAGAAATGAAAATAAAGGAGGGTTCATATAAGGATGTGCCATAAGAACTCCATACATAATCCGTCAAATGAAACTAGAGCAAAATAAATATACGAAGAGGGGAGACCTCTAAGTAAATAATAATAGTGTGAGAAAGAGTGCAAGGCACACACCACCTGGTCACCATAATCACATATACATAAAACCTAGGATGCATCCATACGCTCCCTAACATAAGTATGTATGTCAGCTCTAGACTAAGCACACATAAAGGGTTGGCCAATAGTAAACGCGTTATAATACATATACATAAGGGGGAACGCCGCAGATCTATCACACCTCTACGGGGGTGTCATGCCTAAGGTGCCATCAAAGACATGGTCCTGGTACCTCCAGAACTAGGTAAGCTCAGGCACGGATCTATGATATCGTACAACATATCATAATCTAGCGTGGCAAGAGAAACAAGAAAGTAACTCAAGTAAGCATGGCAAACAAATAAACATAGCATGGCAGAGACATTTAAATAAATGTCAGAGAGGATCATAGGAATGACAATCATACAATAAATGTCATGAATCAACTAAGGGAAACATAGCAGGCATAGGATCGATAGAAAATATCCCTACTGAGAAGGGAGAGAATATCTGTACCTTAACAAAATACGCAAACAAAAGAATGAAATGAAAAGCAAGCAGGAGATCACTCCTTCTTCACCCGATCTACAAATAATCATAATTGTGCTTATAAGTTTCATAGTCATAGAGGTTTCATTTTAGTCCTCTAGTTATTAACATTCCCGTTTATCAACTTAAGGTATTAAAGATGACTATATTCGTAGTTTAGGGTTCATAATGTCATTTTCAAAGTTTAGGGTTCATAAAGTAGTTTCCATAATTTTAGGGTTTATTATGTAGTTATAGCAAGTTTAGGGATTAGTATGAAATTCTTATAAAATTAGGGTATAAAATGTAATTACTATAAAGTTACAGGTTGTCACAAGTTAGGTCCTTTAATTTAGAAAAATGACAATTTACACCCTTAAGTTTGAAAAAATAAACACATAGCACTTTTAAAACCTTTTAACCCTTAACAGTCTTTTATACATACCAATTTAACACGTTTCAAATAATTTATGAATCACATTAATACTTCGAAATAAAATCTATAAAAATTCACACACGTTCCTCAATGTCTTAAGTATTTTATGTAATCTCCCCAGATTTTATTAAGTTGTCTAGGTACGAATGAAAAATCTATTTCTATAACATGTTCCAGAATCGTATCTGATGAAACACCCGACAAGTTTATACTTTGTTACCCCTTCAGATAAATTCACAAAAATCTACAAAAATTTCAGTTATTATTAGACATATAAAATATGACCCAGTTCAAAGGAAACATTCTAATTCGACACGGTTTGAAAACTAAAATTCATAAACACGGACTAATTTTCCAGACATACGAATTTGATCTGACACTTAATTTTCTAAAAATCAAAAAGTAGCCTTCCAGGCCTCTAAAAATTACAAGATTAATTTTCCTAGATAGCTATTTCATTGAAATTAGTTTTAGACTCTGAAAACACCTAAAAACACCTTCACATCATTTAGATACGATCGATTTAAGTTGGACAATTTTTCTGGACAGCACTGTTGTTCATGATTTTATGTGTAACTCATTTTAGGGCTTATATATCAATACAAGGTCTTCATACATGATTCAAAAACACATTATATTGATTCTTACATATCATAAACATGTTCATAACATCTAGCTCTCAGATTCATAAACTCAATTCGATTCATACTTAGGTTCTCTTTATCATTATTCCATGTAATACTTATCATTTTATGTGGTTAATGTTTATATGATTTTATGTCCAAAACTCGACAAGAACACAAACATATGACACGGATTGAACAAGATAGATGATACAATACCCTTGAAGATCATACGAAGGACAAGAACACAACACAATCGAATCACCAACGAAGCTTCCTTCCTTCTTTTCTTTGAGGTACGATTGGCAGCAAGGAAAAACACAAGAAAAGGGTCGATTAGGGCTTGTTAATGGTTCGAATGGATTAAACTATGTTGTTACATGATTACCTTAATATGGATGAACAAAGATCAAGCCTTTTTCTGCCCTAGATGGATCGAACAGCAGCAGCAAGGAGAGGCAGCCGAACTTTTTAGTGAAGAGTTAGGGTTTTTGGTTTTTTTTTGTTTGTGATGATCGGTATTAAGAAAAAAGATAGGAATACCGTGTTTTTATGATGAGCCAAAATAAGGAATGAATGGGTTTATTTTGGGCTAGGATCAATCAAGTTCAATGCATACTTATCTTATAATATGGGCCGAAATTATGGGTTTATAACACATCAAATGGATCGACTAGTATTGGGCTTAGATGTAGAGATTTTATTTTGTGTATAACATAAGTTTTAAATATTCGTATCACGTTCATATGTTCAATTATTGGCGTGTTAGATACTTAGGTTAAGTTCACATGAGGTTACTTATATAATTTCATAAGTTCTTAAAAGTTCAAATTCAGAGGGTATTTTAGTCATTTCGGATTATATTAATTTTGGGGTTTTACAAAAAAGGTGCTAACAGTTACTTTAATCTCTAAAATTGGTTTGTTT
Source organism: Artemisia tridentata subsp. tridentata (assembly GCA_021014915.2). Classification (NCBI taxonomy): domain Eukaryota; kingdom Viridiplantae; phylum Streptophyta; class Magnoliopsida; order Asterales; family Asteraceae; genus Artemisia; species Artemisia tridentata. The sequence continues at coordinate 2,276,323 of CP139504.1, read as the reverse complement.
TTACTTTTATGTTTAGTTGATTGTTTCAATTTTAATTTTGCTTTTAATGATTTTCGTTGCCAGGAACCCTTAATGAGCAACGACACACTTTTTACCAGCAACGAAAGATTATCATATACATCCGAGATTAAAAGGTATGAATTATTTTAAATTACTTTGCAATCATTTATTTTGGAATGGTGGGTTAGGCTATGGTTGAAGTGGTGACGTGTGGTAGTGGTGAGGTGGCCGAGATGGTGGTCGACAATTATGGAACTTGATTTAAAGAAATATTATGTTTTGCATATTCATCATTACATACCATTATTTTTCAAATTGGTTTTAGGCTTAAACTACTGAGAACATATCTATGTAAATAGAGTAAGCATGTAGTTTAATGTGAATTGGACTGATTAAAACATCCAGGGTTCTTTGAAAGTTATTGTTAAAGCTCAACTGAAGGGCAATTGGTTGAGTTTTTTGTATTTGTGTTTTTTTTATTCCCAGTCAACAATGAGCATATTTATCTGTAGTTGTTCAGGATAAAAATGGGGAACATCATCTTTCATTTTAGATAACAAGTTACTTATCAGGTCAATATAATTGTAGTCACCAGGTCTGGTGTATCCAATTAATGACGTGCATACATAATTATAAGCGGCTATTTGTTCTAAAATCGTTGGATTATGTTCAGACGTTCAGCGATTAAAAAAATGTATGAGGAAGATATTCTTTCTAGGTTTCTGTTACATTTGAATCTCGGGTATGATTAACATGCTGAATCTCATCTTTTTTGTGCGCAGATCGGGTATTTGGGCCCACTACAACAACACGTCATGTATACGATATTGCAGCCCACGATGTTGTTGGTGGTGCTACGGAAGGCGTTAATGGTATCAAATATTATGTTTTGCGTATTGATCATTACATCCAAAGAAAACCTTTAGATGCACCGTGTTTTTTTCATTCATTATGTTTAGTAAAAATATTATGTTTCGCATATTGATCCAAAGAAATTTAAGAAAACCTTTAGTTGAGCTAGAGGTTTTCAAAATGAAAGTTAATTAAATGTACGTACTTCATTTCATCTTTGCTGTACAGGACTAGCTTTACATTATATGTTACAACAACCCATTGTAAGTTGACGCGACCGAAAGGATTCTTGCGACAAAAAACAAGCTGACGAAGTCACATGTCCGAGAGAGGAAATGAATTTGTTAGGCCTGATCTTCAAAAGTAAAAAATTATATGCCCATCAAGTAACAAGATACAATTTTTATTAGGATTAGTAGTATGGAAAAGTTTGTGCACGTGTTATTCACGATTAATGCTTACAAATGTGAGCCTAATTATTTATCGCATCAGTATATGCGTTTATCGATACAAGAAATTTAGGTGACGCCAGGTTTTTAGATACATAGTCTGCTTCTTACGAATTCTTACAACATGGTTTGCTGATGCTCACACCGTGTTTTTTTCATTTGCAGCAGCGCAGCTTTACGTATGGGTCTTACCTAAAGGAAAAAAAAATATGTTGCGACACAAATGCAAAGAAGGATGCTTTTTTGCGGCCTATGGATGGTAATATATGTATGCCCGACATGTCATGTGAATGTAACTAGAATAGTGTAAATTTTATTCCAAAACTGTTAGGTCAAAAGTGAATTACGATGGCTATTATGAAATTTATACAAAGGCTACTACATAGAATATTGTTTTGGTAATACTATCGATTTTGAAAATAGGAAAAACGTGTGTTCGGTACTGCTGTGAAATAGCAGCAGTAAAGGGGCAAGATGGGTCATTTTTAGCAGATGTTTGGGTGGCTTTCAGTAGGATTTTGGGTGATTTTTGGACCTGCTACAAAACAATAGCAACAAAGTAGTATCCCAGTTGTTTTTGTAACGGGTTTTGGGTGGTATAAATGTGGTTGACGATGGATGCGATTCTCATGGTTATGGATGCCACAACCATCCTCATCACCATGGCAAACTTAAGCACTAAACCTCAAGGTTTGTTTCTTTTTGTATAATTCTTCACTATACACATTTGAAAATAGATGTCTTTTTTCAGTTTGTTGATGATGCTAATAATTATGTCACATGAAGTAGAAATTTGAAATGTAAGGACACATGTGTATGGTCTCAAATTCCAATTATACATGTATGTGCATAAATTAGAAGAATTTTGATCAACAAAAGTTGTATTAGATAAGTATAGTTTCAAGTATAATCAAGGTAACTTATGAGCATGAAAAAATGTATACGTACAAAATAATATTACACCAGTTGAAATTTGCTTCATTTTCCGGAATTATTAAATTAGTGGTAGAATGGATGCATATATCATTAAAAGGATCATAATTAAGCTACCAGCCTTATGAAACAATTTTTTCTCATAACAAGTTTGCCTATGTAAGCGCCAATAACATCATTGAAATTACTTATTTTTGTGTATCTCCTCATATATTGCTTCTCTCTACCATATCATTTTTCTAGATCCGGAATACTATATACTGATTGGATTCTCCTTATTGCAGAGTATTTTTTGACTGGCGATGTCCACGATGGCCCAGACAAGGGTCTGCAGTTATCGGTAGGTTCATGCACGAAGAGGTAAAGATTCAAGCTTTGTAGAGTCATGGAAAAAGAAAAGCCTGAGATGGAAACGAAAGGAATGGAGGTAACAATTTCGCCTTTTGCATTTTGACGTGCTTGAATAATTACAGTGAGCATTCTTTTCCTTAAAATTGTGCTAATTGATGACTTATGTAACAGAAATGTGGTGTAATGATCGTTACAACGTGAATCGATATGAATTTGCGGTTCTTTGAGACTACCAACATAACATTTCTTAGATTTTTTTATTTTATTATTTTTTTAACTGGTATAAGCTAAATATGTATTTTTCTTGACGTACACACGTGTAGTGACACGGCGGTTGTTGTTGTGGATTGGTGACTACCGGTTGCGCCTTTGTGGTTAATTACCATTTCCCAGGTTATGCTTCTTTATTTTGCAGCACCTTAAACCTTTTAAATGAATTAATGCTACTTTTGAGTTTGTAAAATACTGAATTTGAATTATAAAAAGTAAAAACATGAACTCTACCTGTGAATGAATCTTTGAATGATAAAATGTCAGCCACTTCAATTTGAACACTGATTTTGGCGTACTTTCTGAATATGCACACCACATATAAGTTTAAAGAAGGCCGTAGTTGTTAGTAAAAGTAAAAATAAGTATTCTGAGTCTAAGCAATCCCAAAGACCCCCTTAATATCACGTGTTTTATGACATAAAATGATAATCACGCATACCATATTTGTTGGTAAAACTTCAATATCATGTGGATCCTCTCTTAATGTGATGATTTAATGTCTACGTGAATCAAGCCATTCACTTCAATTTTTCTATGTCTACAATTGCAGCTTCTGTTTGCTGATTCAGTTTCAAATATTTTTTGACCCATTCTGCTTGCTGGTGGTGAGGCTGTATTTGGATTGTCTTTAGTCCTTATGAACTCGATCAAAGTATTGGGAGCTGAGTTCGGTTATCATGATACACAGGTAATCGTTTTGCAGACATTTTTTTAATGACTAAATGCTTATTAAGTACGACGTGCGCATAGTAGCCCAAAATTTTTTCCTTATCACTATCATTTACGCACAAGAGCAACATATTTACCTAGATTAGTGGGTGTATGTGAATGTGTTGTTCCCTCAACACGTTTAGAGTTAACTATAAAGTTAATCTATTTGTGTTTATGAGTAATACAATGTATTTATTAATTCTAACAGTTAATGAAACGTTAATATAAAAACACACAGTATTTTCAACATTTAAATTCTTATTAGAAATGAATCAAAGAATCTATTACCCAAGTGTTTTGCGGAACAAACACTTGGGATTGAATAGACAAGGTATGGTGTCTCCTATCTAAACTCAAGCTATGCTTAAGTGGTAACAATTCGACCCACTGAGCTATCTCAGGGATACGTTACTCTTTGTAGGAGAAAAGGGGTATTTGTGAAAGTCTAAGATTTAATTTCAAAAGAATACCTAACCCTCTTTTCTCCATCTGTTTGCTATTTATAGGCAAACATGTTAAGAGTACTGAAAGACTAAAAATACATAAAACAATGGGAAGGCGTGTCTGACAACTACAACAGTAGTTGTCATTTCCAAGAACCAATAGGATTGAGCCAAAAAGTCTTCGAGTGTCAGACCTGACACTTCTTCTACTTTTAGCCACTTGAGGGATGGTTTGTTCTGACCCCGATAAGACTTGTTCTTATCTTCTTCAAACCTTCCCGCTCAATCCAGCCTTTCTTTCAGGCTTCATGGTTCTTCAGTCATTCGCCTTCAGTCTTTAGTCTTCAGTTATTGTTGTTGAGGAAACTTGGGTTCAGTGAGCTCTTGTCTAACGCTCACTGATCCATTACCTTCTTCTTCATCTCAAGTAACACTTCAGTGAGTACCGCCTCACTGTGTGGTGAATCTTTCTTCTTAGACTCGTCCTGAGCATCTTGAAGGTAACTCACTGAGTGACTGTTCACTTTGTGACTTAGAATGTTTTCGGTTTAATTTACACTTAGCTTAATTTGTATTCAAATCTTGTTTTAACGACTCTTGGGTACTGAAGGACCCAACAATCTCCCCCTATTTGGATATAAATTATGCTCAAGTGTTTTTTATCAGTTATGAGTGAGCTAATGACTTCTGCTCATACTGAATGTACTAGAAAGTAAATAAGGACACTGAAATAATAAAAACATCATCTTATTAATATTATTACAAGTCCTAACAAAACTATACATAGTACGAGGATAGTGGTGGTGTTGGCAGATTCATTCAGTCGAACTTATAACCTAGGGCTTCAAGCTTTTGCTTCTTGGACTCTAGCTCATGTTGATCAGGATGCTCTTGAATCTTTGTTCTCAGGTCTTGGCAGAACCTCACATTTTCAGGAGTCTTGATTGGTGAGGCCATCATGAGGAAACCCAGCATTGCCTTGATTCCTGATTGGTCAATATCACTCCATCTTTGGAAGGCTGGGTCTCCAAACTCATCAGTGAAGAACAAACCTCTTTCAGGTTGTTCGATGACCAAGTTGTTCCTGAATGGAACTCCTTCTGGGAGGGCTCTGTTGCAATCCAGACCAGGGACCTTGATCTCAGGCTCAGCTTCAATCTTCTTTCTCTTTCTTGAGGAAGACTGAGAGGGAGCAGGTTGTTTTGCTGAAGCAGGAAGAAGAGATGGAATACCAAGTTCCTGAGGTGTTGCTGCCAATTTTTCATACCTTAGACTCAGGGACTTCATCAAACCAGGGACCACAACATTTGACTTTTTCGCTATCATTGGACCCAATTCATCCAATTCAGTGATCCCGAAGTCTGCGAATCTGAAGGAGTTATGAACCTTAAAGATTCTTTTGTCAGCACTCCTGTAGACAGTTATAATGGCAGGCTTGGTGTTTCGGTGAATCTTGACATCAAGGATGGGTTCTGGCTTCAACCTGCTTGTCATGACCCACTGATATCTCTCAATCTTGTTCTGCCTAATCTCTTCAGCCCTCTTTAACCTTTCTTCCCTTTTCTCCCTGAGAGCAATCATCTCAGCAGTCTGAGCTTTCACAAAGGTCTCCCCACCTTTTCTTCCTGAAACAGCTTTTGGAGGCAACCCAATCTTTTTGGCCTCTTCTTTTACCACCTGAATAAGAGCAGCCTTGCTCGCCCTTTCTTTTTTAGCTTCCTTCTTCATTGCCTCCTCTTTCTCCATATGAGCATGAATTTCCTCATTTGTGAGAAGTTGTATTTTTCCATTTACCTCATAAGGGACCCTGACTGGCTCATCAGGGTCTGGCCTTCTCTCAGAGGAAGCAGGCACCAGGATAGGCTCAGGCTCAGTGGTTGTGAGAATGCCTTTGCCTTTGTCTTGGTGGGATGAAGATGGGGTTGTCTCAGGAATCTCCCCCTCAGTGTGAGAAGGAGGTTGTTCAGGTTGTTCTTCAATGACATTCTCCCCCTCAACTGTTGCTTGACCCATGGTGAGAGCAAGAGTTGGTGCGCTCACTGAAGTTGAGGGAGCATCCTGACCTTTGAAAGCCTGATAAATCTCAGTCATCATTGACTTGATGTCTGAGGTGTCCTTCTGAAGAGTTGAGACCTTAGCCTCAAGAGAAGCCTGAGAAGCCTCTATTGCTGTCATCCTTGGCCCAAGATTCCAAGCCAAGGAAGAAGAAGATGTAGCCCAAGATGCCAAGTGTGACTCCATAAGACCCAGGGAAGACTTGATGGAGTCCACTATAGAGCTGAGTCCCTGAAGATTGGAGGATTTCAGCATGTTTATCAGCTCAGTCAACTGAGTAGACTGTTGATGGTAGTCCTCAGAAGCCTGAAGAATTTTCTTGTTAAGCTCAGGGTCATCTTTCACTGACTCTTGAATAGTTGCAACGCTCTTGTGTATGTTGGTGAGAGCTTCGTTGAACAGTTTAAGATTCTCATCAAGATTTGTCAGGGAGAAGGAGATAGATGACTTGTGCTCATTAACATCATCATGATAGGATTCCACTGATTCCTTCAGGTTGACATAATGAACAGCAGCTTCACAGTGTTGGTCAAAAATTTCTTCAGTTAGCCCAGTAAAGAGAGCATTGTTGGCCTTTTGTAGGAACTTGACCAATTGCCTTTCAGTAAGAGGAAGAATGTTGTCATACTTCCTGAGTTCGGGAGGGCAGGATGATTCAGAATCTGAAGAATGATCAGCCTGAGATTCAGATTCTTCACCATGTGGAGAAGACTGATGCGATTGTTCAGTAGGTTGTGCATCAGTGTCCATATCATCACCTGCCTCAAAAACTTCCTCCTCACTCTCTTCATTGAGCTCATTATCATAATCAAGAAGAGCCTGAATATCCACCATAGACTCAATCTCCAAAAGGTTACCCGGCTCCTCTTCATAAGAAGACTTGCCTTGGTTTTGGCCAGGTCCTGACCCCGCCATAAAAACTGAGTGGGTTTGGTCAGCCTGGCTAGCCATAATAACTGAGGGGGTTTTCTCAGCCTGGCTTTTGGGGTCAGTTCCCAAAAGAAGGGATCCGCCTGAGGGGGTTATGGGTTTTGTATCAGCGGGTGGTTTTAATCCCTCTGAGTCTTTGTCCCCCTTAGCGCCTTCAAGTCATGATGGGTGTTTTTCAGAACTATCAAGAGGCACTGTTTGTGATGATTGATAGACCCCCTTCCCATCAGGGTTGTACTGCCCTTTTGGGGATTCAGGGTCCTTGACTCCCTGAGACCCTGAGTGTGATTTCTCAGGGATGTTAACAGGATGTGATTGGGAGTGGGTCCCCTTCTCAGTTGAGTAGTGCTGCCCAACCGATGATTCAGGACCATTTTCTCCCTCAGGCACTGATTGTGATTTGTCAGTGCCTTCATCGGGATGTGAATGGGTGGAGGTTCCTGATCCCAATGACTTGTTTATGTCAGTGAAATCTTGAGGAAAGGGTTTGCCCGAGGATACTGAGGATGATTTCTCAATGCCCTCCATTGGCGTTTGTTTTTGGGTCAAGAGGGTCTCAGTGACGGGTGTCTTAGAGGTCTCGACCATATTTAACCCTTGTTTAGGGTTGTTTGAGGCATCAGTTTCAGTGGCGAGTGGTTTGGGTCTAACCACCTTACTGGACTGACCCTTCTTTGTCTTCTTCACCTTCTTTGTAGGTGAAGGTACTGGAGAAATAGCGTTATCCTCCTGATTAACCACCAGCATGTAGCTGGTCAGGGCAATGGGTTGTACCTCAGGAATGCCACTCGTATAATTGGTCTTATGTAGGACGTCAGGTTTTTTTACCTTCAACGTCAGACCTAACATAGTTAGGGCCTAATAGGTCCTGAAGCACGCAAGAAATAAACCTAGGATAAGACATAAGTCTTTGCCTAGATTTCCCTGAGAGCTTGGCAACGAGGTCACAGAAGATTATTCCTCCAATATCTATTTTTCTACCCTCCAGGAGACTGAACAACATCAATTGTTGTGATGAGTTCAACTGCTCCGTGGAGGATTTATTCCCTTCAAGTACCTGAATGATGAAGGTCATCAGGATCCTCCAGATAGGGTGGAACCAGGTTTTAACTATTGGAGCCTTCTCCAATAAGGCTCCTGCGGCCATTTCAGGACGCTTAGGGTCATGAGGTCCTAGAAAAAGCAATTCTGCTTTAACCTCTTGGTCAGTAGGGTTGGGCTCAAAGGCCTCAGCGAAATCAAGACCAGTGGCCTTGATGAAGGTTTTGTAATCCAGGGAGAGGGTCCTTCTCCCATTCATCACTATGAATGTGATGATGGATTCTTTGGTTTCCTCAGGGCTGGTTGCCACTGCAGTACACTAGAATTCCCTCAAATAGTCATGGTAGATGATTGAGGGGGTCTTGGTGAATGCCGTAGCAAGAAAGCAGTTTTGAAGATACTTCACTACATTCTTGTACGCATAGAACTTTTGAGGATAGGCAAAGTTTCCTACCACATTGTTCTTGGTGAGGTCTACTCCCTCCAATGTGAATTCCACATTAGGGACGTATTTGATAGCTTTAGAAGAAGCCATTTGTGTTGGTAAGTCTGGGTTAACAAATGATCTGGGTTTCTAAAGGCTAAGAACACACACACAAAATTTTAGTTTTTAAAGAAAAGGGCAAGATTTTGCTTAAGATTTCTAAAAAAAACGTGGGTGTGTCTTTTTGTATGGGGGTATTTATAGGGAAGTGAGGTGGAGGGTAATTTGGGTATTAAGCGGATTTTATTTATTCAAAAAGAATTTTTGAAAACCGTTTTGAATAAAATGTTTTGGGATCCGCATTTAATGCCACCACTCTACTTTCCCTGGTTTGGCGCAACAGTCGAGGTGAACAGTTGAGCAGTTCTGCAAAAGTGTAATTTGCAGAGTTGAGTCATCACATATCTGTAATGTGATTGGAGAGGCATTTAATGCCAAGTGGGAATGTGGGGGCCTAGAGGTGGAAGCCAGAAAGGCAAAAGAAAATTTTTCTTATATTAAATAAGAATTCAGTTACCAACCTCGGACATTTACTAACTAGATACTTAGAGCATTTAAGTTAGTATTGAATGTCTCTTGAGGGCCCTGAATGACTTTACATTCAGTGAACCTGTTTGTCAGGATTGGGTTTAGTCACTGATGGTTCTAGTGTTCAGGAATTTAGGTTTAATTCCTGAGGTTCAAGGGTTCAGGAACTTGGGTTTAGTTCCTGAAGTCCAACATTTCAGGAACTTGGGTTTAGTTCCTGAGGTTTCAGTGATTCTTTTCACTGAAGTACACATTGAGTCAGGGACCTGGGTTTTCAGAATTTACACTTATTTGGATGGAATCAATCAGTGGACTGATTCTCAATATCCAACATTCCAAGTTCAGCTTTCAGTCTAGTGAAAGTTGGTTCATCCAATGGCTTGGTGAATATATCAGCTAGCTGATATTCAGTAGGAATGAAGTGTAATTCTATATCACCATTCATGATATGGTCCCTGATGAAATGATATCTTATATCAATGTGTTTTGTTCTCTGATGAAGAACAGGGTTGTTTGAGATGGCAATTGCACTTGTGTTATCACAAAAGATGGGAACCATCTTGTACTGAATTCCATAGTCACTGAGTTGACTTTTCATCCAGAGTACATTTGCACAACAACTTGTTGCTGCAACATATTTAGCTTCAACTGAGGACATGGCAACTGATTGTTGCTTCTTAGCACTCCAACAGACTAGTTTTCCACCAAGAATTTGGCAGGAGCCTGAGGTGCTTTTCCTGTCCATGTTGCATCCAGCATAGTCAGAGTCTGAGTATCCTTTAAGATCAAGGCCTGAACATTTTGGATAGTATAATCCAAGGTTTGGAGTACCTTTCAGGTACCTGAATATCCTTTTCACAGCAGTGATATGAGATTCTCTTGGGTCAGATTGATATCTGGCACACAAACAGACTGAGAATTGGATATCAGGCCTTGATGCAAGTAGATACATCACTGATCCTATCATTCCACTAAAAAGAGTTTGATTTACTGGTTTTCCAGTGAGATCAGGACCAAGGTTGTTTGGGGGTACCATGGGAGTCTTGACTGAGGCACAGTTACTGAGTTCATACTTCTTCAGTAGGCTTCTGACATACTTCTCTTGACTGATAGAGGTTCCTTTATCAGTCTGCTTGACTTGCAGACCAAGGAAGTAAGTCAGTTCTCCCATCATGCTCATTTCAAATTTCTTTGTCGTTATTTTTTCAAACTATTTGCAAAGTTTAAAACTTGTTGAGCCAAAGATGATGTCATCAACATACACTTGTACAAGTATAACAACCGTGATTTTAGCAGGTTAGTCTAACTATTAGTTTCGATCAATTTAATTTTTTGCTTGTTGTGACTTAAGTGTTTTGTGTGGCATATGTGTGATATACGCGTGTTTTGGAACTAAATCCTTTGTGTGACTCTATTGATGTGTCTTGAGTAGTGTTGTTTTGGTTAAGTTCATTTTGCTCACTTTGATGACGTGGAAATGAATTGCATGGTTTTGTGTTCGGGGTTATTGTGTAAAGAGTTTTATTCAAGCTTGTGAGCGTTGGTAAGTTAAGTGGTGATCGGTTTTATGGGTTATATTAATAATGAGCGTGAAATTCTATTTTTGGGAACTTTGGTTTGAAAATGATAATTATTCAACCTTGTAGTAAAATGAAGGATTACCGCGTAAGATGTTAGGTTTCGGTATAGGCTTTTATAAAATAACGAAAATACAAGGTTTTTAGTGTAATAATTAATATTAATAATATATATATATATATATATATATATATATATATATATATATATATATATATATATATATATATATATATATATATATATATATATATATATATATATATATATATATATATATATAGATTGAGAAGGTTTTTATTTTGAGAAGATTGAGAAGGTTTTCAAAAACGATAGATTTTTAACTTTGATTCATATTTTTCAAGTGTAAAACTCATTTTAATGTGATTAAAATTCAAAATGTGTAAAAAAAATTTGAATCAATGTTTAAAATCTCTCGATTTTGCGATATATGTAGAATACTGAATCATCTGTACAAATTTAATGAATCATCATCATAACTCGATTTTAACAATGATTTGTGAATCAAATTTGTAATTTATAGATTCGATTCACCATAAAATGATGTTTTACTTGTGAATCAAATCAAAAACATTAATCAGTTTGTTCAAACGAAGATTTCTCAATCTTCTCAAAATAAAAACCTTCTCAATGGAACCGGATCCTATATATATATATATATATATATATATATATATATATATATATATATATATAGGGGGCGGCCGATTTTGGGTTTTAGGGGGGAAAAGAAAACAAAATTTTAGTCCAATTATAATTATTAATTAAGGAGGTTATCAAAAATAACCTTAGGGTGGTATAAATACAAAACCAAAACACCCCAACCCATTCTTTTGTGAAATTCGGTCAAACCAAGGAGAGCAAGAGAAGCAGATAAATTTTAGGGTTTATTTTTGAGGCAGAAAAATCAAGATCAAGGTATAATTTTTAATACATGTGTTCAATTAATTATTATAATTCATGTAACAAGAATATGATGGATTAGGGTTTATGTTTACTTTTGTAAATTAATGATGTATAACATGTTGGGATCAATAATTAGTAATATTATGATGATTGGTGAAGAGATTAAGGTATAAAACATGTTAGTTATTGAGTTAGGGTTTGGACAGATTCATAAGGCTGTAAAGATACGAAGATATTTAATAGATGGAAATGAGTTATTACATGAATCTTGAGTCTAAATTGTAGTTCAGAGAACTTGCTTTCCAAAAAGTCTAGCCACGAGAGATTTCGAGGTCCGGAAGTCAGTCTAATGATTTTTGAAAGTAAAGGTGTCAAAACTGTTAAACCGGGACAGATTTAGGTTAAAAGTATTGAGGTCAAAAGTGGTTCTAAATGTTTAATTTGGGTTCGCCCTTATGGAGAAATTGAGTTCTATATTCACTTTGACTTCCACGCGAAGGGCATGCATTAATAAGTTGTGCAAATATGTTTGTTAGGTCAAAACATTTTGGTGTGTGTTCAGATCCGAATCTGGATAGTTTTCATGTTTGATTTTCCAAAGAGCACTTGTGTGTGTTTTTAGTGTATGGCCTTCTGGGAGGATCTTGTATGCTCATGAAAGACCATGGTGAATTTTTGTTGTGAGTTGTAGAGCTTATTTTGTTGTGATTTCATGTGGGTAGAAGTACCCCAAAAATCTGCGTATTCTGAAAAATTGTATGCAAGGGATTTAGTGAGTGTAAGTGTTTGGTAGTGGTTAGTATGGAGTCTAGGTGATCCATGGTGGTTTACATGAACCTTAGAAATCCATCGTATGTGTGTTACATGGACTATAGCTTTTAGCTTGGTCGCGTGTAATGTGATCTTATTTTGTTGTATAGATTTGTGATTGATAATTTGGAAGCTTTAAAGGTTGAGGTGAGTTTCATAGTCCCATTTTTACTTTGTTTTAACTTGGGATGGGAATGATGCTTGTGTTGAAATATTTTTGAGTTACTGTGATTATGTGGTCGTAAATGCATGGACTTGTAAGTGTTATTATACGTGTATTGCATGTTATGAGATTATCGTGTGGTGATTCTGTGTGGTCCATTTGGAGGGTAGCTATGCTTCCATTATCCAATTGGAGAGTAGGAGTTCTACTCACTATTATTCTGTGTGGTCTGATCAGAGGGTATGGTTTACCCATTATTGTGAACTTGGATCGTGGGCGCGTTCCGTCCCAATTGATGTTGGATATTGCTATTTGGATCGTGGGCACGTTCCGTCCCTTATGTCCCTTAAGTGGTATGTTGGTTGAATGACTGAGATTGCATGCTATCTAGTATAATGACTAGTCTTACTGTCCTGCTATGTTTTATAATCACAGTGAACTGGTTGCCTGAGATATATTGTGTGTCTTAAACCTATGAACCTCACCAACATTATGTTGACGTTTTTAAGCATCATTTTCAGGTGAGCATTCTAAGGCTAAGGTAGAGGGAAGCGACTAGACGAGACTTAGTTGCATTTGAGAACGATTTATCTTTATGTTTTGATTTTGATTGTGATACTTTAATGTCTTTCGACTAGTACTTTATGTTCTATTGAAGATACCTTTTGGAGATTTGTTTTGGTTATTTTCTTTTGGGGTATCGTTACGACACTTTGTGTCTGTACTTTGCTCTATTTATGTGCATGTAGTAATTCTCTATTTAGACACCATGTGTTGTGATGATATCCATGAAGTTACACTCGCGTTTCCGCCTTGGCGAGGTGTGACAGATTGGTATCAGAGCCTTGGTTATAGAGAAGTAGGTGGTTGAACCTAGACTATAACCTAGGAGTCCCTCATATAGTTGCATTTAGGGCTTATGTATAAGTATGGTATTTTATATGTCTATTTTTCTTAAGTCTATGAGAGGTTTTGTTGAGTTTTGGACGCCTATTGAACCCCTATACTTAGCATTATATATGTCACTTTTAGCATGGCACCTCTCGCGCTTAGCAAGTTTCGTTGGACTATCGTGTCGCTACTGGTTGCAAAAGGATTGGTAGCTTGAAATGGGCTAACAAGAGGATCTTAGTTCCTGCAAGCATGTGTCCATGTAAGATCGAGGAGAAGATGACTTTATTGAACGTGGGTGGAAAGGAGATAGAAAGGTACGAGACAAAGGTGACCAACAAAGACGGTTACATTATTAGGTACCCTGGAAAGTGTCCCAAATTCCTAGAAGATGGAGGAGAGGTTTAGGCTGAGCCTCATAATCTGTATGGGTTTGTGGACCGTATAGAGGAGGAAGAAAGAAACCTCAGTAGTGGTTTTGCCAGTCGTCCACTACCACAGAACAAGGGAAACCGGAATGGATGGATAAGTGAAGAGGAAGAGTACGAAGTGGATTCAGATCTAGAGTCTACGGCAAGTAGTAGATTTAATCCAAGTTGAATTAGAGGGGCAAATGTTAGGGTGAAGCTCGAGCCGTGTGCGATTCTGTTTGGTTTAGTGTTATGTTTTGGGATGTCTTCGGTTGACTTTTGATGTTTGGTGTTATGTTGGATCGCGAATTCCTTTGAATTCTGGGATTTTACCCAAGTAATTAATAATAAGGCTTGAGCGAGTTTGAATATTTTATGTGTGTGATATGTGATTAATGGGTGTATTATATTAATTTTTGAGTTTGTGTATCTATAATTGTGAGGTGTTATTATTGTTAGGCGTGGTATTGAAAGCGAGTACACATGTGAAAGGATACATCTATAATTATGGGTGACCAACATAATTATAAATGTATCACGACACATGTGGACTTATGGCCAATGCTACGTTGACCAATGATGACATGCTTACGTGTAGTAGGATTAAGTTTAACCTTGATATTTGTGTTAATCGTCCCATTTGATGGGGAGTACTTGTGTTAAGTATGAATGTGTATTCGTGAACTTCGTGAACGGCGCCTAATGGTATCAACGTTCTGTGTGTCCAGGAAATGGCACCAAAAAGACCGAGACGCCCTTTTACTAAGTCACCAATGAGTGGAGCCTACCGGACACCGAAGAAGCGAAAGCAGACGCCCACTATTGGAGATAGTAACCCCATCTTCCAGCAAATGATTAATCAACAACTGGAAGCTCTACTGCCAGAGATTGTTAGCCATGTGAGCGCATAGATGGGTGATGGTGCTCAACCTAATGGTGCTGGAAGTGGTGGGATGGCAACAACGGATGCTCCTACAAAAATTTTATGGCTTGTAAGCCCAAATAGTACGATGGTAAGGGTGGTGCGATAGCACTCACTCGATGGATAGAAAAGATGGAAGCAGTAATGGATATTAGTGGTTGTACTGAAGCCCAAAAAGTCAAGTATGAAGAAAGTTCTCTGATCAATAAGGCTTTGACTTGGTGGAATGCGCAAGTCCAAGCTAGGGGTAGAGTTGCTGCGATGGGAATAACTTGGGAAGATTTCAAAGCCTTGATGGTGGAGGAGTTTTTCCCAAGAAATGAGATGCAGAAATTAGAGGAAGAATTTTGGAACCATGCAATGGTTGGAGCTAATCACGCGGGGTATACTAACAGGTTCCATGAGTTAGCTAAGTTGGTCCCTCACTTGGTAACTCCTGAGTCGAAACGTATCGATAAATATATTCGTGGGTTGGTTCCACAGATTCGTAGCATGTTTAGGGCTACAGAACCCATGACACTCCAGAGTGCTATTCAGAAGGCTGGAGCACTAACTGATGAAGCGGTTAGGAGTGGGGTACTCGCGAAGACAAGTGAGAAGAGGAAGGAGGAGACTAAAGCAGGTAAGCAGGTTAGTTCTGGGGCTGACAATAAGAGAACAAGGAATGGAAGAGGGTTCATGGCGGTGAATCCTGTGGTGGCAGCAAGTCCTGCGATGGCAGCTACTCCGGCTGTGTCAGGAAACACAGACAGAAGGGGGTACACTAGTTCTGCTCCCAAATGTGTTAAATGCAATGGTTATCATCATGAGCAGGCTGCGTGTCGTACGTGCTTCAGGTGTAACAAACCTGGACACTTTGCTAGAGAATGTCGTACGGTGATTACTCAAGCGACTCCAATCAACTCGGTTGGCGCAGGGTATAATCGTAGGGCGTGTTATGTGTGTGGAAGTACGGATCATCTCCGAAATGTGTGTCCCAAGCTGAACAGAGCACCTGGTCAGGCGGGAAATAGGTTGTCCATTGAAGGAGACCAAGGGCAAGGGTACAACAAGAATGCAGCTAGAGGAAAGGCGTTCACCATAAATGCAAACGAGGTGCGTCAAGACCCGCACATCGTTACTGGTACTTTATATCTAAATGGTCATTATGCTACTACTTTATTTGATACAGGTGCGGATTACTGCTTTGTGTCCACTGAATTTGCTGAATTGTATAATATTGAACCTAGTGAACTTAGGTCTAGTATTGTGATTGAGATAGCTAGCGGTAGGGAGGTAGAGGTTGACAAGGTTATTCGTGGGTGTACTATAGTGTTAGAGGGAATTCCGTTTATGATTGACTTGATACCTTTTGGACATGGGAGTTTTGATGTAGTGATAGGGATGAACTGGTTGTCTAAACATAAGGCCGAGGTTGTATGCCATGAAAAGGTAGTTCCTATTCCTTTAGAGAGTGGTGTTATACTTCGGATACAAGGAGAATGCTTAGGGAATGATTTGAAATCCCTTAAGAATGCGAAGTCCAAAGGACTTAAAACAGAAGAGATTCCTGTGGTGTGTGAATTTCCTGGCGTCTTTCCTGAAGACTTGTCTGGGTTGCCTCCAATCCGTCAAGTTGAATTCCGTATTGAATTGATTCCTGGAGCGGCACCTGTGGCGAAATCCCCATATCGTTTAGCACCCTCTGAGATGCAGGAGTTGTCCGAGCAATTGCAAGAACTTCAGGATAAGCGGTTTATCCGACCCAGTCACTCTCCGTGGGGAGCACCTGTGTTATTTGTTAAGAAGAAAGATGGTTCATTCCGGATGTGTATTGACTATCGGGAATTGAACAAGTTAACTGTTAAGAATTGGTATCCTCTTCCTAGAATTGATGATCTCCTTGACCAGCTGCAAGGTTCTCGATTCTTTTTGAAGATAGATCTACTTTCTGGTTATCATCAGTTAAGAGTGTATGAGGAGGATATTCCGAAGAATGCTTTTAGGACTCGTTATGGACACTTTGAGTTTACGGTTATGCCATTTGGGTTGACAAATGCACCTGCGGTGTTCATGGATCTAATGAATCACATTTGTAAGCCTTATTTTGATAAATTTATGATAGTGTTCATCGATGATACATTAGTCTACTCTAAGACTGAGAAGGAGCATGGAGAGCATTTGAAGTTGGTACTTAAATTGCTGGAGAAGGAGAAGTTGTACGCTAAGTTTTCAAAATGCGAGTTTTGGCTTAGAGAGGTACATTTTCTTGGTCATGTAGTTAATAGTGAAGCTATACATGTAGACCCTGGAAAGGTCGAAGCGGTCAAGAATTGGAAGGCTCCTACGACGCCGTCAGAGATACGCTCCTTTTTAGGATTGGCAGGGTATTACAGACGATTTATCGAAAAAATTTCGAAGATTGCCAAACCCCTCACATTGTTGACCCAGAAGAATAAGAAGTATGTCTGGGGAGAGGAGCAAGAGATGGATTTTCAGACATTAAAGGATAATTTGTGCAATGCACCTATTCTAGCGCTTCCAGATGGACCAGATGACTTTGTGGTGTATTGTGATGCGTCGAAACAAGGTTTTGGATGTGTATTAATGCAGAGAGGGAAAGTGATAGCCTATGCATCCCGACAACTCAAGATTCATGAGATGAATTACACCACTCATGATTTAGAGCTTGGTGCGGTAGTGTTCGCCCTCAAGAATTGGAGACATTATCTGTATGGCACAAAGAGTGTTGTTTTTACGGATCATAAGAGTCTTCAGCATATCTTCAGTCAGAAGGAGCTGAATATGCGACAGAGAAGATGGATCGAATTGTTAAGTGATTATGATTGTGAGATTCGCTATCATCCTGGAAAGGTGAATGTGGTGGCTGATGCGTTGAGTAGAAAGGAGAGGATTAAGACTAAGCGTGTGAGAGCTATGTGCATGACCTTGCAATCAGGAATCAAGAGGAAGATATTGGCAGCACAAGAGGAATCCCTCAAGGATGAAAATGCAACAGCTGAGAGGCTGCGTGGGTTGGATCAACAAATGGAGAAAAAGGAGGATGGTGGATTATATTTCTTGGATCGGATATGGGTTCCGATGGTGGGAGATGTAAAAGGTTGATCATGGACGAGGCTCATAAAACGAGATACTCAATTCATCCAGAATCTGACAAGATGTATTACGATCTTAGAGATGCTTATTGGTGGCCAGGAATGAAGTGGGAAATAGCCGAGTATGTTAGTAAGTGTCTGACTTGTTTGAAAGTTAAGGCTGAACATCAGAAACCCTCTGGATTACTACAACAACCGCCGATCCCTGAGTGGAAATGGAAGAATATAACGATGGATTTTATTACCAAGTTTCCTCGAAAAAGTAATGGGCATGACACGATATGGGTCATAGTAGATAGGCTGACGAAGTCTGCACATTTTCTAGCCATTCGTGAGGATTATAAGATGGAGAAGCTGGCAAGAATTTATATCAATGAGATTGTGGCACGACATGGTGTGCCAGTGTCTATTATATCTGATCGCGATAGTAGGTTTACCTCGTGGTTCTGGCAGTCGCTACAGAAGGCTTTGGATACACGTTTGGATATGAGTACAGCTTATCATCCACAGACGGATGGGCAAAGTGAACGAACAATTCAAACTTTAGAAGATTTACTTAGAGCATGTGCTATCGATTTTGGAGGAAGTTGGGATACTCATTTACCTTTAGCTGAGTTCTCCTATAACAAAAGCTATCATTCCAGTATTAGGTGCGCGCCGTTTGAAATGTTGTATGGGAGGAAATGTAGATCACCTGTTCTGTGGGCAGAGGTTGGGACAAGCCAACTAATTGGTCCTGAACTAGTACAAGAGACTACGGATAAGGTTTTTCAGATTAAGAAAAGACTTAAGGCAGCAAGGGATCGCCAAAATAGTTATGCGGATAATCGCCGTAAGCCTTTAGAGTTTAGTGTTGGTGATCTTGTGATGCTAAAAGTGTCCCCCTGAAAGGGTGTTGTGCATTTCGGTAAGAAAGGCAAATTAGCACTGAGATATGTAGGACCGTTTGAGATTACGGAAAGGATTGGGCTTGTGGCATATCAACTAAAATTACCTCAGGAGCTAAGTGGTGTACATGATACATTTCACGTATCCAATTTAAAGAAATGTTTGGCGGATGCTAGTCTGCATGTGCCATTAGATGAGATTAAGGTTGACAAGACCCTTCATTTTGTCGAGGAACCTGTTGAGATTATGGACCGAGAGGTCAAGAGTTTGAAGCGTGGTAAGATAGCTTTAGTAAAGGTGCGTTGGGATTCGAAGCGTGGTCCTGAGTTTACTTGGGAACGCGAGGATCATATGAGGTCTAAGTACCCAAATTTGTTTGCTGATGTGGTTGGTGAGAAAAGTAGCTAAATCTCGGGACGAGATTTCTCTAAGTGGGGGATGATGTAACAACCGTGATTTTAGCAGGTTAGTCTAACTTTTAGTTTCGATTAATTTAATTTTTTGTTTGGTGTGACTTAAGTGTTTTGTGTGGCATATGTGTGATATACGCGTGTTTTGGCACTAAATCCTTTGTGTGACTCTATTGATGTGTCTTGAGTAGTGTTGTTTTGGTTAAGTTCATTTTGCTCACTTTGGTGACGTGGAAATGACTTGCATGGTTTTGTGTTCGGGGTTTTTTTTGTAAAGAGTTTTGTTCAAGCTTGTGAGCGTTGGTAAGTTAAGTGGTGATCGGTTTTATGGGTTATATTGATAATGAGCGTGAAATTCTATTTTTGGGAACTTTGGTTTGAAAATGATAATTATTCAACCTTGTCGTAAAATGAAGGATTACCGCGTAAGATGTTAGGTTTCGGTATATGCTTTTATAAAATAACGAAAATACAAGGTTTTAAGTGTAATAATT
Source organism: Artemisia tridentata subsp. tridentata (assembly GCA_021014915.2). Classification (NCBI taxonomy): domain Eukaryota; kingdom Viridiplantae; phylum Streptophyta; class Magnoliopsida; order Asterales; family Asteraceae; genus Artemisia; species Artemisia tridentata. The sequence continues at coordinate 2,256,685 of CP139504.1, read as the reverse complement.
AATATTAATACAATATATATATATATATATATATATATATATATATATATATATATATATATATATATATATATATATATATATATATATATATATATATATATATATATATATATAGGGGGGCGGCCGATTTTGGGTTTTAGGAGGGAAAAGGAAATAAAATTTTAGTCCAATTATAATTATTAATTAAGGAGGTTATCTAGAATAATCTTAGGGTGGTATAAATACAAAACCAAAACACCCCAACCCATTCTTTTGTGAAATTCGGTCAAACCAAGGAGAGCAGGAGAAGCAGAAAAATTTTAGGGTTTATTTTTTAGGCAGAAAAATCAAGATCAAAGTATAATTTTCAATACATGTGTTCAATTAATTATTATAATTTATGTAACAAGAATATGATGGATTAGGGTTTATGTTTACTTTTGTAAATTAATGATGTATAACATGTTGGTATCAATAATTAGTAATATTATGATGATTGGTGAAGAGATTAGGGTATAAAACATGTTAGTTATTGAGTTAGGGTTTGGACAGATTCATAAGGATGTAAAGATACGAAGATATTTAATAGATGGAGATGAGTTATTACATGAATCTTGAGACAAAATTGTAGTTCAGAGAACGTGCTTTCCAAAAAGTCCGTCCATGAGTCATTTCAAGGTACGGAAGTCAGTCTAATGATTTTTGCAAGTAAAGGTGTCAAAACTGTTAAACCGGGACAGATTTAGGTTAAAAGTATTGAGGTCAAAAGTGGTTTTAAATGTGTAATTTGGGTTATCCCTTATGGAGAAATTGAGTTCTATATTCCCTTTGACTTTCACGCGAAGGGTATGCGTTAATAAGTTGTACAAATATGTTTGTTAGGTCAAAATATTTTGGTGTGTGTTCAGATCCGAATCTGGATAGTTTTCATGTTTAATTTTTCAAAGAGCACTTGTGTGTGTTTTTAGTGTATGGCCTTCTGGGAGGAGCTTGTATGCTCATGAAAGACCATGGTGAATTTTTGGTGTGAGTTGTAGAGCTTATTTTGTTGTGATTTTATGTGGGTAGAAGTACCCCAAAAATATGCGTATTCTGAAAAATTGTATGCAAGGGATTTAGTGAGTGTAAGTGTTTGGTAGTGGTTAGTATGGAGTCTAGGTGATTCATGGTGGTTTACATGAACCTTAGACATCCATCGTATGTGTGTTACATGGACTATAGCTTTTAGCTTGGTCGCGTGTAATGTGATCTTATTTTGTTGTATAGATTTGTGATTGATAATTTGGAAGCTGCAAAGGTTGAGGAGAGTTTCATAGTCCCATTTTTTCTTTGTTTTAACTTGGGATGGGAATGATGCTTGTGTTGAAATATTTTTGAGTTACTGTGATTATGTGGTCGTAAATGCATGGACTTGTAAGTGTTATTATACGTGTATTGCATGTTATGAGATTATTGTGTGGTGATTCTGTGTGGTCCATTTGGAGGGTAGCTATGCTTCCATTATCCAATTGGAGAGTAGGAGTTCTACTCACTATTATTCTGTGTGGTCTGATCAGAGGGTATTGTTTACCCATTATTGTGAACTTGGATCGTGGGCGCGTTCCGTCCCAATTGATGTTGGATATTGCTATTTGGATCGTGGGCACGTTCCGTCTCTTATGTCCCTTAAGTGGTATGTTGGTTGAATGACTGAGATTGCATGCTATCTAGTATAACGACTAGTCTTATTGTCCTGCTATGTTTTATAATCACAGTGAACTGGTTGCTTGAGATATATTGTGTGTCTTAAACCTATGAACCTCACCAACATTATGTTGACGTTTTTAAGCATCATTTTCAGGTGAGCATTCTAAGGCTAAGGTAGAGGGAAGCGACTAGACGAGACTTAGTTTCATTTGAGAACGATTTATCTTTATGTTTTGATTTGAATATGTTTGATTTTGATTGTGATACTTTAATGTCTTTCGACTAGTACTTTATGTTCTATTGAAGATACCTTTTGGAGATTTGTTTTGGTTATTTTCTTTTGGGGTATCGTTACGACACTTTGTGTCTGTACTTTGCTCTATTTATGTGCATGTAGTAATTCTCTGTTTAGACACCGTGTGTTGTGATGATATCCATGAAGTTACACTCGCGTTTCCGCCTTGGCGAGGTGTGACACATCATTATTTGTCTTGTAGATAAAAAGTGTGTTGACTATCTTGCCTCTGAAAAATTTATTTTGGATCAGGAAGGCTGAAAGAGTTTCATACCATGCCCTGAGAGCTTGTTTCAGTCCATAAAGGGCTTTGTTAAGCTTGCAGACATAGTCAGGAAACTCATGGCTTTCAAATCTAGGAGGTTGCTGAACATAAACTTCTTCTTTCAATGAACCATATAAGAATGCCCTTTTAACATCCATTTGGTACACCTTGAAGTTCATGTATGTAGCAAAAGCAAGGAAGATCCTGATGGCTTCCATCCTTGCTACTGGTGCAAATGTTTCTTCATAGTCAATGCCTTCTTTTTGATTATAGCCTTTGGCTACAAGTCTGGCTTTGTTTTTAATGACTATGCCATTTTCATCAGATTTGTTTTTGAATACCCATTTCATGCCAATGACTGAAACATCTTCAGGACACTTGACCAAGGTCATTACCTTGTTTCTATCAAATTGTTCCAGTTCATCATGCATGGCCTGAACCCAACTTGGGTGATTAAGTGCTTCCTTGACACTTTTGGGTTCAATTATGGAGATGAAGTCCATAAATAGGCATTCATTGTCTGAGGCTGCTCTCAGTTGTGCAGCCATGCTTCTTGTAAGCATGCCTTCAGTAGGCTCGCCAATTATATTGACAAGTTCTATATCCTGAGACCTAGTCCAGCTGTCCTGAGGTCTAGGATACTGACTAGAACTTGATGCCTGATGGGTAGGATCAGGATCAGACACATGATGATCTTCAGCATCTTGAGTGTCTAAGTGGGTAGACTCATCACTATGATTGTTTGGTTCCTGAGTATTTTGTTCAGTCTGAATGATTTCATCAGTGCTTCTTTGTGCTTCAACAAACTCAGTGATGGTTGGGTAAGGAAGGTTGTGGGGAATGATGTAATAGGAGATGTCAGCATTTGCTTGGTACTGAGTGGAAGGACCATTTTCAGGATGATGTTCATCAGGAGGATATCTTGATGATTCATCAATACCTATCTCTTCCACTGAGTTGTTAGAGACACTGATAGCATCAGTGCTCTTATCAAATGTAACATGAAATGTTTCCTCAGTATGCTATCTCCTAGTGTTGAACACCCTGAAGGCCTTTGAGACAAAGGAGTATCCAAGGAAGTATCCATCATCAGCTTTGGCATGAAATTTTCCTAAGTGATCCTTGTGATTATGAATAAACACAGGACACCCAAAGACATGAAAGTAGCTGATGTCAGGGATCCTTCCCTTGAATAACTCATAAGGAGTTTTGCTATGTCTCTTAACAATGATGGATCAGTTTTGTGTGTAACAGGCAGTCTTTACTGCTTCAGTCCAGAAGTGTTTGGAAAGGACTGATCCTTTTAGCATTGTCCTGGCTGCTTCAATGAGGGTCTTATTCTTCCTTTCAGCCACACCATTTTGTTCAGGTGTGTAAGGTGAGGAAATTTTTTGGGAAATCCCTTTCTCATCACAGAAATATTCAAGTTCATAATTTTTGAACTCTGTTTCATTGTCAGTTCTAATCTGTTTGACTTTGATGTCATTTTTGTGGAAAACTAGAAGGGGGGTTGAATAGTTTTACCGTTTAAAATTAATTTGCTTTGTTACTTATTGTGATTTCAAAGTCAAGTAAACAATCAAGTACACAAACAAGAGATATTAGTAAATAAGTAAAGAGTGGAAAGATCAAACCACACAACACAGTTGTTTATAGTGGTTCGGCTACAAGGACTCTCTTCCTTGCCCTACTCTAGTCCTCGAGCCTCTAACTCGAGAGTTTATCTTCACTAAGAAACAAGCTCCCTTCTAGGCGGATAAAACCTTTACACGTCGCTTAATCTTTTTCCGGTACTAAGCTAAACACCGAGTTCTTTACAAGGGTACAACCACTCCCGTTTGGTTCTTTACAAGGGTACAACCACTCCCGTTCACTCTATGTGTTTTGAGGACTAAAACACTAACCGGACTCTACTGTATGAATGATACTAACTATGATGTGTGACTAATACAAGAACACACAGACTCTATGTTAGAAGGAAGATAACAGACTGTTACTCCTTATATGTTGAGATCTTCTTTGCTACAAAAGGAAAGATCTATGAAATGTTAGTAAGCTAAGGGTTAGTGATATGCAAATGAATGAGTATGTATTTTAAGCTGTATGAGTGATGAAATGGCCAAATGATCAGCTTGCTATTTATAGGCAAAGCTGATCAACAGGCGACGGATCCGGCGGATCCCTAAATATGGATCCGTCCGTGTATCCAATTGGATCCGTCGTGTCAAGCCAGCTAAGAGATCTTCAAATCTTTCCAAATCTTGCCATATCTTTCCATATCTTCAAATGTCAACTCTTTGGCTTGAAGATCTAAACAAAATATCACAAAATCTTACCAAGATTGTGTACATGATGCATGCCATGATGTCATCCTAATATTTAACTAATAAAGTTTACATTTTAAGAAATAAACATGTAAACTTGTATATGTTATTTCTAGTGAACTTTGTAATGTAAAATGTGTTTGTAAAATGCTTATCACTATAAATGTAAAAGACTTAATCTAATTTATGCTTTGCTTAAAGATAAACTTTGTAATTGTCATTAACAAAACTAAGCAAAGATCGTAAAATATAAATAACGTTTTTAGGACGATATTTGTATTAACAATCTCCCCCTTTTTGTTGATGACAAAGCATAAAGTGTATTTTTAAGTAGAGAGCTTAAATAAGGGATGAGTCTTTTAAAAATATAGATTAAGTTAGTTTATGCAAGTTTTAAAATTTATTTTAAGCTAAAATGTATGTACTGTGATGTTTCACAGTTGATGCAAACTTAATCCTATCTCCCCCTTTTTGTCGAAACAAAAAGAAGATATGCGTAGCGGAATGCTATTTTGAGAACTTTAAAGCTCCCCCTTGATTTATACTCCCCCTAAATGGAGTAACAAGGATATGATGTATGATCCTACAAAATAAATGGTTAGAATATGCTATGCTCCTCTTTGATGTATACTCCCCATTGCTAGAGTACCAACGTATACATTTCAAGAGTATGATATGATATATGATCCTACAAAACAAATGGTTAGACTATGATATGCTCCCCCTTGATGTATACTCCTCATTGCTAGAGTACCAACGTATACGTTTCAAGGATGAGAAATGCGAAAAATGATGAGTTAGTACATGATATACTCCCCTCTATCTATACTCCCCGTTGCTAGGGTACCAACGTATATGAATCAAGGTTGAGAAAAGCTACAAAAGAAAAGTTAGTTACTTCAATCAAGAAGCAATATGCATATGCAATAGTCAACCAAGAATGGTCAACCCATTTGACTTCTAGAAAGTCAAAATTAAGTGTCTGATCAAATTTTTGTACCTAATGTACATTTGATCAATGCAATATGTGGAGTTTAAAACAACCACACAATGATGTTAGTATTCTAAAATGAAATAATATGCTTAATGTTGATCACCCACAAGCATAAACACATAACAATCATCCATTGAAAATATATGACAAAAGTCACAAAAATGATGTTACATTACAACAATAAAAATAAATCCTAAAAAGTCAAATACTACAACATCATCCTAAAAAGTTCCTATAAGAGGAAACTAACAAAGCTCCTATTGAGGAGGATGAGAGATTGCATTGAGACACTCGAGAACATGGTTCAAGATGAACCTCATCTCATTTTGGAGTTCATGGACCAAAATGTTGGTCCTTTGGGCCAAGTGAGCCGTTCTCTCACAATGTGAGCAATCATGACTTGAAAAACCGGGAGGAAGAGTAGTCTCAAGGTTTTGTGGTGGTGGTGGTTGGTTTTTGTTGTTGGATGGTTGTTGTTGTTGTTGGTTTGATGATGGTGGAGTGGGGATGGAGTTCATCAAGATGGTTTGGAGATCCATTGCTTCATCAAGGCGAGATCCAACCATATTAGAAAGAGAGTAGAGGCGGGTGAGTTCCTCACTAATCTCTTCTTGGGTTTGTGTTAGATTGATCCACATTGCCTCATCAATGGCAACTAGTGTGGATGTGGGTGATAAAGGTTGTGTTTGAGGGTGAGGTGGTGGTACATCATGGTATAAAGGACCATGGATATCTGGGTAAACCGGATGAAAAAGCATGGATTGTTGACCTTCAAAGGTCATGGGTGGAGGATTGGTTGACCTTGGTGGAAGGTCTTCCAAGTCATCAAAGTATGGGTGTGGTGATGAAGGTGGAGTCCTAAATGTTGGGAATTATGATTTGATACTTACAAAACTACAAAGGCATAAATGAAGACAAATGAAACAATGAGGACCTAATATGTAATAGTTAGCTTTGTTAGTAAGTTAGGGTTTGTAACCTCCCTCTATTATATAAAGAGGGTAGAAGTCTAGGTTACATATACACAGAATATATAGAAAAACATTGATCTCTCCAATGAGAGTCGATTGAAACGTGTTTACGTGTTCATTAGTAGTAGTAGGTTTTTATTTATGTTTAATAAAGAAAACCTTGTTAGTAATGTTGATTGTGTTATTATTCCACTGTGCATATCAATATTACTTATCCTAGATGAGCTTGATCTTGGATCAACATGTGGTATCAGAGAGGGGGCTCTCGATATCTAGGATCTACAAGGTTTTTATTGTCAAAGAGGAGCAGTTTTGGAGCTGATGTTATCGTACAGAAGCAGATCTGGTTGACAGCAGCAGATTTTAAAAAATTCTGAGGTAATCTTATTTTGGTATTGAATCTGTTATTAATTGCGATGATATCTCGTACTACAATTAATTAATGGGATTGATCTGATTGGCTGAGATAAAATTATACCTCGTACGCATTAATGAAATCGGTTGTTATTAATTGATGCTGATTGACGAAAAAGGAAATCAATTGGTCAAGGCGTTGTGGTATACTGATCTAATTGGTTTGATTATTTATTCGAATTGAATTGTGGGACTTGATTTGCCGTATTTAATTGGATTGTCGTTATTCACAAGTGGAGCACGTGAAGCCTTCATCACGTGTGGGTGAATTATTTTAATTGTGGGGAAAGAATTAAACAGTGTGTTCGATCTGATTGGTAAATCAAAGAAAAGAGAAACGTGATTAGTGGAGGTTGAATTATTTGATGTGAGGCTGCTTTATTCTGACATCGCACTTAAGTTTGGTAAAGTCAACGAATGGTTCTCATTAATTGATGTCAGTATTTGTTAAGTCTGCTCTCGGTGATTGTTTATTCTGGTCTGGGGAGAATTAATTTTGCTACACTGGTTAAGTCTGCTCGTTAGATATTAATTCTGGTTGACCAGACTTAATTAATTAATTCTGGTCTGTTCATTGTTAATACTGGTCAGTGGTTAAGTCTGCTCGTTTATGCTGCTCTTGGTTAAGTGTTTATTAAAAAAAAAAATTGGTACTGATCGGTTCCTGCTGGTGGATACAGTTTGTGCTGCTTTCGATATATTTGATATTGTATTCTAGGTCCACAGACGCCCTTGGATCTTGGACGATGTGATGCTTATGGCTTGGTTACTTTTATTGATTTGGTTTGGTGTTTACGAGCTGTTTAGTACCTAACGTAATGATGTCGTGGAAGGTCCGGGACCACACGCATTATTATAGGGTTTGATCTAGGATCAAATGGGCGGTTATGGTGAGGAAGGTCTGGGACCAACCGGTGATCCATAACTGAGGTGTAATAAACATGTCTTGTTCGCACTAAATCAGATACTTATCATCTACTTCAAGCCAATTAAAGTCTGAGATTCACGAGATGGTTAGTATACTTTTAAGGGGAAGCTTATTGATCATATACTTATCATCTACATGCATCACTTGAGGGGAAGCGTTTTGATTCAAGTTGCATGGAAGACCCCTATTCGATGATTACAAAAAGGGGAAGATGATTGAGTTATTTGTCTCGTTATTCAGATCTGCATCTGAGTCATTTACACGTCGCGTAATATTCTGGTCTGCATCTTGAGTCTGAGCAGAGTAAAATCTGTCGTCATTTGCACGTGGTGAATATTCGGATTTGTAAGTGAGTCTACATGGGATTCCGTCGTCTTTTGCACGTCGTGGTGAATTGGAGGCAACTGATTCAATTATCTTATTACTGATAGATTAGTTTGCAGCTTATTATCGTGTGGTGACATGTTCAAGAAGATTGCTTCATGAAGACAGTTTTGTAATATCAAATAGGGAAAGATTGTTGGGAATTATGATTTGATACTTACAAAACTAAAAAGGCATAAATGAAGACAAATGAAACAATGAGGACCTAATATGTAATAGTTAGCTTTGTTAGTAAGTTAGGGTTTGTAACCTCCCTCTATTATATAAAAAGGGTAGAAGTCTAGGTTACATATACACAGAATATATAGAAAAACATTGATCTCTCCAATGAGAGTCGATTGAAACGTGTTTATGATGAAGCGAAAAGTGTACCGCTTTTAAGGGGTCATTTAAGCCCTAAATCGTATTTATTTGATCAAATATTGCCCTAAATCGTTCCTTTTGTCATTTTAGGTACTTTTGAGGAGAAATATGGAAAAGGAAGCATTTTGGACGTTTTTGGAGCATAAAAGTGAAGAAAACGGCAAAGTCTCAAAATCATGCTGGAAGTTACCTTTGACGGCGTCAGGATTATCTCCAGACGGCGTCATGGCTTGGCAAAAGTGGTGGATGTGAAATTTACTCATGATAAGCCAGTGAAAATTGCATGGGAATTCTGACGGCGTCACCCTTTAATTTGATCAAGGTCGTCACGTTATAATTCAAAGAGGGACGGAGTCACGTTCATAGTCTGAGGGCGTCAAGCCTTGATAGGCCAGAACGGATTTTGGAGAGCTAAAGAGGGACGGCGTCAAGAAGGTCATCCGGGAACCCTAAAAGCGGCGAGGTGACGGCGTCACACTCCATAACGTGACGCCGTCAGATCTAAAAATCTATATAGAGTTTTGCAATTCTTTGTCATTAGTGTGGAACTTATTGGGGAACTTTGTGTGTGAAAACCCTAGGACGAATTTGGCAGCTCTTTCAAGGCTTTTTGCCTTGAGATCTTCCATGTTACATTGAAGATAAGTTATCAATTAATCATTCAATATGTCTATGTGTTGTTTGATTTTATCTTGTTCTTGTCTTTTGTTTAACATGTTAGGCTAGATTTATCTTGTGTTTGCTTAGATCTAATGAAACCTAGCTATTGATTGTTGGTTATTAGTGTGTTGTTAGTTGTATTGGATGATTGTTCATCTATGTTAGGCTTAAGAAAACTGGCTAACTTCCTATTCGGTAACTTGCTTGAACGTCTTAAGAAACATGAACCAATGCGTACTAAAGGTTTTTATGGTTGTATTTAATGCACAAGCGAATTCTAGTGATCCCATGTTAGGAGCTTCCTAGCCGGCTCGACATAGGAGTGAAGTAGGAGCTTGTAGAGTTGGGGAAGTACGTACGCCACCCCACGAATGGTATTAAGGAATACACCCGTCATCCACGCAACTAATACACACTAATCAACCGGTAAAAGATAGTTAGGGAGTAAGGAAATCTAAGTAAACACATTTCCCTCCACATAAGTTTTCACCAACATTTTCATTTTTTGTTATTTTATTTTATTTGCATTCGTAGTAATTTGGGTTAGTTGACTAGCAACTAATTCCGCCCACTCTTTCAAACCCGAGATTTTACTTGCTTTCATAAAAATATAAAAACATAAAAAGAATCTTCTCTCACCCTTAGACCTATTAGAGTAATTTTTCATACCTAACGAACACTATTCCCTGTGGAGAACGATCAATCCCCCGTACTTACCACTACACTATACTACATCGGTCAGGTACACTGCCTGGTGGGGTTGTAAGCCTCTTGAGATCTCTCGAGAGGTAAAACCTGTTGTAAGGTTGCAAAACCACGCATCAAGTTTTTGGCGCCGCTGCCGGGGAATAGTTATTGTTTAGGTTGAATTTTTATTTTATAGGTCTACTCACTAGATTCCTTTCTAGTGAGATATTTGTTTTCTTTTCTAGGATCTTCTTTAGTCTATCTTTTTCTGCTCCGTCCATTGCTCAAATCTTCCTTGGCCATCATGGTAAACGAAGATTTCTCCAATCTCAGAGTCACCAGGAGTCGTAGTTCACTAAGCGACCTTATTTTACCCTACGCAGAACCTGATAGGGAAATGCGAAGATTAAGGCGGCTCTTTGCAACACCTGAACCATCTGGCTTTGCCATCAACTTTGATGATGCCCTCTCCGAGGAAGAATCCAATCATCACTCTACACCTCCTAGCCCTCAACCCAATCACGATATGGAGGTTCCGGAAAACCCAATTCCTAAATGCCTCAAGGACTACTCTTCTCCCACCCCACGTGGTTTTTCCAATGCTATCGTTTTTCCAAATGAACGCACGGATAGGGTCTTGCGTGCAACCGATATTTGGCTGGTCCAAAGTGTATGCAAGTTTCACGGATTGAAAACTGAAGATCCAATCCAACACATCAAGGACTTCCTGAAAATAGTGGATACCCTCCATACGGACGGAGCCACTAGAGATACCTCCCGGTTGCGATTCTTTCCCTTCACCCTTCATGAAAAAGCCGGAGACTGGTATAACCAACTTCCCTCCGAATCTATTTTCACATGGGAACAGCTTGTTTCAAAATTCTATGAGAAATTCTTTCCAATAGGAAGAACTTCAACATTACGAGACGAAATCTTCCGCTTCCACGTTGGACCAGCTGAACCCATTCACGAATCCTGGATCAGATTTAAAGATCTGATTAGACAAGTCCCTCACCATGGCATTGAACTCAGGCTTCTTGTCCAAATATTTTATGATAGTGTCCCTAAAGGCGACCAATTTGGCATTAATAATTCGGTAAAAGGAAAAATAGCCAACCTAAGCGCTGAGGAAGGATGGAATAGAATTGAGGAATACGCAAATGATCAAGACGATACCTGGGATGAACCCGATTCGATCATGAGCATTTCCAAGATCATGAAAGAGCCTCCTTTTGCTAGCCGGTTGAGTAGAATGAATGATCAAGTCTCTTATTTAGACAAGTCACAACCAACTAAACGGTTGTCTAACCCATACTTGATATGTGACCAATGTGGTGGCCCGCATGAAGTGGAGGAATGCGGGGATGATACCACCACCGAACAAGCATGCTTGTCAAGCCACGACATCTTCGATGATCCTTCGCTCTTAACTTTCTACCAAAACAATGATTTCACCCCTTGGGGAAATCTTGTGAGAGAAGAGGGAGGAGGAGAATGTCCTGACTATAAGGTTGGGAGCACTTTTGAGGATGATCTTGGGCATTTCACATTTGAAAAGAATTTGCAACTAAATGGTCTCGACAACCTTATCAATAGCCAACAAAATGGCATAAGGGCCATATTCGCGGAACTCAACGCCACTCTCGACGGCCTTGGTGAACCTCAAAGAGATCCCTTACTAGCCATCACCACTCGTGCTGGAACAACTACTAAGGATCCACCTTACCCAGCTCAACAATCTAACATCATGGAACCCAACACCCCTCATGAGGAGGAAGATAATGTGAACGATGAGAATCCCGAACAAACCTCTCCGGTAACTCCCTCTCAACCTACTCCAACCAAACAGCCCATTAAAGTCCCATACCCGTCCCGTCTCAAGAATCAAAAGGTCGAAAATGATAATAAAAGATTCCTGTCATATTTGAAAAATTCGGTCGTCACCATACCCCTTCTTGATGCATGCTACCATATGCCCAAATATAGTACATACTTCAAGAAGTTGCTGACCAACAGAAAAGGGCTCGAGGGTCTTGTAACCTTAAGAGAAGAATGTTCTGTGGTGACTCATCGAGGGCTGCCGAAGAAGGTGGACGATCCAGGTAGTTTCACCTTGCCCTGCTCAATAGGATCTCTTTCAGTCAAGAATGCTTTGGCCGACTTAGGAGCAAGTATCAATCTTATGCCGCATTCCATGTTCCTCAAATTAGGGTATTCTGGATTGAAACCTACCCGTATGAACATCCAACTAGCCGATAGATCAGTCAAATACCCCTTAGGAATATGTGAAAATGTGTTGGTTAAGGTAGGGAGGTTCAAATTTCCCGTTGACTTCGTCATCTTAGAAATGGAAGAAGATGACCTAGTGCCTATCATTCTGGGGAGGCCATTCCTTGCAACTGCTCGTGCTGTTATTGATGTTCACGATGGCAAACTGACCTTACGAGTGGGGGCCGATAGCTTAACCTTCGACATCAAGGACACAATGAATCTTTCTCTCGAAGCAGATAATCAACTGTATTTCATCGAAGAAATCGATGAACTATCCGACGAGATTGACAATTGTATAGATGAACAGATGGAAGCTGGTTGGTTGCGAGATGAAGCTTTCTTACCCATCTTTGAGGAGGAAAAGACTATGGATGTAAACGCAGTCTCTTTTTATCCCAGACAAGAAATCGAACAGCTTGAGCTTCGTAAACCCGAGAACAAACTTAAACCCTCCATCATCGAGCCACCTGCGGTAGAACTCAAGGAACTCCTAACCAACCTTGAATATGCTTTCCTCCAAGGGGAAGATCAACTTCCGGTAATCATAAGCTCCTCCTTGAAAAGTGAACAAAAAGATAAACTCTTAGGAGTTTTAAAAAAATATAAAGGAGTTATAGCATGGAGTGTAGCCGACATCAAGGGGATTGACTCTACTTTCTGCACGCATAAAATCCTCATGGAGGAGGATTATAAACCCACCGTGCAGCCTCAAAGACGAGTAAACCCCAACATTAAGGAAGTCGTGAAAAAGGAAGTCATTAAGCTCCTAGATGCAGGGCTAATTTACCCAATTTCCGACAGTCCATGGGTAAGTCCTGTACAGGTTGTACCAAAAAAGGGAGGAATGACAGTAGTAAAGAACGATAAGGATGAGTTAGTACCTCAACGAACAGTAACTGGATGGCGTGTGTGCATCGATTATAGGAAGTTGAATGATGCAACCCGAAAAGATCATTTCCCTCTCCCATTTATCGACCAAATGTTGGAAAGGTTAGCAGGGCATGAGTACTACTGCTTCCTAGATGGGTTCTCAGAGTATTTCCAAATCCCTATCGCTCCTGAGGACCAAGAAAAGACTACGTTTACATGCCCTTATGGCACCTTCGCCTACAAGCGAATGCCCTTTGGACTATGTAACGCCCCCGCCACTTTCCAGCGCTGCATGACGGCAATCTTCCATGAGTTAATGGAAGACAGCATGGAGGTCTTCATGGATGATTTTTCGGTCTTTGGAAACTCTTTTGATCGCTGTCTTGCTAACCTTGAGAAAATGCTCAAACGTTGTGAGGAGACTAACTTGGTACTAAACTGGGAAAAGTGCCACTTTATGGTAAAAGAAGGGATTGTGCTAGGGCACAAAATTTCAGGAAGTGGAATTGAAGTAGACCGGGCAAAAATTGAAGCTATATCCAAACTTCCCTATCCAACAACTGTCAAGGCAATCCGTAGCTTTTTGGGTCATGCTGGCTTCTATAGGAGATTCATTAAAGATTTCTCAAAGGTAGCTAAACCAATGACTCAGTTGCTCATGAAGGATGCCTCGTTCGACTTCTCTCAAGAGTGCAAGGACGCATTCGATCGATTGAAGCAGGAACTTACCCAAGCTCCAATTATGGTTACCCCTAACTGGGAGTTACCCTTTGAAATCATGTGCGATGCTAGTGATTATGCTGTTGGAGCAGTATTAGGCCAAAGGCTTAACAAACACTTTCAGCCAATATACTACGCTAGCAAAACCATGAATCCTGCTCAAGAAAACTACACTACCACTGAAAAGGAATTACTAGCCGTGGTATTCGCTTTTGATAAATTTCGCCAGTATCTTGTCCTTTCTAAAACGGTTGTTTTTACGGATCATTCAGCTATTCGATATCTTTTCGCTAAACAGGATGCTAAACCACGGTTACTTCGTTGGATCCTACTATTGCAAGAGTTCGATGTTGAAATTTGTGATAAGAAAGGAGCAGAGAATCTTGCAGCTGATCATCTCTCTCGTCTCGAAAACCCCAGCCTCGCTGAATCTGACAAGAGTGAGATTCGGGAAACATTTCCTGAAGAGCAGATCATGTCAATAAATGATTCTGAACCTTGGTATGCGGATTATGCTAACTACCTGGCAAGTAGAGTCATTCCTGAGCATATGAGCAGGCATGAAAAAAAGAGGTTCTTTAATCAATTAAAGTACTACTTTTGGGATGAACCCTTCTTATTCCGAAGATGTCCGGATCAGGTAATCAGGCGTTGTGTTTCGGAAAGAGAGGCTGTCAGAATTATGAAAGAGTGTCATGCCGGTCCATCGGGAGGACATCACGGAATGAACACTACTGCACGAAAGGTCTTCGACGCAGGATTCTATTGGCCTACAATATTTCGTGATGTGAAGGGAATGATACAAACCTGTGACGCATGTCAAAGAGCTGGGAATATCTCTAGGAGGGATGAAGCCCCACAGAATTATATACAAGTTTGTGAGGTTTTCGATGTTTGGGGAATTGATTTCATGGGACCTTTCCCATCTTCAGGTGGGAATGAATACATCTTAGTGGCCATCGATTATGTTTCGAAATGGGTGGAAGCACAAGCCCTTAGGACTAACGATGCTAGGGTAGTAATTCATTTCTTAAAAAAATTGTTCGCTAGGTTCGGAATTCCGAAGGCTCTTATTAGTGACAGGGGAACCCATTTTTGCAATTCGCAAATGGAGAAAGTTATGAAAAGATATGGAGTCTCTCACCGATTCTCCACCGCTTACCATCCTCAAACCAACGGTCAAGTCGAAAACACTAATAGAGCCATAAAGAGAATATTGGAGAAAACGGTCAATCAAAACCGAAAAGATTGGTCTTTTAAGCTCGATGAAGCTTTGTGGGCATTTCGAACAGCTTATAAGACGCCAATCGGGACAACCCCGTTCCGTATGGTATATGGCAAGGCATGCCACCTTCCAGTAGAACTGGAACACAAGGCATATTGGGCACTTAAGGCTTGTAATTTGGATTATACGGTTGCAGGAACAAATAGATTCTTACAGCTCCAAGAGCTCGATGAATTGAGATTAGAGGCTTATGAATCTTCCATTACATACAAAGAAAGGGCAAAAAGATGGCATGACCAACGGATTAAGAGACCAAAGGAGTTTTCAGAAGGAGACAAGGTCTTATTATATAATTCTCGCTTAAGACTATTTCCTGGAAAACTTAAATCTAGATGGTATGGACCTTTTACCGTAAGGAGCTCCTCTAAAACCGGAGCCGTTGTGTTGATTGACGACGAAGATAGAGAATTCACTGTGAATATACAACGAGTCAAGCATTATCAAGAGAATGGTAACGAAATGATCAATGAGGAAGACATAACTTTTGATGAAGAAGTCACGTAATGAACGTGACTTTGAGTCTAGCTACAAGACTCGTTAATAAAGAAAAGCGCTTCTTGGGAGGCAACCCAAGCTTTATTTGCTTTGTGTGTTTATTTGTTTGTTTGTTTGTTTTTATTTGTTTCCGTATGTGTGTTTAAGTTTTATTATTATTGATTCATGTTAAAAACTAATTTGTGAAAATGCTTTATCTTGTTTTTAACTTCGTCTTAACTACATATAAAGGTATTTTGCAAAAGTTAAGTGTAAGGGAAATCTAAATCGGTTTATTAGAACACAAATGAACATGAATCGTAATAGTAATAAATGAACATACATATTAGTGTTTGTTTGAGTCAAATGCTTGTATCGAGTCATAATGATGTTTTGCAGGATTTCCAGGAAGTAAGGTATAGGTTTTTCCAAAATTTTTCCGGAAACGTAACATGAGAATTCTGTCAGATTATTTCTGACGGCGTCAGGATCTACAACCTGACGGCGTCAGGTTTAATTTTCGGAAAATTTTTGAAAGTTTTGTTTTCATAAAAAGTTTTTATTAAATCTCTAACTTATAATCTACAGGAATCTGCAAAATAATCATTCCACAAGCATTATATCCTTATATATAGATTTATCCCGCCGATGTTATGCAGGTTTTCGTGTTTGTTTTCTCAGGTTTAACAGGTTATTTTGGACAAGGAAATGTTTTTGAATCAAGCTTTTGGCGATGCATTAGTCATGGAGCTTCAACATTACTTTGGAAGAAGATCTAACCGTGTTACTTCATTATCCACCGAACGAATCAGGGGAGTATTTGATTTCATTCTTTTACCTTATTTACTTTTACATCTTGTTATTTGAACATTGGGGACAATGTTCATCTTAAGTGTAAGGGGGGGGGGGGGGGTAAAAGTGCGATTAGAGAATGCTATTGCGCTTGATTTTTGTTTGTTTAATGGTAGATGTGTAATAAAACTGAGATAAATACCTGTTAGGGCAATTTTAGTGCCAAATTTAAAATTTTTTACAACATATAGGAGTGAAACTTTGATCTTAATGAGCGTCTCACGGATAGGAGTTATATAACTAGCACAAAAAAACCGTACCACTAAAAAATTTTCCACCCCCAAATATGTGAGGTTCGCCCCTAGAATTGGTAGGAAAAGCATTTTGCTATGATGTGTGTACCGGTAGCACTTAGATTCTAGAACTTGCGTTAGGACCATTCCGAGGCCACAAGTGAGACTACATTCGTGTAGTTAGATTTACTACATGATAAGAGGCATTAGGATTAACCCATTGTTTTACACCTGTGTTTTTGTTATAATTACGTTGGCTACATTGGTCAAGTAATTCTCCCACACCCTTTGCGTTGTACTCATTTTTAGTACACGATACCCCTAGTACACCCCTCAGAGCCTATCTTTTCGTTTCGACCTTTAAGCATTTTACTTAAAGGAAGAATTTGTTTACACCCCACTTAAATGTACACCCAAATCGCCTTAGCCTACCTTGTATGCACTCATTTTTAGTGCATTATTGTTACAACATTTGTTTAAACCCAAGTTAATTATCTAATTGATTACATGGTTGCTAAGTCGAGTCATATCCTTGTACATATTGTTTTGGGACGATTGGGACTCATGGGTAAAGTACTAGTGTAATGAAGTAATGGGGAAGAACATCATTTATTACCCCCATATGTGCTAAATATTTTAAAAGTACTCCAAGTGTTTTGATTATCTTAATTCGAGTCATTAGAATAGTTATTTGTAAAGTTATGTAAAAGTTCGAGTGTAAGGGGAATGCAACGCCCCTATGATGTATTATTTTGGATGGTAGGGCAAAAGTGTATGAAAAAAAAATAAATAAAAAAAAATAAAAAAATCAAGAAAAATAAAAAAAAAAATGAGAAAAAGAAAAGTAGAAAAATCATACGGACTACCATCCCGTTTCATTTTATGTTTATTTTATGTTTTTGTTATTTTGTTTTTAGCTTAAGATTGAGTCGAGTCTTGGCTTAGCAACATTGTATAGTACATGTAATTAATCAAGATCTTTAACTTGCCACCAGTAAAATATCCCTTATCCAACAAAACCGTGTTTTCCTTTTCCCTACACCTAACGTTATAACCCATTTAAAAGCCCTCTTTGATAGTTTATCTTAGGTGCTTACGCCTAGTGGAGGAGGTTTTCGATCCTTTCCCAAGCCTATGGTAATCTATTTGCTATGACAGGTAGTGAGAGATATTATCCGTTTTCATTTATGAGATTTATTTTGATGACACTTGAGAGATGTGAGTATCTAAACACTACTTGTGAGGTGCTAGTTTGTAATCTCCGTGCTTATTATGATTGAAGTGGAACGATTATTTGTTGTAATTACTTTTATATTAGCATTAAATGACCCCTAACTTGTATTTTGATTAGAATAAAAGCGCATTTGCTTGAGGACAAGCAAATCTCAAGTGTAAGGGTATTTGATGAAGCGAAAAGTGTACCGCTTTTAAGGGGTCATTTAAGCCCTAAATCGTATTTATTTGATCAAATATTGCCCTAAATCGTTCCTTTTGTCATTTTAGGTACTTTTGAGGAGAAATATGGAAAAGGAAGCATTTTGGACGTTTTTGGAGCATAAAAGTGAAGAAAACGGCAAAGTCTCAAAATCATACTGGAAGTTACCTTTGACGGCGTCAGGATTATCTCCAGACGGCGTCATGGCTTGGCAAAAGTGGTGGATGTGAAATTTACTCATGATAAGCCAGTGAAAATTGCATGGGAATTCTGACAGCGTCACCCTTTAATTTGATCAAGGTCGTCACGTTATAATTCAAAGAGGGACGGAGTCACGTTCATAGTCTGAGGGCGTCAAGCCTTGATAGGCCAGAACGGATTTTGGAGAGCTAAAGAGGGACGGCGTCAAGAAGGTCATCCGGGAACCCTAAAAGCGGCGAGGTGACGGCGTCACACTCCATAACGTGACGCCGTCAGATCTAAAAATCTATATAGAGTTTTGCAATTCTTTGTCATTAGTGTGGAACTTATTGGGGAACTTTGTGTGTGAAAACCCTAGGACGAATTTGGCAGCTCTTTCAAGGCTTTTTGCCTTGAGATCTTCCATGTTACATTGAAGATAAGTTATCAATTAATCATTCAATATGTCTATGTGTTGTTTGATTTTATCTTGTTCTTGTCTTTTGTTTAACATGTTAGGCTAGATTTATCTTGTGTTTGCTTAGATCTAATGAAACCTAGCTATTGATTGTTGGTTATTAGTGTGTTGTTAGTTGTATTGGATGATTGTTCATCTATGTTAGGCTTAAGAAAACTGGCTAACTTCCTATTCGGTAACTTGCTTGAACGTCTTAAGAAACATGAACCAATGCGTACTAAAGGTTTTTATGGTTGTATTTAATGCACAAGCGAATTCTAGTGATCCCATGTTAGGAGCTTCCTAGCCGGCTCGACATAGGAGTGAAGTAGGAGCTTGTAGAGTTGGGGAAGTACGTACGCCACCCCACGAATGGTATTAAGGAATACACCCGTCATCCACGCAACTAATACACACTAATCAACCGGTAAAAGATAGTTAGGGAGTAAGGAAATCTAAGTAAACACATTTCCCTCCACATAAGTTTTCACCAACATTTTCATTTTTTGTTATTTTATTTTATTTGCATTCGTAGTAATTTGGGTTAGTTGACTAGCAACTAATTCCGCCCACTCTTTCAAACCCGAGATTTTACTTGCTTTCATAAAAATATAAAAACATAAAAAGAATCTTCTCTCACCCTTAGACCTATTAGAGTAATTTTTCATACCTAACGAACACTATTCCCTGTGGAGAACGATCAATCCCCCGTACTTACCACTACACTATACTACATCGGTCAGGTACACTGCCTGGTGGGGTTGTAAGCCTCTTGAGATCCCTCGAGAGGTAAAACTTGTTGTAAGGTTGCAAAACCACGCATCAGTTTACGTTTTCATTAGTAGTAGTAGGTTTTTATTTATGTTTAATAAAGAAAACCTTGTTAGTAATGTTGATTGTGTTATTATTCCGTTGTGCATATCAATATTACTTATCCTAGATGGGCTTGATCTTGGATCAACACTAAATAGCTCCATTGGTTGTAGTTTGGGTGATTTTAGGGGTGATGGTGATTTAACAGGCTGTGATGGAGCCGGTGGTGGAGTAGTGGCTATTGGAGTAATGGTTGGTGGTGGTGTATGGATAACAACATTGGATGGTGTTGGAGTGGAAAGTGTGAGGAAATTCTCACTTGCAATGGGTGATGAGATATTTAGAGGAGATGATTCCTCTGATGATGAGTTTGCTAAGTTGATGAAACAACATGGTTTAACACTAATGCGGGCTGTTCGTTTTGGAGGTCTAGAGGTGGAAGAGTTGTTTGACTTAGTCATGGTGAAGTAAGGTTGCTAAGTTGTACAGGAGAGAAAGTAGAGAAAATGGTGAGTGAGTGAGTTTAGTGATGATCCTAAAGTACTAATTTATAGGCAGAAGGTTTGTTGGTCTGTGTGTTTGGATTGGATGTAAATCCAATGGAGAATGTTGGTTTCTAATTATTTGGAAAAAAAATCAAGCTTGTCATGTCTCAAGGTCAATCCATTGAGATGAAGTTAAGTGATATGAAGTGGATTTGCAGTAAATGCAAGAAGATAGTGGAAATTCTGATGATAAGATGTTTTCACGGATTTGACGGATCCCTAAAAAGGGTTCCTTGCTTGTATTAGAATGGTAACTCACAAGAAAATTTTGAAAATTCAAATTTTGGTGGGAAATTGAGTTCCTAATGTTCTAAGAGTTTCCTAAAGCTTTCTAAGGAGTTTAATGATCAGTGAGCATAATCTAAAAAAGCTACAACCTAAAATGTAAGTGTCGGGATGAGTCGGGAATTTTTGTAAAAATGACTGTTGTACCCACGGATCCAATCGACAACAAAGGCCCCAAGTTCTTCATCACTAGACCCAAACACTCCTCTCATTTGAACTTCTTACTTAACTTCTTGTACCCCTTGTGAAGTTTCATTATCCAACGCCCCAAGTTCTTCATCATCCCCTTGGTTTGCTTGAACTCCGGTGATTCATTCGCAATCGGTGGAAGTTGATGCAAGTATTCCGGTGGAGGGATCCTAGAGTTTGGCAAGCCGTCATCGTCACTCATTGATTATGATGTTTGAGCACGAGGACGTTTGCCTTTGTCAACCGCTACCCGAAAATCGCTTAAGGGAACAAAGGTGTGTTGAATTTCATCATAATCGGGAACAAAACCTAAGGCATTTCTAGGAATGGGTGCAAAATCTCTATAGAGATGAGTCAAGAGCATTCCATAAGGCATTGCCATGTTACCTTGAACCGGAATATCGGCCATTCGCTTGGCGATATAGAATGCAAGGTTGAAAGGTTGACGGGTGAACACACTATACATCATGTAACATAGACAAGCATTGATGTGATCTCGATTTCCTACCGTGCTAATGACGTTGGCTCTCAAAACTTCTTCTAACTTCCTAAACTCGGGCTTGAGTTCATTTAGCTCCATAGAAAATGGATCTCTAGCCACTTGCTTACCTCGATGTACCCTAGTTGGGTTATTCCTAGGTAAGAAAAGATGTTCCCTAATGGTTTCTTTGTCGGTCAAGGGAGTGGTATATGGTGCCGTTCTTTGAAGGTTTGATTCAAGAATAGTCAAAGACCATTTATCGGAGTAGACACATGTTCCATAATTTGGAACTCCTAAGACCTCACCAAATTGATCTAGGGGAATATTGAACAAGGTTCCATTGACACTAAAGTGAATGCTCATAAGACCATTTTCACTTGAACTAAGACCTATGGTGGCATAAAACTCAAGAATGAACCTAGGTACTAGAGGCTCAGCAATATCTAGGAGACTATCAAAATGAATTGCGGC
The DNA here is from genome assembly GCA_021014915.2 of Artemisia tridentata subsp. tridentata. Taxonomy (NCBI): domain Eukaryota; kingdom Viridiplantae; phylum Streptophyta; class Magnoliopsida; order Asterales; family Asteraceae; genus Artemisia; species Artemisia tridentata. The sequence continues at coordinate 2,235,171 of CP139504.1, read as the reverse complement.
TAATTGCTCGCGGAGATTGGTGTCTTCGTAGAATGAGGGGTCTACTACCCTACCCTCATGGACGTAATGTTTTTCTAGTGCCTTAAAGATGTTGACTTCGGCATCGGTTAGACCCTTGGTTTTGTGATGTTTGGGAAGGTAATCGAGAGTCTTTTTGTGATCGTAATTGGTTGTGGGAGGCATAGTTATCCTAGACACGAAAAATGTATATAGTTTAGTTAAAATTATCAAAAGTATATATATATGTCTAGTGTGTGCCTACGTGGGGACAATGTGGAGGTGCGGTTATCTCGACTCCTTTTGATGCATGAAAATTTATGTTTATGCAAGTTTTATGATAAAACGAGAGATAACCCAAACGCTCCTACTTCAATGTAGCTACGTGATGTGCGTGTCGTTGTGTTCAAGTTTTAAAATTTATAAACACGATTTATCCAATTCTCTAATCACACATACGAGCAAGTATACTCGTCCGTGGTAGTAAAGGTGGGTAAGTTGAGATCGTCCCAAGGGAATTGGGGTTGAGGATTAGTAAATAAGTTTTAGCAAAATGGAGTGTCAATCCAATTTGAAGCAAATTAAAAACAAACAAGCAAGGTTCAATCAATCAAAAACTAATATACTTGTGTGTAGTTTCCATGACAATTGTTTAGAGTAACCAATCAAGTTGGGTGTTACTTGTAATGATGCACAACTTAAAATGAATGATTCACAATCTATGGTTTTTGTCATGAGAAATCATATCTAAGAATTCAATCTCCTAGTTAACTCCTTTCGGCCATTATTAACTATTATGATAATTCTATTAAGTCCTTTTTGTTGTTTGAAAGCATATCTTATCTCAAGAATTCCTACGAATCCTTTCGGCCTTTTCGTGATGAAATCGTTTCCAAATCCATTTTAATGAGTAAAGGTGTTGCTTGTCACACACCACAATCCATACTAATTCGTGCACTAACTTTTTGGAATAAAAACATAAAGAAAACTCCTTTCGGCCTTGTGAATCTTTGAAATTGTTTTTACCAACCAATTAAGCAAGATTAGATTTTATCTCAACAAACTCATAAAATAAGATATGTTTTCATGCATCACTATGATAAGATTACTCCAACAATTGTCACATCATCCACACACAAGTATAACTAAATTACTCCATAACAATCATAACCAAACACAAATAATTAACAAAACTTTCATTCATCATATAGTAAAAGTAAAAGTAGTTCATGATAACTCAACAAGAAATACCTATCAAGGAATTACAAGAACTAGAATTGTGGAACTATAGCAATCCACACTCCTCCAATCGCCTATTATCACAAGTAAACAACTCCACACATGGACGCAACTCTTGAGACTCAAACTCAAGATCTCCTGGACGTTTTCACAGCAATTACAAGCTTTCGGGCAATAATAATAATAGTGGTGTAGCTTTCTTAGGTTATGTCACTTCCCCAAAAGAACTCTCTTTGTAAACTAACTAAGGGTTCCTTAAATAAGTGAGGAAACCCTTCTTATCCAAGTAAAAACGTCCCATATGATTTAACAGCTGAGAAATGATAAGCCTCAATAATTATGGGGCTTAAATTCACCATTTAATGCAACTTTGTAACTTCAGTGTTGGCCAACCGATCGGTATTTGGCTCCTACCGATCGGTTGGAGCTCTCGGTGTTTCCAACTTCACTCCATCCGAATCGGATGCGGGCAGCATCCGATCGGATGGATGATCCTGCCATACACTTTTATTTTCTTTTATTCATTTCTCGTTACGTGCTTGATCCTTCGCTGTACCATTGATTTCCTTCATAGAACTTGATCTTTTCTTGATATATTAAGCATAGAAGTCTTGGTCTAATCAATTCTTTGAAGTATCATGTGGTTTCTTTCTCGTAATTCTCCTTATGTGCATAATCTCTTCATTTCTTCGTGTTTTCCTCCACTTTTCCTGTACTTGGCTATATTTACTTGCATACACACTTTTTCATCATTTAGCAACAAATACATGCAAATATAACCAAATATGATGCACAAAACTAGCAATAACGCACCTAAAAACATGTTAGATTTAAGCGTTATCACTACGATTGAATGTACCCGAAAATACATATTAATTATGTATTCCCTTTAGCATTCAAGAGACATTATGCAAGTGATGCTCAAAACATAACGTTTTTTTTTGTATTTGTAAGAACAATGTCCTAAAACCATTTTTCCTAGTCGTGAGAAGATTTTAGCAAAAATTTCTCATGGGGTTTTTGATGAATAATGACAATGTACTACAAGATGCAATTCCTAACTATGAAAAACATGATTTGTTATGCAATTTAGTAAATATGCTCCATGATTTTTCAAGAATTATGCAGAAGATTTTAGCAAAAATTTCTCATGGGGTTTTTGATGAATAATGACAATGTACTACAAGATACAATTCCTAACTATGAAAAACATGATTTGTTATGCAATTTAGTAAATATGCTCCATGATTTTTCAAGAATTATGCATAACCCCAAGTTTTGGTTTTGTAAATGAAATAGAAATCCTAGACGCAGATCAGGAATGCAAACATGTTAAGGATACTTACAGTGATGATTTGAGCACAATTTGGTTGAGAAAGATGGCCTAATTTGTGAGTTTGGTGAATTATTGGTCGTATTTCCAGTGGGTGATATGTTTTGGAGTGAATGATGAATAGTACAGGAGTTTATTTAATATAAAAAACTGGTCATCATGTGACGGATCTGGCGGATCCCAAACAAGGGTTCCGCCCTTGTTGTCGTTTGGATCCGCAGGATCAGAACACAAGGTTTGGCTTTTGCCGTGTTTTGGTTAATCTAAGGTTTGAGCTAATGTCTAATCTACTCACTAGGTTCCATTAATCCTAAGCCAAGTCTAAGATAATTGAAAGGTTCTCTCTTGAGAGGTTTTGTGAAGATGTCGGCAATGTTGTCCTCTGAGGAAACTTTCTCAATTGTGATGTTTCCTTTCTGAACATTGTCACGAAGGAAGTGATGACGTATTTCTATGTGTTTGGTTCTAGCGTGTTGGACTGGGTTTTTGCTAAGATCGATAGCTCCTTTGTTGTCACAAAGAATGGGGATGTCGTTGAGTACAATTCCGTAGTCGACGAGAGCTTGTTTCATCCACAGTGCTTATTGGCAAGCTTTTCCTGCTGACACGTACTCGGCTTCAGTTGTTGATATGGCGAGAGCTGTTTGTTTATTAGCAAACCATGAGGTGAGACAATGTCCTACAAAAGTACAAATACCACTAGTACTTTTCCTATCAACATAGTCACCGGCATGGTCTGAGTCGGCATACACTATGGTTTCTACACCTGTCCCTTTGGGATACCATAATCCTAAATGTGTAGTGCCTTTTATGTACCTAAATATCCGTTTAACGGCTTCAAGATGGGATGTTTTGGGATCTTCTTGAAAGCGTGCACATAGACAAACACTAAACATGATGTCTGGTCTACTAGCCGTTAGGTAGAGTAAACTACCAATCATCCCTCTGTATTTAGTGCTATCTACGGATTCACTTTCGTCATCCTTGGTTAGTTTAGTTTCGGAAGACATTGGTGTTTTCATGGGTTTTGAATCTTCAAGACCAAACTTCTTAAGCATATCCTTGATATACTTAGATTGGTTGAAGAATATCCCATCTTCTAATTGCTTTATTTGGAGACCTAAGAAAAAGTTTAGTTCCCCCATCATACTCATTTCAAACTCGTCATGCATGATTTTTGAGAAATCATCGCATAACACTTGACAAGTTGAACCGAATATAATGTCATCCACATATATCTAGACGATGATAACATGTGATCCCTTTTTCTTGGTGAAGAGAGTATTGTCTACTAGGCCCATGGTATACTTATGTTCAACTAGGAAGGTCTTAAGTCGATCATACCAAGCTTTTGGTGCTTGCTTAAGTCCGTATAATGCTTTCTTAAGTTTGTAGACATGATTAGGTGTTTCAAAATCGGCAAAGTCGGGAGGTTGTGCTACATATACTTCTTTATTTATGAAACCATTTAGAAATGCACTTTTGACATCCATTTGAAATAGTTTAAAGTCATATGCACATGCATATGCAAGTAATATCCTAATTGACTCAAGTCTAGCTACAGGTGCAAAAGTCTCATCATAATCTATACCCTCTTGTTGGTTATAACCTTGGGCTACTAACCTAGCTTTGTTTCTAGACACAATGCCATTTTCATCCATTTTATTTCTAAAAACCCATTTTGTACCTATTATTGTTTGGTTTTTAGGTTGTGGAACTAATGTCCAAACGTCATTCCTAACAAATTGATTTAATTCTTCTTGCATCGCAATGACCCAAGATTCATCTTTTATGGCTTCATTGACATTTTTAGGTTCTATTGTTGAAACAAAACAAAAGAAATTACTTTCATTTTGAGCTTTAGACCTTAATGTTCTTTCATTGAGTTTTCCTATGACGTTTTCTAATGGATGACTTTTTGTTTCTTTGATATTGACTAAATCTCTTTTTACTGGTTCATCTTCTTTATCATTTTCAACATTTTCCTGATTTTCAACCATTTGGTTTTCAAGTAAGTCATCATCTACCAAAGGTGATGTCTTAGAGGGAGGAGGACTTTCATCGAATGTTACATTCAATGATTCCTCGACTCTTGAGGTTTCTTTGTTCAAAACTATGTATGCTTTACTAGTTTGTGAATATCCTAGAAATACACTTTCATACGACTTTGGGTCGAATTTGGTGAGATAATCCTTTGTGTTTAAAATGAAGCACTTGCTTCCAAACACTCTAAAGTATCCTAAAGTAGGCTTTTTGCCTCTGTATAACTCATATGGAGTCTTTCCCAAGAATGGTCTAATTAGAACTCGGTTTAGAATATATGTAGATCTATCTACAGCGTGACACCAAAACTTTTGAGGTATGTTTTGTTCATTTAACATGGTTCTATTCATTTCTTGAATTGTCCTATTTTTGCGTTCAACCACACCGTTAGATTGAGGGGTTTGAGGAGCCGAGAAATTATGAGTTATGCCATTGGCATCACAAAAAGCTCCGAATTGGAATTCGTTGTCGAATTAACGACCATGGTCAGTTCTAATTGATACTATGTTACTTCCTATTTGCTTTTGAATTTTCTTACTTAAGATTTCAAATTTATCAAATGCTTCGTTTTTAGTTTTTAGTTTTTAGAAACTTAGTCCATGTATACCTAGAGTAGTCATCTACTATTACCAAATTATAGAAGTTTCCCCCATAACTTTGTATAGCGGATGGACCAAACAAATCCATGTGTAATAATTCTAGACACCTAGATGTAGACACCATGTTTTTAGCCTTATGACTATTATGAACTTGTTTTCCTATTTTGCAAGCATCACAAAAGTGTTAGTCATATTTCAACTTGGGCAGGTTCCTAACGAGTTCCTTAGATGATAAGAATTGAATTAACCTTATATTGGCGTGACCTAAGCGTCGATGCCATAGAGTTAAGTTTTCGTCCAAGGAGGTAAGACAAAGCTTGTCTTTAGGTGTTTTGTCGAGTTTCATCACGTAAACGTTATTCTTCAAAACACCTTTTCCTACAGTTATGCCATCCTTAAGTATTTTACTTCCATTTTCACTGAAAAGGACGTTATACTTTTTGCGGCATAATTGACTAATACTAAGCAGGTTAAATCCTAAGTTATCTAAATGAGCAACATCATCAATAGTGAGAGAGTCATGAGAAATCGTACCTTTTCCGATGATTTTACTTTTAAGCTTGCTACCGAATGTGACATTACCTCCGTCATACACTTGGTAGTCAGAGAAAAGGCTTTTGTTACCCGTCATGTGCCTTGAGCACCCACTATCTTTGATCCATTCATCAGGTTCTAGTTCAACTTTTAAGCATACCTAAGTTCAAGAAAAACTCAAGCGTTTGGTCCCCAATATCTCATGGGTCCGTTTGGGTTAAACATAACATTATCATGATTCAAGTATGGAAATGGTGGACAAATGTTCCATGGCATGAATTTGGGACCTTGAAAGTTTCTAGACATGTTTTGGTTCCAATTTCTTTGATAATGATGTTGCGAGTTAAAGTTACTCTTTGAAAAATGGTGTTCGGGAAAACTAGTTTTGGATGCCTGTTGAACCGTTTTGACTCTATACTCATTTCTAACTTGACCTTTTCCTATAGACACTGATGGTTTTTGTTTATTATCAGTAGTACTAGTACTAGGTTTTCTAGTGACTCTAACGAATTCAGTACGGTCAGTTTTTAGAACCTTCTGTTCACAACCTGTACCGGCGGATCCTTTTGGCACAACTGGCGGATCCAAAACTTTGGATCCGTCGGATCCGTCAGCTTCTGACTTAGTTGGAACAATTTCTTTTTCTTTCACTGTTTGTTTCTCAAACTCACCTAAGCTTCCTAGTTTCATAAATCCTAGTCCGGTTTTATCATTAGGTAGTTTTTGTATCTTCATTATCTCATCTGCACAACTTATGTTTTTATCAAACTTTCTAAACTTAGAATTTTGTTTGATGAGTTCTTCCTGTGTTGACTTAAGTGTTTCTAGTTCTATCTTAAGCTCCTGACATGACACACATGTTTCTTTAACACTTTTACCCTTTTCAATTTTTATCTCCTTTTCTTTTAACCAATGGACTTCGTTTTCTAGAAGTGTTGTTTTGGTTTTTAAGAATTTATTCTTGTTTATGATTTTAAGGGTAATTTCACACAGTTTGTTGTATTCTATTTCTAAAGATTCATCATCTATAGAGGAGTATGATGAGTCAGAATGTACCTCTTCTGTGTCGTGAGCCATGAGAGCAATTTCGTCGTTCTTAGGCTCATCATCATCTCCTTCACTATCACTCCAAGCTCCACTGACAAAGGCTCTTTGAGATTTTTTCTTTGGAGGCTTTGGACATTCACCTATCAAGTGACTAGAGTCTCCACACCTATAACACTTCCTATCTATCTTTCCTTTTCTATCATGAGAGGATTTATTTTCTTCACGAGGTGGTCTAACAAACTTTCCTCGTCTCCTGAAGAATTTTTTGAAATCTCTTACCGCCATGGCATATTCTTCATCTTCACTACTAGAACATGACTCTTCATCACTTGACTCTACTCTAGCTTTCAAGGCAATGGACTTCATTTTCTCCTTCTTGCATTTAACTATTTTTGAATCTTTTTCCATCAGTATTTCGTGAACTTTAAGGTTTCCTATGAGCTCATCCAGTGTCATACTTGAAAGATCCTTAGATTCTTCAATAGCTGTAACCTTTGCTCTCCACTTCAGATGGAGTGTCACACCTCGCCAATGGCGGAAACGCGAGTGCAACATCATGGATATCATCACAACACTTGGTGTCTAAATAGAGAAAATACTACATGCAAATAAAAAGAGCAAGGTACAAACACAAAGTGTCGTAACGATACCCCAAAATAAATAACCAAAACAATATCCAAGGTATCTCCATTAAAACATAAAGTAAAAATGAAAGACATTCAAGTATCACAAACAAAATCCATCTTAATCAAACTAAACTCAAAGATAAGCCATCCTCAATGCAAACTAGGTCTCTTCTAATCGCGCCCTTCTATCTTAGCCTTAGAATGCTCACCTGAAAATGATGCTTAAAACGTCAACATAATGTTGGTGAGATTCATAGGTTTACGACACATAAAACACCTCGATAATCAGTTTACTGTGATTATAAAAACATATCATAGCTAGCATTCGCAGGACAGTAAAAGTAAAGTTATCATACAACTAACATGCAATCACAGCTTACGGGACGGAACGTGCCCACCGATCCAAATATTTGGGACGGAACGTGCCCACCGATCCAGTAACCACCACAATTGGGACGGAACGCGCCCACCGATCCAAGTTCACAATAGTTGGGACGGAACGCGCCCACCGATCCAATATAACTCCCCTTCCGGCCGGATATAATAATAACGAGTAGAGCCACTAGGGCATCTTCCCACTCGTATAATCACCACAAATAAACACCATAATAACATGTAGTATAAGTATAATAACAATTACACGTCCATGCATTTTATAACCACATAATCACAGTAACTCAAAAACAATTTTAACAAGCATCATCTCCATCCCAAGTTTAAAACAAAGTAAAAATATGGGACTATGAACTCACCTCAATCCGCAGCTTCCAAGTTATCAACACACAAATCTATATCACAAAAATAACAATCACGTTACACGCGACCAAGCTAAAAGCCATAGTCCATGTAACACACATATGATGGATGTCTAAGGTTCATATAACCTACTATGGATTACCTAGACACTATACTAATCACCACCCAATACTTGACACTCACTAAATCCCTTTATTAAAACTTTCAGAAAACGCAGATTTATAGGGTACATTCACCCACATAAAATCACAGCGAATAATGCTTCACAACTCACACCAAAAATTAACCATGATCCTTCATAAGCATATAAGCTTTTCCCAGAAGATCATGCACTAAAAACACACACAAGTACCCAATGAAAAATCAAACATGACAACTATCCAGATTCGGATCTGATCGGACATCAAAAAGTTTTGACCTCGTAGACCCACTCACACAACTTATTATCGCCTAATTTTCGCGTGGAAGTCTAATATAATATAGAAATCAATTCCCACAGAAGGCCTAACCCTAATTACACTTTAAAAGCCACCATTGACCTCAATACTTTTACCCTAATTCTGTCCCGGTTTAACAGTTTTGACACCTTAACTTTCAAAAATCGTTTGACTGACTTCCGGACCTCGAAATCACTCGTGGTAGGAGTTTTTGGAAAGCTCTTTCACTGAACTATAATTTAGACATAAAATTCGTGATCTAACTCATCTTTATCTATTAATTACAATCGTATATTTACAGCCTATTAATTCTGCCAGATTCATAACTCATTAATTAACATGTTCTAAACCCTAATTACTTCATCAATCATTATAATATCACTAATTATTAACCCTAACATGTTTAATATCATTAATTTACAGACCTAAGCATAAACCCTAATCCATCATAATTGTATTACATGAATCATAAAAATTATTTACACAATTAGGGTTTACTAAACGTACCTTAAATTGGATTATCAAACCCTAAAAAAAATCTTCTTCTTTTCCTTGGGAGTGGTCGACCGAATTTTTCAAAGGGGAGGGAATGAGGGTTTTTGGTTTGTATTTATAATACTCTATGGAAGGTTCTAGGTATCTTTTCCTCCAAGTTTTGCAATTAGAATACAATTAGGTTTCCTTTTTTCTTCCTTTATCCTAAAATTCGTTTTTTAATATATCCATATATAAAAATTTTATTTTTATTTTTTTTTTTTATTATTATTAATTATTACACTTAAAACCTTGTACCTTTGATATTTTATAAAAACCCTATATCAATTTTTAACACCTTACGCGATAAACCTTCGTTTTTACGACAAACCGGAAAAATATCATTTTCAAAATAAAGTTTCCAAAAAAATAGAAATTTCACTCTTATTACTAATATAACCCTCAAAAATAATCTCTACGTAACTTACTAACGCTCAAATAATTGAACGGAGACTCGTTACGCAAAACCACCAAAACTCCAACCAAATACACAAGTCATTTCTACACCACCAAGGCGATCAAAATGAACTTTCCCCAAAATTCACACTACTCAACTCATCAAGAAAATATCACATCAAGGGATTTAGTGCTAACACACGTACTCAATACCCATAATCCACCCTCGTATACCACTTATATCACACATAAACACTTAATACACCAAACACAAGTTAAAATAGATTAAGACTGTTAGTCGAACTAACCTGCTAGAATCACGGTTGTTACATGGAGTGATCTTAGAAATTTCCGGAAAAAATTCTTACTAGAAAAAGATTCATCAAGTGCTTTAAGAGATGTAATGATAGTATTAAACCTAGAAAAAGCACTATCAATGGTCTCATCTTCAGAGATAACAAATTGTTCATATTGTTGAACAAGAAGATCAATTTTGTTATCTTTGACTTGTGAGTTCCCTTGATGAGTGATGATTAGTGATTGCCAAATATCTTTAGCCGTTTTACTTATTGTGATTTCAAAGTCAAGTAAACAATCAAGCACACAAACAAGTGATATAAGTAAATAAGTAAAGAGAGGAAAGATCAAACCACACAACACAGTCGTTTATAGTGGTTCGGCTACAAGGACTCTCTTCCTTGCCCTACTCCACTCCTCGAGCCTCTAACTCGAGAGTTTATCTTCACTAAGAAACAAGCTCCCTTCTAGGCGGAGAAAACCTTTACACGTCGCTTAATCTTTTTCCGGTACTAAGCTAAACACCGAGTTCTTTACAAGGGTACAACCACTCCCGTTTGGTTCTTTACAAGGGTACAACCACTCCTGTTCACTCTATGAGTTTTGAGGACTAAAACACTAACCGGACTCTACTGTATGAATGATACTAACTATGATGTGTGACTAATACAAGAACACACAGACTCTATGTTAGAAGGAAGATAACAGATTGTTACTCCTTATATGTTGAGATCTTCTTTGCTACAAAAGGAAAGATCTATGAAATGTTAGTAAGCTAAGGGTTAGTGATATGCAAATGAATGAGTATGTATTTTAAGCTGTATGAGTGATGAAATGGCCAAATGATCAGCTTGCTATTTATAGGCAAAGCTGATCATGTGTTTTAAGCTGTATGAGTGATGAAATGGCAAAATGATCAGCTTGCTATTTATAGGCAAAGCTGATCAACAGGCGACGGATCCGGCGGATCCCTAAATATGGATCCGTCCGTGTATCCAATTGGATCCGTCGTGTCAGGCCAGCTAAGAGATCTTCAAATCTTTCCAAATCTTGCCATATCTTTCCATATCTTCAAATATCAACTCTTTGGCTTGAAGATCTAAACAAAATATCACAAAATCTTACCAAGATTGTGTACATGATGCATGCCATGATGTCATCCTAATATTTAACTAATAAAGTTTCCATTTTAAGAAATAAACATGTAAACTTGTATATGTTATTCCTAGTGAACTTTGTAATGTAAAATGCTTATCACTATAAATGTAAAAGACTTAATTTTATTTATGCTTTGCTTAAAGATAAACTTTGTAATTGTCATTAACAAAACTAAGCAAAGATCGTAAAATATAAATAACGTTTTTTGTATTAACAATTTTGATTTTCAATATTCCTGACAAAGGACATAATTGTTTCAGCTGTCTGACTCTTTTTGATCAGGAAGTATACCCAAGTGTATCTTGAGTACTCATCCACAATGACCAGAGTATACTTCTCATGGTTAATGGATCTAGTACTGATTGGTCCAAATAGATCCATATGGAGAAGATGTAGGCAGTTTCTGATGGAAAAGTTGGTTTTGGTTTTAAAGGATGCTCTGTGATGTTTACCTTTTTCACAAGCTGAGCATGGTTTATCCTTTGAAAACACAAGAGATGGTAAGCCAAGGACCTTGTTTTGTTTCACAAGGTTGTTTATGTTTTTGAAGTTCAGGTGGGAGAATCTCTTATGCCAAAGCCAGTTGAGAGTATCAGTGGCCTTGGTAAAGAGACAAGTTCCATTCTGAGTCAGACTGGACATGTCCAACACATAAACATCATGTCTTCTTGGTGCAATAAGGACAACTTCCTTATTAGCATTGAAGATGATTCCTTGTTTATCATCAAACTGAACTATGTATTTAGCATCACATAGTTGACTGACACTGATCAAATTGTATTTCAGACCATTTACATAAGCTATCCTAGTAAAGACTATACCATTGTAGTTTACTGAACCATAACCTTCAGTGAGACATGATGAGTTATCAGCAAATATCAATTTGGGTCCTGATTCATCAACATACTTGTGCAGATACTCCTTCACACCAGTCATGCTCCTTGAACATCCACTATCTAGATGCCAAATAGGATCCCTGGCATGTTTCTGCACAAATAGTAAACTGGGTTAGTTCTTTCTAGGACTCCACTTCTTGGAGGGCTTAGCTTTGGAGGTCTTTTTAACATTTACAATTGATTTATGGTCAGTGGAGGAGTGGACTGAGCTACCACAAATTATGCATTTGATTGCAGATGTAGACTCAGTAGACTTAGAGGTTGACTTTTTCATACCTCTTCTGGCCTGAATGACCTTATCCCGTCCTGAGGTGTCATGAGTGGGACCTCCACTATTTTCACAACAATTGTCAATTTGACAATTCTTAGGATGGTGGTCATTGAACCCACAGTAGGGACAAGGTGCAAAAGGCTTGGCCTTTTGTTTTTGTTTCTGTTTAGAATCAAAAGGGTAGTTTAAAGACTGAGCTTTAAGGCCTGACATCTTTGATTTGACTGAGTGTGTTTTGTGATCAGAGGTCCTGTGATCATCCTTTTTGCAAATCATGCAGTAAAGGATTATATAGCAATCATCAGTGAAATGATTGGTATAGTTACACAGCTCACATCTTTTCAGGGGTTTTGAGGGTTTGGGTTTAGTGCTTGAGGAAGCTGGTTTTTGTTCCTTCTTCTTGGTTTGAGAAGGTTTCTCAGAAGATGCAATCTTCTCACCCAGCTTCCTGACCATTTCAGCCAACTGATCAAATTTTGAGTCAGGGCTTTGGGTTATTACTTCAGAAGGGACTGAAGTTGATGAGTCATCAGTACTTACTGAGACTTCAAGGGTTGGTCTTTTCAGGATTGTTTTTCCCATTCCTGACCTCTCCTTTGGAGAGTGTTGGGAGTAGACCATTGGTGGGTGGCCTAAGTTTGGTGTAGCACCCTGAAGGGTATTCAGTGGAGGGAGTGGTGGATATGAATCTGATTCAGGCTCACTTACTAACTCAGTACTACTGAGTTGGTCAGAGAGTCCAAGCATATTTTTTAAGGCCTGACTTTCAGGAAGCAAGATCTTTCCAGTCTCAAAGTTTGGTAACTTACTGACTGGGTTGTCTCTGACAATCCAGTCATTTGACTTGGGAAGCATTTCTTGCTCAAATGATATGCCAGCTGGAACAAAGGTCAATTCACTGGGACTTACATAGGGGTTAACCATGTGATGGTCAATTCCTATTATTTTTCTAGGGATTAAACCCACTGTATCAAAGACCTTGGGGCTCTTTTTGGTCCAGCCTTGGATGACAGCCTTTTCTTTGTTAAGTTCAATTTGTAGGGCTTGGTTTTGTTTTAAAATTTCAGTGTTCTGAATTTGTAGAGTAATTGTTTCTAATTTGGCTTGATTCAGTACAAGCAATTCATCTCTACATTTATTCAATTCTGACACTATCTTGTTATATTTTGAAAACATGTTAAGCCTTTGTTCCACAACAAATTTAAGATCTACACAAATATAATTCATGTAAGACTGCCAATCAGAATCATCATCCATAGAAAGTAAAGTGTTTACCTTCTTCATGGTGATGTTTACCCACTCTCCATTCCTTGCATGGCTTTTCCCAACAGCCACCTGATCACCTTCAGAGAGTGCCGTCAGTGCACTCACTCTAATTTCCTCATCTGAGGAGACCTCTTCTTCATCCCAATCATAAGCTTCAGCTACTAAAACCTTGTTCTTTGCCTGAACAGGTTTGGATGTTTGAGCAGCCTGAGACATAGAGAGATTAGTTTCAAGAATTGCAAGTTTAGCCTTAGCTTTCCTATATTTTGCTTCAAAGTCCTTTTGACCCTTGTTTTGAAGTTGTTGGGTAGACTGAAACATTCTAGGTTGAAACTTGCTAGTTCCTGAGGAACTATTTCCTGAAAATTTGTAAGAGGGTTCTGAGATGGTTTTAGAATAAAAGTCCCTAGCAAAATTACCCTTTTTACCCATTTAAAGCATTCAGTGGTTTCATTTGCTTTTGCTTTAGAAAAGTTGGACTGATTTCTTTTGATGAAACGTTTTGAACTAGCAAGGAGTGCCATCTCTTGGAATTCTAAGTTTAAATCATTTAGGTACTCATCACTAGTCCTTTCATCAATTTCATCCTCAGAATCCTCTTGAAAGTCCTGCACAACACCATTAGTATAAAAAGCAGTTGATATGGGTGTGGAGGTCAAGGCCTTTTTGGACTCAAGAGCTTTTGAGTCAGGGTATCTCCTTGAGATTAAGTTGTCTTCATAGACAAACTTCCCATAGATCTCAGGAAGCTCAAGAGTCTGAATGTGATTAGCATTCCTCAGGCCTTGTGAGAAGTTTAGCCACTTCTCAAGGAGACTGTTGACAAAGCCAACATTTGTCTCATGCTTAGACAAAACTACACCATCATTTGATAGTTCGTTTATCAAAGTCTTGTATCTGGTATAAGTCTGAGAGAGACTTTCAGAGTCTTTTTCCCTGAAAGTATTATACTCAAGTTTCAGGTCCATAACCCTGTTTTTCTTGGTATCTGAGGGACCCTCAAAGCTATTGACCAAGTCATCCCAAGTTTGCTTGGCTGTTGAACAGTTGATGACTGATTCCATTATATCGTCAGGAAGACATGATATAATGATGCTTTTCAGGCGTTGGTCTTGATTGACCACCCTCCTCTCATCAATGGTCCATTGAGCCTCAGGCTTGTTTAGCCCTTCAGCAGTCTTTGGGACATAAGGACCATCTTTGACACAAGTGATGTAGTATGGTTCCATACCAGTCAAGTAGCAAAGCATTCACTTTTTCCACTTGCTAAATTTACCAGCTTCAAGTCGTGGGGCAACAGCTGAAAAGCTTCCACCCTTTTTGTCGACTAGCTGGGGTACATTTGCATCAGTCATAGTAGGATCTTGGTTTTAAAAACCTTGAGCACTGTTGGTTAATTTTGAAAGATTTTATAAACCAGAGGCTCTGATACCACTTGTTGTTCCCTTAACACGCTTAGAGTTAACTATAAAGTTAATCTATTTGTGTTTATGACTAATACAATGTATTGATTAATTCTAACAGTTAATGAAATGTTAATATAAAAACACACAGTATTTTCAACGTTTAAATTCTTATTAGAAATGAATCAAAGAATCTATTACCCAAGTGTTTTGCGGAACAAACACTTGGGATTGAATAGACAAGGTATGGTGTCTCCTATCTAAACTTAAGCTATGCTTAAGTGGTAACAATTCGACCCACTGAGCTATCTCAGGGATACGTTACTCTTTGTAGGAGAAAAGGGGTATTTGTGAAAGTCTAAGCTTTAATTGCACAAGAATACCTAACCCTCTTTTCTCCATCTGTTTGCTATTTATAGGCAAACATGTTAAGAGTACTGAAAGACTAAAAATACATAAAACAATGGGAAGGCGTGTCTGACAACTACAACAGTAGTTGTCATTTCCAAGAACCAATAGGATTGAGCCAAAAAGTCTTCGAGTGTCAGACCTGACACTTCTTCGACTTTTAGCCACTTGAGGGATGGTTTGTTCTGACCCCGATAAGACTTGTTCTTATCTTCTTCAAACCTTCCCGCTCAATCCAGCCTTTCTTTCAGGCTTCATGGTTCTTCAGTCATTCGCCTTCAGTCTTTAGTCTTCAGTTATTGTTGTTGAGGAGACTTGGGTTCAGTGAGCTCTTGTCTAACGCTCACTGATCCATTACCTTCTTCTTCGTCTCAAGTAACACTTCAGTGAGTACCGCCTCACTGTGTGGTGAATCTTTCTTCTTAGACTCGTCCTGAGCATCTTGAAGGTAACTCACTGAGTGACTGTTCACTCAGTGACTTAGAATGTTTTCGGTTTAATTTACACTTAGCTTAATTTGTATTCAAATCTTGTTTTAACGACTCTTGGGTACTGAAGGACCCAACAGAATGGTTATTAAGAGTGGTAATGGTAATCCGCTTATTGCATTATATAGCAAATGGGTTGTTTCGAGTGTTTTTATACGCATAAACTATTAATTTTGTGATCTTAGATTCTCCTGGGGATTTGATATCATCATTTTAGGAGGAGCTGCTGGAGCCGGCCTGCAGCGGCTGAAATATAGGTCAGGAACTGTGGACGAGAAGAGACAAAGCTGACCGTGAGTAGACTGCTGTCATGTCCGTTATTCACTTGACTTCAGTATACTGAAATTTGATCCAATGTAACTTTGTATCTTTATTCTACATGTACGGTTTAAAACTACTACGAAAAGTTATGTCTAAATGTTTTGTACAAGCATGTTTAGCCTACGATATATTTCTTGCAAACGGTAGCTTTCCTACAAAAAAAGCGTTTGCCAACACTAATTTTATAGACGCATTTAAACAGGACTGTTTTTTATAAATCTTGCGAATACCCCGCCGCAACGTGACGGGATCGTTTTTTCCTCGTTTATATTAATTTGTGTATGTATTACATTATTTTATGATTTGAAGAATGAATAGCGACTCTTCAAATATGAAGAATCCTCAACAATGCTCCAAAAATGTTCCAAATACGAAGTGTGATTAGAGATGTTTTTATGCTTTCCATACTTCAAATTTTAAAAAAAATATATATATATATAATTTGAAGAAATATGTACGTGATTTGAAGTGCATAATTGTAGATGACCTTACAAACGGCGAACTAGCCTTCTATAAAAATCAATTCTTTTTGGAGGTTAATTACATTGCAAACCCTTAAATTGACATCTAAATCTAGTTAGTATGCATATAATTTTATTGTCCCCTGATTGTATTTTAACAAGGTTTTCACATATAAAGAAAAGCAAACATACAATTTATGCAATGGTAAAATTCAAGTAATCCTGAAAGTAGCAGTTAGCAGACGTATAAAAATGGGGAGGACTATTGGAGGATAAAGGTGATGGATTGATGCTCACTGCTATATGAAGCAAAAAAACAAAACAAAAAAAAAAAAAAGAAAAGAAAAAAAAAAGGAAAGATATTTTGGTCTGCACCGACGGTTTTGAAACATGTTTTTGTATTCTACTATCTTTCACTATTTGTTTATAGAAATAAAATAGAATAATTTCTTTGTAATTTTCCATAATGACAACGAATGACAGAGTTACAAGTATTCTCATTCATTTGTGCATCCTCACTTTTGTCCAACCTATTTAATTAATCTGATTTTCAGTATCTATCTAGTGTGTCCTAAAACTCACAAGTCTTTCATATTAAATTAATGCTACGGTTTTTGTTTATTTACCACCATATTCAGTTTAAATAAACATTCTAAAATTATATAGAACATTAAAACCGTATGATTTTCAACATGAGAGAAATACTTATTGGAGTAGTATTATATTGTTGACCCAAGACTTTTGTACCCTTGACTTGAGAGACAATATTAGTCATGCACGTGCATGTCTCCATCTTCCTAATTAATATGTGATCGACTCATCTAACCCACCAGCTGGTCAGCCCAATTAATTCTAGGTAACCTTATATCACTTCCAATCATAATCCGGATTAAACTTTAACACACCTGTCATGTCAACTTTAACCCTTTCACATTTAATTAAAAAAAAAAAACACCTTCAATCATAACTTGGAGTTAAACTTTAACACCAAGGGGGTGTTTTGTAAATTTTTTTTAAAACACAACGGATACATAGTACTCTAGAGGGGGCGAAATGATTTTTTTTTTTACACAAAGTACTCTTAATGCAGCGTTAAGGGGTTAACGCACCCCCTTAACGCTGCGTTAACGCAGCACCCATTCAAGGGATAACTCCACTTTAACGCACCCTTTTGGCTCTTTAATGCACTTGTTGCGTTACCCTTTGAACATGCTCTTATAATCGTTTGTAATTTGTTTCGGAATCCTATAATAGCATTTGCATTTATAGAAAGATCAATTATGGTGGACAAGTCAAAGGCGGCTTTTGCTTAATTGCATTTGCATTTGGTCTTTTATTTTCTTCTTTTTTGCATTTGTCTTGATAAAGTGTTGATATTATTTGTTTTCGGCCATAATAAACTATTATTAATCTTTTCTAAAGGTGTTGTTTGCCCATTTCGTAAATTTTTGATTGTTACACAAATTAATTAAATCAATCAGAAATAAAATGTCCGTAATTACATGATTAAAATAACAGGCCAGTCTTCATGGATCATAAGTCCAATAGCCCTGCCAATGGGTTAGTCTTCATGAATCATAAGCCCAATAACGAGCCATATTATTTTGGGGCTTTGACCAACTCACCAATCAGTCCCACAAGTCCACAAGACCACAACTCACCAATATTAGCCTTTGTATAACACTTTTTATTCTTTTATATTTTTGGGTTTTGATCCAGGTAATTAATGCCTCAAGTAAATAAGACCATGTAGAATGTTTTATTCATTTTAAACATGCTTTGAGAAGTTTGGCTCTTTCTGTTTTATCTTCATTTTAATTATAAACCATATGGATTCATTAACATATACATAGGAAAATTATAACATTTATCATGTACTAGTATATGTTAGATTCTTATTTATAGAATCATGTAATGCCTCTTTACTTTCTTGATACCCTTATTTTGGGACAATAATGTGCACTCGATTTCTTGATGAACAGCGCGTTTAATTACTACTAGTATCATTCAGATATTTGATTCTATAAATCCATAGAAATGTAAATGAAACTTTTGTATTCACATTCTCAACTATAGGTTACTACAAGAAGCAAATATAGAACGACTAGCAAAACGAAGACAGCTAGAATATATCTTAAGAACTGTAATACATACTGGCCCTTGATCTAAACTAATACGATATAACATCCTAATCCCTATAGATCGAGCTACACCTATCAAAACTGCATGAAAGAATCAACATCTATCTTTGACCTCAAATGCTTGTTCTTCTAACCACTTTACGGTGGCAAAAAAACGCGACTAGAGTCAGAGCTACCCATGTTGATAGATCTGTAAACAGAGTTTGCATGGATTCAGAAGGGAAATTGCTAATTCTGCGTGGGATTTGATCCGCTTCGTGGTATCCTCCTGAAACTCGTTTTCACCTTCTTCAAAGGTTCCATTTTGGTCGAATGTAAACCTTTAAGTACTGTATCCGAAGACAAAGAAGTAGAAGCTAAATGATCTGCAACGTTGGATAGGAGATACCTTGCATGAACATCATCAGGCCATGAACCAAGAATGAGAAAAAGAGCCAAAAAGAAAGCAGCCGTTGTTTTCGAGTAAGAATCCATTTTGGAACAAGTGACTGTGTGTAGAAGTGAGAGCATATGTAGTAGAGGTTTGATTTGGTTTTTGTTTTGTTGTAGTATTATACTTATTAAGATCTGAAGTAGCTAGTGAGATCATGTGCTGGATCTTTGACTGATACGTATTCAAGATGAAGAGTTTCAGTGTGATCACATGATAGAGCATGTGATAATATAATATATCAGCACCTTTGTTGGAGTGTGTCTGACTTTGTGAATATTTAACAATGCAGTTGCAGCATGCAATTGTTTAAAAAAAGGTGCATTGCATTGGTAAGTGATGGATTCCTTATTTCCTTCCTTATATTTTGAACATCCGGTGTCAGCGCGTAGGATCCAAGGTAACTTTACCTAGTTTTCTACAGCTCAAAATGTCATGACACGTTATTTTTGTTCTTTTAGGTTGTCAGGCAGTTGTTGACGAAAAAGAAAATTATTTTAAGATGATTAGTCGGTTAGTATAGCAAAATATTTTGTTTTATTTCTTTTAAGTCGCAACGACCCTATAAGTGTTTGATCGATAATCTTGGTTTTAAATGATCCTATAGCCGGAGTACGTTGCTCTTCTTGTCACATGTAGAATACCATTTGGAGGGTGAATAATTGAATGTATATACTGATGCTGCATCTTTGTATGCTTTTAGAATACTAGTACGTTATATGATTTGTATATCAAAGCTTGAACATTTAGTAGAATAAGAAATATCGGTAAACTTTTGTGAAGAGAGAGTTAACGAACAACATGTGCGTGTTTAAAATATACTGATATTAGCAACTAAAGGAGATGAAAGAAATCTCAAAACATGATACTAACTTGATACATTGGATTGTATTCTTAAATCTATAGGTGACTCTTAGTGAAATATTTTAAAGATCCATAGTCTACTTTGAAGGTGTTTGAGATTCTATTATATTATGCTAACCTATTCAATATAATTAGTTAATTATATTGAATGAGTATTCTACCTAAACAGAGAATCATGTGCCGTCACTAGATATTCACTTCGAGGCCACCACTTATCTCCTTCCCATGCCATGCTCACACTCTCAAGGGTGAGGCTATTATTTTGTTATTTTATTATTTGCTTTAGATATGCTACTCATATATATAAGAAATCTGTAAAAATGCATTATTAGATATTATGTTACGGCTTATGTCAGTAAAAATGCATAAAGAAGGATCAATTCATTAAGATGTGATTTAGCTCTTAAGTATATTTCTGCTAACCAAATGAACCCAAACAATGCCGTGATACCTTAACCTTACAAAATGGTCAAGACCAGGGACGGAGCCAAGATTTAAAGTTGAGGAGTGCCGACTTCACTTCAAAATACTAATGATAGTTATTAACGAGTATATACAACTAAAATCACCATGTCCGGTAGTTTGAAGTTTCAACATGATATCTATATCCTATAGGTTTGGGTTGTGGCTGTCATTAGGATATAAGATTATGAACAACATCGTCACTTAAAATCGTTCAATTTTTTTTTCTTCTTATATCGTCCATGATTTAACTTAAACTCTTGTCTATTAGTAACTAAGATCCTCATTTCATACAAAATTTTTAAGAGAAAAATTCCGAAAATAGACCAGTCGCCCTAGAGCATATCACTTTTTACCCTCTTTTTTTTCAAAAGTCTAAAATAGACCGGGGGCGACTCTTTTTTGAGGCAACCTTTGTCTACGTTTGACACGTGTCATAGTCAACCGAATAAAAAAATAATTTACGTATCATATTTTGACACTTACTGACTCATGGTTGCATTGTACAAGTTGAACAGTCGCTCGGTCTATTTTGGACTTTTGAAAATTTAAGGTCTAAAAAGTGATATGCACTAGGGCGACTTGACTACTTTTGGAATTTTCCCAGTTACAAATACTGGCAAAACTTTATGCCAGTTATCGTTTAAAAATATTACCGTAAGCAAAACCATGTACCATAAACTCTGAAACGAAACACAAACAAGAACATGGAATTGAGGCTCATTAATTGGTTATGTGCGTTGAAGAAGAAAGAAAATGGAACAAAAAATGAAACATTTAAATATGAAAAATACTACTAATATTGTTGAGGTCCTTAATGAGCACTAAGGGAGTTTACGTTTGTATTTATGGTGTCTTATTTACGGTTGCGTAAAAGGGAGGTCAATAAGCCAAATTGTATGAAATGTTTGCTCTGGGCTTACTTATGAGTGAAGTAGTTGGACAGGTTGGGGAGGCCCAACACCCACCTATCCCGTTACCTTCTCCTAGAGGTGCACATTTCGGTTTTTCTAAAAGCCGAACCGGTTTAAAAACCGGTTTCGGTTTTAGTCAAATAGACAAAAACCGGTTTTATGTAAAACCGGTTTTGAGAGAGAAAATGACCGGTTTAAATTAATAACCGGTTCAGTTTAAACCGGTTTTTAACCGGTTTTACCCAGAACCGGTTTTACCCAAAACCGGTTCTCAAACCGGTGGACAACAAATAATGCAAACCGGTTTTTAAACCGGCGATTCGGTTTTTCCTAAACCGGTTTTCCAAAAACCGGTTTTTTGGAAAAACCGGTTTCGGTTTTTTTTCCGGTTCGGTTCATGAACCGGTTTTTTTGTGCATCTCTACCTTCTCCGCCTAGTCAAGACATCACTAATTGACATGTATACAAAATGTGTTGAAATGTTTTACGCTGAGTGGGTTTTCAACATGAATTCTTGCACAAGTGTGGCAGCTTGGAACGCAATAATTTGTGGGTATGGACGTAACGGTCAATCACTTAATTTATTTTATTGCTTGAGAAAGATGCAAGAAAGTGTGTCAACCCTAACTATGTGTCACATTTAAACTTGCTTCCATCTTGTTCACAGATAGGATCCGTGTCGAAGAGTAAAAATATCCATGGTTATGCGATTAGAATGGGATTTTTAGCCCATGTTGTACTAGACACCACGTAATATAGTGATTTGTGCCCTTGTACAAAACGATCAATATAGATGCATTTAAGTACTTTTGGGATATTTGGAGCGACGATGTTAAACCATATGGTATGAGCATTCCTAGCATACTACCTGTATATTTTGTGATAAGTCAGCTAAAAGCAGATTCATGGGTATGTAGTTAAATCAAGATTTTGTTCAAATATGTTTGTCCTCAATTAACTTACGTTTATGCATGCAAAATGTGGGGATCTTGTTTCTGTTCATAATTTGTTAGATCGGATGTTATTTCATGCACATTTTCTAATGGAAGAGATGGTGGTGGTCGGAGATAGTGATGGTTGGGGGATGGTGGCGTGGTATTATTAAATTTACATGTACAACAGGTAGCATGTAAAAATAGTCATGACATGTCAGAAAAAAAAAAAAAAAAGTTTGTGATGCTATTGATGCTATTCAGATAAAAATGTAAAGTTTGTAATATGTGTGATAAGTGAAAATTTGAAAAAAAAAAAAAAAAAAACATTTTGCTATTTAACCCTCTTAATAAAAGAGTGTGAAGCAAAGAAAAAACAAACATAAAAAAGATGGATAATTGGTAATCTTGTCTAAACGAGATTGGCGCTGGTCGCCGCGATGCGGGCGAGCGCGTTTAAAAGCACAGTATTTTTGTGGTTAAAAAAGTGGTATCTTTGTTTATCGCAAATAACAATATAAATCATTCAAAAGTTCAAAGTTAAAGCTGAACAAATAACATAACTATAAAATACAAACATCATATGGGCCACAGTAATACAAACTATATACTGATGTCTATAGTTATGCGAAGCACGGCTCATTATCTCCTCCTGGAATTTCTGCTCCACCTATTCAAAGTCGGTCGTCCAGTACTATCTCCGGTTCTTTAGAGGTGCTACACAGGTCAAGCTGGGTGTGTGTTCACATTTTCCATTCTCAGCAGTGTACTGGAAAATTAATAATAAAATTGGTAATAATGCAATGACTAAATAAACTTGGTTGCAAGAACCATGTTGTGCAAGACAAACCTGCATAAATGGGTCGAAATAAACTTGGTCGAAATAAACTTCAGTTTGTTTAAGAGTAAAAAACCAAGTTCAAACCATGTTGTGCAAGACAAACCTGAATCTTTATAGCTATATAAAATATACTGAAGTATCCATTTAAGTACACTGACTCAATTAACGTTAAAATGATAGCGAAAAAGCTTAACTACCCCCACACTAATACACACACATACCTAGATTACCTACACTTAACACTGTTTTTACATTTATATATGCCTATCTATCTTGATATTAAAGTCGTAACTTCGTAATCATATTGATAATTACTTGTTATTGGTTTTAAAATACCTCTACCAAACACTTATGATATCACCCAAAGGTTTAGCTATAAGGTACAAACCTTGTAGATGTTACCAAATCCTCCTTGACCGAGCTTATTTGACTCATGTCAAGATCCAGTCGCTTTCTTAGCAGCAGGATATTTGAAGCTGAAGCTATTATCTGTAAGCACCTTGGCCAATCTTTTGACATCATAGGAACCTGAAATATTTCGACATAATGGCCTCGTCACACATTGACTCAAAAGTTTGAGGCTCACATTGATTGGCCCATCACCCAAATCCGGACGTACCCCACTCACACTGCTAAGCTGTCAACATAGGCATGGTCAAAACAGGAAAATGATGCTCAGCGCCAGAAGCAGGCAGCGTATCTACAAAAAGAACAGGCCCAATGTTAGTTAATCAGCATACCGAAACACGAAAGGCAAAAACACAAATAAGACATATGCAAATATATAGCGACTGACCGTCATTAAGAGGAGACAGGGACCCGGTGGTGGTGTCGCTTCGATCTTCAGGCGCAACAGCAAGATATGAAACCAAATCAATTAATAGAACGGTAGAGATACTAAAACATTGCGGCGGGGCGGCGAATATTTGCTACAAATGATTTGCAAGTGTCCTGTCACTTAACGTATACCTGCAAACAACTGATCATTGTGTATCTTTCATCAGGGTCACTTATTCTTTAGACATCAATGAGTACCCAAACTCATATAATGTAGTAACTGATATATATCATGGGCCACGTGATCAAATCCACCAGATCCCAGTTAAGATCCCTACATTTTATATCATGTATGAATGAAAAAAACAGAAATACTCAAATAACATATAGCAAACAATAAACAGATGTCTGGCAGCTTAGTGAAAAAGGTCACGGCAGTCGTGGGTTAAAACGGGTTGGGTAGGGTGTAAAGACATTTAGCCTTTTTTTAGATAAAAATTTGTATACAAAACATGCTAGCAGAAGCAATATTACAAATAAATCTTCGGGCGACATTTAACCCATTTGACTTGTTCCGCTATTCACATAAAACACAGCCAAAAAAAATCACAGGCGAATAGTACGAATTTCGTCCTCTAAAGTAGATAAAGAAAGCATAAGATGCATACCTTAGGCAATTAGTAGCTGATGTTGAATCCTCACTCGATTGAAACTCTAATCGCTTCCTCAATATGCGCAAAAGCGTAACATGAATAGAATCAAATAATAAAATAGGAGACTTGCTTCTACATTAGTAGAGACGGAATGTCGATGCCTGAACGCAACCGTGGGCCTAACATGCGGGCATGATGTATCTGGATGAAGTACTGCAGGATCACCTTCCACTCGCAACGTAACAGGAGCAACTGATGCCACTGTTTGAATAGTATTGTCTACAAAAAACACAAACTGAAAACATAAGTTCAAGGTACGGTGGTAGTTACTAAATCTACAGTGCAAGAAAGCGTATGAACTACCAGCAGTGTGTCGATTTTTGCACTTGTGTGACCTTCAGTAGTAACGTTCGCCTCATACGTCGGCATAAACCTTCCAGCCCGCATATCTAACAACACAAAAAAAACGTGAGGTTCCACATATTATAACACATGAGCGCAGTAAGAAGTGTAAGAACTTAGATATTGTCTTACCTACAGATGCTCCGGCGACTGCTCCTCCATTACCCACTTTCCCTTCTGTCTAGTAGTATATCTTGTATGGATACGATTCCCCAGACCATCAAAGCACTCATTCCCATATCCTTCATAGGGAGCTGTTCCTGGAACGTCAGTTGCATCTTGAGTTGAAACAGTAGCAGTACCAAAGTCTAACACAACCACTGAAGGTCGATAAGCAGATGAATGCGTGCGCAGCTGTGGCTGAGCAGCCTCATTTGCAGCCTTTGTAGAAACAACACCACTACCAAAGTCCGACAAAAATGACGAAGGGTGTTGAACTGTGGTTCGCATATGCAGTCGTGGGTCACAACTTTCGCCACCAGTCACCGATGAGCAGCGACCATGTACAGCTGCGAATGGAAGTGAAGGAAACCATGTTAACAACACGCGTTAGGTGCATGAAAGCAAAAATTTTGGTTTCAATGACCACATATTAATTACCTGCTTCAACATTCTGAGGCACATGGTGCGGGTATGCAAATGCGCCGGTCGGATGAACATCTGCCGATGATGTATCTGCACCAACTACCGTAGGGTGGCTGTCCACTTCCAAGAGAGCCGAAAACCTCGTCCATGATATATTTAGCCTAAAGACATAAAATTCAAGCAGGTAGGGAATCGGACATTTGTCTTTCTTATACTATGGCAAGTAAGAAACTTACAAAGTAAGAATTAAACGAAACAACCAATAACCTCAACACAAACAAAAATAAGAATTATCGGCAAGTAAGAAACTTACAAAGTAAACTTTACTCATAAATTCCTTTTGCAACACCTGCTAACGCCCAAGGACCGTTTTCGAGTCATTCCCTTTGTGTGTGAAGTAACTACAAAAAGTCACCAGTTATAAAAAACTGACTTATAAAGCGAAAATACATTCAAGATCACATTATACTGTTCAGTAACATGTGACGATTTAAAAGTGTAAAGAAGTTTATGATAATGAACCTGTGAGGTTCTAAAGTTTATAATAAAAGAGTTTCAAACTTTTTAAGTCCATTAATGCATTACCAGTTTATGTCCATGTCCTCTTGTTCCCATTTAACCAAAGTCATCTGCTACACGATTCCCTAAACAGATGATTAAAAAGATGAAATAAACTTACTAACTAATTTCATTACATTTCGAAAGCAGGGAAAACTTTTTTACACCCATCATTCCTAATTAAAAAAAAGATCCAAACCTGTATCCACCAACTACCCAACCCGATCAACCCGGCCATTTGTTATAAAAATATGAATACCAAAAAGTACGACCAATGAATGCGAGAAGATGCAAACTACCTGCGTACTTTCAAGATTTCCTCTTAAAATGGTGATCCATAGAGGATATTGCACTTTCAAAGCCACCAATAGCTGACAAAAAATACATGTAACGTTAGTCGAAATGGTTCACTAAACTGTCTGTGAACATAACATCCATTTCAAAATAAGTTACGCTTTTTACTTTGCATTCCTATTAGTGTATAACCATTTTTATTCATCATTCGTCAACATTTTACATCGTAAAATTGCACATACAAAAGTAAGCAATACTGTCAGTGACTAAGTGTCTTTATTATTAAACATGGTTACTGAAATCAGTGTGACAACAAAACCATCTGCCCAACACTACAACAGTGAAAACATAAGAACATGATACGGCAAATATTCAATAGCTAACTATAAGCCAACATAATAATAACAGCACAATAAAAGATTAAAGCAAACAAACCTGAAGAAATTTCATAGATAAGCACTACGGGTGTTTCACATTCATCTTCTCATGAACTGCAAACCGTTCCAAATTAAACTTAAAATTATCATGTCGTGTAAACTTAATATGAGTATTATTTCAAAATCGGTAAACAAACATACCCACATGGCTAGCTGAATTTTTGACACTACTGGTCCTTCTTCTTCTGATTCTGCATCATTTATGCAACCACCTTAAAACATAAAGAAAACAAAATAAATTCCAAATAATGAAAACATAAACCTTTTTTTTTTTTTTTTTTTTTGAACTATAGAAAACATAAACCTAAGACCCCTGGTTTTTCTTATATAAAATAGATATTTAATTTCATACCTGCGGGTTGCAAAATCCAACCGGAACCAAAGGGCTTCTTTTCCTCATCGAATCGCCAATCAACTTTTTATCACAATCACGTAATACCAAGTCAAAACCCTAATCACACAAACTCATCAAAATTCAATTATCAAAAACACAAAAATCAAATCAATAATCAAAGAGTTAAAGAAAATAGGGTTACACCATATCTCATTTGATGGGTTAAACAACAGCGATGGATGAATGGAGGCAGGCTAAAGATGGCCCAGGAAAAAAGGCGGGAAAAGCCCATAGGTAGCACAGTGCAACGGCGTCGTCATCACGTGGTTTAATATAAACTTTAGAACCTGTCAACACATAAATATCTGATTATTAACGGTTGGCAAAGTATTAATAAGATTACCGATTAGTTGGACAAATTAAGTGCAAGCTACATCACCATTGAAGCACGCTAAAAAGGTTCAAGTCAGTTGTTATGCTCCGCATGATAGTACCTGCAAATGAATGCAACATTCATCAGGTCTAACGACAACAAAAATACACTATTCTACTGTTGTTATTTTACATTGTACCAATATGGAAACAATAATGACCTAATAAAAACTTACCACAAACCGAACACTGTCAAGACTTTCATCGAACCCTTGGAAAACCACTTCCCAATTCACCTTCAAGTTGAAACACCTAACGGCATCTTCAAAGCAACCATATTTATCGCCTTGAATTACATTCCTTTAACAGTGATTTGAAAAACTTTTTATCACAAATTGTAATAGCCATTGGTATTATGTACAATTGAGGCTCAGATAGATTAAGAATCGAAAAAGAGGATCCACCCGCCATGGCTGCAACCTTACCAGGTTACCCTGCCAACGTGCGAGTATATACCCGAAGCCGCAAAACCACACTGGTTGCAACCTACAGGTCGCCTGGCCAAGGTACTGGTTTCTGGAAGCAACATGTTTCAGTTACACAGCTGCAAGCATCCATCATCATCGCCACAGTAATTCAGTCGTAGGAAAAAAGGGCCAACGTCAACGGGCAGAAACCCAAATGATAATTTAGCCCTGAGATCCGCGAATGTAGAGGGCATACCAGATACGTGCGATGGCTGCGACCTGTAAAAAGCTACAGCAGCCTTTTGAATGTCACATACGACAACGATAGAATACATAACTGGGCTCAGATCTGTAAATGAAATGAAGGTCTCAGAAAGAATCTGATACGTTCCTACGTCAACGTGGCTGCAAAGAATCTTGGTTGCATAGTAATAAATCATACTATGCCATCCATTCATTGCCATGCCAGGTTACGGTAACAATTTCATCGACCCATCCGAATTTGCTAAACTCATAACAGTCATCACAGCTCGTTACCATTCCCGTATGTGTACATTAATATTACTATTAATCTAAAAAATGGAGCAGGGCTAAACTAAGCGGGCTGGGCCACAAAAAAAAGGCTAAGAACATGGCCCGGATTTTTGGCAGGAAAATAGGGTCGCAAACGGAGTTGTTTCAAACGTGATTTAATCATATATATAATGGCATGGGATGCGACGTCCCCAAAAACAATGGCACCACGAAGACCAACACAAAGATTAAGAACCAAACAAAGACTGAACAACCGGCATGGCTACGTTAGTGTAAACGGCCTGCCAAGATACAGCCATTGACAGTCCTCAAACAATTCCAGTAGCATATCCTACAATCAAAGAAAACCCGTTCAGTCAATATACCTTTTATTCCATCAACTTAACTTTGGCCCATTTTGACATATTAGGCCAGCAACTTAATTTTCTAATATTACTGTAATAAAATGTTTGATCGGTATTTACAAAGATTTGAGAAAAATATTACTTTTTTAAAATGTGTGAATATAAACCTATGACCTGAAGGCTCCTATTTGAGGTCCGATTAGCAACTTCAGACCAAAACGACACTTTTAAGTAAAGAAAACCTAACCATTAAATGGCTAGGACCATGGTTTTAAATCAACATGTCTCTTCATGGTCCGCCCTACAAAATTTTGTTCTTTTATGTACTATCTCTTATTCTTTGATAACAACGAAAGAAAAACATCTTAAATTTACATTCCTCCAGTAGGAACAAATGTTTTATGCAAAATCCTTAACAAAATAAAATTCAGAATCTAAGACCCTTTATAAAAATGGAAAATGAACTATAATCTACCTGATTCTAAGCAGGAAAGCAGTTGAAAAAATAACTTAGTATTTCAAACCTTATATCCATATCGAGTGGAACAGTGAATATACGTATAAGCGAACCTTGTCATATAAAGTGTTAACCTGCATTCACACACCAACAACAAACACAAATAGAAAAAGCTATCAATTAGTTTACCAAAAAAAAGGCATCATTGTTACCGAAAACCCTAAATCTTAAATCCGGAAAAATTAAATACAATTAAACCAAACCCATAAAAAATTACCTGGTATAATCGGCTCTCAAACCCGTTCATCTAAGAAACAACCATAACACCGGCTTATCCAAGCCAATCATTGTCCGAGAAATCTTTCGGCACCAACAAAACACCAAAATCGAAACCCATGTGACCGGCTGTTACCGAATCTTGAAGGCCAAAAGAAATCCACAAAAAATATGAAGTAACAATCACTATTATTGGTGATGATTAGTGTGTGTGTGTGTGAAAAGAGTACTCCGGAAGATTCTAGCTATATTTTGTGCGTTATATTTTTTTTCTTTTTTGTACATAAAAAGTGGAGCAGGGCTAAACTAAGCGGGCTGGGCCACGAAAAAAAGGCTAACAACATGGCCCGTATTTTTGGCGGGAAAAAGCATAGCAAAACGGTGCCGTTTTCTTCGGGGTTTAATATAAACTTATAATAAGAGTGTCCTTACGTGAAGGATAAGTGTTGTGGCATGTGCAAAAGTAGGGAGTAAGTTAAAGTGTTAAACAAGAAAAAGAGTGAGAGATACACATGTCATGCATATTGGGGAAGTGGTCTTGTTTGTGTAAATGTTAGCAACTTAGAAAGAAAGGTGTAGTAACGAGAATGGCTCGCCGTGCCTACGTGACAGGCTCGCCACCACACCGTGGTGTCTTGCCACAGCTCACCAAACATGATCTCGTCGTCTTAACGACGAGCAAAACTCTCTGAATTGTAACGTTGGAGTGGGACCAAATGAGGAGGAAAACGGTAACATTGTGTTGTGTTATGGAAGTGGTGGAACCCAAATGAGTAAGTTGTGTTGTGTTTATGATAAGGGGTTGTTGAAAGGCTTGTGTTATGGTGATGCAGCACCCCGTGAGAATTATATGACTATCTCAGCAAAGGAAATGAAAGGAAAGGAAGGGGGTAGAATCTTAACATAATAACATAATAGTTGTCGATACATGAGGGGTGGGTCAGCCATAACATAACACATAGTAATAAAACTTGTTTGATACTTTGATTCATCAACCGTCCCCCCACCACAAAATAAAAAAACAGGAGGGAGAGAGAGACTGACTGAAATCTATCTATCTGTCTGTTTATCATGTAAGTCTCCCTTTGTACTTTGTTTTCAACTTACCCACCGACCCGACCCGACCCGACCCGACTTTGTGTGTTGTGTATGTAGATCTTCTTCTTCTTAATTTAATTTAATTTAATTATCAATTCGATTTCTGTTATGATTTGTTTCTTACTTTTGATCCTAATTTAATTTAATTTAATTACTAATTGGAATATTCGAATTATTATCATCTAGGTCATTTCAATTGGGCGAATATTATTAGGTGGAAATTAAGTATTGCTGTTGTCGTTTTAATTATACAACAATACTAAGATTATGTAATATTTGAAGAAAACCAATTTTAAAACTTAACACCTACGAAGGGTTCCAATGTTATTGTGCTCAGAGCCTATACAACATAGCATACTAATGTATATCACAAGACGATGTCTAGAATACCTTTTCACCTAGGGGTCCTTTAGATATCTGAGTTCAGTAATACACAAGCGGGAGAGGACAGTCGAGGATGTGTTGTATGGAAAATTCTATTATATGTGTTGTATGGGATCGATTACGACAACTCAAATAAATAGAATGGAAGTGGCGAAATTTATGGATGCTACGGACCTACGGTGGACTTGTGGTAAGACCATGATTCAAAATGGAACGGGACTAGAATTTGCAATTAGTAATTCGCCCAATTGATATGACCTAACCTAACCTAACAGAAATACTTAATTGGGTGAATTACTAATTGCAAATTCTAGTCCCGTTCCATTTTGAATCATGGTCTTACCACAAGTCCACCTTAGCATCCATAAATTTCGCCACTTCCATTCTATTTATTTGAGTTGTCGTAATCGGTCCCATACAACACATCTAATAGAATTTTCCATACAACACATCCTTGACTGTCCTCTCCCGCTTCTAAAGGACCCCTAGGTGAAAAGGTATTCTAGACATCGTCTTGTGATATACATTAGTATGCTATGTTGTATAGGCTCTGAGCTCAATAACATTGGAACCCTTCGTAGGTATTAAGTTTTAAAATTGGTTTTCTTCAAATATTACATAATCTGGTAACATCATCTATGCTGTACTTGGTTGAACATCCGTTTATATAAAATTTCAGGTTTGTTGACTATCTATTAAGTTGTTAACATTGAAAATCGTTTAGGCATCAAAACTCAAGCACCCTTTTTTACTTTTTTACTCAGTTTCTTGGTCTCTTTTATTTCATTTTCTAGAGCAATTTCTTCAGTGTAATTTGATCGACTTGTTATGACAATTTGATTAGGTTTATTAAGTACCACATTGGGGATTTGGCAGTGTTTCAACATTCCTTGTTATATATTTGCGCATGGTTAGCAATAAGCTAAGATTTTTTGTTAAAAAGATATATGTGGTGTTAACTATGGGTGACGGTATAAATTGCCAACATAAACCATGTTTGCTTTTTAGTCGACATTGCACGGATACATGTGCCCTTGCATTCTAATTGTGTCTGCTATTTTCAAATCAAGAGAAGAAAACTTCTCTTTCTTCTGAAATTTCATCGCAGCTAATGTTCCCGTGTATTAATTCCAACTTCTTTTATAGTTGCAGGCAATAACATTTTCTTGAGGTGAATACAGAATTAAAGAACCACCCACAACCTCATTTGAATCTGTCAGATGGCTGAGAAAGCATGTGTGAAGCGCCTTCAGAAGGAATATAGAGCACTTTGTAAAGTATGCCTTCTTTCGTTCCATCATGTTTTTTGGGATCTGTTATACTTATATGACTAGTTGGCCTTGCTCCCATTTTGTTGATCCATGTATTTATACGTATATTAATAATATTATATTAATTATTTAACGTGACAATTTTTTCTCTTGACTTAGCTTAGTGTTAGATCTTGTCATCTTGTATTAATTGCCAACCATGCGAAACAAATGGGTTATCAGTATTCTAGTCCATTATAGTTTAAAATATTGATGGAACACGTAAAATCCGTCAATGTTTTTTAAGGAAGAGTTTTGTGTTTTATTTTGAAAGGAGAAACATTTGCCACTGACTATGTCAAAGAAATTTCTATGTAAATTACTTTTGGACGTATAAAGCAAACAGAGAAAACTATCTCAGAAGAATAATCTATTTGCCCTCGTCTTCAACATAGTGATTCTACTAATTATAAACTTGTTTTGAAGCTATTCTGTCAGTTTGGGTAAAAGGATATACCTTTAGTATGTATTTTACACTGAGCCACCTTATTTTTTTCAAGACTGAATGTCTGATAATAGCCCTAAAGTGTTCTTTGCATATTGTACAGAGACATGGAGCTATTGCTCTTATCAGTTTGCATTTTTCCAAATAGTAGGACGTATTTATAATATTAAGTAGTGTTTTATGTTTTAATTGATTTTTGTCAATTATCTAATTTCTTATTTCACCATCAAACAATCTGAAATACTTGACTGATCTTTTCCCCTATTCATGTATAGGAACCTGTTTCACATGTTGTTGCTCGGCCTTCCCCAAATGACATTCTTGAGTGGCGTAAGTTGCTTATGCAAGCCTCTATTTTTTTTCATCATTTCATAATCCTTATGATCATCAGGTCTCTGTTTGTATTATTTGTATATATAATATAGGTGTTTGCCTATATGAGACCTGGCGAATGGGTAGTAAGTAGATAAATGACTGTGAGTAGTCTCTCAAATTATATCACCACTATTTTTTTTGAGTGGTGACTATTGTCCTTGTGGAAATCATTCCCATTCACTTTGAATTTACAGTTTTACAGATTTTGTGTACAGTTTTTTTTCCCTTGCGTAACCATGGTTTCCGATTTTTGACCAACTAATCACGAGGTTTGACCCAACCGCCAAACAGACCCAAACCTGGTAAAGCCCTCCCTTTTCAGGAGGTTGGCGTGGCCACTCAGGGTTGTTTGCACCTAGCCGGAATTGAACCTAAGACCTCTCACATTTTAGTGATTATAGTCACAAGCCTTTTGCCACGAGGCCACCTTTGAGTGGTAAATTTAGTGTACAGTCACGTTGTAGTTGAACTTATGCAATCAATTGTGTGGGGCATATATAGCTTTGGAAGAGATGTTAGTTGTTCAAATGCATTTCTAGAGTTCTTTGTATGAATTAAAACGTATACATCAATACTTAATGATTAATGTTTTTTTGGTGGGCCAAAAATGGATGATGACTTTCATATTTATACTTGCTGTGATGCTGTCATTCTGTCTTTCAGAATATTCCTCTTTACATGTATGTGATATTACTTTATGTTTTCAGATTATGTATTGGAAGGAAGCGAAGGAACACCTTTTGCAGGTTGGTTTACCTATTCCGTTTGTCATTCCTCACTGTTCCCTGTAAATTTTTTAGCTTACTCTTTGTATCACCTGATTCAAGTTCTAATCTTGCTCATTAAATACTTTAGGTGGATATTACTATGGAAAAATCAAGTTTCCTCCAGAATATCCTTTCAAACCTCCTGGAATTAGGTAATTAAAGAGCATGACATTGGATTTCATGATTACTATTGGATATTTGCGGGTCAATGGCTTCTAATTCTTCTGATTGACTTGAAAATTTGATTTACTTTCTTGTAGCATGACCACTCCCAATGGGCGGTTTATGACACAAAAGAAAATCTGCCTGTCAATGAGTGATTGTAAGTCTTCGCATTAATTTGAATGAATACAGTTACATTTTTTTTTAAATCTCCACCCTGAGTACCATTCCTTTTATTTTTTTTCAAGTCCATCCAGAAAGTTGGAACCCAATGTGGTCGGTGTCAAGGTAAAAAAATCATCTTGCATATCATACGTTTATGCTTATTATATTTACTAATATTACTATTTGTTTATTATATTTGACACTGTTATTGCTCATATTTCAACTTCTGCTCAACATTTTTTTTTCATTCATCATGCAGTATCCTTACGGGGCTCCTCTCCTTCATGGTGAGTATTGTGTGGTTCATTGTCGATTATAAAGGGAAGTAAGGAACTGTTTGACTTGAACATTTCAGTTTTTCATCTTATGTTTCTTTTACACCCATCAACTTCGCATTTCATATATTTTTGCCGTCTTCCCTGCAACTTTAAATGGCACCAGCTAGTCTGCTTGGTTCATTAATCCTATAGTAGGGACAGCATGCCTAGGTTTTTAAGTGGCAGTTCTAATCGTAAAATGTTGTTGCGATGCACCTTGAAACATTGTTGGGTGACATTTCGACAAGATATTGTTAGAAAACATAGTTCCGTTGGTATTTGAAGTCATCTGTAAAATGCTGCATCCTGGTTCTTTATCATTCTTACTTTCATGCAGATGGACACCAGTCCTACCACCGGTAGTGTAAATACTACTGTGGCAGAGAAGCAACGTCTTGCAAAGGCATCTCTGGCTTTCAATTGTAAAAAGTGAGCTCAATAGTTCATATAGATAAACTTGCATGGTTGTTAACACCCTTTCTAATAATCTTTTTATTCTCCAATTTTTTGTTGACAGCGCAACATTTAAGAAAATTTTTCCAGAGTATGTGGAGAAGTTTGAACAGCAGCGACTCGCTGAGCAGCCAATTGTTGAAGAGAAACCTGTGGTTGCACGTAAACCTTTCTCAGAAGACAAAGAAGTAGAAGCTAAATCTGCGACGTTGGATAGGAGATACCTTGCATGAACATCATCAGGCCATGAACCAAGAATGAGAAGAAGAGCCAAAAAGAAAGCAGCCGTTGTTTTCGAGAGAGAATCCATTTTGGAACAAGTGACTGTGTGTAGAAGTGAGAGCATATGTAGTAGAGGTTTGATTTGGTTTTTGTTTTGTAGTATTATACTTATTAAGATCTGAATGTAGCTAGTGAGATCATGTGCTGGATCTTTGACTGATACGTATTCAAGATGAAGAGTTTCAGTGTGATCACATGATAGAGCATGTGATAATATAATATATCAGCACCTTTGTTCGAGTGTGTCTGACTTTGTGAATATTTAACAATGCAGTTGCAGCATGTAATTGTTTAAAAAAAGGTGCATTGCATTGGTAAGTGACGGATTCCTTATTTCCTTCCTTATATTTTGAACATCCGGTGTCAGCGCGTAGGATCCAAGGTAACTCTACCTAGTTTTCTAAAGCTCAAAATGTCATGACACGTTATTGTTGAATGTGTTGTTCTTTTAGGTTGTCAGGCAGCTGTTGACGAAAAAGAAAATTATTTTAAGATGATCGACTAGTCGGTTAGTATAGCAAAATATTTTGTTTTATTTCTTTTAAGTCGCAACGACCCTATAAGTGTTTGATAATCTTGGTTTTAAATTATCCTATAGTTATTTTATTTCTTTTAAGTCGCAACGACCCTGTAAAAATGCATTATTAGATATTATGTTACGGCTTATATCAGTAAAAATGCATAAAGAAGGATCAATTCATTAAGATGTGATTTAGCTCTTAAGTATATTTCTGCTAACTAAATGAACCCAAACAATGCCGTGATACCTTAACCTTACAAAATGGTCAAGACCAGGGACGGAGCCATGATTTAAAGTTGAGGAGTGCCGACTTCACTTCAAAATACTAATGATAGTTATTACCGAGTATATACAACTAAAATCACCATGTCCGGTAGTTTGAAGTGGGTTTGGGTTGCGGCTGTCATTAGGATATAAGGTTATGAACAACATCGTCACTTAAAATCGTTCAATTTTTTTCTTATATTGTCCATGATTTAACTTAGAAGCTTAGAAGCTATGTAAGAGTAAAAACTCTTGTCTATTAGTAACTAAGATCCTCATTTCATACAAATTTTTAAGGGAAAAATTCCGAAAATAGACCAGTCGCTGTTGGGAACACGTTTTGTAATATTTCAAGTATTGATCATTTGTAATAGGTTGCTTAGGCCTTTAGGTTTGTTATTAGGCCCAGCCCGTGTAGAAGGCCCATGGGTTGTGTCGTTTTATCATTTATTATTGTTATGTATGTATTAAGTTAAGTATGTTGGGCTAGTAGCCCATTCTCTTGTAAAACTATAAATACCCCTCCCATTCAAGGGAAGGGTGTTGGTTGATGAATTCATAATATTGTTCCTAAGTGTGTGTTATCATCTCCCTTCCATCTCTTTCTCTCTCTAACTTTCTCTCTCTAGATTTAGTAGGTAATTAGTTGGTAATTAGTGGTAGCTTAATTCACTAAAGTATAAAACAACAAGTGGTATCAGAGCCTAGGGGTAATTTAGGTTGTTAGAAGGTTAGATCTAAGAAAAATTAAGAAATCCGAATTGTTAGTGTTCATCCGAGTTGTTACTGTTCGTCAGAGATATATTCATCGAATTTTTGTTCATCGAAGATTATTTGATCGAATTTGTACGTTCATCGAACTATTGATTATTCACCAAGTTAGGTGATATAATCGAACTTCTGGGTTAATCGAACTTCTTGATCGAACTTTCGTAACCAAAATTTCACTAGTTGAACTTCGATTTAGTCGAACTTCCGATTAGTTGAACTTTGTTTAGGCGAATTTCAGATTAGTCGAACTTCAGATTAGTCGAACTTTGCTCTAGTCGAATTTCAAATTAGTCGAACTTTGATGATCGAATTTCACTAGTCGAACTTTTGTTTAGTCGAACTTCCGATTAGTTGAACTTTGATTAGTCCAATTTCAGATTAGTCGAACTTTGTTTAGGCGAACTTCAGATTAGTTGAACTTTGATTAGTCCAATTTCAGATTAGTCGAACTTTGTTTAGGCGAACTTCAGATTAGTTGAACTTTGATTAGTCCAATTTCAGATTAGTCGAACTTTGTTTAGGCGAACTTCAGATTAGACGAACTTTATTAGTCCAATTTCAGATTAGTCGAACTTTGTTTAGGCGAACTTCAGATTAATCGAATTTTGTTAGTCCAATTTCAGCAGTCGAATTTTAGGAGCCAAACAACTTTGATAGAACAAGTGTTTAACCGAACAATTAATTGATTCTTATCTAATCTTCACACAACAACCGTCTTTATCCTTTGAAGATCCTTAACCGTCACAAGCTACTAC
This sequence comes from Artemisia tridentata subsp. tridentata, assembly GCA_021014915.2. Lineage (NCBI taxonomy): Eukaryota > Viridiplantae > Streptophyta > Magnoliopsida > Asterales > Asteraceae > Artemisia > Artemisia tridentata. The sequence continues at coordinate 2,197,519 of CP139504.1, read as the reverse complement.
ACGATGTCTCAACCACCACACTTTAATTACTACTACCAGCTACAGCAATATCCTCAGCAACAACAATACTCTCAACAACAACAACAATTTCCTCAACAATATCCACAACATCATGCATATGTGCAACAACATCAATTCAATCTTCCACCACAACTATCTCCACAACAAATAATGCAACAAAATTACCTTCAGAACAATCCTTCAGTGTCCAGAGAACCTCACTGGTTTCATAAGATGTGTGAAGCTATAAGCAGTCAGCAATCTCGTCATGAGGCTGGAAATCAAGACACTCCACCCATGTTAACACCAGGAAACTACGTGCAGTGGGCAAGCAGGTTTCTCCGATTCATTGAACTCCGCAAACCCCATGGACCGTATTTGAAGCATGTCATCACTGTGAGGCCCTTTCCAGAACCAGTAATTGTTGTTCCAGCTACTCCTGAAAGAGAAGAAACATCCACTCCTATTGCTGTTTCCAGCTATACAACTGAACAAGTTTTACAACAAGAAGCAAATGGAATGGCAATGGCATTCATTCTTCAGGGAATTCCAAATCCCATCTATCGAAGTGTTGATGCTCAGAAGACTGCTAAGGACATGTGGGAGCATGTGCATCTTCTGATGGAAGGAACAGAGCTCAATCAGGAAGATCTTGAATCAAAATTGTACATGGAATTCAACAATTTTATTATGGAACCGGGAGAGACAATCGAATCATACTACCACCGTTTCACCAATGTTGTTAACGACCTTGATCGTCATGACATGAAGTTTCCAAGGATTGCAATCAACTCCAAATTTCTGGGATGCCTCGGTCCCGAATGGCAGAAATATGCAACGTTTGTTAGGCAATCGAAGAAGATTGGTGAGATCAAATATGGATTGATTTATGATTTTCTCAAACAACATCAATCAGAAGTGGACAAAGAAGTTGCAGCAAGAGGAGGTTTCATACCAGGACCACAACCTAATTCGCTTGCACTAATGGCTCAACCAAACTTCTCTCTACCGTCTCAGGAATTTGGAAACTCATCTTATCAACCAAGCTTTCAACCTCAAAACCAACTTGTCCCATATGAACCACCATCTCTACAATCAGGCAACCAATTGGTAACATATCAAAACACTGATTCCAACTTTTACACCAACAGTGAATATGATGAAGAAGAAGAAGCTTTCAGTTCCCTCAATGAAGCATTTGGGTTGATTGCTAAAGCGTTTGGTAAATTCACAAACAAATCAAACAATCGCCTTCGCTCATCTTCAAACACAAGGAATCAGGCAGTGGTTAATGATGGTCGGGTAGAAATTCAGAACAGATCATCGGGAAGGTTTGGATCAGGGAACAGAGGAGGATATGGGTCACAAAGGTTTCAAGCTGGAGAACAAAGGTTTCAGTCTGGGGGTAATAGGAATTATATGGGGGCAGATCAGAACAGGAATCAATTGACTGGAAAAGAATCAAAAGGCATTGCAAATACCTCAGTTACATGCTACAACTGTGGAGGGAATGGTCATATGGCTAATGCATGTCCGAAGCCTCGAACCATGGGCAGTGCATATCACAAAGAAGCTCTCTTGATGGCACTTAAGGATGAGAAAGCAAGCTTGATGAATGTGAAAGAAAACAGCTTCATGGCAAATGCAGACTCAGAAGATGATATGGAGGATCTTGAGGCAAACGCAGCTGTCATGCTCATGGCTAATATGCAGGAAATGAATACATCCGAGACAGGCCCGGTCTACGATACTGACGGTCTTTCTCAGGTACTTGATCCACCATGTTTACTACATGAGATTGCTTCACCTTCCGCATCTTCATTCTCAAATGAACATTCTGTTCAAAATGATTCATCATTCTCATCTTCTTTAGATAATCAAATCAACACTGATATATCATTTGATGATGATAGAACAGTTGTCTCATTTGATGATCTAATAGAAGATGACAATCATGATCAGATTGAACAGAATGAGAATTTGAATGATCAAGATTCGGAGCTTCAGGCCTTAATCATGTCCACCCAATCACAAATTGAAAAATGCAATGAAATCAATACAAATCTGAAAGAAAAGATTGCATTGTTAACTAAGGACAATGAGTGCTATAAACAACAACTTTCTGGATATCAAAACCAAGAAAAACGAGAACAATCTTTTGAAATCGCTTTCCAAAAAGAATATGTCAAAGTTCAAGATTTGCAAAACCAAGTACGTGAATTAACCAATTCTAAGGCGGAGCTTATCTCTCAAAAAGAAAAGGATCAATTTGAATTCAAAAAACAAATTGATGCTTTAACTTCTGAGTTGTTAAAAACTCAATCAGAGCTTTCAACATCTCAGCAGGATCTTCTTGACGAAAAGCAAGCCACAAAGAAACGTGTTGACTCATATCTTGAGGAAATTCTGGATCTGGAAACCAAACTCAAAGATTTTCAAAATGTTGTGTATAAAACGGGTAATTCTGTAACACAAATTCAAAAACTAACTGTGAAACCAAGTCCTAAAGGAGTAAGTTTTGCACTTGGAAGTGACACACCCCGTAATTCACATAAAGCACTCAAAGATAATCCTAAGTTATACAATGCAACATTTTTGTTAGATGATTCCTTTCAACGTGTTGTTATGCATTCTATTGATGAAGAAACTGATTTTCTTGCAAACGAGATTGAGGGTCGATCAAAGTCACAAAACGAATTTTCAAGAGTACATTACGATTATAATGAACGACCTCACATAAGCAAATCATTTGTGCCACCAAAAGATAAACCAGAACAAACGCTGATACGTACCTCAGATCAAATATATCATCTCTCCCAAAATGATGCACATCTCGACAATTATTTGACAGAGAATGATGTTGATCCTCAAATGCCTCCAGCTTTTAAAATTGTCAAACATTTTGAGACATTTATGGAAGACATCAAATTTTTAGAAAATGAAATTGCGTTTAATTCTAAAATCACTGTCTCTTCTTTTTTCTCTCATGTGGAAAAAGAAAAGATAGAAATTCTTCAAAAGAAAATTTTACCTCATGTCAAACACTTGAAGAAATGTGCATCACAATGGGAAGAAGATCTAGTTGACGAGGTTCTATCAATGAAGAATATTTTCAAAGCAAAAGACTCCAAAATTCAAAAACAAAAACTTCAAAAGAAGAATTTGGAAAAAGAAAATGATCGACTCTTGCAAAATATTCTTTGTTGTGATGTTGTTTCTGTGTTGATGAATGCACTTTATGAATCTGGTAATGAGTGTCTTATGCAAAATCATGTTGTTGATACTAAGATGTTGCAAATCGAAATTAAGAATCTAGTGAAAGAGAATGATGATTTTCGACAAATCAACAATGATGTGGAAAACAAAGTTTTTAATCTTCAAAAAAGGCTTGATTGGTGTCAAACTCAAAGTATTGAATTTGAACAAAAATTTCAACATCTCATAGGGTCTTTATCATTTCAAAACAGTCATGTTCCTGAAAAATATAAGGAAACAAAGGCTTTCTTAAGACTTAAACTGTTTCAAAATGAAAAGGAACTCGATGAAATTCTTCAAAACAGGAATGACACAGTCCGCCTTAACAGAAAAATCGATTCACAAAATCAAGAATTCCAACACATCATTGTTGATCTGAAAAAGAAAATCAAAGTTTTAGAAACAGGCAAAAACAAAGTTGATAAGACTGTACCAAGGATGCAAAAAGTAGACAGCGCCCCTAAGAATGCATCATCAAATATAACCACTAATGCTCTTACTTCACCTTCCACAGGATTAGTTGAACCATCTAAGGATAGAAGATCCAAGACCACCAAGAGACCAAAGAAGACTAGTATCTGGCTACCTAAGAGTGGAACATCTAAGAGTGGAGAAGTAGAAGTTAATGCATCTAGTGAGAATAAAACGCATGTTATGTCTAAACTAGAATCTAGCTTGGCTAAGTGTAATTCTACAAAAGATGTAATGAATGCTGAATCTTTACCAGTTATGAATGATTTTAATGCTTCTTGTGTGTTTTGCCATACTCATATCTTATCTGGTACTCATCAAAACTGTGTTGCTAAAACTTTGCTGAAGAGAAAAGCACAACGAACTAGTGGCCTCACTAAGTTTAACCTAGCTGCCAAATCAATTTTAGGGACTCCACCACTAGCAGTTTCAAAGCAGACCATAGTTGCACCCATCACTAATCACAAAAAGAACAAATTACCTAGCTCATTCCTTAGGAAGAAAGCAGAAAGTAGTAGGAAATGGCAACGTTGGCTAGAGAACACAACATATTTTAAATGGGTACCTAAAATACTTAACTCATGTGCTTCTAACCCAACGGGTCCATCCGTTACTCCATCTGTTTCTACTAATTGTGGTGCAGGTGGTTCAAATCGTTCTTTGGATTGTTGATAGCGGCTGTTCCCGACACATGACCGGCAATCTCAAGCTTCTCCAAAACTTCGTTGCTAAGTTTATAGGAACGGTCAGGTTCGGGAATGACCACTTCGCCGCAATCATGGGTTATGGCGACTATGTAAATGGGAACATCGAAATAAGTCGTGTGTATTATGTTGAAGGTCTGGGTCACAATTTATTCTCGGTTGGTCAATTCTGCGATGGAGACTTAGAAGTAGCATTTAGGGAGAAAACCTGCTTTATTCGTGATCTTCAGGGGAATGATCTGATGAAAGGAAAACGGGGAACTAGTCTTTACACCATCTCTTTTGAAGGAATGACAGCTTCGACTCCTATATGTTTACTCTCCAAGGCTCATCCCACGAAAGCATGGTTATGGCATAAACGCTTGTCTCATCTTAATTTCAAAACCATGACCGACCTGGCTAAGAAAAAATTGGTAGATGGTTTACCAAAATTCAGATATGCCAAGGATCATCTGTGTTCTGCATGTGAACAGGGAAAAAGTCACAGAGCACATTTTCCACCAAAAACAGAACATAGCACAGACCACGTCCTACAACTGCTTCATATGGATTTGTGTGGTCCAATGCGGGTTCAGTCTGTAAATGGGAAAAGATATATTCTGGTAATAGTGGATGACTACTCAAGATGGACATGGGTATATTTTCTCCGCACAAAAGATCAAGTTCCGTCTATAGTTACCACGTTTCTCACAAAGATTCAAGTGCAAGTCCGCAACACCGTCAGAATCATTCGTACCGACAATGGCACTGAATTCAAAAACCAAATTCTTCGGGAATTTACAGAGAAACATGGGATTGTTCACCAAAATTCTATAGCTCGCACTCCTGAACAGAATGGCGTAGTTGAACGACGAAACCGTACGCTTGTGGAAGCAGCTCGAACTATGTTGATCAATGCCCAATTGCCAGATTATCTTTGGGCTGAAGCTGTTAACACTGCTTGCTACACTCAGAACCGCGGCATGATCACCAAAAGACATAACAAAACTCCATATGAGCTCATACATGGCAGAAAACCCAATATCAACTATTTCCATGTCTTTGGAGCTTTATGTTACCCAAAGAATGATAAAGATGATCTTGGTAAATTGAAGGCAAAAGCAGATATAGGGATATTTGTTGGTTATTGTGAGAACTCCAAGGGATACAGAATTTGGAATCGTCGGACCGGAGACATTCAAGAGACGATACACGTTAATTTCGATGAACTCACTGAAATGGCTTCTGAGCAAGACCGCTTGGAACCCGCAAACAACCGTTTGAACTTCCCAGAATCTTCAGCTGAACCGTTACCTTTCAAAAGGAAAGATCTGGAAGATCTGTTTGCTCCTCTGTTTGATGATAGTTTGATTAACAGTGCGTCAGAGGCTTCCACAAGTTCCGCTGCTCAACAACTCTCAAATCAAGCACCTGATCCATCAGCATCTACCTCTACAGTAGTTGCTGACGATGCACCACAATCTGAACCATCTTCATCCATAGATAAAACACCTCAACCAGCAGTTGAAGATTCTTCTCCCATTTCTAACCAAGTTCCACCACCATCAGACTTTGACGGAAATGCATTTTTCAACCCATTTGCTCCACCCCCAACCATTCCCGAACCAGGAGAATCTTCCTCGAGCAACATGGAACCGTCAAATCTGAATAACAACATTCAACACTACCCATCTACTCATAAATGGACAAGGGATCATCCGTTAGTTAATGTGATTGGCAATCCAGATAAACCAGTTATGACACGACAGAAACTCCACACAGATGGTGAAACTTGCATTTACGCTCTCACCGTTTGTCAAGCTGAACCGAAAAATATCAAAGAGGCCATGACTTATGATAATTGGATTGAATCAATGCAAGAGGAGTTGGATCAGTTCAAAAGATTGGAAGTCTGGGAACTCGTTGAAAAACCTGATGGAGTTTATGTTGTGGGCTTAAAATGGATTTGGAAAAATAAGTTGGATGCAGAAGGCACGGTTATTCGTAACAAGTCTCGGTTGGTTGCTAAAGGGTTTTGTCAAGAGGAAGGAATTGACTTCGAGGAATCTTTTGCACCAGTGGCTAGGCTTGAGGCAGTTAGAATGTTCCTGGCATACGCGGCTCATAAGAACATCGCCGTTTACCAAATGGACGTGAAGACAGCATTCCTGAACGGACAACTTCGTGAAGAGGTGTATGTATCACAACCTGACGGCTTCGTGGATCCAGAACATCCTAATCACGTATACAGGCTTAAGAAAGCTCTCTACGGCCTTAAACAAGCCCCGAGGGCCTGGTACGACAAACTTTCAGCATTCCTTATTGCTAATCATTTCACTAAAGGCTCTGTAGACCCGACTTTGTTTATACAAAAACACGGGGAGGACATTCTCATCGTACAAATTTATGTGGATGACATCATTTTTGGGTCTACCCACAAAAAGTACTCAAATGCTTTTGCAAAACTTATGAAACAAAACTTTGAGATGTCCATGATCGGTGAATTAAACTTTTTTCTAGGATTACAAGTTCACCAATCACCTCGTGGTATATTCTTGAGTCAGTCTAAATATGCACAAGAGATATTAAAAAAGCATGGCATGACATCTAGTGACACCTATAACACCCCTATGTCCTCCTCATCCCCGAAGCTAGATGCTGACATTCATGGGAAACCCACTGATCCTACAAATTATCGTAGCATAATTGGGTCTCTCATGTATCTCACCGCTAGCAGACCGGATGTTGTATTTGCCACATACCTATGTTCACGCTATCAGTCTAACCCAACAGAAAGACATTTATCTGCTGTTAAAAGAATCCTTAGATACATTAAGGGAACCATTAATTTGGGGATCTGGTATCCAAAGGATTCTGGTTTTGCACTAACTGCTTTTTCAGATGCGGATCATGCGGGATGTATTGATACAAGAAAGAGCACATCCGGTGGTGTTCAATTCCTAGGTGATAAGCTGGTGTCCTGGCAGTCAAAGAAGCAAGATTGCACGTCTCTATCATCCACGGAATCAGAATATGTAGCCATGTCTGCCTGTTGTGCTCAAATCATTTGGATGCGATCACAATTGATGGATTATGGTTACATATTCAACAAAATCCCGATGTACTGTGACTCCAAAAGTGCTATCGCTATCTCGTGCAACACCGTGCAACATTCCAAGTCCAAACACATCGCTCTCAGATATCACTTCATCAAGGAGCATGTGGAGCAGGGTACCGTTGAGCTGTATTTTGTGGGAACGGAACACCAATTGGCGGATCTTTTCACGAAGGCTTTACCTCATGATCGTTTTGTGAAACTGGTTCACCAAATTGGAATGAGATGCCTGACTCCTCAAGAATTAGCGAATTTCCTCAAAATCAACTAATCGGGTCATGATCTCTCACTATCTTGTCTATATATTTGTTAAAAAAAAAAAAAAAAAAAAAATAAAAAAAAAATAATAATAAAAAAAATAAAAAAAAAATAAATAAATAAATAAATAAATAAAATAAAATGTGCAAAGGATTGATCTTAATCAAAATATGTTTTTTACCAATTGTTTCAAAGTTTAAAATTTTTCCACAATATCACATATTTTGAGGGGGAGAAACTTTTGCACATTTATTCATAAAATTCTTCGTCATCTTTCTAAATCATCGTATATTGTTTGTCATCAGCTTACGTTAACCATGGACTTAATATAAAAAGAAAAGCAAAGTTAAAAGGTTAAATATGTAACATGGAAAAGAAAAAAAAAAAAAGAAGGACAATAACAGTCAATTCGTGTAAACTCAACTCTATATAAACACTACTCATTGACTTATGTCAAATTCTTATCACTATCAAAAATACAAAGTCCCTTTTCTTCACAATACACGCGCGCCTCAATTTAATCCTTCATATCTCTACATTCGACTATTTTGCTTTAAAAAGTAAGTCTTTCATTTGATTACTTTGCATAGGTTTTGGAGCGAACTGTGGTACTGATTCATTGTTAGATTTATATTAGATTGTGAATCTGATTTAGGGATTATGCTTGTGCTTATTATTTTTGAGAGATAATTGATTTGTATGCTTATTGTTGTGTGTTAATCTGTTTGTGTCATAGTTGATTCATGTTTAAGCGTTCAAATGAATAATCGAATTTTATTGTGATAATCGAACTATAGTCGAACTTTTGGAGTAATCAATGTTTAGGACTGATCTCCGAGTTAGGAGTATTATGTCTGATTTTGATCGAACTATGAACGAACTTCGATTTAGTCGAACTTCGATTTAGTCGAACTTCGAATTAGTCGAACTTTGATTTAGTCAAACTTCGATTTAGTCGAACTTCGATTTAATCGAACTTTGATTTAGTCTAACTTCGATTTAGTCGAACTTCGAATTAGTCGAACTTTGATTTAGTCGAACTTCGATTTAGTCGAACTTCGATTTAGTCGAACTTTGATTTAGTCGAACTTCGATTTAATCCAACTTCGAATTAGTCGAACTTTGATTTAGTCCAACTTCGATTTAGTCGAACTTCGATTTAATCGAACTTCGAATTAGTCGAACTTTGATTTAGTCCAACTTCGATTTAGTCGAACTTCGATTTAGTCGAACTTTGATTTAATCGAACTTCGAATTAGTCGAACTTCGATTTAGTCCAACTTCGATTTAGTCAAACTTCGATTTAGTCGAACTTTAATTTTTAGTCTAACTTCGATTTAGTCGAACTTTGATTTTTAGTCGAACTTCGATTTAAGTCGAACTTCGATTTTTAGTCGAACTTTGATTTTTAGTCGAACTTCGATTTAGTCGAACTTCGATTTAGTCGAACTTTGATTTTTAGTCGAACTTTGATTTATTGTCGAACTTTGATTTAGTCAAAATTTGGTTTAATCAAACTTTGGTTTAATCAAACTTTGGTTTAATCAAACTTTGGTTTTTGATCAAACTTTGGTTTTGATTAAATTATGGTTTTGATAGAACTTTGGTGTGATCAAACTTTGGACTAATAGAAATTTGGTGTGATCGAATTTTGGACTGATCGAATTTTATTCTTGTGTTGTTTGGTCGAATTTTTTGCATGATCGAATTTTAGCGAACTGAACTTTGCTTGCATTAAAAGAATATGATCAAACTTTAGTTGATTGAATTTTTGTTTTTTGATCAAATTTAGTTTTGTCGAACTTTAGTTTGATCAAATTTAGTTTAGTCGAACTTTAGTTGATCAAATTTTGTTTAATCAAATTCCGTTTGATCGAACTTTCTTTGATCAAATTTAGTTTAGTCGAACTTTAGTTGATCAAACTTTGTTTAATCAAATTCTGTTTGATCGAACTTTCTTTAATCAAATTCTGTTTGATCGAACTTTCATTGATCAAATTTAGTTTAGTCGAACTTATGGTTGATCGAACTTTATTTAATCAAATTCTGTTTGATCGAATTTACTTTGATTGAATTTTGTTGAAGCAAACCTTGTGTGATCGAATTTCAGTTAATCGAATTTTGATTAACTGAACTTTGATTGAATGAATTTTGATTAACTGAACTTTGATTAATCAAATTTTGATGAACTGAACTTTGTGTGAGCAAATTTTGATTAACTGAACTTTGTGTGAGCAAATTTTGATTAACTGAACTTTGATTGATCGAATTTTGATTAACTGAATTTTGTTTGATCGAATTTCGCTTGATCGAATTTGCTTAATCGAATTTTGATTAACTGAACTTTGATTGATCGAATTTTGATTAACTGAACTTTGTGTGATCAATTCTTGATTAACTAAACTTTGATTAATCAAATTTTGATTAACTGAACTCTGTTTGCTTGTACATGACTGATGGAATCTTTGATTGATCAAACAATTAATTTTTTCTTCGAAGTTCAGAACTGAGTATGCAATAATGGATGAGTAACTAAGTAACTTTGGCTGTTATGAAGAAAAAATCATATATTGAATTATGTTTACTGGATGAGTTAGTTTCTATCTGTGCTGTACATCATGTATCCTTATGCTCTGCTGTTCAGAAGTTATATGTGCATCAAGGTGTTTGTTACTTAAGTGATGATGCTAGATTATGTGATTAGTGATGAAAAGTGTTCTATTGCTTAATTGTCTGAACTTGTGTCTATATGATGATAAGCAATTTAACATACAAAGGGCATATCTAACATATTCACTAACAATCATAATATATGCTCTTGCGTATTGTTGAATGTTTGTGTTATGCAGTCAAAACATGTCACGTGCATTATCTCAAGCATCACACACATCCAAGAAGGCCACTCAAGCTACGGAAAAGCCTAAGATCGTTCGTTGCAATTCAAGAGTTGACTTCGATAATCTCAAGTGTCATCCGTCATGTCAAATCATCGCAGAAATCCTTGCTAGACACTTCATTCGTCCTGCTTTAACCAAGACAGCAAGTGTTCCAATGGTTTTTCTTAATCAGTTCTGGGAATCAATGACAGTCAACAAAGACCAAACATCTATCACTGTCACTCTGGATGCTCTAGAAATCACATACACAGTTGACACTCTGAGGGCCGTTCTTGAGCTACCCAAGGAAAACTCAGGGAACTTTGAGAAGTTTCAAAATAACCCAACATTTCAAGAGATGGCAAGAACTCTAGAAATGCTGGGATATGATGAATCAACTGAAGTAATGTCTTCAATCTATAAAGTTGAAAGAAAGTTTTTTCCACAACCTTGGTTAACAATGTTCGGCATCATTAATCAATGCATCACTGGAAAAACCACCGGCGTAGATAAACCAAGATTTGAAAACCTGCAGTTTTTCTGTGGTATTGTCAACACAAAACATCTTAACTTTGCACAGTATATCTGGGATGACATGATCTTTCAATGCAAGAAATTCCAAGAGAGCACTAAAGATTCATATATCCCTTTTCCTCGTTTCACCAAACTCCTCATCGCTCGTGTTTTGAAAAAACACCCAGAGTTACAACGTCCAAATTCTGAGCAGATGCATACCGAACAACATGATCATGTCCTCACTCGCCTCAACATCCAGATGACCGATACAGACAAACAAGGTGCTCCAATCCCTGATTATTTCTTGAGTGAAGAAATTAGGAACACAGCAGCTTATCTTACATATGACAAAGCATTTAAGGCTCAGAAAGTGGGGTTTGCTCAGAAAAAGGAAGTATTATCCAAAGGATCAAAGTCTAAAGGGAAGAGTCATTCACTCCCAGATCGAGCCACTATCTGCAGATCCAAGAAAGCTGAAACTGCAAAGAAAGGAAAACAAGTCACCAAAGCTTCATCAGCATGGCAACTTCGTGATGAATCAAGTGATGAAGGAAATGACGATAATGTTGGGATAAAGAAGGTCAAAGCACAGAAGGGGCTTGAAAAGCTGAAATCTATTATGGGTCCATCTGATGAGAAACTTAAACAAGGCAAGGGCAAGTCCATCAAAGCAACAGATGTTAGTTTTTCACCGATTCGACCAAATGTAAGCTCAGAAGAAGAAGGTGACGAATCAGATCAACACACTTATACCCCATCAGGTTCTGAAGCTGAAGCATCAGATGATGACAGACAAAGTGAAGATGATGAAGACAAAGATGAAGAAAGTGACAAGGATAGCAAAGACATCAGTGTGAACAACGATGAAAGTGATGATAAAGATGAATCTGAAGATGACCAAGATAATCCAGGTGCTCAACCACACACAACCATTCTTCAATCACCACCTACATCTTCAGTGGCTCAATCATCAACTGCCATAAGTCAGCTAGAAAGTAAACTGAATCAAGTATTGAGTAATCAAGAAGCCCGTGAAAAGGAATATCAAGAAACTAAACAGAAATTGTCGAGTCTTCAGGAGCAGGTGAACAAACATTTACTGAAGTGTGATAACGTTGATTTGAAAAAGGAAGTTGCTGAACTGGTTCCAACTGAGGTCTTCAAGACTCTTCAAGAGGCATTTCCTGACATGCTCAACAACTATGCCAAGAAGAATCTGGAGGAGGTTGTGGCAAAGTTGATGCAGACAATACCAATCACTATCAGGACGTTACCTCCACAACCATCTGGATCAATTCTCAGACAACAACTTCTTGAAGAAATTCGAGAAAATCCTGCAGAAGATGAGCTCAGGCAAGCATTACTTAACTCAATCAAGCGAGCTGAAAAACAAGATGAACCATGCAAACCAACCAAGTCATTGAAGCGACGACAGGATGACCCAGAAGATCAAGGAAAGAAAAGACGGAGACATTCATCTTCAAGCCATGGTCCCATAGCACAATCATCCGGAAAAGGAAAACAATCAAGTGGACCAGTCTTCAGTCCCATTGGAAGTGGTCAATTTGAGGACGTAGAATTTCACGAGAACATCAGTGCAGATGATGAAATACCCTATGTACCTACAAGTGTTCAAGAAGCTGTGGTTCCTTCGGGTCAAGTTAATGATATACCGCTACCAGAATGGGTCAATCCAAGAGCCTCAAAGTATGACTGGTTTGAAGATATGGTTGATGCTTACCCTGATGAAGTTGACGGCACACCCGTGGAAGGATCAATTGTAGACTTTACCAAAAGATTGAAAAAGGCTATCAAGGTTCAGAAGTTGGGGTTGTCAGATATCATTCGAGTTCGCAGTTCAGGCTTCACTGAATTCAAGACGGTAACTACTACTGAGATAGAGTTTGAGTACAATCTTGAACAAGTTGCACGAGCTCTTGGAGATAACATTGCTGATGAACAAACCCATAAATCAAAAGAACCATTGCACTATAAGGACTACACCAAACCCCTACCCCTCATCGGTCACCCAAAGAATCCTAAGTTACCAAAAGAATACTTCTTCAATCGAGACCTAGCCTATCTCATGAGTGGAAGCACGGATCATATACGATATGCAACATCACTTTCCAAGTATCCAGCAGCTTCATACTCCATAGAAGATTTGGAAGTAAAGGTCGACGACTTATGGAACCATGACGTTTATGTCTACAATGATGATGCTGTTTTTGGGATTCTTCATTGGCGACATATGAGGAGATTGTCCTACAAATACTTGGTCACCACGAAAGTTTCAGGAAACATAGATAGGAAGAACCCTAACAGAATTCTATCCATAACCAGTGTTGAAACCGAGCCGCTGTACGGGTATAACTTTCTAACCAAGATCACCGTGAGAAGATCAGATGACAAAGAGTACTCGTTCTGTGAAGCTGACTACCCATACTTGTCCCGCAATGATATAGAAGACATGTACCTACTGAAGATTCAAGGGAAACTTGAACATCTTCCTGGCCGTCTTCAGTATGACATCATCAACTCCATTCTAATATTCATCCGCAGCATTGTCATAAGGCATCGAGTTGAGGACATCCAACTTGGGGTAGAAAGCTACCAAAAACGAGTTAATCTCATCAAGCCAGATCTTGACCGGCCGGGTATTCATGGTCAGCCTCCTTATACGTTCATGGATAGACCGTTTGGAGTCGTTTACAAACGAAGCAACTGCAGTCCACACTTCATGGGATTTGAAGAACTGAGAAAATTTGGGGATACGACATTGGAAATGGTCAAGAAAGAACTTGAGTCAATCCTGGATATATACTACAAGGGTTCAAAAACGGGAATAATGCAAGAGGTCAAATGGAACAGAAATGATGCCAAGCAAGCAGTCAAGTTCATCAAAAGAATCAATGACAAGCTTCAGTTTCGGACTCAAATGCGAAGATTGGAGAGTTATGTGGGAGGACGAGCAAGACTTCCAAACATTCTCACCTTCCGACGTCCTGCCTAAGTTGATTGGTACAATTTGCTTAATTTGATCATCATCATTTCATTTCATTTTCATCATTCACTTTCGTATATCACTACGGCTTGTGCACACATCACAGTGTACAACCCGCTCTTGTAAAGAAAGGACCCTGAGGTACGCATCAGTGCCTCAATCCTGAAAAAGGAGCGAAAGCTTCTTACTTATGAGCGGAATTAAAACCAGAAAATTTTTTCAAAGTTTTTTAAACAATTCTGCTCATAAGGACAAGTACTCCCTTGTTAAGGGGGAGTATTTGAAAACATCTTTGTTCAAAACTACCAACGTTCTTGACATTCTTCCACAAACACCTCAAAAAGAGCATATTTTAATCAACAGTTTTTTCAAAAACAACATTACTATGCTATTTTTGAGGGGGAGAATGAAAATGTGATTAAAATATGGTATCTTATTGCTGGAATCTCATGAGTGTAAGACTCAAGAATTGACCCTCGAATTGACGATAACAACAGTCAGTAGTCGAAAAGGTATATCCGGGACGGGTAATAATTTCAAGCCAGTCCAACTGGTGATGTAAGCGTGTCTCGCGAAGGATATATCTGAGTAGAATGTACCAATTTCGAGCGACAATCTTTGAATATGACCGGGACGGGTAATAATTTCAAGCCAGTCCAACTGGTGATGTAAGCGTGTCTCGCAAAGGTCATGTTCATTGAAAGTCAATCAATTCAAAAAGTGCCAACTCTTCCCGACATGTGCAAATTTCAAAGTGATTTACATATGAGCATATGTTAAGGGGGAGTTCTTCTGAAAAATAACAAAACTCTCAAAGTGTTAACAAAATGTGTTTTACAATCATAAACACTTTGAGAGATTTTCAAAAGGTTTGGTATATGGCATCATTAGGATAGTCATGGAGTTATAAGGTGACTAAGGTTAGGGAAAACCGTCCTATGATCCGCCAGAGCCGGAGGGATCTACCCAAGGACAACACTAATAGTTTAGAACTAGAAAGTCCTAGGTATGATTTAAAAAGGAGAAAATGAATGAACGGAGAAAGAAGGGGTTGAAGAATTAAAAAGAAAAGCAAAGAAAAGGGTGAAAAGAAATAGCCCTCCATTTGTTCAACCTTAGGGCAGACACCGGGTTCAATACATAATCTACTGGTTGATCAAGAATCACCGGTATTGAAGATCAAAGTCGTCATGGACCCAGTGACGCACTGTACTAAACCTTCTTAGCTACTCAAGTGTCTCTCAAAAGACATTTGTTTCATTCACACGGAGAACCCTTCATAATCTATCGACCTCTCATTCCGAGAGTGTTGATATTGAAAAGGAGGCAATCTGCTCCACGCCTCCGACTACCAAACAAATGTGCACTAATTGAGTCTAGAGCCATGAGATTCATAAAAAGATCTCTTAGGTACACTTAGTATTACTCTGCTGTTCTACATCATGGACAGCAGATGTAAAATTAAGAAAGTGTCCTTCGCAGATCTTAGCAATCTGCCGAGAACATTCATGAGAAAAATTACATATGTGATTATCAATGATTGAATGGAAATCCTGCCAGAGCAACATCAAACAACTCTGACAGCAGGTCATTTCGGTAACTCCTTGTGGGTTACGCTTAGTGTTTTGTCCCAAACGGTCTACAGTCGTGGGGTGATCTCCAGCGACTCACTGAATCGTGGGTGCACTTCGGTGTGTCCGTGTAAGCCCTCTCGGGGGTATCCGGTTCAGAACGGCCTGGGCAAGGATTAGAGAAAGTCTTCACACTATGCTGTTGACAATCTCGAAGTCTGAACTTGTAAGTGCCGGTTGGTTCGTGCTGCTGCTGCTGCTGCTGAGGAGCTTGGAGACCTGGAGATCAACCATCACCAAGACTCCATCATGTTCATGTCCTGAAGATTAGTTCTCACCAAGACTCAGAATAATCAAAAGTTCAGAATATGTTTAAGAAAAGTCTAAGTTCGAGCACTACAACCTTTCATATGTTAAAGATTGAAGAAGTGAGAACAACTTGAAGAACGAAAGTCACAAGTCATATGAACATGATGGAGAGGACACGAAGACACCAGTATCAAAAGATCGTTGGAATACGGCAGACCACCACCATATCACATCACATCATTTTCAAGAACAAAGAACAAAGGTTATGAAGACGTCAAAGCCAAAGAAGCAAAGACGACGTCATGCAACCTTGATGACCAATACTTAGGGGGAGATTGTTGGGAACACGTTTTGTAATATTTCAAGTATTGATCATTTGTAATAGGTTGCTTAGGCCTTTAGGTTTGTTATTAGGCCCAGCCCGTGTAGAAGGCCCATGGGTTGTGTCGTTTTATCATTTATTATTGTTATGTATGTATTAAGTTAAGTATGTTGGGCTAGTAGCCCATTCTCTTGTAAAACTATAAATACCCCTCCCATTCAAGGGAAGGGTGTTGGTTGATGAATTCATAATATTGTTCCTAAGTGTGTGTTATCATCTCCCTTCCATCTCTTTCTCTCTCTAACTTTCTCTCTCTAGATTTAGTAGGTAATTAGTTGGTAATTAGTGGTAGCTTAATTCACTAAAGTATAAAACAACAGTCGCCCTAGTGCATATTACTTTCTACCCATTTTTTTTTATTAGAAGTCTAAAATAGACCTGGGGCGACTCTTTTTTGGGGCAACCTTTGTCTACGTTTGACATGTGTCCTAGTCAACCGAATAAAAAAATAATTCACGTATCATATTTTGACACTTGCTGACTCATGGTTGCATTGTACAAGTTGAACAGTCGCTCGGTCTATTTTGGACTTTTGAAAATTTAAGGTCTAAAAAGTGATATGCACTAGGGCGACTTGACTACTTTTGGAATTTTCCCAGTTACAAATACTGGCAAAACTTTATGCCAGTTATCGTTTAAAAATATTACCGTAAGCAAAACCATGTACCATAAACTGTATATTTTGTGATAAGTCAGCTAAAAGCAGATTCATGGGTATGTAGTTAAATCAAGATTTTGTTCAAATATGTCTGTCCTCAATTCACTTACGTTTATGCATGCAAAATGTGGGGATCTTGTTTCTGTTCATAATTTGTTAGATCGGATGTTATTTCGTGCACATTTTCTAATGGAAGAGATGGTGGTGGTCGGAGATAGTGATGGTTGAGGGATGGTGGCGTGGTATTATTAAATTTACTTGTACAACAGGTAGCATGTAAAAATAGTCATGACATGTCAGAAGAAAACAAGTTTGTGATGCTATTGATGCTATTCACATAAAAATGTAAAGTTTGTAATATGTGTGATAAGTGAAAATTTGAGGGAAAAAAAAAAAAAAAAGCATTTTGCTATTTGACACTCTTAATAAAAGAGTGTGAAGCAAAGAAAAAACAAACATAAAAAAGATGGATAATTGGTAATCATATTACGTGAAGGAAAAGTGTTGTGGCATGTGCAAAAGTAGGGAGTAAGTTAAAGTGTTAAACACGAAAAAGAGTGAGAGATACACATGTCATGCATATTGGGGAAGTGTTATTGTTTGTGTAAATGTTAGCAACTTAGAGCGAAAGGTGTAGTAACGAGAAGGGCTCGCCACAACTCGCCACGACACCGTGGTGTCTCGTCACAACTCGCCAAACATGATCTCGTCATCTGAACGACAAGCAAAACTCTCTGAATTGTAACGTTGGAGTGGGGCCAAATGAGGAGGAAAACGGTAACATTGTGTTGTATTATGGAAGTGGTGGAACCCAAATGAGTAAGTTGTGTTGTGTTATGACAAGGGGTTGTTGAAAGAGTTGTGTTATGGTGGCGTGGCACCCCATAAGACTCAAATGACTATTACTCTTAGGCTGAACACACTCTTGAGGTCGCCATCGGTCGATCCCCACAAAAACCACAAAGTGATCGAACAAGCGACCGGTCGCTTGGTGTGTGAGCTTCAAGTCGATTGCTTTGTTTTCTCAATATCGATCGTCCATCCGACCAATTTTAAATCTTGCATATTCTCGTGTAGCATGCACTTCCTCCAACTCATGCATGCATGTATTACGAGCTTGAACTCATTCCAACTTTTTTGAACCGTTGCATACATGTTAGTAGAAGTGAATAGAGGTGTTGAAGGTGATGAAGAAAATGGTCTTGAAATTGAAGCAGTGTATGATAAAGAAGATGAACAACAAGACATTGTTGGTTCTTGTTTATGTTCACTACCACAACTCTGAACTAGAGTTATATTTTCAAACACAATATCGATCACAAAACACGTATATATTTGCATGCATAGGATTTTAAGATGACATGTGTTACCATGCATGGAAGTTTGATGCTACGTGTGGTCAAACTGTCAATAGTTAAACTATGGAGTTAAAAAAAAAAAAAAAAAAAAAAAAAAAAGGAAATTGGTCACAGAGTGTGGCAGGTTGGTCGCTTCTGGTCGCCGGAGAGAGAAAACTGACGTGACAGCCGGTAACCCAGGTCGCTTTGGGTCAAGAGTGTGTCCGGCCTTAGCAAAGGAAAGGAAAGGAAAGGAAAGGAAGGGGTAGAATCTTAACATAGTAACATAATAGTTGTCGATACAAGAGGGGTGGGTCAGCTATAACATTAACACATAGTAATAAAACTAGTTTGATTCATCAACCGCCCCCCCACCACAAAATAAAAATCTCAAAAGCCAAACAGGAACTGACTGAAATCTATCTATCTATCTATCTGTTGTTTATCATGTAAGTCTCTTTTTGTGTACTTTGTTTGCAACTTACCCGACCCGACCCGACTTTATGTGTTGTGTATGTATCTTAATCTTAATTTAATTTAATTTAATTATTATCAATTCGATTTCTGTTATGATTATGATCTAGATTTGTTTCTTACTTTTGATCCTAATTTAATTTAATTTAATTACTAATTGGAATATTCGAATTATTATCATCTATGTTTGGTTAGGTTAGGTTAGGTCATTTCAATTGGGCGATAATTATTAGGTGGAAATTAAGTATTGCTGTTGTCGTTTTAATTATACATTAGTATGCTATGTTGGCCAATGATGATCAGCCCAGCTGGTTAGAGGCACTCCCGGTTTTACCCAAGGTCTTGAGTTCGATCCTTAGGGATGGCAAGCCTTGGGGTTTTTCCCTCCGAATACTTGTAACGGCCCATGGTCAACATCTCATTGTCTAGGGTACGTGCAAGGCTTCACTATTATTTAGTGAGGTTTCCCAGATGTCTTATCCCGACTGAATGTTCGAAAAAAAAAAGTATGCTATGTTGTATAGGCTCTGAGCTCAATAACATTGGAACCCTTCGTAGGATTTAAGTTTTAAAATTGGTTTTCTTCAAATATTACATAATCTGGTAACATCATCTATGCCGTACTTGGTTGAACATCCGTTTATATAAAATTTCAGGTTTGTTAACATCATCAAGCACCCTTTTTTATTTTTTACTCAGTTTCTTGGTCTCTATTATTTCATTTTCTAGAGCAATTTCTTCAGTGTAATTTGATTGAGTTGTTATGACAATTTTGGTTAGGTTTATTAAGTACCGCATTGGGGATTTGGCAGTGTTTCAACATTCCTTGTTAGCAATAAGCTACGATTTTTTGTTAAAAAGATATATGTGGTGTTAACTATGGGTGACGGTATAAATTGCCAACATAAACCATGTTTGCTTGTTAGTCGACATTGCACGGATACATGTTCTCTTTCTTCTGAAATTTCATCGCAGCTAATGTTCCCGTGTATTAATTCCAACTTCTTTTATAGTTGCAGGCAATAACATTTTCTTGAGGTGAATACAGAATTAAAGAACCACCCACAACCTCATTTGAATCTGTCAGATGGCTGAGAAAGCATGTGTGAAGCGCCTTCAGAAGGAATATAGAGCACTTTGTAAAGTATGCCTTCTTTCGTTCCATCATGTTTTTTGGGATCTGTTATACTTATATGACTAGTTGGCCTTGCTCCCATTTTGTTGATCCATGTATTTATACGTATACCATTCCTTGAATCTGTTTCATCTCATCTGAAACGGTATTTTAGTGGGACACTGAACTGCATAGTGCTATAAAACGGTTGCGTTTATTAATAATATTATATTAATTATTTAACGTGGCAATTTTTTCTCTTGACTTAGCTTAGTGTTAGATCTTGTCATCTTGTATTAATTGCCAACCATGCGAAACAAATGGGTTATCAGTATTCTAGTCCATTATAGTTTAAAATATTGATGGAACACGTAAAATCCGTCAATGTTTTTTAAGGAAGAGTTTTGTGTTTTATTTTGAAAGGAGAAACATTTGCCACCGACTATGTCAAAGAAATTTCTATGTAAATTACTTTTGGACGTATAAAGCAAACAGAGAAAACTATCTCAGAAGAATAATCTATTTGCCCTCGTCTTCAACATAGTGATTCTACTAATTATAAACTTGTTTTGAAGCTATTCTGTCAGTTTGGGTAAAAGGATATACCTTTAGTATGTATTTTACACTGAGCCACCTTATTTTTTTCAAGACTGAATGTCTGATAATAGCCCTAAAGTGTTCTTTGCATATTGTACAGAGCCATGGAGCTATTGCTCTTATCAGTTTGCATTTTTCCAAATAGTAGGACGTATTTATAATATTAAGTAGTGTTTTATGTTTTAATTGATTTTTGTCAATTATCTAATTTCTTATTTCACCATCAAACAATCTGAAATACTTGACTGATCTTTTCCCCTATTCATGTATAGGTACCTGTTTCACATGTTGTTGCTCGGCCTTCCCCAAATGACATTCTTGAGTGGCGTAAGTTGCTTATGCAAGCCTCTATTTTTTTCATCATTTCATAATCCTTATGATCATCAGGTGTCTGTTTGTATTATTTGTATATATAATATAGGTGTTTGCCTATATGAGACCTGGCGAATGGGTAGTAAGTAGATAAATGACTGTGAGTAGTCTCTCAAATTATATCACCACTACTTTTTTCTTTTGAGTGGTGACTATTGTCCTTGTGGAAATCATTCCCATTCACTTTGAATTTACAGTTTTACAGATTTTGTGTACAGTTTTTTTCCCTTGCGTAACCATGGTTTCCGACTTTTTGACCAACTAATCACGAGGTTTGACCCAACCGCCAAACAGACCCAAACCTGGTAAAGCCCTCCCTTTTCAGGAGGTTGGCGTGGCCACTCAGGGTTGTTTGCACCTAGCCGGAATTGAACCTAAGACCTCTCACATTTTAGTGATTATAGTCACAAGCCTTTTGCCACGAGGCCACCTTTGAGTGGTAAATTTAATGTACAGTCACGTTGTAGTTGAACTTATGCAATCAATTGTGTGGGGCATATATAGCTTTGGAAGAGATGTTAGTTGTTCAAATGCATTTCTAGAGTTCTTTGTATGAATTAAAACGTATACATCAATACTTAATGATTAATGTTTTTTTGGTGGGCCAAAAATGGATGATGACTTTCATATTTATACTTGCTGTGATGCTGTCATTCTGTCTTTCAGAATATTCCTCTTTACACGTATGTGATATTACTTTATGTTTTCAGATTATGTATTGGAAGGAAGCGAAGGAACACCTTTTGCAGGTTGGTTTACCTATTCCGTTTGTCATTCCTCACTGTTCTCTGTAAATTTTTTAGCTTACTCTTTTGTATCACCTGATTCAAGTTCTAATCTTGCTCGTTAAATACTTTAGGTGGATATTACTATGGAAAAATCAAGTTTCCTCCAGAATATCCTTTCAAACCTCCTGGAATTAGGTAATTAAAGAGCATGACATTGGATTTCATGATTGCTATTGGATATTTACGGGTCAATGGCTTCTAATTCTTCTGATTGACTTGAAAATTTGATTTACTTTCTTGTAGCATGACCACTCCCAATGGGCGGTTTATGACACAAAAGAAAATCTGCCTGTCAATGAGTGATTGTTAGTCTTCGCATTAATTTGAATGAATACAGTTACATTTTTTTTTTAAATCTCCACCCTGAGTACCATTCCTTTTATTTTTTTTCCAGTCCATCCAGAAAGTTGGAACCCAATGTGGTCGGTGTCAAGGTAAAAAATTCATCTTGCATATCATACATTTATGCTTATTATATTTACTAATATTACTATTTGTTTATTATATTTGACACTGTTATTGCTCATATTTCAACTTCTGCTCAACATTTTTTTTTTCATTCATCATGCAGTATCCTTACGGGGCTCCTCTCCTTCATGGTGAGTATTGTGTGGTTCATTGTTGATTATAAAGGGAAGTAAGGAACTGTTTGACTTGAACATTTCAGTTTTTCATCTTAAGTTTCTTTTACACCCATCAACTTCGCATTTCATATATTTTTGCCGTCTTCCCTGCAACTTTAAATGGCACCAGCTAGTCTGCTTGGTTCATTAATCCTATAGTAGGGACAGCATGCCTAGGTTTTTAAGTGGCAGTTCTAATCGTAAAATGTTGTTGCGATGCACCTTGAAACATTATTGGGTGACATTTCGACAAGATATTGTTAGAAAACATAGTTCCGTTGGTATTTGAAGTCATCTGTAAAATGCTGCATCCTGGTTCTTTATCATTCTTACTTTCATGCAGATGGACACCAGTCCTACCACCGGTAGTGTAAATACTACTGTGGCAGAGAAGCAACGTCTTGCAAAGGCATCTCTGGCTTTCAATTGTAAAAAGTGAGCTCAATAGTTCATATAGATAAACTTGCATGGTTGTTAACACCCTTTCTAATAATCTTTTTATTCTCCAATTTTTTTTGACAGCGCAACATTTAAGAAAATTTTTCCAGAGTATGTGGAGAAGTTTGAACAGCAGCGACTCGCTGAGCAGCCAATTGTTGAAGAGAAACCTGTGGTTGCACGTAAACCTTTCTCAGAAGACAAAGAAGTAGAAGCTAAATCTGCAACGTTGGATAGGAGATACCTTGCATGAACATCATCAGGCCATGAACCAAGAATGAGAAGAAGAGCCAAAAAGAAAGCAGCCGTTGTTTTCGAGTGAGAATCCATTTTGGAACAAGTGACTGTGTGTAGAAGTGAGAGCATATGTAGTAGAGGTTTGATTTGGTTTTTGTTTTGTAGTATTATACTTATTAAGATCTGAACGTAGCTAGTGAGATCATGTGCTGGATCTTTGACTGATACGTATTCAAGATGAAGAGTTTCAGTGTGATCACATGATAGAGCATGTGATAATATAATATATCAGCACCTTTGTTGGAGTGTGTCTGACTTTGTGAATATTTAACAATGCAGTTGCAGCATGTAATTGTTTAAAAAAAGGTGCATTGCATTGGTAAGTGACGGATTCCTTATTTCCTTCCTTATATTTTGAACATCTGGTGTCAGCGCGTAGGATCCAAGGTAACTTTACCTAGTTTTCTAAAGCTCAAAATGTCATGACACGTTATTGTTGAATTTGTTGTTCTTTTAGGTTGTCAGGCAGCTGTTGACGAAAAAGAAAATTATTTTAAGATGATCGACTAGTCGGTTAGTATAGCAAAATATTTTGTTTTATTTCTTTTAAGTCGCAACGACCCTATAAGTGTTTGATAATCTTGGTTTTAAATTATCCTATAGTTATTTTATTTCTTTTAAGTCGCAACGACCCTGTAAAAATGCATTATTAGATATTATGTTACGGCTTATATCAGTAAAAATGCATAAAGAAAGATCAATTCATTAAGATGTGATTTAGCTCTTAAGTATATTTCTGCTAACTAAATGAACCCAAACAATGCCGTGATACCTTAACCTTACAAAATGGTCAAGACCAGGGACGGAGCCGGAGCCATGATTTAAAGTTGAGGAGTGCCGACTTCACTTCAAAATACTAATGATAGTTATTACCGAGTATATACAACTAAAATCACCATGTCCGGTAGTTTGAAGTGGGTTTGGGTTGCGGCTGTCATTAGGATATAAGGTTATGAACAACATCGTCACTTAAAATCGTTCAATTTTTTTTCTTATATTGTCCATGATTTAACTTAGAAGCTTAGAAGCTATGTAAGAGTAAAAACTCTGTCTTCATGGTACTCGGTACTTGATCCATATTTGCAAGTTCGGGATAATTAATTAGTGAAGTTGTAATATGTTGGACAGCACATATATACTTATATGTATAAGAGAAAGGGTTTTAGAAAATACGTGTAAAGTACGTAGTAAAAAGTACATAAGGTGAGGGTCACTTTCAAAACGAAGGTTTTATTAGAGACAGGATTAGGGTAAGGGTCAAATACTAAATTACAAGATATGGGCAAAGCATTATTTATTTGCCTTGAATCCCAGTTGAATCTGTAGGTTCATATTCAAAGTTTGACCACCTTAACCACTCAACTGGTCTGAGTGGCAAAAATACTTTGGACTATCATTTTTGTACAACACCGCTCGTCCCGTTTTACGTCCGCCATCCGGCTTTAAGCTCGGTGTGGAGCATTGTTTGTGTTTTGTGTTTGGGTTTTGTATTCACCTCCACCACACCAAGCACTCTTAGAGTACTTGGTGTGGTTGTGTTTTTCGTCCACCAAAAGACCCAACAATGCACCAACATGTCATACAACACCACCTATATAGCCATTCGTCCACCGTTGGTGAATTAGTGGGTGCAATGGTTGTCCCATTCGTCCCACTTTTTTTTTTTTTTTTTTTTTTTTTTTTTTTTTGAGTGAGTGGGTATTTTTTTTGGGAAAATGATTTTCATGCCTAAGTTATATGTCTAAAAATATGCCTAAACAACTCATTGTGTGACACACGGATTGCACCAAATCTTCTTTTTCATATCTACCATTGATATAGCAGCGAATTCTCTCTTTTCAAACAGGGCCCCACCTCCTACAAACGAGTATTATATATATATATATATATATATATATATATATATATATATATATATATATATATATATATATATATATATATATATGGTCCGGTTCTAGGGAAATGTGTAATTAGATAGAAAAGTGAGAAAAAAAGTTATAGGGTACAATTTGAAACATCTCAAACTTCAGGGTAAGTTTTGAAACCCATCCCCACCCCCACCCACCCACCCCCCCCCCCCCCGCCCCCCGCCCAAAAAAAAAAAATTTTTTTTCCCGCCAAAAAAAAATTTTTTTTTGGGCAAAAAAATTTTTTTTTTTTTCCAGGCCAAAAATTTTCCCGCTAAAATTTTATAACTGTGATGCACCTTTTTATTTTGGTGCATCACAGTTATAAATTTTAGTTATAACTATGATGCACCAAAATTTGTAACTGTGATGCACCAAAATAAAAAGGTGCATCGTAGTTATAACATTTAGGCGGGAAAATTTTTTGCCTGGAAAATAAATAATTTGCCCCCAAAAAACATTTTTTTATTTTGGTGCATCACAGTTATAAATTTTAGTTATAAATATGATGCACCAAAATTTGTAACTGTGATGCACCAAAATAAAAAGGTGCATCGTAGTTATAACATTTAGGCGGGAAAATTTTTTGCCTGGAAAAAAAAATAATTTGCCCCCAAAAAACACTTTTTATTTTGGTGCATCACGGTTATAAAATTTAGTAATAACTATGATACACCAAAATAAAAAGGTGCATCGTAGTTATAACATTTAGGCGGGAAAATTTTTTGACTGGAAAAAAAAATAATTTGCCCCCAAAAAACACTTTTTTTATTTTGGTGCATCAGAGTTATAAAATTTGGTGCATCATAGTTATAACTAAAATTTATAACTGTGATGCACCAAAATAAAAAGGTGCATCACAGTTATAAAATTTTGGCGGGAAAATTTTTTGGCCCGAAAAAAAAAAAAAAATTTTGCCCAAAAAAAAAAAAATTTTTTTGGCGGGAAAAATTTTTTTTCCGCGGGGGGTGGGGTAATGTGCGAATATATAAAACCTCCCTTAAAGAATGAAGGAAAATACAATTAGGTCCCTCCTGTAGTTTGGTGTGAAAAAAATGGAGGGGAAGGAGGGGTGATTTGCACTATTTTCTCACTTTTCCACCAAAGTGCATTTTTTCCAAGAACCATATATATATATATATAGGATAAACATGATTAGATAAAGCCACATCATCACCAATTAAGTCCACATCATCGTAATTAAGTCCACGTAAAAGGCCACCTCATCACATTAAGTCCACCTACGCATTATTTTAGGCAATTAAAATTCGGATTAATTAAAAATTTGACATTTGCAAGAATCGAACCTTGTTCATTTAATCCACATACAAATGCTTCAACCACTAGACCAAGCCAGTTTTTGTGATTTACAATACAAACTAAGTAAGTCATGCTTAAATTATTGATATTGTTAAGCTATATTTAAGGAATAAATTAGGCATATAACTAAATTATTATTATTATCCAGCATATTTTTCCATGATCCTACAACAAAAACACAAATCCGGAACAAAAACACACACAAAACCTAAAACACAAATCCACAACAAAAAAGACCCAAACAAATTCAGTAGCAGCTAGGCTCCAATCTCATTATCATGTTGCCAATAATCTTATTTGCTATTATGAAGCATGCATCCACAGCTTTTGAACCAAGGTTATCTTAAGTTTTCAATATACGCTCCTCAGATCATGTTAAATAGCTTATTTTTCGTTTTTGATTAGGTAATTAATTCTTTATTTTTAATTTGACATAATAAAGATAATCTTAAAGCTCGATTTGAACCAAGGTAATCTTAATTCTAGATTTTGACATTCTGTTGTTTATTTTTATCTTAATGGGCGTGAACAATTTGTACTGCTGGCGTAGCAGGTTTGTGCTGCTCGAAACATGTGAAAAATTGAGTTCAAAACGATTAGTACTGCTACCTTAACGAGTTAGTACTATTCGATGTTATTTGTACTGCTGCGTATTACTTGAAGATTGTATGGTTCGATTTAGTACTGCTGCTTACATGTCTACATTTGGTTAGTACTCCTTTCAATGTTACTACCTTTTTACAAATTAATACTGCTATGGTTCGATTTAGTACTGCTGCTATCGTTCATAATGTTGCTTGCTACATTTGGTTAGTACTGCTTTCAATGTAATGTTGCATTGTTTCAGGATAAAAACCCATAAATTAAACTCATAATGTTATATATTCCAAACATTATGGGCTTAAGCAACGCAACAGCCGTGAACGATTTTGATGGTTGTATGGCAGGTGCTATTTGATGTTCTTTAGCGGGAATGATTAGCCTGATGAATCTTTGATTCGAAATCATTATGGTAGCAGCAGGGATGCAATCAGTTGAAACATCTGAAATTAGTATCCCAAACGATCATTCAGCAAGGTTCGGCCATCACCTAATTGACCTGATACAATAGACGTAACATATTAATAGCAATTAACTTATAACCATGAACAGATGTTACATAAAATCAGGTAACATAAACCACCACAGTAGCTTATAAATGGGTTGATTTTGGATATGTTTTGCTTTCTGAAGGCGAACAAGTAAAACTAAAACGAATAACTTGAAGGACGAATCAAATGAGTTGGACAAGTCAAAAGGCGTATTTACTATGCATAATAACCTCTTTTATTCTGAAAGTGTAGTTGAGGAAGAAGCAGATGAGTTTGTATTTTGTATTAGTTTTTGATGTATATTGATCATTACAAGTGTCAATGATGGTGGCGTGACAAATTAAACTCACAATCTTAATGGCAATGTATGTACACGTAATACAATTCAAAGTGAGTTAAAATCTTTACGCGCGTTTTTCCTCTACTATACATTTTAGTCATAATATTTTCTTAATTATTGCTTTCTTTGCTGGACGAGACGTTTTCATGGTATAAAGGGAGTGTTGTAAGGGACCATAATATTCGAGAACACCACCACCTGAAGCCGCAGGCGCAATGCAGGAAGCCGAGGCATTCTTTTTTGTTCCCCTCTTCAATGTGTCAATTTCAAATAAAAGTTAGTTTTGGCACGATATTAGACCTATAGTCCGAGCAATAGGCCGAACACCAGGAGGTGAGGCATGCGCTAAAGCCACTTGTGGCATCCAACCCACCAAACCCACAACCTCCATAGAGAAGTAAGCGGGCCTGGCCTCATGTTTTACCTTCTTTTGTACCAGATCTTTTTGCACTTGGTATGATAGCTTAGTAGTTAGTCCTTAATAGTGAATAATATCTTTTGATTCTTCGTAAGACCATTTGAATCTTAATGTATTTCTCTATTGTTCCCTTTGTTCACAGGTATGTGAAATCACCTGTTCACCGTTCCGCAGCATTCTAGTATGGTGATCCTCAACGTGCACGTGATAGCTATCCATCAAAGAATGCACAGCAAAGAGGTATTGTAATCTTTATTTGATTCAGTTAACAATGTTTATCCCACAAATCAGAGTTGATCCTATTAGATCTATATTCCGGCTGTGGTGGAATGAGCAAAACTATCCAGTGGCTGTAAATGCCAATAAAAATATGCGTGCGAAAGTTTTAGATTAAACCGTCCAGAGACACAAGTAGTAAGTAATAGCTCATCTTTACTGCAATTTTTTTAACAAAACCAAATTTGAATGCATTTGATAATTACAGTTCGTGTTTTACATATTAAAATTGAATTTGCTGAAAAACTGGTGGATATGTTAACTGATGGAACTTATCAGAACAGACGTTCACATGATTTACAAAGTTTCTGATGATGACCCCCGTGAATTTTATGACAAAGACAACAAAGGTACTAAAAATATCTCATCTCATGCTCTCATTCCAGTTTTTTATATCGTATTTTATTTGATTTAGATATTTGTGTTATGTTGTGTTGCAGAATTTGAAGAACCAATGGAACATGGTGACAAGTTAGGTTAGTGCACTAGGTTGTAAGTTTTGTCATTGAAGAAAACGGTATTGGTTCAGAAGAATTAGGATATGTGCATAAATTTAAGCATTGGTCAGTTTTCTTTTGTATAATAACCTATTACCAGTAGAATCGATGGAGGTATTGCTTGCTTAACATTAGATCACTAAAACTTGATGTTTTTTTGGATATATATTATAAATATATTTGACCAGTAGTTTATTACCAGTAGTTTTAGTAGAGCAATTCTCAAACAGGGTTGTTATACCCAAATTCTTACCTTTTTTTTTTCAAAGAATCCCTTATTTCATACAAATGAGCATTTCTAAATGCCTGATTGAAACTGCTTATTTCAGTAATGGAGTGTTTGGAATTGCTTCTTTAAGTGTGTGAATTTCCTGTTGCTTTATAAAGCTTTTCAAGCATGAAAGCAATCCTAAAAGCAATACTAAAATTTTTATCTTCTAAATTCAGAACAGATAAGTATTACGTTGATCAAATAAAATTAACATCATGTTTTGTTCTCACTTGCAGACATTTAGAGAGTTGTTCAAAGAACAAAAATTTACAAGGTAATAAATGGATTCTGAATGGAGATCCCTGAAGGTGCATAAGCAGTTCTTTACTATGCACAAATTTTATATTAATTAAGCATATTTATAAGCTAACAATGTTGCCATCTGCTGCAGGTTCAAGGGGATGAACCATCATCAATATTACGCCCGGATAAAGTTTCACCTTGGGATCTAAAACCACTTGTGGCATCCTGTTAGACCCATTTTACGGGTATTGGGACCCCACCCTAGATGAAAATAGATTATGGCCCAATGTGATTGGCCAGTCAACGAATGTAACATTTTAGTCAAACCCGATAGTCAAAGTGATAGTTAAATAATGTGTTGGAAGGTTATAGAAATATGATGCATAGACTCAAGGAGCTAAAGTTGTTAAATTGTAAATGAGTTATAAAGTTAATGTGGCTAATATAGAAAGAATGGAACTTGAGGGACCATTCTTGCCAATGGGCCAAACTTGTGTTTTAGCTAATATATCCAGGAAAGTTGTAGACTTTTCCATATTATTCTTGTGTGTGGTGAAGTCCGGTTCTAGAGGAAGAAAAAGAGAGGGAAATGATGAAGGTGAAAGTGCTATAATGATGATTATTCAATGATATGATCCCTAGCTATGATCCCTCTTCAAGTAAGTAATCTATTGCCTTTATTTAGTAAAGTTATAGATGAGAAGGAAAGTGGGAAATCATCATATATGATCATATGATGATTTGGTTAGCAAGATGAGTATGTTTTGATGGGTTTTGATAACCCTTGTTATGTATTTGATTGTTATATTGTTAGGTTTTGGTATATTGTGAAAGATGGTGATGATGAAGGAAGATTATGATGATGATGATGTTCTTGTTATGATGTAGCTTGGTTTGAGGTAAGTAAAATGATGATAGCATAAGTTATATGGATTTCTATCATTATGTGTTATGTATGTTATGTTTAAAAGATGAGCTTGGATTATGCTTATGTGATGCCACGGCTATGGTTTATGTGATGAGAAGATGTTATGGATTATGTTGATGTTATGTGCTAGATGAGGCTTGAGTAGTATGCCATGAAGTAAGTGTTTATGTATATGATGCTTATGTGGATTGAAGCATAATTATATGTTATGATCGTTTTACTTACTAAGCCGTTGTGCTTACGGTTTAGTTGTCTAACCGTTTTGTAGGTTGACGTGCTTAGATGGATGATTTGGATATATATATATGGGTTAAGGCGTGGTTATGCGAGATGGGTAGATTGGTAAGGAATTAGAGCTTAGGTAGATACCGAGCTCGAATAAGTAAGTTTGTACCCCCGTGAGTCAGGTAACGTTTTGTAACGAGTAGAAAAGTGTCAAAATGTATGTCAAGAGTTATGTAACGAATTGGAAGTCATTTGGTGTGTTAAAGCATGTTTTAAGTATTTGTAATGAAAGTTAAAGGGGCGTTTGGTTTATGTGCAAAAGTACCCATTTTGAGTAGTAAACGGGTCAAGTGTTATTGGAACATGTTTGATATGTTAAATGATTGATATTGGTCAAGTTTGGTGTAATACGGAAGTCGTATAAGTAGTTTGTTGTGAAAATGGGTCAAAACGGGTTATTTGCATAACCCGTCTCATTTGTAAAAGTACCCCTTCGGGGTGTCGTACGGTAAATGTTTTTGTATGAAAATGAGCCCATTGATATACCAAATAAATCTGGAAAGTTTGGTTCGATAACGAGTTCGGGAAGTCGGGTTTCCGGCCGGGGATTTTGACAAAAATGCATTCTGATGAACAGTAGCGGCGGTTGTGCAGTTTTTCAGATTTTGGACAGAATTTAGTAAACTTTGAAAAATCATATCTTTTAATTTGTAAGTCGTCACGGGTCGTGCCACCTATCGTTTCGAAGGTAATTGGGTCTACTTTCATCTAAAAATAGTCTCAAGTCCTGAATGTTTATGCATTTCTGTCAGGTTGTAAAAGAGTACAGCGGGTCAGTTTTGGTTCAAGCGTTTCCGCGTAAAAAGTCAAAGTTTTTGAAGTAAGCGGGCACGGGGTGTAACAACTTGGTATCAGAGCTTCGGTTAAGTGAATTAGGTATCCACTTAGGTTTCCCTAGTCTTAAACCACTCGTAGAAGCGTTAGACGTAAGTGTTAGTCGCGCGGAAATTGATTGCTATGTGTTAGACGAATTATGTTTTATGTTAGTTGAGCCTATTGATGATAGGTGATGTATGCTTGTGATAGTGTTGTTGTGTTTGAGATACAAGTCCATGGGGACTTGAGATGTTTAGATGATTAGTTGACCGCGCACCTCGGTTGATGCCGATGATTTTGTATTGCAATTATGTGATTGTATAATCGAGTTATAGTAATAGAATGCGAGTAGCAAGGCTAAGAGGTATTAGAGACGGGATTGGTAAGTGGACTAAGGTTTATGAGGCCTTAGTTATAAGGTAGCCTATTGCTTGCGGCTAGTTAGATGTTGATGTTTAGACAAAGATTAATTATGCGATGCGTTATATGATGCCATAGATTTCATGTTTTGATTATGTTATGAATGTTTTAACACTTGTTGGATAAGTGTTAAGTGTTGTTATGTTTTTGTTTATGTGATGTTAAGTCTATGGTGGTAGTTTATAATATGTCTAAGTGTTATATGAAATGCTTGAGAGCATGAAAGCATAGAAATGTATGAGTCGAGGCAGATACATTGGAAAGTATATTATGTGAGACTTGATTTTTATGTGCGGATAATGTTTATTTTATGGTTGATAACCGAAGTTGTTTAGAAAGCGCAAATTGTTTCCAATGTATGTATAAAAGTCATATTATATGTGATGACTTAGTGATGAAAGGAAGTTGAGAGAACACATTTGATATGCGAAATAAAATAAGAAGCATGATAATTGTTTGATGAAATATAAATGCTTAGAAAGCTTGAGATAATGTAAGAAATAAATAATGAAGTATGTTTGTTGCTTGATGATTTGAAAGACATGAATGAATAGATGCTTGAAGCATGATTTCTTATATGCTAAACTAATGAGGAAGTTAAAGCGTGAAGTTAAGAAGTGATGAGATCATGTCATGTATAAAACATGATAAGTTAAATATGTTAGTAATAATTGGTTAAGCGTGATGAGTAGAAATGATGAATGAGACATAGATTGCGTTAGAAGTCATAAGTGACTTGAAGTGTGCTAGAAAGAATTGTAAAACATGAATATAATCATGTCATTATATATTTGGAAAGCGTATGATGAGATTTGTGATAGTGTTAAAGGATAAACCTATGTAAGGTTTATATGTGTAAAAATTGAATAGACTAAATGAAGTGACAGTATGAATTGAGAATATGGTCAATAAGGGTTGACGGGTAATAGTAAAAGTGTGTTGTAAGAACACGTTGAAATGTGTAATTTTAATGAATAAGCATTACATATAAATTGTCTAAATAAAGAGGGCACATAGTTAGTGTATGAGTCAACTTCGGGTTGACAGATGAATGATAAGTTGCATTGTGAAAATGCACATATAATAAATGGCAAGTGTTCTATAGAAACCTGTCTAGATGATAGAAAGCGTGATAGTGAATGTTGAGATTGCGTAAGGCAATGAAAATTGAATAAATGATAGTGTGTGCCTAATTATAAAAGTACATGAAAGATAAAATGAGTAAAGATGATAAGACAGATATAGCTTGGATCCAATGCTCTAGTTATGTTATCCTTCGGGATAGCCCAGCTTGCCTTTATGGCATGGATGTTATGGTATCCTTCGGGATAGCCCAGCTTGCCTTTATGGCATGGATGTTATGGTATCCTTCGGGATAGCCCAACTTGTCTTTATGGCATGGATGTTATGGTATCCTTCGGGATAGCCCAGCTTGCCTTTATGGCATGGATGTTAGCTTGCCTTCACGGCATGGTTGTTAGCTTGCCTTCACGGCATGGTGGTTAGCTTGCCTTCACGGCATGGTTGTTAGCTTGCCTTTTATGGCATGTTGTTTAGCTTGCCTTTACGGCATGGATGTTAGCTTACCTTTATGGCATGGATGGAAAGTTAGTGAGATTGGATCCAAGGCTAGAAAAGATGGAAAGTAAAGTATGTACGAAGGTTATGTTGGAAGCATATAAGTAGGACGGTTTATGGTTTCTTGATTTAAATGGATTGGGACGCCTTTTCATTTAAATGAAGAGTTGTAAATCGCCGAACCATGAGTTTATAATTCATTGTTTACATAGATTGGGACGCCTTTTTATGTAAATAAAGAGTTATAAATGAGTGGACTTATGTGTAGCCGATATGACATGAGTACGGATAGTGATATGAGAAAGTGAAAACTAAAACATGTTAGACGTCATAAGAAAAGATAAATATGAATAAAATTTATAGTGGCGTTAAGGTCATGTATGGAACCTTAAGATAGACGTCTATAATGAGTTATGCATTAAATTGATAAGTTAATTGATGAGTATTCCCAAGATTTAGTAAGAAAGATTGCTTAAGTGATGCATGTGAAAGATTTTTGAAGGTGCCATTTGTATGGTACTTTGTATATTTTGAGATAAGTTGCCGGTTTTTGGTATAATTATGTGTTAGTATTATGTGGAATGTGAAATTAACCGGTATAAGATGTTATGTCAGGTTAGTGCATTGGTGAATGCCGTGTTTATAGTGATGAAGTTTGACTTATATAAAGTCAAAATAGTAAAATTTTCCATATGACAAGTCGTCATTGTTGGAAATTTTAGAAAAGTTTATGATGAGAAGCGTGTTTTTGGTAGATTATGAGTTATGATTTTGTTATAGTAAGTTAGAACTTGCACGATCATTTAGATCGTTGTAAGGTTGTGGCTTAGAGAGCACGAGAATAAGGACTTGTATATGTTGTGAATTTAGTTTTGGATAGTTTTAGACGAGAGATTTCGGGGACGAAATCTAAATAAGGGGGGTAGAATTGTTAGACCCATTTTTCGGGTGTTGGGACCCCACCCTAGATAAAAATAGATTATGGCCCAATGTGATTGGCCAGTCAACGAATGTAATATTTTAGTCAAACCCGATAGTCAAAGTGATAGTTAAATAATGTGTTGGAAGGTTATAGAAATATGATGCATAGACTCAAGGGGCTAAAGTTGTTAAATTGTAAATGAGTTATAAAGTTAATGTGGCTAATATAGAAAGAATGGAACTTGAGGGACCATTCTTGCCAATGGGCCAAACTTGTGTTTTAGCTAATATATCCAGGAAAGTTGTAGACTTTTCCATATTATTCTTGTGTGTGGTGAAGTCCGGTTCTAGAGGAAGAAAAAGAGAGGGAAATGATGAAGGTGGAAGTGCTATAATGATGATTATTCAATGATATGATCCCTAGCTATGATCCCTCTTCAAGTAAGTAATCTATTGCCTTTATTTAGTAAAGTTATAGATGAGAAGGAAAGTGGGAAATCATCATATAATATGGGTGTGATCATATGATGATTTGGTTAGCAAGATGAGTATGTTTTGATGGGTTTTGATAACCCTTGTTATGTATTTGATTGTTATATTGTTAGGTTTTGGTATATTGTGAAAGAAGGTGATGATGAAGGAAGATTATGATGATGATGATGTTCTTGTTATGATGTAGCTTGGTTTGAGGTAAGTAAAATGATGATAGCATAAGTTATATGGATTTCTATCATTATGTGTTATGTATGTTATGTTTAAAAGATGAGCTTGGATTATGCTTATGTGATGCCACGGCTATGGTTTATGTGATGAGAAGATGTTATGGATTATGTTGATGTTATGTGCTAGATGAGGCTTGAGTAGTATGCCATGAAGTAAGTGTTTATGTATATGATGCTTATGTGGATTGAAGTATAATTATATGTTATGATCGTTTTACTTACTAAGCCGTTGTGCTTACGGTTTAGTTGTCTAACCGTTTTATAGGTTGACGTGCTTAGATGGATGATTTGGATATATATATATATGGGTTAAGGCGTGGTTATGCGAGATGGG
The DNA here is from genome assembly GCA_021014915.2 of Artemisia tridentata subsp. tridentata. Taxonomy (NCBI): domain Eukaryota; kingdom Viridiplantae; phylum Streptophyta; class Magnoliopsida; order Asterales; family Asteraceae; genus Artemisia; species Artemisia tridentata. The sequence continues at coordinate 2,162,011 of CP139504.1, read as the reverse complement.
TAGATTGGTAAGGAATTAGAGCTTAGGTAGATACCGAGCTCGAATAAGTAAGTTTGTACCCCCGTGAGTCAGGTAACGTTTTGTAACGAGTAGACAAGTGTCAAAATGTATGTCAAGAGTTATGTAACGAATTGGAAGTCATTTGGTGTGTTAAAGCATGTTTTAAGTATTTGTAATGAAAGTTAAAGGGGCGTTTGGTTTATGTGCAAAAGTACCCATTTTGAGTAGTAAACGGGTCAAGTGTTATTGGAACATGTTTGATATGTTAAATGATTGATATTGGTCAAGTTTGGTGTAATACGGAAGTCGTATAAGTAGTTTGTTGTGAAAATGGGTCAAAACGGGTTATTTGCATAACCCGTCTCATTTGTAAAAGTACCCCTTCGGGGTGTCGTACGGTAAATGTTTTTGTATGAAAATGAGCCCATTGATATACCAAATAAATCTGGAAAGTTTGGTTCGATAACGAGTTCGGGAAGTCGGGTTTCCGGCCGGGGATTTTGAAAAAAATGCATTCTGATGAACAGTAGCGGCGGTTGTGCAGTTTTTCAGATTTTGGACAGAATTTAGTAAACTTTGAAAAATCATATCTTTTAATTCGTAAGTCGTCACGGGTCGTGCCACCTATCGTTTCGAAGGTAATTGAGTCTAATTTCATCTAAAAAAAGTCTCAAGTCCTGAATGTGTATGCATTTCTGTCAGATTGTAAAAGAGTACAGCGGGTCAGTTTTGGTTCAAGCGTTTCCGCGTAAAAAGTCAAAGTTTTCGAAGTAAGTGGGCACGGGGTGTAACACATCCAATCCACCAAACCCATAACCTCCACAGAGGAGTAAGCGGGCCTGGCCTCATGTTTTACCTTCTACTGTACCAGATCTTTCTGTATTTGGTATGGTAGCTTAGACCTTAATAGTGAATAATATCTTTTGATTCTTCGTAAGACCATTTGAATCTTAATGTATTTCTCTGTTGTTCCCTATTTTCACAGGTATGTGGAAATCAGCTATTAACCATCCCGCATCATTCCAGTATGGTGATCCTCAACGTGCACGTGATAGCTATCCATCAAACAGTGGTATTGCTATCAACGGTGTCTCTCACGTCTATAGTGAGAACGGTTCTTTGCCTCTAGCTTCCATAACTTCTATTCATTGATCTAATTTGAGAGAATCAGTTACAGAATCATTTGAACCCCTTATTAAGCATTTGGGTTGCATCCATTTGGGTTTCTGATAGAATTTGCAGGTATGCATAAACTACTAATTTGATTTAGGTTCCATGTGACAACTTGCAAGCATAACAAGCGTGATATGGAAAAGGGTTGATAGCCATGGCAGCGATCAACAAGGTATCCTTTTGAGAAAACATTTAAGAAAACGAATCATCTCAATATATTTTGTAGGCTTACGTTTATGGCTAATTATAGTTATTGGTGTCGCTCTTTTTATTTTAGCACTTAATTGACCTGGAAGGATCTGAAAACTAAGACGGATACAACTGGGATGAGGAGAAAATAGGGATCATACATAAATAAGAGCTTGCTACGATTGGCATGGTAAGATTAGTTATTGTGTTTCTCAATTGGGACTTCAGGATATGAAGTTTGAAGTTTTGGGTTAATAATTAAAATGTATGTTGATGTTAGAAACGTTTATTCTTTGGTTGTTGACTTGTGATATTTCAGGTTATATATAAGCAAAGAGATTGTAAGGCTGCTCACATTACTTATCGAGATTCAAAGCTTAAACGACTATTGCAATCTTCACTTAGTAAATGGTCGCATATTTGAAGTAGGGGTGGGGATTTGATTATTATTCGAGTTGGGGGAGTTTTTATTGGTGGTATTAGTATTGAATGGTCGCAGGTTTGAAGTTGGTTTTCTTATGTATTAGGGATCAACATAAAAGAAGTTTTGCCAAATGAATGCAAATAACGACATAGACAAAGTAGGGATCACTAACTTGAACTTACTTAATTCGGCAGCACAAAAATAGCAACACTAGCGCGGATTATAGGGTGAACGGAGCTGTGATTGCAGGTAATCACGGCCCTGATGTAGGTTGTTGTCAAGGCGGTCCAAAACGGTATTTATTAATGTTGAATTTTAAATTGTGAAAACTTAACATGATTATTGATTTAATGTTTGACAAAATGTGTATATTGCATATCGTAACAGAAATATGGTGGATAGGAGGCCCGATTGCAAGCAGCAGCAGAGGTAGGAGAAAATGCTCGAAGGCAAGCTGAAGTTGAAGCTCAAGTGGAAGAAAAGCGGAGGAGAGACTTCGAGATGGAACAATCGCGGCAGGCATTATTTGCGGTATTGAAACCTTTATCCGTCATGGTATTCGAAATAACTTCGGTTAACTAATGTGTATCGATGTACCTTCTTTTTCATAGGGGAGGGCAATGAATATATTAGCTGATTTACAGTAATTGTTTACATGGAACACAAGACAGGTAAGAAATATTTAAACAATTTGGCTTTGCTGATTTTCTATTATTGTTCAAAAGAAACTAAGCTTATATATTTTCTCTAATCATGAAAATGATTGATTGGAGGTGTGTCGATATCAGGTGGAAATAATAGTCCGGAAATGAGCCTCTCTGATCTAGTCTACAGGTTGTTCGCATGACGTGTGAATACTAACCCGATCTTGGTAAGTTCCTTTGCTTTATTTTGAGGTGTTTTTGGAAAAAGGTTTTATTTTATATACACGAACCTGTGTAATTAAAGCGCATACATGTTATTCAAGTGTAATGATGTTTAGTGTTATTAGTTAGTAGGAGTGGCGAAGAGGCAATCAAGCTTCACGGCTGATACCATATACAAGTTGACAAAGGCACTGAGTAGGAGGTATACCACTTAAGTAAACCGAGACAGATAAGGTTAAACCTGGAAATTCAGATTCAGTTGAGTCATCTTCTGCAGGAGTTGACATTGCTGCAGAAGATGCTGTAGCATTGTTGTTGAGACACTCTAGGCGAGTTCAAGCAATGGATGATGAAGTGATATAGTTGTCAAGATAGGAGTTATTTGTATTTTCTTGCTATGGGTTGGATCATTGTTTATCAGTTTAGGAAGGCGCATAATGAGATTGATAATTATTTTGAAGTTTATTCCGCTTATTACGCTTGTGGATAATGCTCGAGTCAGGGTAGGAATCTCATCTTGCTCTATTGTCTTTTGTTTTTTAGTTATTAGTTTGCTTATTTATGCTCATAAATCCCATCTAAGTTTAAAAAAGAAAATGGATCTATGCTAATTACTCATGAAGAAAAACGGCTCAGTCTTTCAGATGCCATTTCAAAAAAAGTCAACCTGGTCAAAATTTATGTATAAGTGAGCTCAGGTCATGTCACATTGTATTAAACTTTTGAAACTTGTGAACGTTGGTTACCGTAAACTATGTCACTATGATTCTCGAAACTTCGATGGGATTTTTCTAGCATAAAAAGTTGGCTATCTAAAATAGAAATCAGACCGTATTTGTTCACCTGTTGTACATTTATCCTATTTGCTTATTGTACCAACTGCGGTCTGACTAAATTTGTAAAACGGGGGTATGCATCACTGTGATGTTCTCCGTATTCTGTATTTCCGCTTTCTTATAAAATTTTATACTTTAAGCAGGAAAGATTGGAATATATTGAAATGGACCAACGTGAATACACATTGGATGATGAAGACAGAACGGTGCAAACTGTTATTATGAACCCTAACCCGTCACATAAGGATACTGTTGTTTTGAAGAAAACACTTTCGTGTCGCTACCCGAACTTACCTTTAAAGGAAGTTATCAAGAAAGAGAAGGAGAAACTACATGTAGAACTACAACGATCACATTCTAATTACGATGTTGGCCAACCGCCAATGTGAAGTAATTCAACATCTGATTGAGGTAACTGAAGTTGTCGCATCAAAATCTCAACATGAGCAGGATTCACCAAAGAAGATTTCTAAGAAAATGGAGGCTCAGTATTCAAATGTCAGCAGTAACAACGACGCTGAAGATGAGAAGCCACACTCACCTTCAAGGTCAGTATATTACTCGACACTTTTACTTATACTTTATTTTGCAAAATTCAGTACAGTTTTTAGTTATCTAATGTATATATGTTTACATGGTCTAGCAGAAGCACTTCTACGGCTATGGTTGTGTATGAAAAAGATATACCCTCAACTAGAGAATCTTATGGGCCGGGAGAATGGCAATCTGATCTACTTGGTTGTTGTTCAGAGCCTAAAATGTGTATGTCTATCATCTACAATTGAATGCATTGATTTTTTTAACAAGATAAAATTATGTTGCCACTCCCTCTATGTATTATTTCTAAGTAAGTTGTTTCTGTTCGTGCAGGCATAAAGGCTTTCTTTTTTCCTTGTGATACATTTTCAAAGATTGCGACTGTGGCAACCAACAGGCATATGAGTAAGTTCCTTGATGCATTACATGAATCAAACGCTGCATGCCTCTTTTATTTTCTTTTACTGTTTTACCTTTACGACCATATCTGATAATAATATGAGGGCTATTGACTGTTGAACACTGACATTTTCAGTTGAAATAAATAAATTATATAAATTGGAAATACTCAATGTCTGTTGGCACAGGTGAAAACATGCTGGGTTGACATGAAACACCTTTTATCCAAAAAGAATAATTAGTGCGTAAATATGACTTACATCAATAGTCTAATTCTTTGAATTTGAGAAGATGTATGAATAGAAGTACACTTTTGACAACTTAGTGACCCATTTTCCTTTTTATTTTATCAGCTTAACCCATTAGAAATAGAATATTATAGGCAGTTGTACCAATTCTGATGCCGCCCTAAATAGCTCAGGTGGAGAGGTATTAAGTATACGCTTGGTCCAGGATATTTGAGACTGTTTTACTTCTGAATTAAGGGGCGTTTGACACTGCTTTTACAGTTGAATTAAGAGGTGTTTATGACTATCTTTAGCTGAAGTAAGGGGTAAGTGGGACTGTTTTGCACTTTCTAAAGTACAATTTCAAATAGGCTTTCCCGAACATACCCTTAATCTAATAAGGGCGTCAGAAAACTATAAAAAAAGCTATATGGTTCATCTCTATAAGGAGCGTTTGTCATTGGCATACGTAAAAGATTTTTACCAAGTAGTAAGGAATTAAGCTACTCATATAATTTTGAAGTTAATTTTACATGAATGGCTTTGATTAACTGATAACAGTAGAAGATGCAGCTGATGGAATTTAAAGATGCGTTGGGAAAACATGCTAATGATAGTTACCCTTTACTTGTGCAAAAGGTTTCACCTGAAGGAACTCTCATGTGGTTCTTGGATAAACAAGCTACGTCAGACCTATACTAAACTACTAAATGTGCAAATTAGCAAATAAATATGTTTTTGGTATATTGGTAATGTATACATACTAAATAAACATGGAACTGTGAACTGTCTTTCTATATTAATAAGGCATGTAGTAGTGCTATATGTCTGGATAATCGTAAATCCGTAATCATCTTCTGTTTGTTATGTGTGTGACTAATGATTTGCCAACACAATAGTTTAGGACTAAAAGAGTATATAATAAGTTGAAGAGAACCACAAATCTCGAGACATAACTATTTTTGAACTTATTCAATAAATAAGCCGAAGTTACATAATAGTTGATGCCTAAAAAAGTATACAAGAACAAGAGCTTCAAGAATTAGGTATGATTATTACAAAAATGGATATAACTCATACTCAAGTGATAATATATATATATATATATATAGTGAGACTTTCTTGCGAGAACCATCTTATCTGCGAGAACTGACAGAACCACCAAAAACATACATGCACGCCTTCAATAATTGTATTTTTGCACATATGTTCTAAAAACAACATATATGTTTTAAAAAAAAACATGGTTGTTCTAAAGAATTTGATAAGAAATTGGAAATACAAAATTTTTTTTTGAAGGTGTGCATGTATGTTCTTATAAGGCGTACAATGACAATATTGCGGCCGTGTGTAAGGTTTTTGTGAAAAAATATGATGAGTTCATGATGATATTGAAGAACATAGGTGGATACTTACGATTATTGATGATTTGCATGTATTTTTATTTTATTTTAAAAGGCGTGCATGTATGTTTTTGGTGGTTCTGTCAGTTCTCGCAGATAAGATGGTTTTCGCAAGAAAGTCTCCCTATATATATATATATATATATATATATATATATATATATATATATATAATTTTCTAAATTAAGAGTTATATCGCTATTAGTATTTTCTAAGATTGTCGTATGAAAATTCATATTTGAGGTATTGGAAAAAATCTTACTTAAACTAAGACCTCAGGGAATAAACTGTCGTTTCAAAGCTTTTGTTGAGATATATTGTCTATCACAAAGTAACGGACAATAATGAGTAAACCGATGCATTTAAATGTTGTATACAAAAGAAATCAACGTGTCAACATAACCCGAACATTTTTTACCCGAAATACAAGTATGATTTAATCATGGTGAATAAAGCCCGTGCATATATTAACATGCATCAGATGATCCTTATCGGTCACACATGAAAAACTACACATAGGAATCTGGTGCATGAGGAGGTAGATATATATTGTTTGGAAAATTATATTGGATTTATAAACTTTTGGATTACTGAAACTTGCAAATTAATATGTTATATTTAGTGGTCAAGCCGTCTTTTCAATGGGCTACTGTATTTGAGGTGAGGGACACAATGTATTTTTCATAATCATCGGGGATTCTTTACGACGATTGAGGTGTAGGTACCAATGTCTTCTCAGATCGAAGCTCATGCATATATTAACATGCATCAGATGATCATTTTCTACTATCCTTCTTTCGCTACAGTAAAATATGCCAACAATAATTATAAGACATGCCCGCCTGAGGCGTATGTCAACGATAATTATAAGTCATGCCCGCCCAACGGGCAAGCTTACTTGCCCGTTAAGGCTTATAAGTCATGCCCGCCCATCGGGCGGGCTTCAACAACTAGTTTATATATATATATAAGCATTTCGCTGCCCCTAGGCAGCGATTTGTTTCTCTCTCTTTTTTAAAAAAAAAAAAAAAGAAAAAAAAAAAGAAAAACCCTTTTTGAGGACGAACTTAACTTCTCATGTTTGTCTTAAATTCTAAAAACTACTCATTCGATATGTTTCCTACTTACCTTGCCCATTTTACCACCTAGCTACAAATCATGATATACTGACAAAATTATACAGTAAAAGATAGCACTTTAAGTATGAAAAATCGCCACTATAATATTTGTTTAATATGTTGTATAGTTTGTGTTTCATGAATTTCGTTTTGCATTTCACTGTATTGGGCCCCATTTTGAACTCCTCGCCGCTTAAGAGCAGGAGGTGCAATCTCGTTGTGGCTCGTTGTTGGCTTACGTGGCACCTCTTTATGCCTCTTCATTGCACCGCCCTTGAATGCCATGGCTCGCCATCTTCAACTTCCTCGTCTGCACGACGAAGGAAATGTTGTACGAATTTCGTTTTATATATATATATATAATATATATATATATATATATATATATATATATATATGAATTTAGATTTATATATATATATATAATAGTTGTGTGTGTGAATAAGTGTGTATGTGGGACCCAAATGAGTAAGTTGTGGTATGTTATTGGGGAGGGGGGTTGTAAAGGGAGGTATGTCATGGTGACGTGACACCCCGTGGAGCCCGAATGAGTAATTTACCCATGTCATTGCACCTCCTGCTCTAATGGCAGCGAATTCATTAATTTCTTTTATTTATGAGTAACCGAAAGTCGTGGGCCCTCATGTTGAAGACATCGTAGCCGCTATGCAGTGAAATGCTTATATATATTTTTCTATTTGCAATTAATTAGGATTCGACATGTGTTGAGATTGACTTCGCTGTCTAATAGTAGCGAAGGAAGTGACCTTTTTGGATATAAAAAAAAAGTTGACCCTCTGCGAAACAAGTAAGTTGTTTCAAATATGGCCTCTGCAGCAATTTTCGCATCCAGAATCTATATTACCATTTACCAGTCAACTCTAAAGATCCCACATATATCCTTGCAAGCAATTCAACTACCCTTGATTTTCTTAGGTGTCACAATCAAGTCTAGATTATCATCAAGGCTGCAATAAACAATGCTAATCGATAATTTCGATTCAACTTGATTAAAGAATTCTCAGACATGAATCCATGATGATACTCTTCTGCAAGAGATGGTAATAAGTATTTCACGTACATACTCAAACAGAGGTGCTAAACTAATTACGTACAATTTAACATTATACAACGTATGATTTCTAACCTAAAAATATATGTATCCCAAAGCTCGAGGGTTGCTTTCCAAGATATACAGAATTCATAAAAGAAACTTTGATCAAAGATGGCTTCTGGCCCCTTGTTCAAGATTAGTATTGGCAGGACCGAAGGGGTTAATAAACCATCTACTGCCAATCTGCCATCCAAAATTCTTCTTAACGATCCCATCCGAGACGAAACAGGTGACTTTTGATCCACTTCGATCATCATCATCATCATCATCATCATCATCATCATCATCATCATCATCATCATCATCTGTTAGTATGTCAATTACTAATTCTAGTCTAGCTCGGTCGTTACTCATATATAATGGTGAAGGTGATTCAGAAGCCAATATAGCAGCTTGATTATAACTATTAGCTTCTTCCAATTGCGACGTTAAGGTACTAACTTCAGATTCATCACCCCAAAAACAATATATTAGCTGGAAAATTGCCACTTTCATTTATTGACTCTCGTTGTACTTGTCGATTTTCCAACAAATTCTCAACAGAAACTAGAGTAGTTTCATCAGAAACAGATGTTCTACAAATAGGACAAGTCGAATGTGAATGAAACCACATATCAATACACTCAACATGAAACCCATGGCTACATTTCGGCAAAATTCGAGCTTTTTCGCCTTGGACAAGGTTGGATAAACAAACCGTACACTCCAACCCATCTTTAAACTCCTTACGACCAAAGGGTACAACAGGTATAGTTTTCAAGAACGAGGGGTTAAGACCACGCCGGAGAACAGTGACCCCAGACGGCAGTTCACGGCGGTCGCGGCGCGTGGTGGAGGGTTGGTCACGGCGAGTGCAGAAGCACTTGGCGTAAAGATGGACAAAGAAAATGATGATGAAAATGAGTGATAAGGCTACAATTGTGACTATCAAGGTTTTACCGGAGATCTTAAGAACATGGGATTCATTGTAACTGCTCATCTTGATTGATTGATACTTTCTTGATGTGTTTTTGATTCTAAGCAAAACCCAGAAAGGGATTAAACTAAAAGCTTGGAAAGCTTGAGCTTTTTGAGGGTTTTAGCTATAAGTTATTGAGGAAGATGAAAATGAATAGGATAAGATGCTGGCAGAATTTAATTTAAGGAAGAAGAATGAGATGTCGATAAATGAGAACAAAAATGAAGTCAGCTACAGTACTATTAATAAGGAGTTAGTTGTATAATATCTTGGTGAGCAAGATGCATGCATGATTCTTTTTTGAGCAAAAGATATATGCATGCATGATTCTTAAGGCTTGTTAGTTGTCCTTTTGATTTTTTACTCTTTGACTGTTATTATCGTTGTAACACGTGTGAGGTCTTCATTCTTCACTTTCATTCTTACTTTTTTTCACGGCCAAAAGCTATATAATATATATATATATATATATATATATATATATATATATATATATATATATATATATATATATATATATATGCCCAGCAAGAAGCTGGAGGAAAAACGTACAACAAAACCAAAGAAAACAAAGTCAAGCTACAAAACAAGGAAGAAAAACCCCATTCTTCACTTTCTATGTATCTCACATTTCAGATTCTTTAATTCCACTATTTGTCATACTTAATTTCTTTTTATTTAGAGTAAACTCAAAAATACATCCCTCTGGTTTGCCGAATTTGGTATCATACATCCAAATTTTTTTTTTAAGTTTTGTACATCCTCCGTTAGTAAAAGTCAAACACAATACATCCACGAGGACGAACAGTGCAAAGATTGTGTCGTTAAATTAGACACGTGGCAGTTATCTCTTTTAAGCAAGGGTAATTTAGTCCTTTTATTCACACCGACTCTCACCCACCATTCTTTTAATACCTATCAAAAACGATTCCCAGAAATCAAATCCAACTTATCTCATCCAAATCTTATCTCATTTTCTTCAATCCACAAACACCCATCTCACTCACCCACCATTCTTTTAATACAAACACAATTCCCAGAAATCAAATCCAACTTATCTACTTGCAGCCACCAACTCTTATCATCCACTCGACAAACAAATAAACACTTCACTTGACAAACAAATATTCGTCCCTTTAATTCTTATAGCCACTCGAATCACCAACAAGTAAACTCCATTGTTTTCTTTCTTGGCTTATTTCACAGCCAACGCACGAACCCACGAAGAACACAAATGTTTTCGACTTCAAGATCTGTTAAAGGTCTCGGGTAGGTGCGGTCTTGTATTTCATTTCTTGTTTTCTTGTTAAACCGAAAGAAAGGAGGATGAAAACACTTTTGTTTGATCTTTTTTTTTTTTTTTTTTTTTTTTTTTTTTTTTTTTTTTTTTTTTCGAATACTAAAAAGAAGTTTAACTGATTTTCATCAATTGTTTTTTTCAAGGTAAACATCTTGATGAATCTGAAAGATGTGAAAAAAAAGGCCGGATATATGTGGAAAAAAAAGAGGCCGGAAAAAAAAGAGGCCGGATATTGTATTTTTTGATGAAGGGGGTGGATTTGAGAGATGATTTTTTGAAGTTATTTGGTTTTAGGTCGCTTAATTGGATCTGGGTATTTCATTTGTAGATCGTGAGATGTGGGTGAGTTGAGTGTTGTGTTTGATCTTTGTGTAGATCCGGATTTGTTTTTGAGTTGAATATGGTATTTCATTTTTTTTTTTTTTTGTTTGTGTTTGATTCTTGTGTTTGTGTTTAAGTTTGTGTTTGTTGTTTGATTAAAGAAGAAAAAGAGTGAGTAGTTGTGAATAAAAGGACTAAATTACCCTTGCTTAAAAGAGATAACTGCCACGTGTCCAATTTAACGACACAATCTTTGCACCGTTCGTCCTCGTGGATGTATTGTGTTTGACTTTTACTAACGGAGGATGTATAAAACTCAAAAAAAAAAATTGGATGTATGGTGCGAAATTCGGCAAACCACAGGGATGTATTTTGGAGTTTACTCTTTTATTTAACTACTTGTAGTATGAAGTTATTTTATTAAGTTAAAAAAAAAAAAAAAAAAAAAAATGAAGTTATTTTATTCGATTAATATACGGGGTTTGAATTTAACAACATACAAACTCAAACCAGATAAATTTTTTTCTTTTTAAGAAGTTGGCGTAAACACTTCAAGTTTATTTATATATAACAAGAATTGATCTTAATTAACACCCCCTCACATTTTTATCTATTACTAGAAGGGTACCCGCGCAATGCGGCGGCGGATACCCGATAACTGTTTTTGTAGCGAGCAAATGTTTTCCTTTTAAACCTTCCTTATTTAGCATATCCTAAATACTTTATAACATAGTAGATATATATTTTTCAAAAGTAGAACGTCTAAGTTATTAATAATGTAAATAGTTAGCACTTTTATTTTTTAAATTTTAGTATTAAGTTGATGGTTATAAGTTTAGTAAGTTTTTTTTATAAACAATTCTATTAATATATATCATTATTCGAAGGGGGTTACTATATTATTTAAATGAGACTTAAATTTTCAAATTTTGCATTAATTTCTTAATTTTCCTTTTATAGTAATGTTTTATTGTTTTAAAATTTTAAGACTTTCTTTTATAAGAAGTTTCAAATGCTTTATAATGTAAGTATAGATGAGTTGTATCATGTAATTTTGAGAGTCCATATAAATTGATTTACCATTCGGTATATAAGTTGACAATATATAAATATTCAAAATTAATGCAATACACTAATAACTTCTATGATTTTTGAGGTAAAACCTAATACAAAAGCTTAGAACACCATCACACCATCACAATCTACATGAAAAAACTGGAAACAAACAAAAGATTAGTTATCATCTGAATATTGTAAAGGGGTTTAGGTGTTTGATTACGATGTAATCCAATAGAAGATTTTCTTATAATTAGTAATTAACACATAATTCATGTACTAACCATATCGCAAAAATAGTAATAGTAATCAAATAACGATAGGTAATCTACCAAGCAACCATTATTTAGCAAACATGTCCAATAATAATTATGTACACTTAAAAATAACATTTCTTCATCTAAAACAATATGTTATCGAAATCATATTCGAATACATCTAGTTTATTCAATTCATTCATCTACAATAAAAAACTCTGTAAGATTATATATGCAGGTTTACTACTATTAAGCGTTCATGGTTTGGGTAAAGGATACAAAATGGTAACCTACTTTCAAGAATGATTCATTGTGAATAATGAACCTCAAAACGAACCATTGTGACAATTGGAACCGGCTGATAGCCGGTTCAAAATTTCACCGGTAGTCCTTGTGTTTGTTAAAAATTTCACCGGTAGTCCTTCACAGCTTATACATTTTTTTTGTTACAAATTTCGTCCTTGTGGTTATTAAAAATTTCACCGATAGTCCTTTAAAGCTTATACATTTTTTTTATTACACATTTCGTCCTTGTGCTTCTTTCCCGCCAATATACTTTGCTTTTTTCCCCGCTAATATAATTTTTCTTTATTTCCCGCCAAAAACAGGAATGAGTGGCACATAGTCCTTTAAAGCTTATACATTTTTTTTTATTACACATTTCGTCCTTGTGCTTCTTTCCCGCCAATATACTTTTCTTTTTTTCCCTCCAATATAATTTTCTTTATTTCCCACCAAAAACAGGAATGATTGGCACATACCACTCATTCATGTTTTTGCTTGAGCAACCCACAACCGCTCCAATACCAAGTACTACTTTTGTAATCATTTCCATACTTTTTGGTCTTTTATGAACAAGGGTGCTAACAGGTTGTGAAGTGGAAGTCTTGGAAGTGGAAGGCTTGGGAGTGGAAGCCTTATATTGGGCAAACCATTAGGGGTGTTTGGAAGTGCATTTACATTTGAAGTAGATGACCAATAAACTACATTTTTGTGATCTAGTTAATGCAGACCATTAAGTATACACAAACATTAAGTCTTCAAGTTAATGCAGACCATTAACATTTTGGGCAAAATAACATAATACACAAACATTAAGTCTTCAAGTATAACATCTAGTCTAAGTCAGACCATTAAGTATACATAAACATTAAGCCTTCAAGTTAATGCATACCATTATTGAGCAAACCATTTAGCCTAGGGCTGAGCAAATCCACCGAAAACCGACCCGAACCGACAAACCGATCGAAACTGGACCGAACCGAGCCGACCTTATTCGGTTCGGTTTTGGTTTTGTATATTTTTGTCTGTTTCGGTTCGATTCGGTTTTTGTCGGGGTTTTTTGGTTCGAATAGCTAAAATGACCCGATCCAAAACGAACCGAGTTATTCGGTTCGTTTTCGGTTTCGGTTTTGATATGTATTTCTCGGTTCGGTTCTCGGTTAGAGTTTTTTCTTTGTCGGTTTTCGGGTCGGTTCGGGTTGGTTTTGACCCGATGCTCACCCCTAAATTCTAGCCTAAGTCAGACCATTAACATATTAGGCGGACCATAACTCACAACACAGGAAAAACTAACATAGTAACATAATACACAAACATTAAGTCTAACCTTTCGCAACCTCCTTATTTCCATATTTTTGCCACGAGTCTACAAGTATAACATCAACAAGTTCATCTTCTATATCCCACTTATTCCCATAATTAGCCAAAACATAGTCAATCATATCGTCCGATACTTTTGGTTTGCTATAATCCTTGTCTGCCATTGATTGGGTTTTTTGCAAAAAAATAAGGTTATTTAGGGTAACATTTGACTGCTAAACTTAATATGTCAATCACACAAATACATAAATATGCACTAACCTTTCACTACTTCAGCTTGTTTCACCACTTCAGGATCATTGTGCGCATATCTCCATAAATCTTCAAAAATCTCATCAGATATTTCATCCATTTGCTTCCAACTGTCGCCATACTTAGACTGAACATACTGTACCATATCATTGGTCAAAACAAAATCACTCCAGTCCTTGTCTGCCATTGGTTTATGAATAAGGTGTTTTTTTTTTTCTTTTTTCTTTTTTTTGGCACAAATATGAAAACGAGCTATGTTTGTGAGAAATGATCGGTTTATGTGAGGACTGAGGAGTGTAAGGAGAGTGTGTGTAAAATGATCGGTTTTGGTAGGTAGAGAGGAGTAAGTGAGTGTTTTGGCGGGAAACGGACGTGTGGTGAAGGTATTAAGTAACCACAAGGACGAAAGTTGTAAAAAAAACACATAAACGCGTTGACCGGCAACAGCGGGTTACCAAGTCAACTTAACCGGCTAACAGCGGTTTTCAATGGTCACAATGAGTCATTTTGAGGTTTGTTATTCACATTGAATCATTCATGAAAGTATGTTACCATTTTATAGCCTTTACCCTTATAATTTTGTCTAGCAATACTAAATCGGGGCCGAGTCAAATGATTGATCTATTGTTGCAAGAGGTTTAACTAGTGTTATTTTACATAGTTTCAGGTATTCCATTTAGTGTGGAGCATATTGTTTCTGTCTTTAAGATCGGGATATGTGATAGATTTTGTATGAAAAAGGTTAACCGTGTAACATGCATCATTGTGGATTTCATTTTATTTATAGAGATAGTCGATTAGGAGCAGAGGACCTAAACTTTTTCTTGGTCATATTTTAACCATACGAGGTTGCATGTTAATTTGTTACTGTTGGAATTTAATATCATGACTAATCACAATTAACATCAAAATAACATGCGGAAGCGTAGGAACATATAACATGTAATTTGTTAATCGAATATAAAAGTATGCGTACCTATTAGAAATTCTTCAATCAATCAACAAGATGAACCCTAATTAGGGTTTATGTGGATTATAAGAATTACCCCTTACCGTTTTGTAATTCAATCCAAGATTCAAACAATAATGTGTTTGAATCACGTTCTTGTACACACGTACTATAACCAAATTAAAGTTATGCTAGTAAAAGAACACAAAACATTTTTTTATAAAAAAACAAACCAATCGAACCCTAAAGGGTTTTTGATCGAACGACCTAAGGAGAAAAGAAGAAGAAAAAACAAGATTAGGGTTTCGTGTGTGTAAGAAGATTAGAAAACAATGAAACCTAGCCTTTGTTTATATAGCGTATGAAACTTGGATAACAAGTTGGATAAGGATTGGGTCTCCAATCCTTCTCCACGACCGGCCAAGCCCAAGGAGGGGTTTCTGAATCCTTCTTGACTTCCTAATTTCACTCTAGTCCTTTTCCTTTAACCGTCAGTCAATTATCATTAATTACTTAACAGTCGTTAATTATTTTGTGTAACTAATAATTAAATGTAACATTTTATATTAAATTATCAATCTTTAATTCTAATACGTAAAGTGTGCAATCCAGTGATCTCGAGTTCGATCCTAACATACATCTATTAATTTATGTCCATAAACTAACATTTACTTAGATCGGATAGCCAACATGTTGCCGATATAATAGCATAACAATTTAGTCCCTAAATTAAGGATTATCATAATTCCAGAAGACATGGAACATGACAGTGGAAAGGCAATAGCCAATAGACGTGGTGTTAACAAACAAACTTATAAAACTAATTATTTTTGTCTTAATCTTAGCCCTGTATATATTGTTAGAGTTTATGGATAATAATTAATATTCGTATGTCCAGTTTCGAATACGAGACTTCGGGATTGCACACAATACATAAGAGTCTCAATGGTTTGAATAATTAAATATAGATTTATGATTTATTTATTCATTTCACTAATAAACACTTAACGGTCGTTAATATTTAACGAAGTTTGGTTATCTGTCGTTAAATATTAACGGAGTTTGGTTAACGGTCGTTAAATATTAACTACAAGGACTAGAGATGTAATTAGAGACCAAGAAGGATCTAGAATCCCTATAGGACTCTAATGGGCGGCCGAATGAGGTGTTGGAGGGGGATTAGGAAAGTTTTTCCTAACCTAACTTGGAGAGGAAGTTTGGGAACTCTAAAAATACAAACCCTTTGTATTTGTAATTCCCTAATCATAATTCTCTAAGCAAGTCCAACTTCTTTCTCCTCTCCCTCTAGCTTAGGCCGATCGGAATTCATCCCAAATCCCTTTGGGATTTTCTATTTTGCTTAATCTCAAGTGTTGGAATTGTTTAGTGAATTAGAACCTAGCTTTTCTCATTGAAACGCTAGTATTACGTGTGTACAAGAACGGAGTACAAGCTTCCTTTAGCTTGTTGTTATTGCCCTATTCGATCCATATAGTGGTTGATTTATATTAAACCCAATTTGAGGTTTATCTTGTTCTTGGTGATCACGTGAATTCTTGTTCTTGCTAGAAACCTAAAGGTACACATCTATTTAAATTTAGTTAATTAATTATATGTATGTAGATCTTGTTATTCCGCTGCGTATGCTTTGATGTTATATTGTTATGTTTATGTGTTTATAGTTTTTATGATTCACATATTCCAACAGTGGCATCAAGAGCCCGTTTATACATGATAATTAATTACTAAACACATAAAAATTGAACTTTACATGCTTAGATAATCTAGGGTTTTAATTTTTTATGTAAACCCTAATTTTTTCTATTATGGGCCGACACCCATTAATGGTTTTTACGGTTTTTGGTATTGATAAAAATTGTAGAAAACCCTAGGATTGCATGTAAACTTTTATGTGTAAAATTAATGAGTACCTTGAGATGTCATTAATTTAGTATGCGTACATGATTGGCTTGATAATATGTGATTACATGATTATAAGTGAAATATGGGGATTCATGACAAAAACATGCATGTTTTGTCATGAAAATTGATGTTTAATTGCTACATGTTTTGTAAAGATAAATCTAAAATTAGGGAAGACCCTAATTAAATATATTAATTAATTGGTTATGTGCAATGTGATATTTAATTAATTAAAACTTACGTGGCCAAGTTATTTAGCGTCTGTGGACCATTGGGCACAATGAGCTCAAAAACCAATGGGATTTTTGTTAATTACATACATTAAAATTCACATAGAAATTATTAATAGGTTTTATCAAAAGGTTTGCATGTGGCTATATGATATTGTTAATGATCATATATGTGTTATTGAGTGTTTGTTTATTTTTTTTAATTACTTGATCTTTGTGTTTTAATTATGATGGATTGTAAACATCAAAGAGGGTAATTTTTTTGAATAAAAAATAAAAATAAATGAACCTAATAACTACGGTGTGTTCAAAAAATCCGAGAAACCGAAGAACCGAGCCGAACCGCTCAATCTGAAACCGAAAAAACCCGAAACCGAAGAAACCGAAACCGAAAAAAACCGAAACCGAAAAAACCCGCTTATCACGGTTCGGTTTCGGTTTTTATTTTTTAATATTCGCGGTTAACCGAACCGAACCGTGATTAATACATGAAGGTTTTTTAACTAAATATTCAAATAATTGTACAAGTATTAATTATATTATTGCACTAATTTTATTGTATAACGCCTTTTCGCTCCTAATGTGAACATTTCTAAACATTTATGTGTTAAAGTTGATAAATGTGATTGTAATCTATAAACGTCGAATAACTATTATTTTGTTAATTGATTATGTATGGATATTTGAATGCAATTATTCTAACGGGATAACTTTTATATGAGTATTATCTATTAAATGTCATTTAATTTTACTAAAATGACATTTTACGTTCTAGAACATGTTATTGTTTAAAAGGTTAAACTCGATTAAATGTCTAAAATGGTTAACCGTGACCCGAACCGTGGGTAACCGCTCATTTCGGGTACCTGCTTGTCCGGTTACCCGCCTAGTATGGTTCGGTTTCGGATAGTAAAATTAATTACCCTCCCGCGATGGATAATTTAAATCTTTCAACTAACCGAACCGAACCGCCCCGCGAACACCCCTACTAATAACTATGAAACCTTTGTGGTAAATTATATTGCCAAGTCTTATGTGCCGATAGTGGTTCGCTTCGCACGGTAATTTGCTCCCAGGTGAGACTAGCAATTAATAATTTACTACATAAATGTTTTAAGCTTTAAATCTTAAAGTTTTTAATTAATTGATGTAACTGTACAAAAGTGGTCGAAGCGGCGGACCTATTATTGACAAACTATAAAGTGGGTATAAGGTTGGTTTCGCATTAAATTGTGGCCTTAAAGAGACTCCATTCTGTCTCTCCGCTCGCCTGTGCGTCAATATTAGACTTACCAAGTACACCATGAAAAAGTACGAAGCATCTTAAGGCAATGTTGTAAGTTTCTCAACGTCATCAATTAAAATTTTGTTGATTTTAAGCTACGAATGAGTAAACTGGTTTTGAAATTTATATGATACAAAGATGAATGCATGACATCTTTGTACATATTTTTGATTACATACATCAAAATTTAATACCCTTAAATTTAAGTTATATGCCATCCAACTGAAAAGGAAACACCTAAGGTTTCATCCTGCATCACTAGCAGCCAAAGCTGAATGTGATGTTCAAAGGGTGGTTGTCTAAGGGTAAATTGAGTACTTTCATTGCTAGCAGCCAAAGCTGATGTGATGAAACAACGTCAATTTACTGTTTCCTAAGTTAGTTGACTTAATTGAGCACTTTCATTACTAGCAGCCAAAGCTGATGTAATGAAACGGCGTCAAGGCATAAAGATGGGGATGAAACATGCTTACATTTGCAAATGAAGTTGGAAAAATATGTAAGTCCCCGGTTTCTAGGAATTGCAATTGGGATTGACCCGTACCTTATTGAGTACTTTCATTGCTAGCAGCCAAAGCTGATGCAAATGAAACGACGTCAATTTGGATCCTAGTTTTCAGTGAAAATTAAATGGTTATTTTACCATGGGTGTTTAATTTTCTTGAAAAGTTTATTATCGAAAGTACTAACTTTTGAACTTTTTCTGTAGAAATGGCCCAACCTGACAACACAAACATGAATAACATGAGTTCTACTTTCAAAGCTATGATTGAAACAGAAAAGTTGACTGGGACTAATAATTTCAATGATTGGTACCGTTCTTTGAGGATTGTTCTTAGAATGGCCAAAAGATTTGAATATCTTAGTAAGCCTCTTCCTGCAGCTCCTGCTGGTACTGCCTCTACTGCTGAGCATGAGGAGTACAACATTGAGTATGAGAAGCACAATGATGTGGCTTGTCTCATGTTATCTGGAATGGACACTCAATTGCAAAAGCAATTTGAGAACTATGGTCCTATGAACATGATAACTGAGCTCATACGCATGTTTGAAAAACCACCTATGGCAGAGTTATATGATCTGTTAGACTCTCTGGCCAAGTGTAAGCAGGATGCTGGTACACCCTTGAGTGCCCATGTGTTGGAGATGAAAGGATATCTTGACCGATTGGATACACTCGGATGCGGTTACGTGCAAGATGTGAAAGTTGGCCTCATCAATCGATCCCTCAATCAGGATTTGTATGGTGAGTTTGTGCGCAACTTTAATATGCAATGCACGGGGAAGACGATAAGTGATTTGCATGCAATGCTTATCGACTTTGAGAAGGGACTCTCAAAGAAGTCACCAACACATGCTGTTATGGCAATAAAGGGTGGTAGGGTTACTAAGCCCAACAAACCGCAGCATGTGAACAAGAAGGGCAAAGGCAAAGCTGACAAAGGAAAACAAGTCGTGATCCATCAGCAGAAGCCTAAGAAGCAGAATCCTACCGTGAAGAAGGATTATCCCAAGAAGGATACAGCTGCTTGTCACCACTGCAACACTCCTGGACATTGGAAGAGGGACTGTCCATTGCTGCTTGAGGAGTGTCGCAAGAATAAAAATGCCAAGGGCGCGAGCACTTCAGGTATTTTTATTGTTGAATTATTTTCCTTTCCTCGTAAGCAAAATGCCTGGATATATGATACAGGATGTGGTACTCACATTTGTAATACATCGCAGGGGCTTAGAGGAGCGAAGAAACTGAACTATGGAGAATGCTACTTGTACGTGGGCAATGGCATACGTGCAGCAGTTGAAGCCATAGGGACTTTTGATTTAGTTTTACCTTCAGGTTTAATTTTGGTATTGAACAATTGTCATTACGCACCGTCTATTGTTAGAGGTGTTGTTTCAGTTTCTTTATTGTTGGATAATGGATTTGAACAAGCATTTAATAATAATGGAATTTCTGTTTCTTTAAATTATGTTTTTTACTTTAATGCAATTCCATTAAATGGTGTGTTTGAAATAGATATGGAAAATCATGTATCCAATGGAAATAATTCTATGTATAGCATTGGCAATAAGATAATCAAGTCTAACTTGGATTCGTCTTATCTTTGGCACTTTTGTCTTGCCCATATAGGTAAGAAACGCATGAAAAAGCTGCAACACGATGGGCTTTTGAATAATATCAATGATGATTCAGTTGATAAATGCGAATCTTGCATATCAGGTAAGATGACAAGGAAATCCTTTTCACATCAAGTGGAAAAGGCTGAGGATCTACTTGGATTGATACACACTGACGTGTGTGGTCCACTTAGACATGTATCAAAGCGCAGTGCTACCTACTTCATAACCTTCACGGATGACTATAGTCGTTATGGTTATGTTTATTTACTTAAACATAAACATGAAGTCTTTGAGACATTCAAGGTTTTTAAAAGTGAAGTAGAATTACAACTCGGTAAGAAGATTAAGGCTCTTCGATCTGATCGTGGTGGTGAGTATTTAAGCCAAGAGTTTAAGGATTATCTAGTTGAGTGTGGCATTGTCCAACAACTCACATCACCTTATACTCAACAGCAAAATGGAGTATCTGAAAGGAGAAATCATACATTGTTAGATATGGTACGATCTAAGTTTAATCTGAAAACTCTTCCCTTATCCTTTTGGGATTATGCCCTGGAAACAGCTGTTCACGTGTTGAATAGGATTCCAACTCAGAAGGTTGATAAGACTCCATATGAATTATGGACTAGAAAGGCTCCAAATTTGTCTTACTTAAAGGTCTGGGGTTGTGAGGCGTTTGTTAAACGTGACTCACCGGATAAACTCCAACAAAGATCTGTTAAGTGTATCTTCGTATGATACCCTAAGGAAACTAAGGGTTACTACTTTTACTTCTTACCAGATAATAAAGTCATCGTGGCTAGGTATGGCGAATTTCTTAAGGATAATCTGATATCTCAAGAATTCAGTGGGAGAGTATATGATCTAGAGAATGATCAAGAAGATACGTCACCTTCTGACAGCACTAGCACACTTCCTGTGGAACCTGAAAGTTTAGGTCCTCCACCTGAAGTTGAAGTGGTACCCATTCGCAGATCTAAAAGATCTGCAAAAGCTCCTGAACGTCTATGTTGAAACGTAGAGTGTGAGGAAACTATACTAGGGGATCTAGATGAACCTACTAGTTATAGGGCTGCCATAAATAGTCCTGAAAAAGAGAAATGGCAAGTTGCTATGAATGGGGAGATGCAATTCATGAGAGACAATGAAGTCTGGATTGAAGTAGACCTTCCTCCCAATGCTAAGGTAGTTGGGAGTAAATGGCTCTTCAAAAAGAAAACGGACATGGATGGCAATGTACACACCTACAAAGCTCGTTTAGTTGCTAAAGGCTTTACCCAAACATACGGTATTGACTATGAGGAGACCTTTTCTCCTGTAGCCGATATTAGAGCTATTAGGATTTTTATAGCCATAGCTGCTTACTATGACTATGAGATTTGGTAGATGGATGTCAAAACCGTCTTCCTTAATGGTTGCCTAGATGAAGACATCTATATGGCGCAGCCTGAAGGGTTTGTGAATCCAGATTTTCCTGAGCGGGTATGCAAGCTTCAAAGATCCATTTATGGATTGAAGCAAGCATCTAGGCAATGGAATAAGAAATTTGATGAGGAAATCAGGAAGTTTGGATTTACTCATAATTTCGATGAGCCATGTGTATACCACAAAGCTAGTGGGAGTAATACTACTTTCCTAATTCTATATGTCGATGACATATTAATCATGGGAAATCATATACCAAGTCTTAATGAAGTTAAGGATTATCTTGGTAAATGTTTTTCTATGAAGGATTTAGGAGAAGCAGCTTACATCCTTGGAATCAAGATCTATAGAGACAGATCTAGGCAGTTGATTGGATTAGGCCAAAGTGCTTACATGGATAAAATATTGAAGAGATTCAATATGAAAAATTCCAAGAAGGGATATTTGCCCATGCAAGTAGAACATGGCTTAAGCAGCGAACTATGTGCCTCAACACCTGAAGAGGTGGCACACATGCAGAAAGTTCCATATGCTTCGGCAGTAGGATCTATCATGTATGCAGTGAGATGCACAAGGCCAGATGTGGCGTTCGCACAAAATTTAACCAGTCGTTACCAGCAGAATCCAGGGAAAGATCACTGGCATGCTGTTAAGAACATTCTTAAGTATTTAAGGAATACTAAAGATATGTTTCTTGTGTACGGGGGAAATCCAGACGCAGAACTGAATGTTACAGGTTTCTGCGATGCGTCCTTTCAGACTGATAAAGATGATACGAAGTC
The DNA here is from genome assembly GCA_021014915.2 of Artemisia tridentata subsp. tridentata. NCBI lineage: Eukaryota > Viridiplantae > Streptophyta > Magnoliopsida > Asterales > Asteraceae > Artemisia > Artemisia tridentata. The sequence continues at coordinate 2,139,264 of CP139504.1, read as the reverse complement.
TCAGACAGGTTACGTTTTTGTCATCAATGGAGGAGCTTTAGACTGGAAGAGTAAGAATCAGAGTACAACGGCCATGTCTGCGACAGAAGCTGAGTATATTGCTGCATCGGAAGCGGCCATGGAAGCTGTTTGGGTAAGAAAATTCATTTCGGATCTTGGAGTGATGCCGTCAATTGAATTACCTATAAATGTGTATTGTGACAACTCTGCCGCAGTCAAATTCGCCAATGAACCTGGAGTTATGAAAGGCGCCAGACATTTCCAGAGGAGATATCACTATGTTCGAGAACAAGTCGAACAAGGAGAGATCAATATACTCAAAGTTCACACAGATGACAATCTGGCTGATCCTTTTACAAAGGCGTTACCTAAGGAAAAGTTTACTCAACATGCTAATGGTATTGGTCTTCGTTTAGCCAGTAGTTTCATGTGAATCTGTTGGATTAGTATTTTGGATAAGGGATATGTAAACAATATTATTTTAAATGAAATAAAGTGCGGATAATGTTTATTATCATTTGTTAATATTGTATCCTATATTTGCATGTTTAAATCCGTGAATAATTAATTTATTCTAAATAGTCCGTTGTCGATTAATGATATGGGAATATCATTAAATAAAGACAAATGTGAGGATTGGTAGAATGTACTGAAAGGTTGAGATACCAATATCACATGATATTCAATATTGGATAAATTGAATATAGGACTTATCCCAACCACATGATTATACTTTATGGATCATAGTCATTAAGTAAATCATGAATATTTATCCTCAGACTTGAGATACCAGATAACTGCCGAGGATGTAGCTCATTTTCTGTAAGGTAGTCTAACGCTATCCGTAACTGGTAGTTATAAGCGGCTATTTTCGGAGGTGATGCAAAGTTCGAGGGTTATGCTCGTAGTCAATAAATGATTTGTTCCTTCAAATGTGTTTTGAAGTTTAATACTGCTTGGCCACTCGTATGGTTGACAAGATGTTTGCGTGCGCACGCCCAAAGGCTATCTGGAAGACGTTCAGATGATTTGGTAATCTTAATCAATTATGTATAAACGAGAAACTAATTGTTAATTATGGAATGACCTAGATCCATATCCATATTAACGCGGTATTAGAAACAAAAGGATAAGTATGATGATATAATCATCACGTGGTTTTTCCAGGAAAACCATACTTGATTCGATCTGGGGGCATTGGGGCTGTTAAGCTAGACTAACCCATGCCATTACAATATTAATGAATATCCAAGTGAGAGCTGTTAGAGTTTATGGATAATAATTAGGGATAATTACAAAAATAGCTCAAGCAACCAAGTGATTTTCTTTATCTACCCCGAGATCGGAAAATATTTTTTTTGTCAAGGGCAACCTACACTTTTTTGGGCAACTGAAATCTGGAAGTGTATTTTTTGGGCAACTTGTGTATTTTTTTGGGCAACAATCGATATTTTTTGGGCAACTGGGGACACGTGTCATCATATGGGGCGAGTTGCCCAGTTGCCCGGGGTACGGGGTAGAAAAAGAAAATTACTTCGATCCATGGTCTATTTTTGTAATTATCCCTAATAATTAATATTCGTATGTCCAGTTTTGAACACGAGACTTCGAGATTGCACACAATACGTAAGAGTCTCAATGGTTTGAATAATTAAATATAGATTTATGATTTATTTATTCATTTCACTAATAAATACTTAACGGTCGTTAGTATTTAACGGAGTTTGATTAACGGTCGTTAAATATTAACTACAAGGACTAGAGATGTAATTAGAGACCAAGAAGGATCTAGAATCCCTCTAGGACTCTAATGGGCGGCCGAATGAGGTGTTGGAGGGGGATTAGGAAAGTTTTTCCTAACCTAACTTGGAGAGGAAGTTTGGGAACTCTATAAATACAAACCCTTTGTATTTGTAATTCCCTAATCATAATTCTCTAAACAAGTCCAACTTCTTTCTCCTCTCCCTCTAGCTTAGGCCGATCGGAATTCATCCCAAATCCCTTTGGGATTTTCGATTTTGATTAATCTCAAGTGTTGGAATTGTTTAGTGAATTAGAACCTAGTTTTTTCCATTGAAACGCTAGTATTACGTGTGTACAAGAACGGAGTACAAGCTTCCTTTAGCTTGTTGTTATTGCCCTATTCGATCCATATAGTGGTCGATTTATATTAAACCCAATTTAGGGTTTATCTTGTTCTTGGTGATCACGTGGTTTCTTGTTCTTGCTAGAAACCTAAAGGTACGCATCTATTTAAATTTAGTTAATTAATTATATGTATGTAGATCTTGTTATTCCGCTGCGTATGCTTTGATGTTATGTTGTTATGTTTATGTGTTTATAGTTTTTATGATTCACATATTCCAACATATATGCCATTACAACATGCTCCGTATAGCCTAAACTTCTTGGCTTATTTATATTAGTCGTACAAATTTAGTATTATCTTCTTTTCTGTTTTACTTTGTTAATCATTTGTGTTTCATTTCTCATTTTTATGCTCCTTGCACCCGCGCATAAATTCCCATGAAAAAAAGAGCCAAAAGTTATATGATTTTCAGCCAAAAAAATACTTTTCAAGTTTCTATATATTGACAAGGGTAAACTGTAGAAAAAAACATGATTCATAAGTATCAATCCATTCTATTATCTATATATAACAAATTCATTGAAAGTTAGATGGTCGACTTTATGATATGATTATACTCCGTATATGTTTACCTTTCAAGAAGCAAAGATATGATTATTAAAGTAGACGTTGAGAGGAACACTAGAAGTCAAATTAAAACAAGGATCGAATTGCCAATGATGATCAGCCCAGCTGGTCAGAGGCACTCTCGGTTTTACCCAAGGTCTTGAGTTCGATCTTAGGGATGGCAAGTCTTGGGGTTTTTCCCTCCGAATACTTGTAATGGCCCATGGTCAACATCTCGTTGTCTAGGGTACGTGCAAGGCTTCACTATTATTTAGTGAGGTTTCCCAGATGTCGTATCCCGACTGAATGTTCGAAAAAAAAAACAAAGGATCGAATTGTTGTTCTAGCCGACTTTGTTTGTTCATGAATCGTGTCCTTCAACGTGGATCCATGACAATTTTTACTTTTTTTCATGATCCTAATTAAATATCTTTCATATATACTACATAACCTTCGTGTCTCGTTACTTTCTTAATTTGTCATCTTACTAGAAATAGCATTCCGTTTCAAAAAACAAATATGATGTGATAAAGTTACTTTGAAGCTATTGCTTTTGTAATGATATTAGCACATACATATATACACTCAAATGTCGTGACAATCTCCTATTGAGCTAGCTACATTATCTAAGGCCGAGTTACAATAAGAGATGACATCTTCAAGAAGGTGATCGCATAAGTACTTATGTAAGAGTTGTGCCAATGGGCGAGGAATGTGGCTTCTGCACATGGGACATGTGGAATGATCTTTTAACCATGCAGCAATACAGTGAGCATGGAATTGGACGCCATGGTCGCAATTTGGAAGCACTTTGTATTCATCTCTTGGCAGCACCTCACAAAGGCACACTATGCAATCATACACTACAACTCCATTAATGTCTTCATCACTTAGTTTCTCTACTGCCATTATCATGCTTCTTTTTGTGCTTTCCAGTAACCGTCTTGCTTGTTATCGCCTAAGCATATGAAAAGCCACCACAAAAGTTAATGTGCCTCCGACAAACGCCACCATCATCTCTGTCTTCATGGTACTCGGTACTTGATCCATATTTGCAAGTTCGGGATAATTAATTAGTGAAGTTGTAATATGTTGGACAACACATATATACTTATATGTATAAGAGAAAGGGTTTTAGAAAATACGTGTAAAGTACGTAGTAAAAAGTACATAAGGAGAGGGTCACTTTCAAAACGAAGGTTTTATTAGAGACAGGATTAGGGTAAGGGTCAAATACTAAATTACAAGATATGGGCAAGCATTATTTATTTGCCTTGAATCCCAGTTGAATCTGTAGGTTCATATTCAAAGTTTGACCACCTTAACCACTCAACTAGTCTGAATGGAAAAAATACTTTGGACTATCATTTTTGTACAACACCGCTCGTCCCATTTTTCGTCCGTCCGCCATCCGGCTTTAAGCTCGATGTGGAGCATTGTTTGTGTTTTGTGTTTGGGTTTTGTATTCGCCTCCACCACACCAAGCACTCTTAGAGTGCTTGGTGTGGTTGTGTTTTTCGTCCACCAAAAGACCCAACAACACACCAACAACATGTCATACAACACCACCTATATAGCCATTCGTCCACCATTGGTGAATTAGTGGGTATTTTTTGAGGGAAAATGATTTTCATGCCTAAGTTATATGTCTAAAAATATGCCTAAACAACTCATTGTGTGACACACGGATTGCACCAAATCTTCTTTTTCATATCTACCATTGATATAGCAGCGAATTATCTCTCTCTTCAAACAGGGCCCCACCTCCTACTCCTCCCACAAAACCTGCGTCGACTGCTATAAAAGAACCTTAACCCTAATTAGATCCGATCAAATCCACCATCAATGGCGGCGACATCCGCATCCCGTCCTAATTAGATCTGATCAGAGGCGGCGGCGGCGGCATCCGATCAGATCCGACCAATGGCGACGGCATCCGTCCTAATTAGATCCGACCAATGGCAGTGGCAGCGGCATCCGATCAGGTCATTCTTTTTCTTTTACGCCTCTTGTGATTGATGTTAACGGGTTTGCGTACTTATGCTAGAATAATATCATCATCATCAAAGCATTAATTACCAAATCATATAATAAAAACAAAACAGTTATAAACATAACAATGAATTTTATATCTTGTTTTTGAGGGCTTGTATTTGATGTCGTGTTATTTGGATGTTGATAATTGTTTTGTATAAATCATCGATTTGAATTTTATTGAAGATTGTGGTTGGTGAGGTGATTAAGCATTTGTATGCGCCGGATTTGAGATCAGGGTGGGGGGTTAGTTTTGTTCAGGAGGTCAACTTAGTCAAGATAACTAACAACAATTATACTTAAGAACAATATATTATTTCCATGTACTTAAGAAGACTGGAAGATCGAGAATGTTGTCAATTAATAGGAATATATTTGTGATAATAATGATCTTTTGCATGTTAGCTAGTACTTGTCCATTTTAGAGAGTATAATTAGGATATGAAAAAATTACACGGATGGTCCTTGTGGTTTACACGGATTTCATGTTTGGGAGCTATTTCATTTTAATTACGCCACAGATACCTATTTTGTGAAACGTTGCACGCGTTTGGTCCCTAAGTTGGATGGACCGTTAGTTTGACCGTTAAGTATTTAATTAATTTTTTCCCGTTAGTCCCTCCGTTAGTATTTTTTGCATCGTTAGTCCTATTTTTCTAAAAAACAAACACCTTGATTTCATACTTTTGAGTATATAAAGAAAACTTATAACTTTTTTTTCTCATTCACCAAACCCTAACCCTAGTTTCACTCTCTCCCTCCTCCTCACATATCCGGCCGCCGCACCACCGCGCCGCCGCCGATCAACCATCGTTTCATCACTTATCCTTGAAGTTCTGAAGATTTTGAAGACATTTTTGGCATTTTGGTCGTGAGTTTTGCACGAGTTAGTCTCGTATCCGCCCTTTCTTTTTCGGCTTAAATTTTCTTTTCGAGCTTATTGTCGTGCTCTCTTGGTTTTGGGCTTGGATTTGATTCGGTTTGGATTCAAAATAATTAATGGCCCGATTTGATTTAGTTTGGATTCGGATGTGTTGTCTTTGCCCGTTTTGGTTCGATTTGGATTGGGTTCGAGCCGTGTGAATTCAAGCCGAGACCTTGTGGTTCGATTTGGAGGTAGCAGCAGTTATGGTTGTGAGTGTTGAGTTTGAGTCGAGTCCGTGTAAGCTTATTTTTGGTCTTAGATTTGTTTTGGTTTTGGGTTCGAGATAGTCGGATTTGTCTTTGCTTCAAATCAGACTTTTATCTAAATTGGGTTTCATTTCTATTTTTCGATAGAGTTTCATTATTTTTTAGGTGAGTTTGAATTCGCTTGGATCTGATAAAAAAAACTCGATTGGGTTTTATGATTTTGAGTGTAAACGAAACATGAACCATAGAGGATGATCAATAGGTTTTGGTGTTATCCAACGAGATGTTACATATATTTCATTGGGTGAGTATGTTAGATAATTTTTTATTCTTGATTTGTACAAATCAACTGAGTCACAAATTGTGCTGTTTAATTTAATAGTTATAATTTTGGTTAGAGAATGGACTTTTTGTGAACATGGTCTTTGGTTCTTAAACGGTAAAAGTTTAGCTGGGATTTATGAAATGGAGGTAATCAGACACTAGCAGTAATGAATACGGGTAATGTTTAAGAACACTTTGGATTTCAATGTTTATATACAAGCATGTTCTTTAGCTTATTCTTGTATAGTGGTGGTGGAGGTGTCGGAAAACGGTGTCAGTGGTTGGCCGGAGTTAGTGGTCTGGTAAATTCAATAGAGGGAGAAGAGAGATGGGAGTGAGAGTGTTTGTTTGTGAGTGAAAAGGAGTGGTTGTGGTTAAATTGGGTGGGGTGGAGGAGGCCATGGTGGCCGGAGATAGGGTTTGGTGATGATGGTGATGATGATATCAAGAAGATTACACATGCTGATGATATCAAGAAATAATGGTGTTGGTGGTGGTAGTAATGGTGGTGACATTTTAATTCATTTTAGAAAATAAGGACTAACGATGCAAAAAATACTAACGGAGGGACTAACGGGAAAACATTAATTAAACACTTAACGGTCAAACTAACGGTCCATCCAACTTAGGGACCAAACGCATGCAACATTTCACAAAATAGGTATCTGTGGCGTAATTAAAATGAAATAGCTCCAAAACATGAAATCCGTGTAAACCACAAGGACCATCCGTGTAATTTTTTCTTAGGATGTTTGTTTTACCAGTATGTATCACCATAATGTTCTTATATTTTTAAATTGTGTGAAGAGCCTTTTGTTTTATCCCTAACATTCTCCGGCGTCTAAGAAAACTTGATAAGCAAGATTGCATTTTCTTAGTATGAGAAACCAAATATTGGTCGGTAATGGCTAATACTCACACACACATACATGTTCCCATGGAACTTGAACCCACAACTAATGGTTGGCGGGGCGCCTTTGGTACCATCAACTAATTAGATGAATCATATTTTTTGTAATATTGCTGGTGAACTTATCTAGCAGTAAACTATATTGCTGTGGACCATTTAACGATGGGCCTCAAATGAGCACAGACCCACATCTAAGAATAAGGAAAGATTATACTTAAGAAAGATGATAGTGAGTGTTTGGATCAGGGGATTAATGAGCTTGTTGATCTTGGTATGCAAAGGTATATAAAAAGTTACTGTCTTTTTTATATATTTGGAGTTTGTTTGGTTTATAAAGATTGAATATTTTTTATTCGTTTTTAGTATATATTGGATCTGTTATATATGTTGATCTTGTATATGATAACATGTAAAGTTGGATCTATTATGGATAAAAATTCAATCATTTGTTTTTGTATATATCAAAACATGTATGTGCCATGGATCTGATTGATTGATTAGTAAGTCTGATGTTTTTAAACATGTATGTTTTGTTCAAAACAGGTATGTTTTAGAACATGTATGTTTTAAAAAATGATTACTTATAAACGGAATCTTTAAAACATGTGTGTTTTAATAAAATTATTGTTGCTAATTTTTGTACTTTTCTTTGTATCAGGTATAATTACAAGAATGTTCACGGCTACGGGTGTGCATATATGTCCGACTTTTGAAAAAATGTTGACGGCTACGCGTGTGCACGTATGTCCATTTTGTATTGAATATTTATTAGTGTTCACGTGTATAGATCGATTAGATTCATGTATTTATGCTTTTGAGAAATTTGTATTTTAATTGTGTTTCAATCGATATTGAAGTTTGTGTACGACATTTCTATTCTTGGTTTGTTATAAATTTTATTATATTAAAAAACTCATATGCACCTAAGTATTTCTGAAACATGTGTGTGAACACACATGTTTAAATGGACATATTAAAAAACAAATATGACATCTTAAAGAAAACATATATGCACTAAACATGCTAGCTTAAAAACATGTATGCACTAAATCTGGAAAATAACCTTTCTTAAAAAAAAAAAAAAAAAAAAAAAATGGATTTAGTAATAAAATAATTAAAAAAAAATCTTTTACTATTATACCCTTTCGGATTAAATAAAAAAGGTTAATATTAATAAAATGTCATTTTGCATTGATATGTTGCACAGTATGCATTATTAGGAGTACATAAGTGGTTCTCGCAGTTCTCGTAGATAAGGTGGTTCTCTCAAGAAAGGGACCCTATATATATATATATATATAATAAGAGAGAGAGAGAGAGAGAGAGAGAGAGAAAGAGAGAGTTAATTACATTTTTGGTCCTTGTGGATTACCGGGTATAACGGTTTTGGTCTAATAGTTTAAAAAGTAACGGATCCTGTCCAAAATCCGACGACCCGTAACAGGTTTAGTCCAATTTTTGGTCCACCGTTAGTTTGACCAATTTTGACTGTTAAATCTGAGGGCATTTTTGTCTTTTCTTTTATATTGTTAAATAAAAGTGTTAACTACATTATTTTTGGTCCTTGTGGTTTGTCGAGTGTTTCACTTTTAGTCCAATAGTTTTTATACACATGTTTATATAACATTTTTACTTATGTTTTTATCTACGTTTTAATCTATGTTTTTATTTAGGCTTTTATATACGTATTTATATACGTTTTTATATATGTTTTTTCTTATATATCTACGTTTTTATCAACACTTTTATATACATTTTATACACGTTTTTATCTACGTTTTTATATAAGTTTTATGCACATTTTTATACACATATTTTTATACACGTTTTTATACACATTTTTAAATATGTTATTATATACGTTTTTATCTACGTTTTAATCTATGTTTTTATTTACGCTTTTATATACGTTTTTATCTACCTTTTATTATACGTTTTTGTATACATTTTTTTTATATATCTACGTTTTTATCAACGCTGTTATATACATTTTTATATACGTTTTTATCTACGCTTTTATATACGTTTTTATATACGTAATTATCTACGTTTTTATATACGTTTTTATCTACGTTTTATATACGTTTTTATCTACGTTCTACTTTTTTATATACATTTTTAAATATGTTTTTATATACGCTTTAATCTATGTTTTTATTTACGTTTTTATATACGTTTTTATCTACCTTTTATTATACGTTTTTTATACATTTTTTTTATATATCCGCATTTTTATCAACGCTGTTATATACATTTTATATACATTTTTATCTAAGCTTTTATATACGCTTTTATATACATTTTTATCTACGCTTTTATATACGTTTTTATGTACATAAAAACGTATATAAAAGCTTAGGTAAAAATGTAGATTGAAACGTAGATAAAAATGTAGATAAAACACATATAAAAAACATATATAAAAACATAGATAAAAATGTATATAAAAATGTATATAAAAACGTAGATAAAAAAGTATATAAAAACGTGTATAAAATGTGTGTATAAAAATGTAAATAAAAACGTGCGTAAAAACCGATATAAAAACGTGTAATAAAACGTGTATAAAAACGTGTATAAATTTTAAAAGCAATTAGAAAAGAGAATTGTTTTTTTTTTTTAAATCAAATATTTTTTTTTAAGAAAATTAGTTCTCAAATTTCTGTCAACTTATAAGCAGTTTTAATAAGTATTGTAAATTTTATTAAAATTTTAGTATTTCATTAGTATTGTATATAGATTAGAAAGCAGTTTTAGTTACTAAATCGTTAAAAATATTTTCGTAAGTTTTAAAATTCACTTTCTTTCTAAAAATAAAATTAGTTCTTACTTAAGTTTAGATGTGATAAAAATTTCATAGTTTATTTTGAATTTTTAGATAGTTTTTAATTTCTATAAAAGTTTTTAGCTGTTAAAAGTTTATTTTTTAGTTTTATAAATTTATGAGTTAATTACATTTTTGATCCTTATGGTTTGCTGAATGTAACACTTTTAGTCCATTAAGATGAGGGTATTTTAGTCATTTCATATGTCTTAATTGGTCAAACTAACGGTCAACAACATTTTATATCTTTTAGAAAAACATTTTTGGTAATAAATAAAAATGTTTAATTCATTATAAATTTATGAATTCAAATTTTTAACCAAAATCAGTAAAAATGTTCCAGAAAAACCTTCCCCACAAAAAGACAAAACTGGGCAACGGATGGCTTGGGCGGCCCCCTTAATTTTGCTAGGCGGCCCCCTTAAAATTAAGGGGACCGCCCCCCTATTTAAGGGGGCCGGCCACGCTCCAGTAGGTTCCAGCTGTCCAGTTTTTTTGCCTATAAATACCAGCCTTCCCCTGGATTTTTACTCACCCTTTTGCACTAAAACTATATGAAGTAAATCTCATTTCATATCTTCAAAAAACATTTGATCATGTAATCTTAAGCATTGGTTTCCAAGTGATCCAAGCTTCCACCATCCAAGTGCAAAAGAAGTTGTAAACATAAGTGATTAGGCTAGAGTAGTGTGTAAGTAGTGAAGAAGGTGGATAAGTAGTTGTGGAGTAAAGAAGTAGAGTAGAAGTCTTGTAAAGTTGTGAAGTAGAGAAGTCTTGAAGCCGTTGTGAAGCCATAGCCTAGAAGTCGTGAAGCCGTAGCATAGAGGTTGTGTAGCGGTCGTGTTGAAGCCATGAAGTCCTAGTCGTGAAGTCCTAGTGTTGAAGTCGTGAAGCCGTAGCATAGAGGTTGTGTAGCGGTATGTTGAAGCCATGAAGTCCTAGTCGTGAAGTCCTAGTGTTGAAGTCGTGAAGCCGTAGCATAGAGGTTGTGTAGCGATCGTGTTGAAGCCATGAAGTCCTAGTCGTGAAGTCCTAGTGTTGGAGTCGTGAAGCCGCAGCATAGAGGTTGTGTAGCAGTCGTGTTGAAGTCGTGAAGTAGTCGTGAAGCCGTTGTGAAGTAGTCGTGAATAAGTTGTGAAGAAGTTGTGTTGTGAAGTTGTGAGATTGGTTCTAGCTACGATTAGAACTCGACATTTAGCTTTGTGTCGTTAAACCCGTGTAAGCCAAAGTTGTGTACGGTTTTCTCCGCCATAAGGGAGCTTATTGAAGTTGTGAAGAAAACTCTCGAGCTTGGTGCTCGGGGAGTGGTGTAGGGCAAGGAAGGTGTCCTTGTAGCCGAACCAGTATAAATCCCTCGTGTCTCGGTTAGATCTTTCCATCTCTTACTTACATCTTTATTTATATCGTCATTACTTTTATAACATATAGATATATATAACTGTTAGTAATAATTAGAAGTTGACTTCACATATAGATCAAATTGAAACTCCATTCAAGAAACCAAAACTTTTACAATCAATTTAAAAGAATACATATATAACTAATAATAAGGTTCAAGTTTTATTTTTCATACAAACTTGAATCTAAGTGTTTTAAAAATAATCAAAGGTTTTCATAATAAAATTAAAAAGACATAAAACTATTCAACCCCCCCTTCTAGTATTCCACAATTGGTATCAAGAGCCACGTCAATCAAGATCTTTAAAATATACTGTATTTTAAAACTTGAATTGATCTATGGAATTCGAAAAATATCTCGAAGGGGAATCTTTGCTAAAACCCTCACTATTTGAAAACTATACTTTTCTTGAATGGAAAAATAAATTTGAAACTTATGTGAAATCAATTGATATAGATCTTTGGCATGTCATTTCGATTGGTGATTTTGAAAGTAAAAAAAAAACTTATTTTGAAAGTCAAACAAAAATGGATTTTGAGAGTCAAACAAAAACCGATTTTGAAAGTCAAACAAAAACGGATTTTGAAAGTCAAATTGAGCATTTGAAAACAAAGAATGACATAAATAATAAAGCTTAAATAATTATTTATAAAACCTTGCCGAAAGTTGAATATGAAAGAATATTCTTCTGTAAAACGGCAAATGATATTTGGAAAAATTTCTTAAACTTTCATCAAGAAAATTGTCAAGCCAAAGATGAGGATTTTGATCTTGTACATGAATTAGTTATCTTAGAAAATTTAATAGATAAACATTTAGATAAAATAGATACATGTGCTACTAGTTCAAATATTGTTAATGAAGGTGTTAACGACGAAGACTACATGAATCAACTCTAAAGTGAACTCAATCCAAAATCATGGAGTGACACAGACGAAGGAGAAGATCATCATCCGACTCACCTATCATTCACACGTCGATCATCATCTGAGACATTACGAAGAAAAGCTAGGACGTGAGGTAAGTTCTCTTTTTAAATTTCATAAGTAATTACTTCATGCATATAATCTTATTAATGCCTTAGGATACGCTTAGTCTGATAGGTTGCTTTGCCTCTACACTTTAGTTATATTCGTTCTGTGGCTTAATGAACTAGAAACCCCTTAGTTAGCCCCCCTAAGTATTAGTAAACCAAGCAATCTTCATATTTGGTACTCTTCGATAGGTAAATTTAGGAACTTAATTTCTTCTAAAAAGACAATGACTACTGGAGAATCTATTGACTAGAAACTCAATTTGGCCTAACGGTTGAATTGCTTCTATGTGAGAAGTTGGGTGTGTGTAACCCGTAAAAACGGTCGTGTTTAGCCTGAATTGAGCACCACTAGTAATAGTCTCATATTCATTCTCCAACTTGAATACATTATTCTTCCTAAATATACCTAACGATAGTTTACTGTTATGAACTTTGCTTTTCACTAGAGCTTTTCATTCCTAGATTTATGTCATCTTGCATATATAAAATTTCTTGATGTTTACTTGCTCCTATGTGATTTGACTGCATGCCTTCGTAATTATTTGTTTAGTTGTTGAATGCATTGTCATTATAATAGCTTTTGTTTTTCTCTAACTACTCTGACATGATGTATTTTTGTATTTAGTCATAATACATGCTTAAAGACCATAGGATATGTAGAAAGAGGTAGCATGTGACAATAGACTTAACCAATACCCTTGAGCATGAGATCTTTTATAAACCACTATTTTTAAACCTATAATTAATGAGACTTATTTTTAAATTTTCAAAAACTTCACATTTTGAAAAAATAATTTTTCAAAAGATTATGACACATTTCTATTTTACATGTTTCACCATCCTACCTTTCTTCCAAACTTGTGTCCATAATTACGTGTTTATCAAAACCAAAGATTAGAAAAATATGTTTTCTTTCCTCATAAAAACATTTTGAAATAAAACCAAAACTATTTCATTAAAATATTTTTCACATCCACATAAAAACCCACTTTCAAACATTGTTGAATAATGCCAAAAACATTTCTTTAAATCATGCATGGTGATCTCATATCTGTCATCTATATTTATGTATATGACATTTATAAGTGAACTAAATTTGAAAATAACCATAATTTATTCACTAAGATCTCACTTGGTACAAGTCTAGAAGTCCATGCTATCACAACTCTACATTCCCATGCACATAGATATTCATTAGGATTATTTAACTAGCTTATTAATCTTCCTAAATATGATACTATGAATTACTTGGTGCTATGTAGTGTTTTCTTGTCTAACATATATATGTTACATGCTAAATGAGTTGTTTGCATGCTAGATAATAATGGCTAATGAATATGCTTAGCATACATAAGTTATTAAATCCTAAATTGCCTCAAAAGAAGTTGGACTTGCTTGAAACTAAACCCAAAAATACAACCCTTTCAACAATTTTCTGCCAAAAACCCATTTCCAGTAACCTGAAATCAGCAGATGGGCGGCCCCCCTTAATATTTAAGGGGACCGACCCCTTAATTAAGGGGACCGGCCATCTGATGGTCGAAAGTGATGCTCCCTTTTTCTATTTTTTAGCCCATTTTATCCTATACTTCCCAAAATTCACAAACACATTTTGTCACAAACCACCCACCAAAATTTACCTTCCACAATCACATCATCACTACACCATAAATACCCAACTCCATCATAAATGCTCATCCATATCATCCATCCAAACATGTCATCATCTAACCACCCAAGATCCAAGCCTTCAAGAGTTGCTAAAATCTCAGTGAGGCCCATTTGGAGGAGGAAGCTTGACATTTGCCATAACCCAACAAATGATGTTGTTCAAACTCAACCAACACCTAAACCTCATCCTAATGAACCCTTTCACACACATAACCTATCATCCATATGTCCACCTTCATTCACTCATAATTACCCAAGTTCACAAATGTCTCCACCACCAAAAGTGTCACCACCACTTCCACCAAATAACAACCACTCTCCATTATCATCACCTTCCACTCAACACTTGAAGTTCATTGAAGAACTCAAGGAAGCCCATGAGCTTAATGCTCAACTTGCTTTGCACCTTGCTCAAAGCAACTTAGACCCATCACCATCCATCTCACCATCATTACCATCATCACCACATCACTTGAGTCAAATTGAGAAACATGTCAACAATTGTCCTTGTTGCATCTTTCTCCAAAATCAAACCATCCCCTTAAATGAGCGTCTCACTTGGATTGAGTATCTTCTCACTAGATCTAATCCAACACCACCACTTGAACAACATCAAAACCCTCATTCAACATGGTCAAGTCCAAGCTCTCCACCTCCAATTCCTCCATCAACACTCTCTCCAACATCATACACCCAAACTTACAACCCCATTAATCCAACATTTCTACCCCCTCTTTACCATCATCCATCCAAAATAATTCAAGTTTTTCATGTCTCAAGCAAGTCAAATGGATCTCTTAGGCAATTTAAAATTTTCTACTTATTGTATGCTATAAGCAAAATATGTGTTGTATCAATAATTATGTTTTTAACATAATTATTTTCAACTAATGAATGCTTTATTTCTTGTCTTTAATATATGATTGTTATGCTTATTGCTTGTATACTCAATATCATGATATATATACATGCTTGATGATTAATAACATGCTTATTCCATAATATGTTTTAAATGTATGCATGCGTATTTAACATGTTTATGCCACTATTTAATCATTCTTGATGTACATGATTCAAATGAAGCTTGCTGCAAAAACACCCTAAAAATGACCCTTTTCTGGAAATTTTTCAAATTTGGTCGCCTGGGAAAACACTAGATGGGCGGTCCCCTCAATTTTAAGGGGGCCGGCCTACAATTAAGGGGACCGGCCATCTGGGCAGTAAAATTTACTATTTTTTTTTAGCATCTTGCGACCCCTTTTATCTAGCCCCAGCTACCATTTCTCTTAAAGGACGAACTGGTATTGGAATTTTACCACAAAACCTCCAAACCTTACCTAAATCAACCATCACCTCCATCAAACACCCATTTTCATTCACCATGCTATCACCAAAATCATCTCTAAGACACCAAAACTCCATCACCACCACCTCAATGTTCATCCCCAAGTGCACCAAATGCACCATCAAAAACACCCTCCACTCATGGCACATCATCTTCATCCATACCTTCCACTTCATCCATCAATAACTACATCAACTCACACCTATCATCACCACCATCAAGAGCATCAACTCCACCTCCTACTCAAGAACCTCCATTCACCCAACTTGTCATTTCCATATCACCAATAACACCTCTTGATGCTCATTTCTCATCATCACCAATACCACCACCATGCTTTCCCATCCCTTGGGCTTTACTTGAAGCCCATGGAGACAATTGCCTTTGTTGCATCCACAACCTCCACCATTTTCACCCACTACACCACCACCACCTTCATTCTCACCAAATTAAGCATATGCAATGCTTAATCAAAAATAATTTTTCAAACCATTTTGTGTGCAAGCCCCATGGAAGATCATGTACTCCTAGAATGATTATGTAGATTGCATTACTTACTAGCTAATGTAGGATTGAATATAATCTTGGATGGTTGTGTATTGATACACAACATTTTTAATGAATGTCTTTATATGCATGCTTATTTTTGCTATATATATGCTTGTGCTTCTAATATTTTTCTTGCAAGTATTCCATATATCGATTCCTTGGTGCCCTCAAACGAGGGGGAGCACACATCAAGGGGGAGTTCTCGTTCCGACAAATTTTGTCTCTAAAACTTGTCGGCTCAACCTTTTTGATGCTACAAAAAGGGGGAGAAGTGAATATAAACTCACTAAATACTTGTCCAAAAATAACTTTTTGATTTAATGAGTTTTAGTTTTGTAATCATCAAAAAGGGGGAGATTGTTGACATAAATAATGCCTAAAAACATTACCAATATTTATTCATATCTCTATGTTTTGATGATCACAAAATGTAAACTCATTAAAACATAAACTTATAAAATAAACAAGTAATTAGTTGTAAATATTCACTTCTACAACTAAAATCACTTAAGGTATGAATGAACTAATGCTTAATGCATTATATTATCATAGAAACATTTTCTTAATAACTAGATTTTTTATAAAATATCAAAAACATTTTATATCATTTAGAAAAATATTTTTGGTAATAAATAAAAATGTTTAATTCATTATAAATTTATGAATTCAAATTTTTAACCAAAGTCAGTAAAAATGTTCCAGAAAAACCTTCCCCACAAAAAGACAAAACTGGGCAACGGACGGCTTGGGCGGCCCCCTTAATTTTGCTAGGCGGCCCCCTTAAAATTAAGGGGACCGCCCCCCTATTTAAGGGGGACGGCCACGCTCCAGTAGGTTCCAGCTGTCCAGTTTTTCTGCCTATAAATACCAGCCTTCCCCTGGATTTTTACTCACCCTTTTGCACTAAAACTTTCTGTTGTAGATCTCATTTCATATCTTCAAAAAACCTTTGATCATGTAATCTTAAGCATTGGTTTCCAAGTGATCCAAGCTTCCACCATCCAAGTGCAAAAGAAGTGTAAACATAAGTGATTAGGCTAGAGTAGTGTGTAAGTAGTGAAGAAGGTGGATAAGTAGTTGTGGAGTAAAGAAGTAGAGTAGAAGCCTTGTAAAGTTGTGAAGTAGAGAAGTCTTGAAGCCGTTGTGAAGCCATAGCCTAGAAGTCGTGAAGCCGTAGCATAGAGGTTGTGTAGCGGTCGTGTTGAAGCCATGAAGTCCTAGTCGTGAAGTCCTAGTGTTGAAGTCGTGAAGCCGTAGCATAGAGGTTGTGTAGCGGTCATGTTGAAGCCATGAAGTTCTAGTCGTGAAGTTCTAGTGTTGAAGTCGTGAAGCCGTAGCATAGAGGTTGTGTAGCAGTCGTGTTGAAGCCATGAAGTCCTAGTCGTGAAGTCCTAGTGTTGGAGTCGTGAAGCCGCAGCATAGAGGTTGTGTAGCAGCCGTGTTGAAGTCGTGTAGAAGTCGTGAAGCAGTCGTGAAGCCGTTGTGAAGTAGTCGTGAAAAAGTTGTGAAGAAGTTGTGTTGTGAAGTTGTGAGATTGGTTCTAGCTACGATTAGAACTCGACATTTAGCTTTGTGTCGTTAAACCCGTGTAAGCCAAAGTTGTGTACGGTTTTCTCCGCCATAAGGGAGCTTATTGAAGTTGTGAAGAAAACTCTCGAGCTTGGTGCTCGGGGAGTGGTGTAGGGCAAGGAAGGTGTCCTTGTAGCCGAACCACTATAAATCCCTCGTGTCTCGGTTAGATCTTTCCATCTCTTACTTACATCTTTATTTATATTGTCATTACTTTTATAACATATAGGTATATATAACTGTTAGTAATAATTAGAAGTTGAATTCACATATAGATCAAATTGAAACTCCATTCAAGAAACCAAAACTTTTACAATCAATTTAAAAGAATACATATATAACTAATAATAAGGTTCAAGTTTTATTTTTCATACAAACTTGAATCTAAGTGTTTTAAAAATAAACAAAAGTTTTCATAATAAAATTAAAAAGACATAAAACTATTCAACCCCCCCTCCCTTCTAGTTTTTCACATACCGTTTTTTACGTTTTTTGTCTGTTTTTTTACGTTTTCGTCCATTTTTTACGTTTTAGTCCGTTTTTTTACGTTTTCGTTCGTTTCCTTACATTTTTTCCGTTTTCGTCTGGTTTTTTTACGTTTTTGTCATTTTTTTTACGATTTCGACCGTTTTTTTACGTTTTCGACAATTTTTTTACGTTTTCGTCTGTTTTTTTTACTTTTTCGTCCGTTTTTTATGTTTTTGTCATTTTTTTTACGCTTTCGTCTGTTTTTTCACATTTTCGTCTTTTTTAACGTTTTCATCCATTTTTTACGTTTTCGCCTGTTTTTTTACGTTTTCGACCATTTTTTTACGTTTTCGTCTTTTTTTTAACGTTTATTTTGTTTTCGTCTGTTTTTTTTTACTTTTTCGACCGTTTTTTTATGTTTTTTTCTGTTTTTTATGTTTTCGTCTGTTTTCTTATGAAAAAGTACTTCAATAGCACAAAAAACAAACAGTCTTCTACCATGCAGATGAAGACTTTAGATGTGCCCAAAAAAAAAATACTTCAATAGCACAAAAAAAAATACTAGTGAAAAAGAAAAAAAAAATGAAGAAAAAGGAAAGAAGTACTTCAATAGCACAAAAAACAAACGGTCTTCTTCTTACAGATGAAGAGCTTCAGATGTACCTCTTCTTCAGGAGACATGGTTTGTAGATGAAGATGTAAAACTACTCATTCGATATGTTTCCTACTTGCCCATTTTACCACCTAGCTACAAATCATGATATACTGACAAAATTATACATGTTGTTGTTGTTGTTGGAATATTAGAATCATAAACTATAAACTAATAAACCATAAACAAATAACATCAAAGCATGTAGCACA
Organism: Artemisia tridentata subsp. tridentata; assembly: GCA_021014915.2. Lineage (NCBI taxonomy): Eukaryota > Viridiplantae > Streptophyta > Magnoliopsida > Asterales > Asteraceae > Artemisia > Artemisia tridentata. The sequence goes on along the minus strand of CP139504.1, from coordinate 2,120,445 downwards.
GCGGAATTAGGATCTACAATAACATGTAATAATTAACTAAAAATTAAATAGACGCGTACCTTTTGATTCATAGAAGGAACAAGGAATCACGTGATCACCAAGAACAATACAAACCCTAATTAGGGTTTAAGGATGGATCGACTTGTGTATAGTCGAATATGGCAAGTCACAACAAGCTAAAGTAAGCTTGTACTTCGTTCTTGTACACATGTAATACTAGCGTTCAAATGAGAAAAGCTAGGTTCTAATATCACAAACAAAACCAACACTTGTGTTTAAGCAAAATCGACTAAACCCTAGGAGTTAGGGATAGAACCGATCGGCTAGAACTAGAGGAAGAAGAAGAGAAATTGGTTTGCTTGAGAATTAGGGATTAGGGATTAACAAATACAATGGGGTTGTATTTATAGACTCCCTTTTCTTCTCCTCCAAGACTCCCAACCGACTTCCTCAACCCTAAGGTTGGATCGGCCGACTCTAGGCCCAAGCAAGGGTTTATAGATCCTTCTAACCTCCTTTTGCATAATTAGTCCTTTAACGACCGTTATCTCTAACTTCGTTAAGTACTAACTGCCGTTAAGTTATTTGTTTGTGAGATGAATAAATAAAATATAAAAATATATTTAATTATTCAAACCATTGAAACTCTTACGTATTGTGTGCAATCCCGAAGTCTGGGGTTCGAAACCGGTCATACATATATTAATAAAAATCCATAAACTCTAACAGCTCCCACTTGGATATTCATTAATATAGTAATGACATGGGTCAGTCTAGCTTAACCTTCCCAATGCCCCCAGCTTGATCCGAGTATGGTTTTCCTGGAAAAAACCACGTGATGATTTTATCATCATACTTATCCTTTTGTTTCTAATACCGCATTAATATGGATATGGATCTCGGTCATTCCATAATAAACAATTAGTTTCTCGTTTATACATAATTGATCAAGATTACCAAATCATCTGAACGTCTTCCAGTTAGACTTTGGGCGTGCGCACGCAAACATTTTGTCAACCCTACGAGTAGCCAAGCAGTATTAAACTTCAACACAAAGTTGAAGGAACAAATCCTTTATTGACTACGAGCGTAACCCTTAGATTTCACATCACCTCTGAAAATAGCCCTTATAACCACCTTTTACGGATAGCGTTAGACTACCTTACAGAAAATGAGCTACACCCTCGGCAGTCACCTGGTATCTCAAGTCTGAGGATAAATATTCATGATTTACTTAATGACTACTATCCATAAAGTATAATCATGTAGTTGGGATAAGTCCTATATTCAATTTATCCAATATTGAATATCATGTGATATTGGTATCTCAACCTTACAGTACATTCTACCAATCCTCACATTTGTCTTTATTTAATGATATTCCCACATCATTAATTGACAACGGACAATTTAGAATAAATTAATTTATTCACGGATTTAAACATGCAAATATAGGATACAATATTAACAAATAATAATAAACGTTATCCGCACTTTATTTTATTAAAATAATATTGTTTATACATCCCTTATCAAAAATCTAATCCAACATATTTACATGAAACTACTGGCTAAACGAAGACCAATACCCTGAGCATGTCGAGTAAACGTTTCCTTAGGTAATGCCTTCGTAAAAGGATCAGCCAGATTGTTATCTGTGTGAACTTTGAGTACATTGATTTCTCCTTGTTCGACTTGTTCTCGAACATAGTGATACTTTCTACAAAAGTGTCTGGCGCCCTTCATAATTCCAGGTTCATTGGCGAATGTGATTGCAGCAGAGTTGTCACAATACACATTCATAGGTAATTCTATTGATGGCATCACTCTAAGATCCGAAATGAATTTCCTTATCCAAACAGCTTCCATTGTAGCTTCCGATGCAGCAATATACTCAGCTTCTGTAGCAGACATGCCCGTTGTACTCTGCTTTTTGCTCTTCCAGTCTACAGCTCCTCCATTGATGACAAAAACGTAACCCGTCTGAGACTTCATATCATCTTTATCAGTCTGAAAGGACGCATCGCAGAAACCTGTAACATTCAGTTCTGCGTCTGGATTTCCCCCGAACACAAGAAATATATCTTTAGTATTCCTTAAATACTTAAGAATGTTTTTAACAGCATGCCGGTGATCTTTCCCTGAATTCTGCTGGTAACGACTGGTCAAATTTTGCGCGAATGTCACATCTGGCCTTGTGCATCTAACTGCATACATGATAGATCCTACTGCCGAAGCATATGGAACTTTCATCATGTATTCCACCTCTTCAGGTGTAGAAGCACACATTTCGCTCCTTAAGCCATGATCCACTTGCATGGGCAAATATCCCTTCTTGGAATTTTGCATATTGAATATTTTCAGTATTTTATCCATGTAAGCACTTTGGCTTAATCCAATTAACCGCTTAGATCTGTCTCTATAGATCTTGATTCCAAGGATGTAAGCTGCTTCTCCTAAATCCTTCTTGGAAAAACATTTACTTAAATAAGACTTAACTTCATTAAGACTTGGTATATGATTTCCCATGATTAATATGTCATCGACATATAGGATAAGAAAAGTAGTGTTACTCCCACTAACTTTGTGGTATACACACGGCTCATCGAAATTTTGAGTAAATCCAAACTTCTTGATTTCCTCATCAAATTTCTTATTCCATTGCCTTGATGCTTGCTTCAATCCATAAATGGATCTTTGAAGCTTGCATACACGCTCAGGAAATTGTGGATTCACAAACCCCTCAGGTTGCGCCATGTAGATGTCTTCATCTAGGCGACCATTCAGAAAGGCAGTTTTGACATCCATCTGCCATATCTCATAGTCATAGTAAGCAGCTATGGCTATAAGAATCCTAATAGCTCTAATGTCAGCCACAGGAGAAAATGTCTCCTCATAGTCAACACCGTATGTTTGGGTAAAGCCTTTAGCCACCAAACGAGCTTTGTAGGTGTGTACTTTGCCATCCATGTCCATTTTCTTTTTGAAGAGCCACTTACTCCCAACTACCTTAGCATTGGGAGGAATGTCTACTTCAATCCAGACTTTGTTGTCTTTCATGGATTGCATTTCCCCATCCATAGCAACCTGTCATTTATCCTTATCAGGACTACTAATGGCAGCACTATAACTAGTTGGCTCATCAAGATCCCCTAGTATAGTTTCCTCACACTCTACGTTTAAACATAGACGTTCAGGAGATTTTGTAGATCTTGAGGATCTACGGATGGGTACCACTTCAACTTCAGGTGGAGGACCTAAACTTTCTGGTTCCACAGGAAGTGTGTTAGTGCCTTCAGAAGGTGACGTATCTTCTTGATCATTTTCAAGATCATAAACCCTCCCACTGAATTCTTGAGATATCAAACTATCCTCAAGAAATTCGCCATACCTAGCCACGATGACTTTACTTTCTGGTGGGAAGTAAAAGTAGTAACCCTTTGTTTGCTTAGGGTATCCTACGAAGATACACTTAACAGATCTTTGTTGGAGTTTATCAGGTGAGTCACGTTTAACAAACGCCTCACAACCCCAGACCTTTAAGTAAGAAAAGTTGGGAGCTATTCCAGTCCATAGTTCATATGGAGTCTTATCAACCTTCTTAGTTGGAATCCTATTCAATACGTGAACAACTGTTTCAAGAGCATAGTCCCAAAAGGATAAGGAAAGAGTTGTAAGATTAAACATAGATCGTACCATATCTAACAATGTACGATTTCTCCTTTCAGATACACCATTTTGCTGTGGAGTATAAGGAGAAGTGAGTTGCTGGACAATGCCACACTCAGCTAGATAATCTTTAAACTCTTGGCTTAAATATTCACCACCACAATCGGATCGAAGAGTCTTAATCTTCTTACCGAGTTGTAATTCTACTTCATTTTTAAAGACCTTGAATGTCTCAAAGACTTCATGTTTATGCTTAAGTAAATAAACATAACCATAACGACTATAGTCATCCGTGAAGGTCAAGAAGTAGCTAGCACCGCGTTTTGACACATGTCTAAGTGGACCACACACATCCTTGTGTATTAATCCAAGTAGATCCGAAGCCTTTTCCATATTGCTATGAAAAGATTTCTTAGCCATCTTCCCAGATATGCAAGATTCGCATTTATCCAATGAATCATCATTGTTATTTTTCAAGAGCCCATCATGTTGCAGCTTTTGCATGCGTTTCTTGCTTATGTGAGCAAGACGACAGTGCCATAGATAAGACGAATCCAAGTTAGACTTGATTCTCTTATTGCCAATGCTATACATAGAATTATTTCCGTTGGATACACGGTTTTCCATATCAATTTCAAACACACCATTTAATGGAATAGCATTAAAATAAAAAACAGAATTTAAAGAAACCGAAATTCCATTATTATTAAAAGTATGCTCAAAACCATTATCCAACAATAAAGAAACTGAAACAACACCTCTAACAATAGACGGTGCGTAATGACAATTGTTCAATACTAAAATTAAACCCGAAGGCAAATGTAATTCAAAAGTCCCTATGGCTTCCACTGCTGCACGTACACCGTTGCCGACATACAAGTAGCATTCCCCATAGTTCAGCTTCTTAGCTCCTCTAAGCCCCTGCGATGTATTACAAATGTGAGTACCACATCCTGTATTATATATCCAGGCATTTTGCTTACGAGAAAAAGAAAATAATTCAACCATAAAAATACCTGAAGTGCTGGCGCCATTTCCAGCCTTAGCATTTTTATTCTTGCGACACTCCTCAAGCAACAATGGACAGTCCCTCTTCCAGTGTCTTGGAGTGTTACAGTGGTGACAAGCAGCCGTATCCTTCTTGGGATAATCCTTCTTGGGAGGAGGATTCTGCTTCTTGGGCTTCTGCTGATAGGTCACGACCTGTTTTCCTTTTTCAGCTTTCCCTTTGCCCTTCTTGTTCACATTGTGCGGTTTACCGGGCTTAGCAACCCTACCACCTCTTATTGCCATCACAGCAGGTGTAAGTGCTTTCTTAGAGAGTCCTTTCTCATAGTCGATAAGCATTGCATGCAAATCACTAAATGTCTTCCCCGTGCAATGCATGTTAAATTTGCGCACAAACTCACCATACAATTCCTCATTGAGGGATCTATTGATGAGACCAACTTTGACATCTTCCACGTACCCGCATCCAAGTGTGTCCAATTGGTCAAGATATCCTTTCATCTCCAATATATGCGCACTCACGGGTTTGGTTGCATCCCGCTTACACTTGTTCAAACTATCCAACAAGTCATACAATTCTGCTATTGGAGGTTTCTCAAACATACGTTTGAGTTCCTCAATCATATCCATCGGACCCCAATTCTCAAACTGCTTTTGCAGCTGAGTATCCATCCCCGATAGCATGAGACAAGCCACATCATTGTGCTTGTCATAAGCAGTGTTATACTCTTCAAGTAATGCATTTGGAGAGTTAGCAGGAGGAGCAACAGGAAGCGGCTCACTAAGATAATTAAAACGTTTGGCCATTCTAAGAACAATCCTTAGATTACGGTACCAATCGTTAAAATTCTTAGTCCCAGTCAACTTCTCTCTTTCAATCATCATTTTGAAAGCAGAGCTCATGTTAGTCATGTTTGTGTTGTCAGGGTTTGCCATTTCTACAGAAAAAAGTTCAAAAGTTAGTACTTTCGATAATAAAATTTTCCAAGAAAATTAAACACCCATGGTAAATAACCATTTAATTTTCACTGAAAACTAGGATCCCAATTGACGTCGTTTCATTACATCAGCTTTGGCTACTAGTAATGAAAATGCTCAATAAAGTACGGGATCACCCAATTGCCAATATCCAATTGCAATTCCTAGAAAATTTGGGACTTACATTATTTTGCCAACCTCAGTTGCAAATGTAAGCATGTTTCATCCCCAAATCTTTATGCCTTGACGCCATTCCATTACATCAGCTTTGGCTGCTAGTAATGAAAGTGCTCAATTAAGTTTACCAACCTAAGAAACTTGTAAATTGACGTCGTTTCATCACATCAGCTTTGGCTGCTAGCAATGAAAGTACTCAATTTACCCTTAGACAATCACCCTTTGAACATTAACATTCAGCTTTGGCTGCTAGCAATGTAGGATGTAACCTTAGGTGTTTCCGTTTCAGTTGGATGGCATATTACTTAAATTTTAAGGGTATTAAATTTTTGATGTGTAATCAAAAAATATGTACAAGGATGTCATGCATTCATCTTTGTATCATATGTTTTCTACAAAAAAAACTGTTTACTCATTCGCAGCTTAAATCAACAAAATTTAATTGATGGCGTTGAGAAACTTACAACATTTCCTTAAGATGCTTCGTACTTTTTCATGGTGTACTTGGTAAGTCTATTATTGACGCACAGGCGAGTGGAGGGGCAAACGTCCGCCGGAGCTAATTAAAAACGCGCCCCTTTCGGATGATAATTTAATGTCAAGCCTCCTTATACCCACTTTATAGTTTGTCAATAATAGGTCCGCCGCTTCGACCACTTTTGTACAGTCGCATCAATCAATTAAAACTTTAAGATTTAAAGCTTAAAACATTTATGTAGTAAATTATTAATTGCTAGTCTCGCCTGGGAGCAAATTACCGTGCGAAGCGAACCACTGTCGGCACATAAGACTTGGCAATTAAATAGTTTACTACAAAGGTTTCATAGTTATTAGGTTCATTTATTTTTTATTCAAAAAATTACCCTCTTTGATGTTACAATCCATCATAATTAAACACAAAAAACAAGCAATTAAAAAAATAAATAAACACTCAATAACACATATATGATCATTAACAATATCATATAGCCACATGCAAACATTTTGATAAATCCTATTAATTTTCTATGTGAATTTATAATGTATGTAATTAATAAAACTCCCATTGGTTTTCGAGCTCATTGTGCCCAATGGACCACAGACGCCAAATAACTTGGCCGCGTAAGTTTTGATTAATTAGATACCATATTGCACATAACCAATTAATTAATATATGATGTGCGTGATGTGTCGTTGCGGTTTAGCAGTTTTAATGCCTACTCAAGTTTTAAATTTATATTTAGCCGACTTATCAATAACACACACACTTAACGAGCAGTGTACCCGGTCAGTATGAATATAATGGTAAGTAGAGTGTCGATCACTAAGAGTGGAACGTATTATCTCGTTATTCTAATCAGTATTTTAATATCCTAACGCAAGGGGGTTTCAGCCTGAGAGACTGGCACGATTTGTTTGCAATTAAATAATAAAATAAACCAATAGGCACAAATCAGCAAGTAGCACACACGTACACAGATAGATACTTGAGACAATAAGAGGGCTGTCCTTATGATTAAGTAGATTGTCACTTGTTTTATTGATAGCTTTATATGAAGTGTATGTAGTTAACCCTTTCTCGTTGGTCCTATTCTTATCGGCGAGTAAACCCTTAATGATTACTTATGTCTAAAAGTTATTCCTAAGTGATCAATTTAGTAATAACCGTGGGAGCCACATTATGTCCCGCAGTCAAATGCCCGCAAGCCACTAATAAACACAGAGGTTATCAATGCACTAATAAGTAGTAACCAAAGACATCAACATATAAACTTTAATTGATGGGAAAGCAAGTATTAAAGGGAGTGCAATCTTTCGTTGTCACATTACACAAGCCACCAATCCTGATGAATTAAAGTTTGCTAACACAATAAAACAAAACTACTTAATGAATTAAACACATGCAGCACCTTCTTACAGCTCTTGTATCTTTGATTTGGGTGTGTCTTGTGCTGCCTTCTTGACTGAATTCGTCCTTTGGTTCTTCTGTTCGAACTTAGGTTATAATGTTCGGAACTTGTAATTCGTCTGGTCTACGGGGTATTTATAGTTTCTGTCTGAGGGAAGATGCGGCGCATCTAAGGAATAGATGCGGCGCATGTACTTAACTTCGCGTGGGGTCCAAGATTATAATATTCAGGAATATTCGTACACCGCCAGAAGATGCGGCGTAACTCCATGATTAGATGCGGCGCATGTCCTCTTGTATCTTGGATCGTATCTGGTGATATCTTGATAGAGATGCGGCGCATGTCATGAGTGAGATGCGGCGCATCTGGAGCAGATTAGTCTTGATCTTCTTCATTTCAGTAGACTCTTAACTTTATGCATGTTTTGCTCCATAATCAGTCCAAAATTGCTAAGTTTCACCAAATGCTTGTTTTTACCTGAGAATTACAAAAGTAAACGATTAAGTATCAATCCTCATACATAATATAGTAAAACAAGTCAAATTAATAGGATAAATGATAGTAATAAAATGTACTTATTTGAGTTCATCAATATATTAATTAGGGTCTTCTCTAATTTTAGATTTATATTTAAAAACATGTAGCAAATTAAACACATAACATTCCATGACAAAACATGCAAGATTTTGTCATGGATCCCATATTGCACTTTAAATCATGTATCACATATTTACAAGCCAATATCGTACGCAATCTAATTAATGACATCACAAAGGTACTCATTAATTAAACACTTAAAATTGCATGCAATCCTAGGGTTTCTACAAGTTTTATCAAAAACTAAAACCCTAAAAAATATTTAATGGGTATCGACCCAAAAATAAAAAAAATTAGGGTTTGAAAAAATAAAACCCTAGAACAATCATGATTGCATGTATCTATTCAAACAAGATCCAATTTTAAGGTTTTTAGTAATTAATTACATGTTAAAAACGGGCTCATGATGCCACTGTTGGAATATTAGAATCATAAACTATAAACTAATAAACCATAAACAAATAACATCAAAGCATGTAGCACAACGGAAACTAAAAATTAAATAGACGTGTACCTTTTGATTCCTAGCAAGAACAAGGAATCACGTGATCACCAAGAACAATACAAACCCTAATTAGGGTTTAAGGATGGATCGACTTGTGTATAGTCGAATAGGGCAAGTCACAACAAGCTAAAGTAAGCTTGTACTTCGTTCTTGTACACACGTAATACTAGCGTTCCAATGGGAAAAGCTAGGTTCTAATATCACAAACAAAACCAACACTTGTGTTTAAGCAAAATCGACTAAACCCTAGGAGTTAGGGATAGAACCGATCGGCTAGAACTAGAGGAAGAAGAAGAGAAATTGGTTTGCTTGAGAATTAGGGATTAGGGATTAACAAATACAATGAGGTTGTATTTATAGACTCCCTTTTCTTCTCCTCCAAGACTCCCAACCGACTTCCTCAACCCTAAGGTTGGATCGGCCGACTCTAGGCCCAAGCAAGGGTTTCTAGATCCTTCTAACCTCCTTTTGCATAATTAGTCCTTTAACGACCGTTATCTCTAACTTCGTTAAGTACTAACTGCCGTTAAGTTATTTGTTTGTGAAATGAATAAATAAAATATAAAAATATATTTAATTATTTAAACCATTGAAACTCTTACGTATTGTGTGCAATCCCGAAGTCTCGGGTTCGAAACCGGTCATACTTATATTAATAAAAATCCATAAACTCTAACAGTTGTATAGTTTGTGTTCCATGAATTTCGTTTTGCATTTCACTGTATTGGGCCCCATTTTGAACTCCTCGCCGCTTAATGGCAACGAATTCATTAATTTCTTTTTTTTATGTGTACCTGAAAGTCGTGGGCCCTCATGTTGAAAACATCGCTCCCCTAGGCAGCGAAATGCTTATATATATATTTGCGATCAATTAGGATTCGACACGTGTTGAGATTGACTTCTTTGTCTAATAGCAGCGAAGGAAGTGAACTTTTTGGATATGAAAAAAAAGTTGACCCTCTGTAGAACAAGTTGTTTCAAATATGGCCTCTGCATTAATTTTCGCATCCAGAATCTATATTACCATTTACCAGTCAACTGTAAAGATACCACACGTATCCTTACTTGCAAGCAATTCAACTACCCTTGATTTTCTCAGGTGTCACAATCGAGTCTAGATTATCATCAAGGCTGCAATAAACAATGCTAATCGATAATTTCGATTCAACTTTATTAAAGAATTCTCAGACATGAATCCATGATGATACTCTTCTGCAAGAGATGGTAATAAGTATTTCGCGCACATACTCAAACAGATGTGCTAAACTAATTACAATTTAACATTATACAACGTATGATTTCTAACCTAAAAATATATGTATCCCAAAGCTCAAGAGGGTTGCTTTCCAAGATATACAGAATTCATAAAAGAAACCAATAAATAAAGCAGGAGAGGTTTCGTTGTCTCAGAACCGTGCCAGCCTTCTCTACACCGCCTGATTAATAATCAAATAAGAAACTTTGATCAAAGATGGCTTCTGGCCCCTTGTTCAAGATTAGTATTGGCAGGACCGAAGGGGTTAATAAACCTTCTACTGCCACTCAAAATTCTTCTTAACGATCCCATCCGAGACGAAACAGGTGACTTTTGATCCACTTCGATCATCATCATCATCTGTTGGTATGTCAATAACTAATTCTAGTCTAGCTCGGTCGTTACTCATATATAATGGTGAAGGTGATTCAGAAGCCAATATAGCAGCAGCTTGATTATAACTATTGGCTTCTTCCAATTGCGACGTTAAGGTACTAACTTCAGATTCATCACCCCAAAACAATATATTAGCTGGAAAATTGCCACTTTCATTTATTGACTCTCGTTGTACTTGTCGATTTTCCAACAAATTCTCAACAGAAACTTGAGTAGTCTCATCAGAAACAGATGTTCTACAAATAGGACAAGTCGAATGTGAATGAAACCACATATCAATACACTCAACATGAAACCCATGACTACATTTCGGCAAAATTCGAGCTTTTTCGCCTTCGACAACCTCTGATAAACAAATATTACACTCCAACCCGTCTTTAAACTCCTTAAGACCAAAGGGTACAACAGGTATAGTTTTCAAGAACGAGGGTTTAAGACCACGCCGGAGAACAGTGACCCCAGACGGCAGTTCACGGCGGTCGCGGCGCGTGGTCGTGGGTTGGTCACGGCGAGTGCAGAAGCACTTGGCGTAAAGATGGACAAAGAAAATGATGATGAAAATGAGTGATAAGGCTACAATTGTGACTATCAAGATTTTACCGGAGATCTCAAGAACATGGGAATCATTGTAACTGCTCATCTTGATTGATTGATACTTTCTTGATGTGTTTTTGATTCTAAGCAAAACCCAGAAAGGGATTAAACTAAAAGCTTGGAAAGCTTGAGCTTTTTGAGGGTTTTAGCTATAAGTTATTGAGGAAGATGAAAATGAATAGGATAAGATGCTGGCAGAATTTAATTTAAGGAAGAAGAATGAGATGTCGATAAATGAGAACAAAAATGAAGTCAGCTACAGTACTATTAATAAGGAGTTAGTTGTATAATATCTTGGTGAGCAAGATGCATGCATGATTCTTTTTTGAGCAAAAGATATATGCATGCATGATTCTTAAGGCTTGTTAGTTGTCCTTTTGATTTTTTACTCTTTGACTGTTATTATCGTTGTAACACGTGTGAGGTCTTCATTCTTCACTTTCTTTCTTTTTTTTCACAGCCAAAAGCTATATATGTATATATATATTGTAACTTTATTTTCAGAATCTTGTTAAGTGCGAGAATACGAGAATTCATCTATGACCGTTAGATCATTTAATCAATGGATGAAATGACTTGTGCCATTAATGTAATTAGTTAAAAGATTTGGTTATTATTTGTAAAACACAAAAGGTATTATAGTAATCTTATTCCTATTAACTATCCCCACTAATTGAGGATAACTATGTAAAAAATCAAACACACGTTTCATATTTTCTCCTTTAACTGCCGCCTCCTCCATCTTATTCCTCCTTTATCTCTCTAGATCTGTTCTTCCAAAAAGCCATCAATAATTTACAATCAAGAGATGTGACATCATCTTATACCATCCCTTTTATTACCGATTTGGAATTCGATTTCTTTAAAGGTATTGATAAAATTCTCTTTTGTGACATAGTTAATGGTCACGTTTTTTAACTTGTAAGATTCGGTAATGGGGATTATTATTTTGAAAAAAATGTTGATTGATTTGTTTAGATCTGAAAAAAAAAATGTTTGATTAATGTGTTAGTTTAATTCAATTTGTGATCGTATTCAATTTGAACGAGATTAGAAGGTACTTTGTCAAGTTTAATTGATTAATTTGTTTAGATCTGAAAAAAATGTTGATTAATTTGTTTAATTTGTTTAATTGATTAATTTGTTTGATTTGTTTAATTGATTAATTTTTTTAATTTGTTTAATCAGTCACGTAAAAAAATGATAATTTTTTTAATTTGTTTAATCACTATTTTGAAATTTCATTACGAGATTACTTTGTGCAGCTATGAGTTAACAAACATCGGCATTCTAGCTCGATCCTAGTCGTCATCATCGTTTTCTCTTGCTCTTGAAACCCTTCAGAAGCATCTCAAGTAAGTTATTGGCAAAACTTATCTCTTGATTTGTACTTGCATTTTTTGAGTTTGCCTATAAACTCTCTTAGGTTTGTTATTGCATACATAACAAATACAGTATCTTTTAATGCATTATGAGTGTTCTGATAAAACGTATTTCTATGATTTTGTATGTTACTTGAAGGTGAAATAAGTAAATTTGATGAGATTTGCTGATTCAATTGTTTATTTGATTTTTATTATCTTACCACTTAGGGGTGTTTGGGATTGCTGATTTAAACTACTTTTATATTTAAGTCGTTATACTAAAACAAGATAAACAAAACACTCAAACAACCACATATTTAATTGTTGTGTTTGTTATCCGAACACTATCTCGTGCAAACTGTTTGTCTACTTGTATCAGTTTTATCAACATCTATTTTCACAATTTATTTCTAAATAAGCCTGATCTGTTTAAACAAGCTTACCCAAACACCCCTAAACTATTTTTCAATTCTATGCTAATAACTATCTAATTCTTTGCTAATAATTGGTCTTATATCTGTACTGCTTGTTTGATTTAATAATGGTAAGCCATTCTTAAGAATATTATGGTAAGCCTGTCTTATGGCAAGCACAAAACATATATGTTTTGTGTTTAGATTATAAAACATATATGTTTTGCAAAGATACATATATGTTTACGTATAAAACATATATGTTTTCTGTTTTGGATTATAAAACATATATGTTTTGTGTTTATTATTAAAAAAACATGTTTACATCATTAGTTAAATATACATAAGATTGTGCATATGTGTTATGCTAGTTGTGATTAATTTTCGTTTCTTATTTATTTGTGGTTTAATTGTTTTTGTGCATGTTTGTTTCAATTGATTGATGAAGATGATATCATTTAAGACCGAGAAGTGGATGAACACGAATATACATGAAGATAATTTGCGACTTTTGGAGATATATGATTATGGCATGTATTTTTGTACTTGTAATCAAGTGAAATCTAACATTTAATTCTATCAATCTTGTTTTTCTTTTTATAATGATTTATGTTCTTTAATATGTGTTTCAAACTTTCAAAGAAAATAATGATCATAAAAAAAGTGTTAGCTAAAAAAACATGTATGCACCTTGACTATTTGGAGAAAAAACATGTATGTACCTTGACTATTTGGAGAAAAAACATGTATGCACCTTGACTATTTGGAGAAAAAACAGTGTACGCACTTTAGCTAATTGAAAACATATATGCACCTTGGCTATTTGAAAAAAAAAAAAAAAAAAAAAAAAAAAAAAAAAACATGTATGCACCTTTGCCATTTTGAAAAAAAATAAAAAAAATAAATAAAAAATCCGATTTTTAAAATTTAAAAAAAACGGAAATTATAAAAAAAACAAAAATAATATGAAAATGTCTTTTACTATTATACCCTTTTGAATTAAATAAAAATAAAAAAACCCTATGGAGCATTAAATGATGTACATTGTGTATTATTAGTAGTACATAAGTGAGTTCTCGCAGTTCCCGCACTTAAGAGGGTTCTGAAAATAAAGCCCCCCTATTAATATTATATATATATATATATATATATATATATATATATATATATATTATGCCCAGCAAGTAGCTGGAGGAAAAACGTACAACAAAACCAAAGAAAACAAAGTCAAGCTACAAAACAAGGAAGAAAAACCTCATTCTTCACTTTCTATATATCTCACATTTCAGATTCTTTAATTCCACTATTTGTCATACTTAATTTCTTTTTATTTAACTACTTGTAGTATCAAGTTATTTTATTAAGTTAAAAAAAAAAAAAAAATGAAGTTATTTTATTCGATTAATATACGGGGTTTGAATTTAACAACATACAAACTCAAACCAGATAAAGTCTTTTCTTTTTAAGAAGTTGGCGTAAACACTTCAAGTTTATTTATATATAACAAGAATTGATCTTAATTAACACCCCCTCACATTTTTATCTATTACTAGAAGGGTACCCGCGCAATGTGGTGACGGATACCCGATAACTATTTTTGTAGCGAGCAAATGTTTTCCTTTTAAACCTTCCTTATTTAGCATGTCCTAAATACTTTATAACATAGTAGATATATGTTTTTCAAAAGTAGAACGTCTAAGTTATTAATAATGTAAATAGTTAGCACTTTTATTTTTTAAATTTTAGTATTAAGTTGATGGTTATAAGTTTAGTAAGCTTTTTTTATAAACAATTCTATTAATATATATCATTATTCGAAGGGGGTTACTATATTATTTAAATGAGACTTAAATTTTCAAATTTTGCATTAATTTCTTAATTTTCCTTTTATATTAATGTTTTTATGTTTTAAAATTTTAAGACTTTCTTTTATAAGAAGTTTCAAATGCTTTATAATGTAGTATAGATGAGTTGTATCATGTAATTTTGAGAGTACATATAAATTGATTTACCATTCGGTATATAAGTTGACAGTATATAAATATTCAAAATTAATGCAATACACTAATAACTTCTATGATTTTTGAGGTAAAACCTAATACCAAAGCTTAGAACACCATCACACCATCACAATCTACATGAAAAAACTAGAAACAAACAAAAGATTAGTTATCATCTGAATATTGTAAAGGGTTTAGGTGTTTGATTACGATGTAATCCAATAGAAGATTTTCTTATAATTAGTAATTAACACATAATCCAATGATTACGGTGAATATTGTAAAGGGGTTTAGGTGTTTGATTAATTCCTGGTTGATTACGTTTTCTTTATTATTTATTTGTTTCCTTTTTCTGTAATGTCCTATATATAGGACTTTATGTTTTGTATTTCAACTCAGGCCTGCTGCCTCTTCCTCACAACAACCCTTCCCTCACCACGCTGCAGCAACAAGTAGCCTTTCTTGGGTACCAACTCAGCCCCGTAATTAATCAAGCCAATCAGCAACAACAAGCCTATTTCTCTAGCCGCTCCCAAAACAATTCTCGCAACAAATGGCGTGGAAATTACCGTGGCAACTCTCGTGGTGCTAACACCAGAGGTCGTGATGAGTATCGTGGATCCAACAATCAAAACCGAAATTCTCAGTTTGCTTGGGCATCCATCCAAAACACCGTTTACGGTCACTGCAATCATTGTGGTATAGGACACATTCCTACTCAATGTCCAACTTAGTCCACATCAGCCCAAGAGTCTTCTTAGGCTAACTATGCTGCTTTTGCTAAAACTGGATCCACATCAGGCTCACTTTGGAAACCAGACACAGGTGTGAATGGCCAAGCTACTCCTGATCTTGCAAGTTTAGATAACTCTGAAGCCTACTCCTGAATGGCGCCAAGCCATGGCTGAAGAGTTTGATGCTCTTGTCCGAAACGGAACATGGTCAATTGTGCCAACAAAATGAACATATTACACGAAAAGGTTGGCCTGTACTGATTAGGTTTTAAGTGTTATAAATTCAGATTTGCATACATGTGATGGTGTGTCGAATTGATTAAAAGAAAAACAAGGGAAAGATGTGTTGATACCTACTGTGAACGAGACCCGAACAGAAAGAAAAGCAAGAAAAGAAACGAACACGGATCCAATCCCCACACTTTCAATATCACATCAACAACCCCTTAACCCTCGAACATATACCACAACCACACCCTTCGAAGCACTTGAACTTTGAAGAAAATAATAACAGACTTGTGTGTGTTTATTTGTGTGTTTTGGTCGTATGATAAAGGAGAGGGGAAAGATAGAAAATGTATTAGGTATATAGCAGAGATGGGGGGAGTGTGGGTTCTTAATATGGCTGTTAGAAATTAGCAAATCCATTAGCTGTGATTGTATTTAATTGTCTATTTTGGGCGTGATTATAGGACCAAATTATGGGATTCTTATCTCATTGTTAAAGTCAAATCGTATGAAAGGGGCCAAGAAACGTGTGAGGTGATTAAAGGGGTTTTAGTAAAGTTTCATTTTTGTAACAAATATTTATTTAGGGATAATACTTAGGTTAGTTTTATTATATGTATTTATTTTCATAACATATAGTTTAGGTTTATAATTAATCATATGGGAAAAATTCAAAATTAGACGTAAAATTAGGAATTCAAAATTCAGTGTTTTACATGTTGCCCGTATAACAGCAGAACAATTTAGTCCCTAAATTAAGGATTATCAGAATTCCAGAAGACATGGAACATGATAGTGGAAAGGCAATAGCCAATAGACGTGGAGTTAACAAACAAACTTATAAAACTAATTATTTTTGTCTTAATCTTAGCCCTGTATATATGCCATTACAACATGCTCCGTATAGCCTAAACTTCTTGGCTTATTTATATTAGTCGTACAAATTTAGTATTATCTTCTTTTCTGTTTTACTTTGTTAATCATTTGTGTTTCATTTCTCATTTTTATGCTCCTTGCTCCCGCATATAAATTCCCGTGAAAAAAAGAGCCAAAAGTTATATGATTTTCAGCCAAAAAAAAAAAAAAAAAAAATTTCAAGTTTGTATATTGACAAGGGTAAATTGTAGAAAAAGATAACATGATTCATAAGTATCAATCCAATCTATAACAAATTCATTGAAAGTTTGATGGTCGACTTTATGATATGATTATATATGTTTACCTTTCAAAAAGCAAAAGATATGATTATTAAAGTAGACGTTGAGAGGAACAGTAGAAGTCAAATTAAAACTAGGATCGAATTGTTGTGACTAGCCGACTTTGTTCGTTCTATCTGATCTTCTATTCCTAGAGTTAGATTGATGGCGGCTGTGACATGATGTCATTGTTTCACTTATTAGTGTCAAATGGATAAAGATATTGTTTAACATATGATTTGTAGGATACTTATGTCACTCGTAAGATACGAAGCACATTATTTCTGAGAAAATCGTAGTGCTTGGAAGGTGGGAATCAAAGACGTGATGATATACATCATTAGAACGGAATGGAAAATCGTTTGTTTTGAGTTTTGAAATGTAAGAATTTATTACTTGATTCATTCAGTTACACAATGACATTTGAAATGGGATGATATTTTTACCATTTTTAATTGATTTCATTATTTTTTACGTTTATTACGAGTTACGACGTACCAAACAACATAAAAAAAATAGTTCGTTTCATTCCAATATCACAACCGAACATGACAATGTAATACTCCAGTTAATAGCTCATTTAATTACAATATTCATTCTATTACATTCCTTAATTACACTTAAACAAAGCCCATGTATTATACGTATTTACTATCAACTAATAATATATGTAGTTATGATCACGTTTTGTATGACGTGCTAGCGACTAGCGAGTAGTATAATGAAAGGATAGTTGTGGATGGATGTATAACATTAACATATCATATATATAGTGCAACATGTCGTCATTGAATAAAGACAAAACAGCGGTGGGGTCCTCTCTACCACTCATTCACGTCGATCAGAAATTGACCATGACCATATATATCATATACTACATAACCTTCGTGTCTCGTTACTTTCTTTCTTAATTTCTCATCTTACTAGAAAAGTAGAAATAGCATTTCGTTTCAAGAAACATACTAGCTAGTCCAAAAAATGATGTGATAAAGTTAATTTGTTGTAAAAAAAATGATGTGATAAAGTTACTTTGAAGCTATTGCTTTTGTAATGATATTAGCACATACATATATACACTCAAATGTCGTGACAATCTCCTATTGAGCTAGCTACATTATCTAAGGCCGAGTTACAATAAGAGATGACATCTTCAAGAAGGTGATCGCATAAGTACTTATGTAAGAGTTGTACCAATGGGAGAGGAATGTGGCTTCTGCACATGGGACATGTGGAATGATCTTTTAACCATGCAGCAATACAGTGAGCATGGAATTGGACGCCATGGTCGCAATTTGGAAGCACTTTGTATTCATCTCTTGGCAGCACCTCACAAAGGCACACTATGCAATCATACACTACAACTCCATTGTCTTCATCACTTTGTTTCTCTACTGCCATTATCATGCTTCTTTTTGTGCTTTCGAGTAACCGTCTTGCTTGTTGTCGCCTAAGCATATGAAAAGCCACCACAAAAGTTAATGTGCCTCCAACAAACGCCACCGTCGTCTCTGTCTTCATGGTACTCGGTACTTGATCCATATTCGCAAGTTCGGGATAATTAATTTGCTAGCGAAGTTGTAGTGTGTTGGACTTAGTTGTCGGAGAGCACATATATACCACGGTGTATTTATATGTATAGGAGAAAAGGTTTTAGAAAATACGTGTAAAGTACGTAGTAAAAAGTACATAGGAGACAGGATTAGGGTAAGGGTCAAATACTAAATTACAAGATATGGGCATGCATGCATTATTTATTTGCCTTGAATCGCAATTGAATTTAGGTTCATATTCAAAGTTTGACCAGCTTAATTGAGCGATACATTTTTTTTTTGAGTGATACATTTTTTTTAAACAAATTACAATGAAGAGGATAGGGCTTTACAAAGGCTTTACAAGGATTATAGCCAGTATATCCAACTAAGATTAAACTTCTTACATCTATTAGAAATTCAAGTAAATGTAAATTATTTGACATCATTGAGGATGAGATCCTTATTTGGACGTTTCACCAAAAACAATGAGTCATTCCGAAAACGCCAAAGAATCCAAAGGGTAGAATGGGCCATGGCATCAAACACCTTGGTTGTATTGGCGGGAAGGTTTACCCGATTTGTTAACAAGAACACATCGTTGAGATTGTCAATATTTATATTTTGGATCTTCCACCATTTGAGGATGCCGATCCAAATGTTTTTTGCGATAAACCAATTGACAAAAAGATGCTCTTCTATCTCAAGGTCTTTGTCACAAATTGGGCAACGAACCAAATCCAAGTCAATACCTTTAAGGTCCAAGTTAACTCTCGTTGGCAATCTTCGATTTTCAATTCTCCATGATGCAACGTTGATTTTGATTGGAATGAAGTCATTCCACCTTGTTGGAGTCTGATCTAAAGGGACATTCGAGTTAGTAATAATGGATCTCACACTTTTTACAGTAAAAATTCTTGAAGAATCCAAGAGACATTCCCATGTATCACATTTTGATGAGAGATTAATGTTTGAAATTAGGCTTCAAGATCTAAGAGCTCTTCTAAATTAGCCCCTGATCTAGGTGATCTAGACCAAGCCCAACGAAAGCTCATTCCTGGTGGGCCACTAGGCCTAACCTTAGAGAGACGAGTAGAAAGAGAAGGAAGCCGAGCAGTGGGCTCTAAGTCGAGATGATTAAAACAGTGAGCAGGAGGATTGAAGAAAGGGGCACGCTCACTAACCCCACAATATAATTCTTTTGAGATTCAATGTGGAATAATCTCGGAAAAGCCGAACAAAGGGGATAATTTCCCGCACATTTATCTATAAAAAAAACGAGTGTTTTCTCCGTTTCCAATTTTCCTTTTAAATAGTAAGTGCAAATCAGTTCCATGAGCACTTAGATTATCATTGAGCTAGCAACTTGAAACCAAGGGCCCGACTTACTTCTTATAGTCATTGAATCATGTAAACCACCTTGAGGACCATGAATAGAGCATATCACCTTCCACCAAAAAGAGTTACTCTCGTTAAAAAATCTCCACCGCCATTTTGCAAGCATACCAAAATTGCTTACTCTAAGACTACCAATCCCAAGGCCACCATGCTCTAAAGGAGAAATAACTTTATCCCAAGCAATCCAATAAATTTTATTAGTGTCTGAAGAGTTACCCCAAAAGAATTTTCTCCGGATACTTTCGAGCTTCTTGTTAACCATTTTAGGTGCTTTAAAAGTAGAGAAGAAGTATACCCCTAAACTTCCAAGGACGGACTTGGAGAGTGTAAGACGACCACCAAAAGAAAGGGACTTTGCTTTCCAACTTGATAACCTTTTTTGAAATCGCTCTATAATGGGATTCCAATTAGCAATTCTAGACATATTAGCGCCGATAGGAAGCCCCAAATAACTACGAGGGAAGTGAAAGGGTTGACAACCAATTGATGAAGCAAGGGAATTAAGATCATGATCATTAACTCCCATACCAAAAGCTTGCTTTTAGTGAAGTTCACCTTGAGGCTCGACGCGAGATGAAAACAAGTGAGAATGTTGTTCCCTTAACACTCTTAGAGTTAACTAGAAAGTTAATCTATTTGTGTTTATGACTAATACAATGTATTGATTAATTCTAACAGTTAATGAAACGTAAATATAAAAAAACACAAGTATTTTCAACATTTAAATTCTTATTAGAAATGAATCAAAGAATCTATTACCCAAGTGTTTTGCGGAACAAACACTTGGAATTGAATAGACAAGGTATGGTGTCTCCTATCTAAACTTAAGCAAAGCTTTAAGTGGTAACAATTCGACCCACTGAGCTATCTCAGGGATACGTTACTCTTTGTAGGAGAAAAGGGGTATTTGTGAAAGTCTAAGCTTTAATTGCACAAGAATACCTAACCCACTTTTCTCCTATCCGTTTGCTATTTATAGGCAAACATGTTAAGAGTACTGAAGATTAAAACTAGATAAACAAATAGGAAGCGTGTCTGACAACTACAACAGTAGTTGTCATTTCCAAGAACCAATGGGATTGCGCCAAAAAGTCTTCGAGTGTCAGACCTTACACTTCTTCGACTTTTAGCCACTTGAGGGATGGTTTGTCTGACCCAGATAAGACTTGTTCTTATCTTCTTAAAACCTTCCCTCATTATCCCGCCTTTTATTCAGGCTTTAGGTTCTTCAGTCATTTGTCTTCAGTCTTCAGTTATTGTTGTTGAGGAGACTTGGGGTTCAGTGAGCTCTTGTCTAACGCTCACTGATCCATTACCTTCTTTTTCATCTCAAGTAACACTTCAGTGAGTACCGCCTCACTGTGTGGTGAATCTTTCTTCTTAGACTCGTCCTGAGCATCTTGAAGGTAACTCACTGAGTGACTGTTCACTCAGTGACTTAGAATGTTTTCGGTTTAATTTACACTTAGCTTAATTTATATTCAAATCTTGTTTTAACGACTTTTGGGTACTGAAGGACCCAACAATCTCCCCTATTTGGATATAAATTATGTTTAAGTGTTTTTGATCAGTTATGAGTGAGCTAATGACTTCTGCTCATACTGAATGTACTAGAAAGTAAATAAGGACATTGAAATAATAAAAACATCATCTTACTAATATTATTACAAGTCCTAACAAAACTATACATAGTGCGAGGATAGTGGTGGTGTTGGCAGATTCATTCAGTCGAACTTATAACCTAGGGCTTCAAGCTTTGGCTTCTTGGATTCCAGCTCATGTTGATCAGGATGCTCTTGAATCTTTGTTCTCAGGTCTTGGCAGAACCTCACATTTTCAGGAGTCTTGATTGGTGAGGCCATCATGAGAAAACCCAGCATTGCCTTGATTCCTTATTGGTCAATATCACTCCATCTTTGGAAGGCTGGGTCTCCAAACTCATCAGTGAAGAACAAACCACTTTCAGGTTGTTCGATGACCAAGTTGTTCCTGAATGGAACTCCTTCTGGGAGGGCTCTGTTGCAATCCAGACCAGGGACCTTGATCTCAGGCTCAGCTTCAATCTTCTTTCTCTTTCTTGAGGAAGACTGAGATGGAGCAGGTTGTTCGGCTGAAGCAGGAAGAAGAGAGGGAATACCAAGTTCCTGAGGTGTTGCTGCCAGTTTTTCATACCTCAGACTCAGGGACTTCAACAGACCAAGGACCACAACATTTGACTTTTTCGCTATCATTGGACCTAATTCATCCAATTCAGTGATCCCGAAGTTAGCGAATCTGAAGGGGTTATAAACCTCAAAGATTCTCTTGTCAGTACTTCTGTAGACAGTAACAATGGCAGGCTTGGTGTTTCGATGAATCTTGACATCAGTGATTGGTTCTGGCTTCAACCTGCTTGTCATGACCCACTGATATCTCTTAATCCTGTTCTACCTAATCTCTTCAGCCTTTTTCAATTTTTCTTCCCTTTTCTTCCTGAGAACAATCATCTCAGCTGTCTGAGCTTTCACAAAGCTCTGACCACCCTTCCTTCCAGCAAGTTCCTTAGGCTCAATTCCAAGTTTTTCAGCCTCTTCTCTGACAACCTGAATGAGGACAGACTTGTTCTGCCTCTCTTCCTCAGCAGCTCTTTTCAATCCTTCTTCCTTCTCCATGTGAGCCTGAATTTCAGCCTCAGTGAAAAGTTTCATCACCCCATTGATTTCATAAGGGACCCTGACTTCCTCATCAGGGTCTTGCCTTCTTTCCTTGGAAGCCGACACCAAGATTGTATGCTCAGGCTCAGTGGTTGTTAGTATGCCTTTGCCTTTGTCTTGGCGGGATGATGATGGGATTTCTTCAGGATTCTCCCCCTCAGTGTGGGAAGGAGTTTGTTCTTGTTCAGGTTGTTCTTCTTCAGTGACTTTCTCCCCCTCAACTGTTGCTTGACCCATGGTGAGAGCAAGAGTTGGTGCGCTCACTGAAGTTGAGGGAGCAGCCTGACCTTTGAAGGCTTGATAGATCTCATTCATCATTGACTTGATGTCTGAGGTGTCCTTCTGAAGAGTTGAGACCTTAGCCTCAAGAGAAGCCTGAGAAGCCTCTATTGTTGTCATCCTTGGCCCAAGATTCCAAGCCAAGGAAGAAGAAGAATTTGCCAAAGATGCCACGTGTGACTCCATAAGTCCCAGAGAAGACTTGATAGAGTCCACAATAGAGTTGAGTCCCTGAAGATTGGAGGATCGCAACATGTTTACCAGCTCAGCCAACTGAGTAGTTTGTTGCTGGTAGGTCTCAGAAGCCTGAAGAATTTTCCTGTTAAGCTCAGGGTCATCTTTCACTGACTCTTGAATAGTTTCAACGCTCTTGTGTATTTTGGTGAGAGACTCGTTGAACATTTTAAGATTGTGATCAAGATTTGTCAGGGAAAAGGAGATAGATGACTTGTGCTCATTAACATCATCATGATAGGATTCCACTGATTCCTTCAGGTCGACATAATGAACAGCAGCTTCACAGTGTTGGTCAAATAATTCGTCAGTAAGCCAAGTAAAGAGAGCATTGTTGGCCTTTTGTAGAAACTTGACCAATTGCCTTTCAGTAAGAGGAAGAATGTTGTCATACTTACTGAGTTCGGGAGGGCAGGATGATTCAGAATCTGAAGAATGATCAGCCTGAGATTCAGATTCTTCACCATGTGGAGAAGACTGATGCGATTGTTCAGTAGGTTGTGCATCAGTGTCCATATCATCACCTGCCTAAAAAACTTCCTCCTCACTCTCTTCATTGAGCTCATTATCAGAATCAAGAAGAGCCTGAATATCCACCATAGACTCGATCTCCAAAAGGTTTGTGGAAACCGTAGAGGGGGGGGGGGGGTGAATACGTTTCCATTTAAAAATTTAAAGCTTTTGTATCAAACTCCCGATCAAGTGTGATATGATATGAAAAGTGTCAACTATGATCATATAGCATCAAGAGATGAATTGTAACACCCCGACCCGACAAGGGTTGAGATGTCACAACAATGGTTTCATATCAGAACAAACACAAGCATATGACATAAATTATACAATTGAATTTCAATGTTTACAATGGAAAAATCTGAGACTACAAGGTTATAATACAATAATTTCCAAATCTAACTATAAACTCTTCTAGTCATCTTCAATAGCTAGTAAGGTCTTCTAAGTCCAAGGTACTCTCCACTTATACCCAACTTCCAAACTAAAACCTGCCGCAGGAAAAGGAATGCGGCTGAGCTACGAAAGCTCAGTGAACAGATATAACGATAACAAGGCAGTAATGATGGGATAGTGAAGTAAGTGAAATAATGCAAGGTATAACAAGAGTCAGGAAAGAAAAATAAATGTTATGTAGGTATATCAGGAATTAAGAAACAGCTACAATAGATAAGAGTAACGGGAACAGTAATCCCAAACCCGAGCCCAAGTCATATCAAGTCAAGTCATGTATCAAGTCAAGTATCAAGTCAAGTATGTATTCGGAGGGGTGACCTCGGAATACTAAGTACAAGGTTAAAAGGTAACAGAAACAGTAATCCACTACGAGCCCAGAACAGATCAAATATCAAATCAAGTAATCAGGGTGTACGGAGGGGAGACCTCGGTACCAAGTACAGGGTGAGGGGATACCTCCAAGGGGTGGAGTAGCTAGCTCCCAGGATGTGAAAGACGTGTATCGCACACACCATCAGTCACCAGATAATATAACAGATACAGATAACAGATAACAGATCTAGGATGCATCCATACGCCCCAGGTGGCCAAATACCTCCTCAACACACCAAATCAAATCAAGTCAGGGACGGGATAGGACATCACTCTCCTACCCTAGAGTCATGCCATCGGTGCATCAATGACATGGACATGAAACCCTCATGCCTAGTGAAAACGGATAGTGGCTCGTAGTCTCAACTGTGGGTCAAGGTCAAGTATCAAATGTCCAAGTATCCAAATCAAATTTCATATCAAGTGGTTCAAGTCAAATTTCCATTTCAAATATATCAGAAGGTCCATATCAAAGGTTCATATCAAATGGTTCATATCAATAGTTCAGTATCAGATGGTTCAATATCAGATGGTTCAATAACATAAAGGTCAATATCAGATGGGTCAGTATCAGAAGGTTCAATATCAGAAGGGTCAATATCAGAAGGTTCATAATCAAAGTTTCATAGCAACAGTTCATTTAAAAATGTTTCTATTTAAAAGTCCGTTTAAAGCAATCTTTCAAAAATGGTTTTCATAATAAATGATCTTACAAAATAGTTTTCATAAAAATGGTCTTTCAAAACGGTTTTCATAAAGATGGTCTCAAAAATAGTTTTCTTAAAAACTTTTAGTAACTTTCATTTAAAGTAGTTATCGCATCTTTTAAAATAGCTTTTCTCACACATTTTCATATATAATTCAGAAAGGTTTTCACATCTAGTTACCAAAATCAAATAATCCTTCAAAGTATCAAGTAGTTCAAATATTCATGTTACAGGGTGACGAACGAGTCACATCAAGTATCAAAGGAACATGGCAAGGCTCAATTATCAAGGTTCACAAACCAAGGGAAGCATAGCAAAGGCATAGATCACGTAAGAAAGCCCCAAATAAAAGGCTCAGATCATAATCAAACCAATATAGACAGATGTAAGTGAAACATGAAGTACGAATCAAAGTATAAGGGAACATAGCAATGGCTTAGAGAACCCTATAGTAAATCAGGATCAAAAGTCATGAGAAGGACACCCTTACTGAGAAAGGGTAGAATATCTGTACCTTATACCGCAAGTGAAAACACGTCTAGAAATATAAAGATCGGAAACAAACTCCATCTTCAGCGAATCTACACGAATACATGGTCGTCTTATTATTAATATCTTCTTTAAATCAGATTTCTCATTTTAGTCGGCTTTCCATTTTTAGTAACTTTCCATTTATAGCAGGTTTCCTCAATTAGTAAGTTTCCATTTTTAAGAAGCATTCAAAGTTATCATTTAATAAGTTTAAAGTGACAATATTAATAGCTTAGGGTTCATAATAGTATTTATATAAAGTTAAGGTTATTATGGTAGGTTTACAAATTTTAGGGTTTATTATGTAATTATGATAAGTTTAGGGACTATTATGCAATTATCACAAAATTAGGGTATAAAGTGTAATTATTATAAAGTTTCAGGTTTTTACAAGTTAATTCCTTTAGTATTAGAGAAATAACAATTTAAACCCTTTAGTTTTGGAAAATAAACAAATAACACCTTTTTAATATCTTTTACACTTTAACAGATTTTATGTATAAACCGGACCTGTTTTAAATAATTTATGAATCATATTAGAACTCCGAAATAAAATTCCCAAAAATTCACAGAGATACCCCAACGTCCCTAGTATTTTACCTAATTTTTCCAGATTTTATTAACAAGTATAGTTACGAATGAAAAATCCATTTACCTAACATGTTTCAGAATCGGATCTGATGAAACACCCGAAAAGTAATTAATTCTCAACCCCATCTAGGAAATTTATAAAAATCTAGAAAAATTCCAGTAACTACTAGACATATCAAATATTACCCAGTTCAAAGGAAACCTTCTAATTAGACATGGTTTGAAAATGATAAATGAAAAACACGGACTGTTTTTCTAGACATACGAATTCGATTTGACACTTAATTTTCTAAACATCAAAAAGTGGTCTTCCAGGCCTCTAAAAATTACAAGCTTAATTTCTACAGAAAGATCTTTCTTTGAATTTAATTTTAGACTCAAGAAACACCCAAATACCCCTCGTTATCATCAAGATCCAATTGGTTAAAGTCGGACTAAACTTTCTGATCAGAAACTGTTTCATAATTTCATGTAATCTTTTAGGGTTTTTGCTCTACAATTCGAATGGGTCAAACATGAAGGAAAAGAGATTAACTTGGATACAATTAGAACAAGAACACACCAAGATCACCAAAACTTCTTCATTGGAATTTCTTTGGATCGACAAGATGAGAGGGAGAGGAGAGAGTGTCGAATTTTTTAGAGAGAGAGGGCTAGGGTTTTTTGTAATTTTCGGTTTGTGGATTTGTGAATGAACCGTGATTTTTGATTGGGTTATAATAGGTAAAGATCAATTGTGATTATGGGCTTAAGTTACATGGGCTTGGGTTGGGTTGTTGTAGCCTAACAAAATTTATATAAAGCCCGAAACAATAATTCATGTAATAAAATTGGTGCCTCGTATTTATTTATGTTTACGAAATATTTTTGGATTTCAAATATGTTCAAAAGTTTCATAACGATGTTTTGTTCTAATTATTTGGATTAACGGTGAATTCGTTCAGTTGCTTTCGGTTTTATAACAAATCGTATCCATAACTTAGGAAAATTTCAAATTAGACGTAAAATTTGGTAGTCAGAATTTAGGGTTTTACAACTCTTCCCCTCTAAAAGAAAATTTTCGTCCTCGAAATTTGAAGTCGCAAAGTTAGACGAGGTCGTAGCAAATCGCAAAAGATCGTCACAAACATTCTCACGCCCGGGGAGGTTCTTCCAAAAAGGAAAGCTCATATGGAAATACGAATCAAGATTTCAGGTCAAATTAACTGTACCAACAGTAGAGGGCTCTACAAGAGTTCAAGATTTATGACTGAGGTCAACAGAATGCAAAACGAGAGTCCGAACTCATCCGGATATCTAATGAACGAAGGCAAGGTATACGCATAGGTAGAATGAACCTAAGGTCTTACTAATCACGGATAATCCAACGGAGGTCAAATTCTAAACTTCTTAGGTACTTCCCAAGATATCCTATGGCCACAATGAGGGCACGTTATATGGTGTAAGTATTATCACGTTGGCCAGGCGTCATAATACTAGCACCACATAAATATGCCTTCATGATGATCATACTTTATCTCAAGTCGTAAGCAAAACAACCTATCTTAATCCACCTAGTATTTCTATAGTCTCGGAGGTCAACAAAATCAAATGTCATAATCAAGAGGGAAAACAAACTACTCGCAAAGGTATCGGAATGATTAACAAAAGGATCAGAGGTCAGAGTCGGAATCTGAAGATAAGGATCAAGTAGTGTCAGGCAGTTACTATGCAATTCTCAATTACTTAGGTTTCAAATCTCAGGTGGTGCAAAGCATAAGCTTTCAATCTCCAATAGTGATCTCAACAGGCTTTAACCAAAAGCAAGGCACGAATCAGAGTGATGCGGAAGCAATGATACTTAAACAAATGCCTTATAGTCTACCCATTCCTCACTGGTCAAAACTTAGGTTCATATTAAGGAATCCTAAAGCAAGTTCTCAAGGTGTTCTCCTATGTTCTTACAGTGGAAGCCTAATGGTCCAAAACGCACAGGTCAAGGGTAAATGTATTACAAGTCGCAAGCCTGGTCTCTGATACCATAAATTGTAACACCCCGACCCGACAAGGTGTTGAGCTATGAAATATCAAAGTACTGCTGAAAGTCAAAGTACTGCTACTCAAGTCAAAGTACTGCTGCTCGTTGAAAGACTGCTATGCAAATAGTTTAAGGACTAATGTGTAATTCTAGAATGTTCGTATTAGATTAGAGTTATAATTAGAATTACTTGTCGTTCAAGTTTGTAAACCGACTAGGGTTTTCCTTGTGCCTATAAAAGGATCCCTAGGTTGGCATTAGACATATGCGATTAGAGATACGATTAGATAAGATTTTAGAGAGACGAGTTTACACGAAGAAGCTTGTTAAAAGTATTAGTGATTAGAGTTTGTTAGTGAATCTGTGTAAGAAAGCAGGTTCAAGGTTTTAATAATATTCAAAGTTGTTTATTAATTCTTCTTAGCTTTGTTAAAGTAGATTCCGCATACTTAGCAAAGTATATCAGTGTTTCATTATTAATAGTTTTGAATTCATTCAAAGTTGTTAAACCGTAGACAAGCTACAAGTTAGTTTGGTCAGAGTATATCGATCCAACAAGTGGTATCAGAGCTTGTGTGGAGACTCTAATTAAGAAGAAACCCTTAAAACCGATTTATCAACAAACCCTCAACAATGTCGACTGAAGCTGCTCCTATCCCATCCATCACCTCACTCAGAATTCCTATCATCAAGAAGGGAGAATATGATCTCTGGAGCATGAAGATGAGGCAGTACCTTGCTATTACTGACCATGCTCTATGGGATGTAATTGTCAATGGTAATGTTGTTCTTGATGAACCTTTACAAGTTGAAAGACAACCCAAACCACCTCAACCAACCTTGCCAGCAGCTACAAAGAGAAATCAAGATAAGGCTCTCAACATACTGTTGTCTGCTATTCCTGATGGTCACCTACTAAAGTTTCATGATGCTAAGGATGCAAAACAATTATGGGCTGCGATCAAGACAAGATTTGGAGGTAATGATGCTTCAAAGAAGATGCATTGAAACTTATTGAAGCAGCAGTTTGAAACCTTCACTGTTGGTGAAAGAGAAGGTCTTGATGCTGCCTATGACAGATTTCAAAATCTACTTAGTATGCTAGAACTGTATGGAGCAGAGGTATCTGTTGAAGATGCAAAGTTGAAGTTCTTAAGGAGTTTGCCATCTGTCTGGCATGTGGTTGCTACTATGATTAGAGGACAACCTGGATTGGAGTCTATGGACTTTGATGATCTCTATAACAATTTGAAAGTGTACGAGCAAGAGATGAATGGTCACAGTTCTCAGAAAACTCACAACATAGCTTTTGTGTCTTCTGAAAACAGAAGCAGTACTTCCACTAAAAGTACTGCTTATCCTTCTCAAAGTACTGTTGGTGATTCACAGCATGTTTGCACAACCACAACTACTCCCAACCCATCACCAACAAACAACACCAATTCTGATGATGTTGTATGTTCCTTCTTTGCACAACAAGCCACTTTACCTGTTACCTATCAAGAAGACTTGTTGCAGATCGAAGAAGATGCTTTAGAGGAGATTGACATAAGATGGCAAGTAGCTATGATCACTGCAAGGATCAAGAAGTTCATGAACAAGACAGGAAGGGGAATTGATTTCAAAACCAAACAAGGTATAACTTTTGACAAATCCAAGATTGAATGTTTCAATTGTCAAAAGCTCGGACACTTTGCAAGGGAATGCAAGTTTGCAAAATATCAGGCAAACAGGATGGTTGAACAACCCAAGGTTGAAAGAAAGGAGGTTCCTATTACTGAATCACAACCAAAAGCTTTGGTGGCTCAAGAAAATTTAGCAGAGATTGACTGGAGTGCTGAATTTGATGATGATACAGTAACCTATTCTATGGTTGCAATGGAAGAGTTTGATTGGGGCACAGCTTTTGATGAGGAACCAGGATATGCTGCTTTGGAATCAAGAGATGGTCTTGGAAGCTTTGACTGGAGCATGGAGGATGAAGATGAACCTGTTCAGATTGCTATGGTAGCTACTTCACCAAGTTCATCCAATGTCTCTGAGGTATGCTCTAAGTGTAATGATGTTTATCAAAAGTTGCTTAAAGAATATGTGACTGAAAGAGATAATTGTAGAACAGCTAGGTATGAGGTAGCTGGTTATCAATTAACTTTAGAGTCAATGGAAGCCAAAATATTAACACATGAAAATAATGAAATGGCTTGGGCAGAAAAATATGAGCAACAAGATTACCAATTGAAATTAAGTGAATGGAAGTTAGGATGTAAGGTGTCTGAATTAGAAAAGATTACTAAGGAAAGAGATACTTTGTTAGAAAAACTTGGTAGTATTAAACAGGCTGGTCTATCACATGTTCAATTTGTTGAAAAACAAAGAGTCATAAACAGTAGAGCTGGACTAGGTTATGGTGAAGATAGTAGTTCAGATGAGACCTCACCTAGTGATAAGGAAGAAACCCCACCTAGTGATAAGGAAGAGATTCCACCTAGTCATGATGACCTTACAAGCTCAGAAGAAAACACATCTAGGAATGAGGAACCAATTAGTGAATCACCTCCTGAGTTTAAGAAAGATAAGGAGTACCACTCAGTTCCTCCGCCCACTGGTCAGTTTCAACCACTTAGGACAGATGTTTCTCGTTATGGTGTAGATAACCTAGAGTTTAGGAAGAAGCTTACTGGTCAATTTAGTTCTGAGAAATCTAAGAATGATTTTCAAAGGGGTAATGATCAAAAGTTTCCTACAGCCTTTCAAAAACAAGCAGTACCTCCAAAAACTTTTCAAAGTACTGCTGGACATTCAGCAGTACCTCCAAGAGAAACTTTTCAAAATACTGCTCACTATAGGAAACCTTTTAATCATAGAAGAGGATTTGGGAATATGGAGAGAAAGTTATGTTATGTATGCTATAGTCCTGATCACTTGATTAAGCATTGTGACTTACACTCAGAATATTTAAGTCAGTTCCCAAAGAATAGACCTGCCACCCATAAGCCAAGAGAGACTAGACCAGTTTGGAATCACTCAAATAGGGTCAACCATAGTAATTTCTCTAAAGACTATAGGTACCCTCACCAGAAAAGAATGTTTTCCAAAAGTACCTTCTCAAAGGACTGATAAGTTTTCACCCAATCATGGTACTGCTAACACTTTTTCACATAGAAGACCTAAGAGATTCAATTCATATAAAAGGTCTTACACCTCAAGCAGAATACCTAGATCAGAGAAACCTAAGGTCAAACGAAATTGGGTTCAGAAAGAAAGTACTGATGGGGAACAAGCAGTACTTTCATCAGATAAGGGTGAAACAGGGAGTGTTGTTGATAATACAACACAGGACATGGGACCAACTCAAATAATCATTGACCATGCCTTTAAAACCAGTGGAGATTACATACTGAAGGAATTCAAGTATGTCACTCCACAAGGGGAACACAAGTTAGTAATGGCTTGGGTTCCTAAAAGAAACTAACCCTTTTCTTTAATGTGCAGGGCAACCCAGAGGAGGAGCTTAAAGTTCATATTATTGTTGATAGTGGTTGCTCTGGCAGCATGACAGGGGACAAGGAGATCCTGTCAGATTTTAAGGCATATTATGGAGGAAGAGTTGCATTTGGTAATGATCCTGATGGAGGGAGAATCACTGGCAAAGGAACAATCAAGGCTGGATGTATTGATTTTGAGAATGTTAGATATGTGAAGGAGCTCAAGTTCAATCTTTTGTCAGTATCTCAAATTTGTGACAAGAAGTACCCAATTCTGTTCACTGATACAGAATGTCTCATTCTCTCCCCTGAGTTCAAATTTGTTGATGATCACTTGGTAACATTGAGAGTACCAAGAACCAATGATGTGTACAGTTTAGACTTAAAGAGTCTCAATTCTGCTGGAAGAGCAACATGTTTAGTAGCAAAGGCATCATTGGAAGAAGCACATTTGTGGCACAGAAGACTAGGTCATGTTAATTTTAAGAACATCAACAAGCTGGTCAAAGGAAATTTAGTTAGAGGTTTACCTTCCAAAACATTCAAGACTGATCATTCATGTTTGGCTTGCAAGAAGGGTAAACAACATAAAGCTTCATGTAAGAAGCTTGGGGAAAGAGATATTAGAGAACCTTTGGAGTTGCTACACATGGATCTGTTTGGACCAGTTTCAGTAGAGAGTTTAAACAAGAAGAAGTACTGCTTGGTTGTGACAGATGATTGTAGCCGATTTAGTTGGGTCTTTTTCTTGGGATTCAAAGATGAAACCTTTGATGCTATCCATGACCTGATAGTAGCCTTTGAAAATCAATTAAGACTCAAAGTAAGAGGTATTAGATGTGACAATGGAACAGAATTCAAGAACAAGCATATGGATGAATTTTGTGCCAAGAAAGGGATCAAGAGAGAGTTTAGCATTGCTAGAACACCCCAGCAGAATGGTGTTGCAGAAAGAAAGAACAGGACTTTGATAGAAGCAGCTAGAACAATGCTTGCAGATTCCCAATTACCTATTCTCTTTTGGGCTGAAGCCATAAGTACTGCTTGCTATGTGTTAAATAGAGTTTCAGTAACTAAACCTCAGATGAAGACACCTTATGAGTTACTAATGGAAAAGAAACCAAACATTCGTTTTCTAAAACCTTTTGGCTGCTCTCTGACTATTCTAAATACCATTGACTCTCTGGGAAAATTTGATGGTAAGTCAGATGAAGGATATCTATTGGGTTATTGTACAAATAGCAAAGGTTTTAGAGTTTATAACAGGAATACCAAAAAGGTACAAGATTGTCTTCATGTTGAATTTTTGGAAGATAAGGAAATTCAGAAAGGTAAAGGTCCTGATTGGATGTTTGATCTTGATCTCAAGTTCACTCCATCTATGAATTATGTTCCTGTTAGAGAATAGAATCAGGCTAATCACAAAGAAGATGATTCACAGTACATTGTTTATGGAGTCAATGTTACACCAGAAGATGTTCCTGACAAAGAACCTGAAGTTACTGATGAAGACCAAAGTACCGCTCAACCAACTAATACAGTATCTGATGAAGATCAAGCCATACAAGATGAACTTAATAGGATGCTTTTTCAAGAAACTATAACACAATCCTATGAAGATGAACAAAGGAAGGCTTATGAAGCTGCAAAGAAAAAGAGTATATTTCAAGATACTGTTCACAGTACTTTTGATCAAAGTACTGATGATCTTTTTGACAGTACTTCTGGTGTGTTAGAACAATCAAAATGGAACAATGCTGATGCTTCCAATGTTGATGATGATGATTTGGAAAATGCTAACATTCCTGGTTTAGAAGAAATTGATGATGAGCTTAATCCAGAAGGTATTTTCTCCAATGAAGGGATTGATTTTACTAACTTGGAGTCTGATCTTCCAGTACCACCAACTCCTACATTGAGAGTTCATAAAGCTCATCCTCAAAGTAACATTATTGGATCACCCTCTTCAGGAGTGGTTACAAGGAACAAAGTTAAAGGACTTTCTAAGCAACATACTGCTTTACTTAGCTTTGTTTACAAACAAAACAGGATGAATCACAAGGATCAACAAACATGCCTGTTTGCTTGCTTTCTATCTCAAGAAGAACCCAAGAAGGTAGCTCAAGCTTTAGCTAATGAAAGTTGGGTTGAAGCCATGCAAGAGGAGCTTCTACAATTCAAGCTTCAAGAAGTTTGGGTATTATGTGATTTACCAGATGGCAAAAGAGTCATTGGTACAAGATGGGTTTTCAGAATCAAACGAGATGAAAGAGGGAATGTTATCAAAAATAAAGCTAGATTGGTTGCACAAGGATATCGCCAAAAAGAAGGAGTGGATTATGATGAAGTATTTGCTCCTGTTGCAAGGATAGAGGCAATAAGGTTATTTCTTGCCTTTGCATCATATATGGGATTTCCTGTCTACCAAATGGATGTGAAAAGTGCTTTTCTTTATGGCACAATTTCTGAGGAAGTTTATGTTAAACAACCTCCTGGTTTTGAAGATCCTGCACATCCAAACAAAGTCTACAAAGTGATCAAGGCACTGTATGGCCTTCATCAAGCTCCCAGAGCTTGGTATGAGAGACTCTCAAATTTTCTATTACAACATGGTTATAGGAGAGGAGCAATTGATAAGACTTTGTTTATCAAAAGGGATAAGAAAGACATTATGTTAGTCCAAGTATATGTGGATGATATTATATTTGGAGCCACAAAGAAGTCTATGGTGAAAGAATTTGAAGATCTTATGCAGAAAGAGTTTCAAATGAGTTCTATGGGAGAATTAACTTTCTTTTTGGGACTTCAAGTTAGACAAACAAGAGATGGAATCTTCATTAACCAAGAAAAGTATGTTGCAGACATACTTAAACGATTTGACCTTCCAAATCTCAGGCCTGCCACCACACCCATTGATAACAATAAACCCTTAGGCAAGGATGAAGATGGACAAGCTGTGGATGTCAAGCTTTATAGATCCATGATTGGTTGTCTTATGTACTTAACTGCATCAAGACCTGACATCATGTTTGTTGTATGTTTGTGTGCAAGATATCAGGTTACACCCAAGGTTTCCCATATGTATGCAGTCAAGAGGATTTTTCGATATCTCAAGCATCAACCAAAGTTAGGATTATGGTATCCTAAGGAGTCACCTTTTCATTTGGAAGCTTTTTCAGATAGTGACTATGCAGGGGATAACTATGATAGAAGATCAACCTCAGGAGGATGTCAATATCTTGGAAGAAGATTAGTTTCCTGGCAATGTAAAAAGCAAACAATTGCTGCAACCTCCTCTACTGAAGCAGAATATGTTGCTGCTGCAAGCTGTTGTGGACAAGTTTTGTGGATGCAAAATCAACTCTTGGATTATGGATTCAACTTCAAAAATACTCCTATCAATATTGATAATGAGAGTACCATCTGCATTGTGAAGAATCCAGTTTATCACTCCAAGACCAAGCATATTCAGATTAGGCATCACTTCATTCGGGATTGTTATGAGCACAGGCTTATAAATGTGGTTAAGGTTCACACAGATGATAATGTAGCTGATCTACTCACTAAGGGATTTGATGTTTCAAGATTCAACCACTTAGTTGTGAGCATTGGGATGATTAACTACTAGGCTACATTTGAGGGGAGGCTTTAGTATTAGTTAGTATACTTTCTATTAGTTCTTAATGAAAGTATTGGTTTTTAGTAGTTTAGTTTAGACCATATGTTGTATTTGAGGGGAGGCAACATAGTCATTAGTTAGAACTTATGCATGAACCATTTACAAGTTCTTGGTTTAGTTTGGAGTGTTGATTGTGGATAAGAAGATGGAACGTACTGCTTTGTTGCTTAAAGTACTGACTCAGCAAAGTACTGCTTCAACGTACTGCTTACGTGGATGTACTGTTCCAACGGTCAAAAATTGTGGGGCTGCGGTTAATTAATTCCTTACGGCGGAGATAATAAGTTAATCAGAACGGTAACTTTATTATTTTGAGTTTGATTTGTTTCCATCCTATTTAAAGAAACTCTCCCTATTTCCCCGCCTTTTACCATATTTGAGAACCCTCATTAGCTTTTACACCACAATCTTTTTAACAAAACTCACACTCAAAGCGAATACTTCTCTACCACTCATCATGGCTAATCGACTCACTGTTAGCAAACACAATATGATCGCTAATTTGGACAAGACAAGGGATAATGTTGATTTTCATGCGATCATTGATTTCTTAACTGGGTCTTCCATCAACTACTCTATTTTAGTTGACCCTGATGTTATTGGTCCCTGGATGCAAGAATTTTGGGCTACTGCAACGATTGAAGATGACTCGTTGATTAGGGCTACGGTTGCTGGACGAACTATTCGGATTTCTGAGGCCACGATTAGGGATGTTTTGATGTTTAATGATGAAGGAGGGGCTGTTTGTTTTGAAAAACAAGTGCTTTGGGACACTTTAAGTGATATAGGTTATGAAGGAGATCTGACGAAACTTACTTTTCAGAAGCCTTTGTTTTGTTCTCATTGGAAGTACCTCATTCACGTCTTACTTCATTGTTTAAGTCCCAAGAGTACTTCTTTTGATCAATTTGGTCAAAATATTGCATCTGCATTAGTGGGTTTGGCTACCGATCAAAGGTTCAACTTTTCAAGACTAATTCTTGATGGTATGCTTACACATATTGCTAATGGTTCGCCATTCTTAATGTATCCAAGGTTTGTTCAGTTATTCTTGAACAATCAACTTGAGGATGTCCCTAAACCTCAAAGTTTTTTACCCACTGTCAAACTTCCACCAAAGGTGTTTACTTTTCTATCTAAACAAAGTGTCAAGTTTTCTGGAACCAACACACCTTTGACTGCTCATATATTGGGAGTTGCACAAGTTGTTAGAGATGCAGAGCAAGAGCAAGAGCAAGAAGCAAATTCCGAATCAGCAAGCCAAGAGTCTCCAGTTTCAAGAGAAGTTAGTATTCCTCAACCTACTGCTTCTCAACATACTGCTTCTCCACATTCTGCTACTCGGGAAGATACTGCTCCTATGGACATTCCTACTCATGAGGAGTCAGACCAAGGTATGAATCAACCACCATCTCCTAATGATTATTCTTCCACAAATATGTCTAAGCACTTTGAAGAAGAAGAGGCAGAGTTGGATAATTATGCTTTAACAAGGGAGTTAAGGAGGCTGAAAAAGGAGAGTGAGGCTCAAGCTGCTAAGATAGTCAAATTAAAGACTAAGTTTCAACGGTTGAAGAAGTTTGTTTGGCCACTAGTTCAACACCATCGATTATGGGTAAAGTCTCAGAAGCAGAGTGGTCAGAAACCTAAGAAGTCTTCTCAGTCAAAGAAGAAAAAGTCAAAGAAGCAATCTTCATTCCAATTGGGGAGGAATTTAGAGAATTTGAATGAAGAGGCTGGTTTTGAACAAGATGCTGGATTTATGGATGATACTCAGAGGACACCACCTGAAAATATTCCTCAAGATACTGCTGAGAGGAAGAGTGATGAAACAGAGCAAATCAATTTGGAAGAAGCTGCTGTTGAAGTAAGAAGTGGTGATACTGAGGAAATAAACTTGGAAGGAGCTGAAGCTGAAAGTACTGCTCAACAAGGTACTGAGAGGCAATTTACTATTACACCTAGAACTTTAGATTTTCAAGAAGATATTGGTCCTTCAATTCAAGTTCAAGAGGAAGTTGGCCCTTCTAAACCAGCTCAGGAAGAAGATGTTATAGCTCATACTAACAGTGATGATGAAACAATTGCTGACATTATGCTTAATATGTCAAGTC
This sequence comes from Artemisia tridentata subsp. tridentata, assembly GCA_021014915.2. NCBI lineage: Eukaryota > Viridiplantae > Streptophyta > Magnoliopsida > Asterales > Asteraceae > Artemisia > Artemisia tridentata. The sequence goes on along the minus strand of CP139504.1, from coordinate 2,082,844 downwards.
AAAGAGGCATCAGTATTCATGAGGTTGAACAACAACATCATACTTCTTCTCAACCTATTCAGGAAATAGATCCAAAAGATAAAGGCAAAGGGATCTTGGTAGAAAAGAAGAAGAAGAAGATGACATTGGCACAGTTAAGACAAATTCAGATTGCCAAAAATGAGGAAGCAGCTAGAATATTGCAAGCAGAGATAGATGCTGAAGAATCAAGGAAGACTGTTCAATCACAAAGGCCAATTAGTAAAGCTAGAGAAAAGAATGATATGATGGCTTATCTGAAAGGTCAAGGATATACAGGTTTAGTCAGATTGACATATACAGAGATGAAGGATCTGTATGATGCTGTTAGAGAAGCTATAGAAAAGGATCTTGCAAGCATTATTTCTTTTGAAGATAAGGAGCTTGAAGATAAAAGAAAGGAAAGAGCTGTTACAAGAAGCTCAAAGAGGAAAAGAACTATTGATGAACAGCCATCAAAGAAGTTCAAGGAAGCATTTGAATTGAGAACAGATACAGTTGATGAGCTCAGGAATTATCTTAGAGTTGTTGATTTTGAACATCCAAAATTGAAAGAAGATACTGATAAGAAGTCCAAGATATCTACTTTTTCAGTTGTAGAATCTCAAGAAGGAGATTATCTGATCTTTCATAGACAAGATGGAAGTTTTAGAGTGTTCAATTCATTATGGGATATACTACATCTGATTGATAGAGATGTTATGCTTCAGTTATATCTCCAAGTACAAACTTATTTTGAGCATATTCCACCACAAGGAGTAGGTTTGATATTGTTAGGAGATCTCACAACAATCTGGGAGACAGAGGAAACAAAGGACAGTACTTTGTGGGAAAATCAAGACAATTGGGAGATTAACAGATGGAGATTCTTTGAATCAGTTGGAATACATGTTTTGGAGTTAGAAGATGGCACTATGATTCATATGCTAGCAGAACAGAGATATCCACTCACAAGAGATCTGATGATCAGGATGCTAGAGCATGGTATGGAAGTGGAACAAGAGAATGAAGTAGCATTGATGGTCATAAAATTATTCATCAAGTGGACAACTGAATCTGAAGATTAATGCATAACTACTGGTATGGTTTAATTATTATATAAATCTTTTGAAAAATAAGTACTTTCTTTAAAGTACTGCTAGTCAAACAGTACTTTCTCAAAGTACTGCTTGCAGCATAAAACCAGTAAAGTCTTTTGATAAAATCAGTAATTTTTGATAAGTGCAAAAACATTTTGAAGCACAAAGATTAAACAGCAACAAATTGTTTTGAAAGCAACAGCATGGTGTTAGTACTTGTACTACACAACAAATGGTAATCAACTCACCATGTTTAATAAACAAGAAAGAGTTTGACTTATCATGAGGGTACGGCTCTGATGTGATTATCAAATCCGTTTTTAGTTGACAATTTACTAAAAATTGTATGGTTTTTAACTCACCATATCTATATTAGTGAAGAGTTGGCTAGCCCACAAGATAATGGCTTTGTGGTAAAGGCTATGGAAAACCATTATATGGTAATTAGTTCACCATGGTAGTGATTGTACTAAAAGAACTAGCTAGTCCAAAAGCAAACGGCTATTTGGTAAAGACTACTCAAATCCGTTGATAGCTGATGATTTGCTAAAAATCATATGGTTATCAATGTACCATGGTTTTTCCTAAACCTAAACATTGGCTACTCCAGAGTTAATGGCTTTGGTAAAGAGACATCAAAATCCATTTAGTTTTCAATGATTCACCTCTCACAGGAGTTAACACACCTGGAAGTGATGAGAATAGTATGAAACTTTTAAGATCTGATGTACCTATTGCCAATATGATGCTGTGTTGCTGAAAAGATATGATGTTGAAAAGAATTGTTGCTGATGAAGATTGAAGATACTGATTGCATTGATGATGACAAAACAACAACGAGACAGATTTCAAAGAAACAACCTTTCCTTGAAGATAAAGTGTTGAAGTTAAAGAAATACAAAGGAACTTGAAATCAAGCAAGTAGAATTCAAGTTAGGGGAGGATTGTTGGGCTATGAAATATCAAAGTACTGCTGAAAGTCAAAGTACTGCTACTCAAGTCAAAGTACTGCTGCTCGTTGAAGGACTGCTATGCAAATAGTTTAAGGACTAATGTGTAATTCTAGAATGTTCGTATTAGATTAGAGTTATAATTAGAATTACTTGTCGTTCAAGTTTGTAAACCGACTAGGGTTTTCCTTGTGCCTATAAAAGGATCCCTAGGTTGGCATTAGACATATGCGATTAGAGATACGATTAGATAAGATTTTAGAGAGACAAGTTTACACGAAGAAGCTTGTTAAAAGTATTAGTGATTAGAGTTTGTTAGTGAATCTGTGTAAGAAAGCAGGTTCAAGGTTTTAATAATATTCAAAGTTGTTTATTAATTCTTTTTAGCTTTGTTAAAGTAGATTTCGCATACTTAGCAAAGTATATCAGTGTTTCATTATTAATAGTTTTGAATTCATTCAAAGTTGTTAAACCGTAGACAAGCTACAAGTTAGTTTGGTCAGAGTATATCGATCCAACACAAGGGTTGAGATGTCACAACAATGGTTTCATATCAGAACAAACACAAGCATATGACATAAATAATACAATTGAATTTCGATGTTTACAATGGAAAAATCTGAGACTACAAGGTTATAATACAATAATTTCCAAATCTAACTATAAACTCTTCTAGTCATCTTCAATAGCTAGTAAGGTCTTCTAAGTCCAAGGTACTCTCCACTCATACCCAGCTTCCAAACTAAAACCTGCCGCAGGAAAAGAAATGCGGCTGAGCTACGAAAGCTCAGTGAACAGATATAACGATAACAAGGCAGTAATGATGGGATAGTGAAGTAAGTGAAACAATGCAAGGTATAACAAGAGTCAGGAAAGAAAAATAAATGTTATGCAGATATATCAGGAATTAAGAAACAGTTACAATAGATAAGAGTAAAGGGAACAGTAATCCCAAACCCGAGCCCAAGTAATATCAAGTCAAGTCATGTATCAAGTCAAGTATGTATTTAGAGGGGTGACCTCGGAATACTAAGTACAAGGTTAAAAGGTAACAGAAACAGTAATCCATTACGAGCCCAGAACAGATCAAATATCAAATCAAATAATCAGGGTGTACGGAGGGGAGACCTCGGTACCAAGTACAGGGTGAGGGGATACCTCCAAGGGGTGGAGTAGCTAGCTCCCAGGATGTGAAAGACGTCTATCGCACACACCATCAATCACCAGATAATATAACAGATACAGATAACAGATAACGGATCTAGGATGCATCCATACGCCCCAGGTGGCCAAATACCTCCTCAACACACCAAATCAAATCAAGTCAGGGACGGGATAGGACATCACTCTCCTACCCTAGAGTCATGCCATCGGTGCATCAATGACATGGACATGAAACCCTCATGCCTAGTGAAAACAGATAGTGGCTCGTAGTCTCAACTGTGGGTCAAGGTCAAGTATCAAATGTCCAAGTATCCAAATCAAATTTCATATCAAGTGGTTCAAGTCAAATTTCCATTTCAAATATATCAGAAGGTCCATATCAAAGGTTCATATCAATAGTTCAGTATCAGATGGTTCAATAACATAAAGGTCAATATCAGATGGGTCAGTATCAGAAGGTTCAATATCAGAAGGGTCAATATCAGAAGGTTCATAATCAAAGTTTCATAGCAACAGTTCATTTAAAAAGGTTTCTATTTAAAAGTCCATTTAAAGCAATCTTTCAAAAATGGTTTTCATAATAAATGATCTTACAAAATAGTTTTCATAAAAATGGTCTTTCAAAACGGTTTTCATAAAGATGGTCTCAAAAATAGTTTTCTTAAAAACTTTTAGTAACTTTCATTTAAAAGTAGTATCGCATCTTTTAAAATAGCTTTTCTCACACATTTTCATATATAATTCAGAAAGGTTTTCACATCTAGTTACCAAAATCAAATAATCCTTCAAAGTATCAAGTAGTTCAAATATTCATGTTACAGGGTGACGAACGAGTCACATCAAGTATCAAAGGAACATGGCAAGGCTCAATTATCAAGGTTCACAAACCAAGGGAAGAATAGCAAAGGCATAGATCACGTAAGAAAGCCCCAAATAAAAGGCTCGGATCATAATCAAACCAATATAGACAGATGTAAGTGAAACATGAAGTACGAATCAAAGTATAAGGGAACATAGCAATGGCTTAGGGAACCCTATAGTAAATCAGGATTGATGTGTCGTTGTATAGGTGATTATTCCTTATCAAGTTTTACATTTATATTTTGCCGACTTAACCTATAACAACACTAACGGGCAGTGTACCCGATCAATGTAGCCTAGTTGGTAAGTAGGGTGTCGATCACTAAGAGTGAGATTTCTAATATACTAATTCTAGAGGTATTCGACTCTTCTAAACTAACGTAAAGGGGGGTTCGGCCTGAGAGACTGGCACGAGTTTGGTTTTATTCTAACTAAACTAAGATAAACAGACAATAGAAAATACCAAAGATAAGAAGAGTGTGTAGCCAAGTTTCATATATGATTAAGTTTTGATAAGTTCTAAGACCTGCAGTGATTGGTGCTCAAGACTAGGCGCGGTCCATCCTACCTCTTGTATACCTAGAGTCTAGATTCCATTCTAATTGGAATCCGCATAAAGCTGCTTAATAATTGTGTTTATGTTTAAATAGCTTGTCACTTGTTTTATTGCTAGTTTTATATAAAGTGTATGTAATTAATCCTTTCTCGTTGGCTCTAATCTTATCGGCGAGAAATCCCTTAATGATTACTTATGTCTAAAAGTTATATTTAACTGATCAGGTTAGCTATAACCGTGGGAGCCACATTCTCTTCCGTAGTCAAATGCGCAGGCCACTAATAAACACAGAGGTTATCAATGCACTAATAAGTAGTAACCAAAGACATCAACATATAAACTTTAATTGATGGGAAAGCAATATTAAAGGGAGTGCAATCTTTCCGTTGTCACATTACACAAGCCACCAATCCTGATGAATTAAAGCTTACTATTACAATAAAACAAACTACTAACATAAATAATTAAAACGAAGACTTAGCAACCAATCGAATTAGAAACACATCAAAATATCAAATAATCATAAACATGGCTAACGCATAAGGGTGTTAGCCCATAATCTCTATAACAAAGTGCATAAACATAATCGTAATTAATAGAGTATTAAGCATAATGAATACGTTACAATGATTAGAGATACTCTTCAAGGATAATTAGGTCTTCTAGGGTGATCTTCTGCTGTTTGGAGGGGTTGTGATCGTCTGGGAATGACCCTAAGGGTTCCCAAAGATGCCCAAATTCGTTAATGAGTTCGGTATTTATAGATTCTGAAATCTGGGTCGATACGGCGCATCTATAGAGTTAGATGCGCCGCATCTATAAGTAAACGTAGCCTCCAAGTCTGAAACTGACCCAATACGGCGCATCTAAATACCAGATGCGCCTCATCTCCCAATACGGCGCATCTAAGGACCAGATGCGCCGCATCTCCTTCGGATACAGGTAGATCTCCTTTTTCTCTTTCCGTGGCCGCTTGAATCACCTAAAACGGAGTCCGGATGAAGATTTTATGGCCAAAATACGAAAGCATCTTCAAGTGTCGACTTGTAATCTTGACTTCTTCATTAAGCTTCTAATCTTCACTTGATCTCTTGAATTCTTGGTAAGGATTGTATATGGCCGATACGGCGCATCGGATTGGTCTGATGCGGCGTATCAAGGTAACTTCGCATGGGGTCCAGGATTATAATATTTGTGAATATTCTTCAATATCTTGGATATCTGGTGAAGTCTTGAGATTGATACGCCGCATATCAGGAGCTTCATGCGGCGCATCTGGAGTAAAACAAGTTGGTTCTTCTCGTTGACCAAGGTTTCATATGCCGCGCATGGGATAAATCCATGCGGCGCATTCTTCAAAGTCAGGCAATGGTCCTTAATCTCTTCAATTCAGTAGACTTTTCCAATCTTGCTTGTTTTGCTCCATTTTTAGTCCAAAATCGCTTAGTTTCACCAAATGCTTGTTTTTACCTGAGAATTACAAAAGTAAGCAATTAAGTATCAATTCTCATATATAATATAATAAAACAAGTCAAATACATAGGATAAATGATGGTAATAAAATGTACTTATTTGAGTTCATCAAATATCCCCCCACTTGAACTTTACTTGTCCCCAAGTAAACCTTAGAATTAATCTTATGAAAATGTATCCTAAAAGATATTAGGATTTATTTTTATATTTAAGCATGTATTCATTTTTTGTCATAATTACACAACCAAACACTTAACGAGTTAGAAGTAAAATAAAATAATTTGATAAAAGCAAATCTAATCGTTTAACTGTCCAGTCGTGACGAATATTCTATCTTAAGCTTGGCAAGTATACACATCTCCCCCACTAAAGCAAAGGAATAACAAGTCTAAAGCGGTAAAAAGGGTTTTGAGGCTTAAGGGTTAATCATCCTTTTTAATCTCAATCGATCTCAAATTCCAGAAAAGGCGACAAAATCACAAATACATAATCGAATCCACGACCACGATACTTGCAATTGCTCAAATCCTTAACTCGAATAGGCTAAAGATAGGACCAAGTAATCTTTACCAATAATATTATATCAAAAAGGGCGACAAAATCATAAATACATAGCCGAATCCACGACTACGATACTTAAGATTGCTCAAATCCCTAATCTCAATAAATCAAAGGTTTGGATAAAGAATAATATAGGGTATGGATAATATTTGGGATACAAATTGGTGTAAAATGAAAAATAAACAAAACAAATAAATTAAAATCCTAAGTGTGGTTAATCACTATCCCAACCATCCCATGAATAAGACTCATATCATTGAATAACTCACGCTTTAACACTTGAAACACACGCTTTAGGTAGACACGAATTATACTCAACAAGATCTCAATCAAAGAATAACCTTAGTTGGCGTTCCCGTAACGGCCAACTCCCATTCAATCCATATATATAATACAACAAATAGTGGCCATATGAACCACTTACATAACTTTACATCGTTGGTTTAACAAACTTCCAACTTTTTTTTTTTTTTTTTTTTTTTTTTTTTTTTTTTTTTTTAAATAGAACATAAATAACTATTGGTGTAAAATTTCACCACTTCACCATCACAAAAAATCGTCATAACTTCAGATAAAATAATAGTGAAAGTAGTAAACACACGAAAATCAAAAATACAATATGTACTTTCACTCCATTGCATTGTGCAATTTCCCGACCTAACCAAAGATAATGAATTACGCACGCGAACACAGGTAACGCAAGGAAACACACTTTGCCTAAAGCAACTAACCACGGACTTTAATCTACAGGGTAGGCTAAGGTGTAAGGGTGTAACGAAACATTATAACAAAGGTGTAAGAAACGAAAGGAATGGGGCTCTGAGTGTTTTTCTAGGGGTATCTTACTCTAAAAGTGAGAGTAACAAAAGGGTTTATACGGGGGTTAACTAACCAGTGTAGTTAGCTAATATCACATAACATATAAAGGCTATTTGGGTGTAATCCTAGAATTTTACCAATTTAGACAAGTCATTCCAATTATATAATATAATACTTATTATGGTGGTCTCGAATAGTATACAAGCCAAGTTCTAAAGTTTACAAGTCACCGGCACACTCATAGATTTGTGAATTTTGAAAAATCACAATTTTTGAAAATAACGTCATGTGTGCAGCTATGTAATTTAGACTTTAAACAAAAACATGCTAAAAATATTTTAAATTTAAGCATATTAAGTACATATTAAGCATATTTTTGAAAAATAAGGACAAGTAAACGTTCTAATTCTCCATCCCCCCACTTAAGATAAACAACGTCCTCGTTGTTTAATTTGAAATTAAAAACAGAAAATTAAAAGAATTAGAACGGAAAACTCCCCTGAGATTTGCTCGGTATGATCCTCCATGTAAGAATTCGAGCATATAAAATGTGGGAGTTCATCAACATCTTCAATCGTCCAGACCTGTAAAAATATAGAGATTACAGAAAAATAGACTCGAGAACATCTCGTTAATCATTGGTTAGAAAAATAAAATAAATAAACAAATTACAGGTCAGAGTGTCGATGCGCCGCATCCATGGAATATTGGATACGCCGCATCAACAACCTGTAGGAAATATTAAACTGCATGCAATGGGATAATACGCCGTATCGATAGAAATTAATGCGTCGCTTCTTATTTTATTAATTCGAAGACTGTTTTTAATAAATAATTAGATACACCGTATCTGCTAAGGCAGATGCGTCGTATGTCGGTTATGGTTTAAAATTTTTCTGATTAAAAACAGAATAGGTCGTATCTAGGGGATAGATGCGCCGTACTCGAATTATTAAATGCGCTGTGTATAAAATTAAAATGCCATACGCCGCATCTAGTACACAGATGCGCCGTATCATTTGTATCGGACAGCAGTCATGCAGAAGAAACAAATAAAAACAAACACAAGAAAATAAAATAATCTAAAAAGAAAATAAAAGACAAGCATGGGTTGCCTCCCACGAAGCGCTTGTTTTTGTTCGAGTCACGAGCCTGACTCCACCCTTATTTACTAGGTAATAGGGTGTACGTCCCCCCACTTGGAATCACGTGCGGGTGAAAATAGTAATAAACACTATAAGAGTGTAAATTTGCTATAGTAGAAAGATATGTCAAGTAAAAATGGTACCTTAGTGGGTAGTGATCTCCACTCATTACCTTTCCGGATTTGGTTGATAAATTAGATGTCTTGAACATTCCACATGAGAGACTAATATATTGAGGGTGCATGAATTGTTCTTCATTTATCTTGTCAGTAGTTAGGCGTCCCTCAACTTCTATACAAGATGTGAAAGAATCTATGGCGAGTATCGTTTCGAGCTCCTCTTCTTTCCATGTAGAGTCCAAAGTTTCTTGCTCTTCAACCATGGTATTATCCAAGAGCTCATCATCTATTTCTTTTGTAGGTTCAACCAAAATTTGGTGGATAACATAAACAGGTGCTAGTTGTGTGTCATCGTGTGGTGTGATGTCTATGATAGGTTGTAAGGTAACAGATTCCACCACATCGTCATTCGGCTTTGCAACCTGTTTAGAAACACTAACAATGTCATTAGTAAAAATAAAAGGAGAATCAAGGGTGTTACCTATTTGTGTCGTAGATTCCACATGAGCTTGTGTTTTTGATTCTTTTATCCGTTGATTCCTAGCTTTCATCTTCTTTATTTTCTTCTTGTATGGCTTCTTTTTGTTTTCCACCTTCGGTCGTCCAGTGAAAGGAATGGGTATGCATCCACTCTTTATTCGTCCAGGGAAAGGGCCGGGTGGGATATATGGTTCACTTACCTTAAAGCATTCAGGAAAAGGGACGGATGGTGGAATATTGCTAAAGTAAGTTCTTCCATTTTTTTCCCACTGATATTGTACCTCCGGTTTTGGCCTAGGAAAAGGGACAGGTTTATGTTGGTTAGCCCGAAACCTGTTTAGCCTTTCTGAGTCCGTGAGATCTGAATTCCTATTTTCTTCCTGAGAATCCACAAGAAGGTTATCTATTGTTTCCTTGTCATCATGCTTAACTCCGGAATTACTTATCTCATCATGTTGTGGTTGTACATTATCACGTATAATAGGAGGCAACGAAGATGGTTAGACTTGATAAAGGATTACGATTGTGAGATTCGCTACCACCCCGGTAAGGCGAATGTTGTAGCGGATGCCTTGAGTCGTAAGGATCGGAGCGAAGTTACTAGAGTTCATTCGTTGCGTATGATTGTCACGTCCGACCTGTTTGATAGAATCAAGTTAGCTCAAGAAGAAGCGTTGAAGGAGGAGAATAGAGAAAGAGAATGTATTTCCTCGCACATTCCACATCTTGAAGAAGATAGTCGAGGGATTAAGACACGACATGGAAGGGTTTATATTCCTTTTTGGAGTAATATCAAAGAATTGATTCTAGAAGAAGCACACAAATCGAAGTATTCTATTCATCCGGGAGCTACAAAGATGTACCGTGATTTGAAGAGAAACTATTGGTGGCCGGGTATGAAAAGAGATTGTCTAAAGTACGCTGAGAAATGTTTGACTTGTTTGAAGGTTAAAGCTGAGCATCAAAAACCCTATGGAAAAGTTCAACCCTTAGACATTCCGGTTTGGAAATGGGAAAAGATCACGATGGATTTCATTACAAAGTTGCCAAGGATGAAAAAGAAGAACGACGCAATTTGGGTTATAGTAGATCGTCTAACGAAAAGTGCACATTTTATTCCGATCCGAGAGAATATGCTCGTTCACAAGTTAGCTAAGATTTAAGTTAACGAGATAGTTGCACGTCATGGAGTGCCCATCTCCATAGTCTCTGATAGAGACGGGCGATTCACTTCAAACTTTTGGCAAAACTTCCAAGAAGAACTAGGCACGAAACTTCATATGAGCATGACTTTTCATCCTCAAACCGATGGGCAAAGCGAATGAACGATTCAAACTTTGGAAGATATGTTGCGAGCCTGTATGATTGACTTTGGAGGTAATTGGGATGACCATTTGCCTCTAGTGGAATTCGCGTACAACAATAGTTATCATGCGAGTATAGATATGCCACCCTATGAAATGCTTTATGGTAGAAGGTGTAGGACACCCGTATGTTGGGAGGAAGTCGGCAGAAGGGAATTGGCTAGCACGGATGTAGTGTTGGCAACAACGGAAAAGATTGAGATGATTCGAGCAAGACATAAAGCGGCACAAGATAGGTGGAAAAGCTATGCCGATAATCGGAGAAGACAGATCGAATTCGAAGTGGGTGATTTTGTCATGCTAAAAGTTTCTCCGTGGAAAGGCATTTTTAGATTTAAGAACAAAGGGAAGCTAAGTCCACGATTTATAGGTCGATTCAAAATCTTGAAGCGAGTAGGCGAGGTAGCATATGTGTTGGAATTGCCCGAAGAAATGAGAGGTATTCACAATACCTTTCATGTGTCATACTTAAGGAAGTGTTTGGCGGACGAAACAAGTGTGGTTACTTTAAACGATATCGAAATCGATCCGGAATTACTTTCCCAAAAAGATGAACCGAAAGCAATTTTAGGAAGGAAAGTGTGGAAGCTTCGAAACAAAGAGATTCCGTTAGTAAAGGTTCAATGGAGACATCGTAAGGGTACAAGTATTAGGTCGGAGCCGGAAGAAAAGATGAGGAGTGAGTATCCTCATTTATTTCAAGAGTAGAGTTCGAGGACGAACTCTTATTTCAAAGAGGGGTGAATTGTTACACTCGTATCCCGACAAGGTATTATTTTGGTAAATATTATGCTATGTAAATATAAGTTATGTCTTATGAATAAAATGATAACTAAATGAGTGGCCAAAATCGGGAGAATAGGACTAGAAGGACCAAAATTGCTAAGAGACCAAACTTGTAACTAACACCTAATAAATCCCAGGTTGTAGAAAAATCTGGAAAAGGTTGGTATCTTTTAGTTGGGTCGACATTTACAAGGGAAAAAAGAGGGAAGACACAATCTTGATCTCATCTCATTTTGGTGTTCAAGAAGTGATCAAGAAGCCTTATGGATACCTTAATTGTAATCATCTCAACAAGTAAGTACTTTCCCCAATTTGAGAAATTAGGGTTCATGTGATGGGTTTTGGGTATAATGGATAAAGGTGGTAAATTTATGATCTCCAAAGTTAATTAGTTACTAATTGAAGTCAAATGTGTAATAGGAATCATTATAGAAGCCCAACTCAAAGCCAAGTAGGAAGCTAGTAGGAAATTGAGGTAAGTATATGAGTATAACTGGTTAATGTTATGATGTTAATGTTATGATTGTGTTAATGTGATTTGCTATGGAGCTTGTGAATGTATGTTAGCTTGGATCCAATGCTAGATGTATTAATGTTATATAATTACTTGCTTGGTCAAGGTGAGTAATAATCCCATTTTATGCTCCTTGTTAATGTTATGATTGGTGTGAATCACCAATCCTATGTAAATGTGATGTTGGTTATATCTTATATACTTACTAAGCGTTTTCGCTTACGGTTATAGTTGATGTCCTGTTTGTAGGTACAAGTGGAGGAGCCAAAGGTAAGGAATTGGAGTAGTTGTAGCTTTGAAGTAAGTAGAAGAGTAGTTAGAAGCTACCCTAGAAGACCATAACCTTTTGGACCAAGCGTGTTGAAGTTGGAAGCCCCCAACGTGTCCCTTCGTGTGTGGTATACTTTAATCTATATGGTCGTTTTGTTATTTCATGGTCTTATTGTCATTCAAGGTCTTCTGTTCATGTATAGATTATGGGTCAAATATGTATGAGTGTCATGAAGTCTTTATAGTTTGTAGTTAAGGTGGTAATTAGAGGGATGTTTGGCAACTAGCCAATCTTACCCATTTTGGGAAGCTATGGGTCAATACTTTGTACCAACACCTTGTCAATATATTAGAAATGTCAAGTAATGTATGCCTTCAAATGGATATGTTGTGGTTATGTGTACTGAGTAAAAAGTGGGTAGTGAAAATGAGTTTTAAGGGGTGTTTGGCATAAGCGGGTTTTTACCCAATTTGAGATGTGAACGGGTCATGAGTGTGTGGAACAAGTTTGGTATGTTAAATTATGTATGTTGGTTAAGTATGGTGAGTCAATGAAGTGGGTTAAGTGGTTTGGAGTGTCACTGGGTCAAAATGGGTTTTATGCATAACCCGTCAAATTCTAAAGAATAATTCAGTCTTGGATCCCCCATTTGGTTTGAAATTGCAGTTCTTAAAATTTGCATATTCCTTAAATTTGCATAATCCTTTAAGGGGCGTTTGGTTTATGCATAAAGGTACCCACTTTGGGTTGTAAACGGGTCAAGCGTCTTTGAAACATGTTGGTTATGATAAGTTAATGAAGTTGGCCAAGTTTGGTGTAAAATGGAAGTGGTATAAGTGGTTTATGGTGAAAATGGGTCAAAATGGGTTTAAAGTGGCTAATTTGTAGAGTACTAGTTCGGGTGGTCAAACGGGTGATGTTATTCAATGAAAATGATGTTTATAATGTGATAATGAATTCTGGAAAGTTTCATTAAGTTTCGAGTCCCGAAAGTTGGTTTTCCGGAAATTAGAGTAATTTGCATATTGGCGGCTGGGCTGTTATTCCCAGAATTTGCATATTCACAGGAAAAATCATATCTTTTAATCCGTAAGTCGTCACGGGTCGTGCCACCCGTCGTTTTGAAGGTAATTGAGTCTACTTTCATTTAAAAATAGTCTCAAGGTCCAGATATATATAGATTTTCGTCAGCCTATAAAAGAGTAACAGCGGGTCAGTTTACGGGTATACTTTATGCGAAATTTTTTTACGTTTTTAGTTGTGTTTGGTCACGGGGCGTTACATTGATTGTATGTGTTTTTTATTTGGGTTTAGGTTGTATTGAAATGGGTTTTGTTTCTGATATTGTAATGTTTTGTTGTAAAAATATTTAATTTATGGGAAATAAGTGAAATTCGTAATGATTGACTACCCAAATAATTTAGTTTCATGATATATGTAATAGCAAATTAATTGTGAAATGGTTGATGTGTTTATTTTACGTCTTGATCAGGTAAGTATCATGGGAAGGCGACGTGGTTAAAGGCTTTTGAGTTTCTTGTAGGAGGGGTTTACGGAAGCAGTGTAGAGGTTCAGGTGTGAGTTTAAGCTTTTGTTTATGTGTTTGCATTCTTGGCCGGATCATGCTACACAACCGTTCTAAATGTTATTTCAGGATTCGAGGAGACAACCGAACCAGCATTTGTTTACGAGCTGGTAAGTTTTACAGTTCCAGTTTCGCTATTACATGTTATTTTTCCTTATCGGCCGAGACTATATAATACACTTTATCAGTAGAATTTTTTTCTAAATTGATGTACTTGCTTTTAAAGATGAATTCATTACGAAAATAGCGTTTAACGAGTAGTCAACCTATGCTGCTTTCAGGAATTGAAACGAACGAGTGTATGAAAAACAGGTCTGGATGCTGGATTGACAAGTCTTCAAATATCACAGCATCCAGGGTAAACAGAGTTTCTTCTCATGCTATTTCGGCCATTTTTGGGTATTTTTAGAATCTCGATTATATGGTTTTGTGCAACGTGACATCAACAAGGTATCATTGTTCCTCAAGTCTTTTAACGTTTTTACTCAAAGTGCTTAATAACTATTTTTTTTTCTTATCCGCAGGCTGTTGAATTTCGGCTGATGGACTAACGAGCACTTGAACGGTGTCAGATTATGCTAAACAACATGGTCATTGTGATGGTTAACACCGAAGACATTGCGGGTGCAGTTCAGGTACCATATCATACTCTCTGCGATAAGGAGACCGTTTTACAATTTATACTGAACTACACGTTTAAACACAAAGGAAAATGGAATCAAGCTTTGAAAAATGCTTGAAAATGTGGAAACATTGGTTTCTCTAAATGTACGGGATACATAAATATTTAACAGGTGATGGAGGGAATGTATTGCTTTTTTTTTTTTTTTTGGCTATGCAATTATGCAAATTTCCAAATACACTGTAGTGTTTGACGGCATACGAGACAGTGGTTGAGAAACAATAATGTATCGTCATTGCTTGCTGTTTTGTTCTTCCAGAAAGATGGCGGCTGCTTTGCCTGTGATCCTCCGACTTTTTGCCCGCAGCCTGGTATGACCTATGTGTGATGGTCTATTCAGAAGATGTTTCGGGCCCAGTGGTGCTTGATTTTACGGTGGGCAGTGTTTGTGAAACCAGCGTCTTCTACCTTGGAATGGATTTGTGTTGGACACAGGTACCTTCTCCTGCAGTAAACTAATCCAGTAGCCATCAGAAATCACGTGGTAAATTTCATGGTATGATGTTTTTAATATTCATGAAGAATTGTATCCTTCATGTGGTTTTCTTTCCTTTCCTTGCGACTTGCGTGTGTACCTTTTTGTACCTTTTTTATTGCATATGCTTACAGTCATTGCTTACGTTGCCAACAGATGTGCCACAGTCGCAATCAATGAACACCAACAGTACTGCCAGCGAACACACTCGGCCACGGCGTCTGTCGTTTTTGAAATACAGCTGCTATAGTTATTAACGAAGCACTAAATAAGAGTGGCAACTATTGCGTAACAATGATGCTTGCAGTTGCCAAAGACCCCAACATACTACCACCAGACCAATTTCCATCTAAATTGGTATCTTATTATCGTATGTTTGTTGCAGCTAATAAGAATTGTCCCTTTTCTTTTTGCTATGTAGAAGGCAAGATTCATGTATTTCGTGGTTCATGTGGCCTTGGTTGGCTGAAAATGAAGAAGATCTTCATTTTAGAGAGAGAGTTTAGAGAGAGGGTGGAGAATCTGGTCAAATGTTATCTTTATTAAAAGTAACAAATGAATGGTACACAATATTCCCACGCACCCACATGGAGAGTCATGTGGGTACTTATAAGCCTTTTTACATCACTAGTTTGCCTATCACACATAAGTAGTCCCTGTGTGAGCTACTTAATACAAACCCAGTCCAATTCACGTGAGTGACGACATCTTTATAAAAAAGCGAGTCTAACAATCTCCCTCCAAGATGTCATCACAAGTGAATGGTTATAATGAGACCTATAAACAATACAAAGTAAATTACAATAATAAACTTTTGCTGAAGTGCAGAGTCTCTGTAGTCTAGATCCTTTGGCAGACTTGAAGTTCTCTCTAATCCGAAGATCGTGGCATCGATCTTTGGTGCTGACGGCACACATCCTTGTAGCTCTGAACTTCAACAGTAATGTACTAGTTAGGTTATTACTCCCTCCTAACTAGTGAGCCCTTTATTCTTTTCTGCTCCCTCCTGAATCGACAACTCTCTTTAGCCTTTTAAACACGCAGCGGAGACTGTAAGCACAATGGTTGTCGTTCGGGAGCCTTAACATATCTCACAAACTATTTGCATCCAAGTTGGTAATGAGCCGTACTTCTCCCTCCTGATGATTGCGAGGTATCGGAATCATCATCCTTTAGTGTACACGCCTTTGATTACCTTTACTGGATGCAATTGTAAAGCCATAACAGCCCGTTGAAGCATAATTTCGTGAGAGTATGTTAAAAAATACTCTCAATACATCTCTCAAACCAACCTGAAAATTCACCGGCTTTTATTAAATAACCACATGTGGAGACAACCCGATATTACCAATTTGAAGACGAAGTAAAGCATCCCTCCTCTAATGTGACTTAATCTTGTACGATAATGTGACTAAGAACCTGTACTGAGCACTGCAACGTAACTCCTTAAAGCATATGTCGTTTCATATACCCATCCATCCTGCCTTGACTGTATATGAACATCTCTTGAATTATCCACATCTTTGTGTGTCACTGAGTACTCCATCTCAGTTTTGATAGTTAACTAGATATTCGTCCATCCACCCCTTGACCTATGAAAACTAGATAACTCAAGACTTAATCACTATACCCATGAGTGCCCAAACAAGTATCTCGAAAAGTCATGCAACCAACCAACCTCTAGACTTTGAGATAAATAAGTGCACATGCACGAAAAATGTCACTTCAAAATCAAATCAATAATACCATTCTTCTCCGTAGTCATTCTTCTTAACCATATTAGCCGTGAACGATGTATCCCCGTGATTGTTGTGATGGTATCCCTATATCCCTCAAATTTTATTATTATTATTATTATTATTATTATTATTATTATTATTATTTTTTTTTTGGGATACTAAGTTGAAGGGTTTCAAAGTGGAAGGATTAGAAGCGGACATATTTCTCAATTGCGATAAAGTAGATTTGCGATAAATCCCATTTGCGATAAATCCCAACTGCGATAGATCCCAACTGCGATAGATCCCAACTGCGATAAATTTCCATTCGCGATAAAATCCCAAATGCGATAAAATTTCAATTGCGATAAAATTTCAATCGCGATAAAGTTCCAATAACGATAAAATCCCAATCAAGATAAAATTTCAATTGCGATAAAAGTCAACTCCTTTATCGAAATTGCAGCAATAATTGAGTCCAATAATTGAGGTCCGCTGTTCACTTTCCGACCATTTTCCGACCATCTTTTTCTGCCCAGATCTGACCATAATACCCATTTTGAGCATAAAACTCAACCATATATCTAGCAGATCTACCACATATCACGGATTAAAGATCAAAACAATCTCAAATAAACCTTGTGTAGCGAACTGTTGCCAGAACAATACCCTTATACACATCGATTAGAGACTTTTGACCATATTATAGATACATAAGACCACTACTAGGCTTGTTTTATTCCGTATGAAACGGAAATAAATTCCGATGACCGGAAAAAAAATTTCCGATGACTAAAAAGAAGATAAAAAACAGCCTAAAACTTGAATCGAACCACAAAAATCAGTAAACTCACCAAGAATCTCCCTGGTTAGCTCTGATACCAATTGTAGAAGGCAAGATTCATGTATTTCGTGGTTTATGTGGCCTTGGTTGGCTGAAAATGAAGAAGATCTTCATTGTAGAGAGAGAGTTTAGAGAGAGGGTGGAGAATCTGGTCAAATGTTATCTTTATTAAAAGTAACAAATGAATGGTACACAATATTCCCACACACCCACATGAAGAGTCATGTGGGTACTTATAGGCCCTTTTACATCACTAGTTTGCCTATTACACATAAGTAGTCCCTGTGTGAGCTAATTAATACAAACCTAGTCCAATTCACGTGAGTGACGACATCTTTATAAAAAAGCGAGTCTAACATGCTATATAATGAATTTGTGTAATAATGATTAAGTTGGTTTTTGTTGCTGCAAGTAGTAAGAATTGTCCTTTTACTTTTTGCCACCTATACCTTTTGCTATACATTTTGCCAACTTATGTGGCTGCCACATCATGTGTGATGGTTCGTGCCTTGAGAATCACAGTTATCATTAGTAACTCAGAGTCACTAGCAAATTTGCAGCAAATTTGCAGTTCAAGTATTAGCATGTAGGTTAGGACCTACGTCTAATCAATTGATTGCAAATGTCACTACTACAAAAGAAGCTATATAGATCGGTTAGAATGCCATATATAGATCGGTTTTGAACCGCTCTATACAAGAGTGATCTTTACGAGAGAAACACATATAGATCGGTTGTGAACCGATCTTACTAATACAACAAATAGATCAGTTTATACCTAATAACCGATCTATTAAGTCAATTTTCAAATTAAAAAAAAATTATAGAAACCCATATTTTTTCCAAATTTCTGTTCAATCACACAATTCATTAATATTCCAATACATATATTCAACAAAATAATCATCTTACAATAAGACACCAAATGGCTTCAAAAAATACGACACCATATAAATATATACAAACAAAGAACATAATTCGAACGATAATTGTTGTATAGCTTGTTACTACGTGTATCCCCTGATTACCAATGAAAAATGATAGATGCGCCGATGCCTGGAAGGAATGTGTTTGCCTATCAGTTTCAACATCAAATATGGAGATGGTGTTCTCTGAAGCTGCTGCCAGAAGATGTCCAGTTAATGGCTGGAATCGCACTTGCGCACTGCCTACTTGCTACACTTGCCAATATAGACAGTGCTTAGATATGAAAAACAGGATCGGGTATAGACATTTAAGTATTTAACAACACAAAAGAGCAGTTATATAGAACTCCAAACCAACCTTGGATACACAAGCAGTTATATAGAACTCATAACAATTGAACTGTGTTAAATTGAAAGCCCTCCCAACAGCCATCCCTTGCATATGTACCTACAGGAGTTGATAGATACTGCCTTAAAACAGAGGGAAAACAACATGACACGATCATGATGGACACGCACAGTAGCTACGTTGAAAGTAAATACAAAATCAAATAAACAATGATGAGAAACACATTAACGAGCATAATAAACAATGATGAGAAAAACATTAACGAGCATAATAACATCTAGGCTTCAACAGAGGCGATGTGGCAGATCAAGTCAACAACACGGGAGCTGCAAATATATAGATTCAGATGCAAGTACCTGTATCCCCATTCGTTGTCGTACCACGAGACGAGTTTCACAAAGTTGGCAATGCTGACCAACTACAAAAAACTTGTAACAAACAGAGATCTAATCAGACCTTCAAATGGGCAGCAGCCTTGTCCTTGGCGGTGAAAACACCAGTGGACTCAACAACAAAGTCAGCTCCAGCCTCACCCCATGGGATGTCTTCTGGGTTCCTAAATACCACCAAAAAATAAATATATTAACATCATATACTATTTTATATGTAGGACATGTCTATTTTTGATGGCTTTAGATGTAACCTGATGCCAAAAATAGTGACGGGCTTCTCGCCAAAGAGAAGGGTCTTCTCATCCTTAACCTTAAGCTCGTGGTGCTTCCATTGGCCGTGGACGGTGTCATACTTGAACATGTAAGTCTGCCAAGCACCATAACAGGTAAATATTATTAGTTACAGACAGAGATTACATAAGCAAGACGCACATATATACATAGATCTAAACATCAATCTATCATATAACATTAGCGGAAACAAGCTCATCATACAGAATTTCAAGCAATAGTTTGTATTACTATCTAAACGCAGCTCATATAATAACACTAAGAAAGAGACACACATACAAATTCAAAACTCCAGTAACATGAGAATTTACGCGACAGAACAAACACCCAGGCATGGTAAACTGGTTAAAGAAACACGTTACGACAGTCTCAGATGTCTTTAAAGCAAATCAAAACAGACAGGAATCAAACCACATTTCATATAGATACATTCCCTTTTCTGCTCTGTTCGTAACAAGATGATATCTACTGCTTTAGAATACACTTGTATGTAACACTCAAACGCACAACCAGATCTGTGATAATAAACATATTTTGGAAAATTCAAAACATACTTGCACAATAAAGACCAAATCCTGTGCAAGACTTGAACAGGAAAACAGATCTCACAAACCCATATCCATATTTATTAATAAAATCAATACTCGACACATCAACAAAGAGACGATCACCAAACAGTTTATAAACATTTTCAAACAACCACTTTTTTAACAAACGCCTAACAACATCACTAGACAACATCAATAATTCAAACCAATATACACACAAGCATACAAAATATTCATAAGAGATCGCTACTCAAACAAACAATGTATAGACGCAATCATAACAACTACTTTAACTAACTTTTCAAAAAAAATGATGATCATACCATGTAGTCAACAGTGATGAAAGGGTCGTTAACAGCAACAAGCTCAACATCGTCTCTCTGAAGAGCAACTCTGGCAACCAACCTTCCGATTCTTCCGAAACCTAAATCACAAAATAATAATCACAATCAAAATCATTAGAGAGTGGAGGTGAGAAACCAAACTATTGAAGAGTGGAGGTAAGGGTTAGGATTTGTTTGGTGAGTGGGTGAGGAGCTGGTGTGTGATTTTGGGGATAGGGTTTTGTGTGTGGTGTGGATGAAAATGAAAAGTTGTAATTTGGGTGAAGCGGGCAAATGAAAATTTGTATCTCCCTAAATTATTTAGAGAGTTAATAGATCGGTTGTTTCAAAAAAAAATGATCTATTTAATCATTTTTACAACTAGAAGTTATATAGATCGGTTTTTAACCAAATAACCGATCTATTTATCCTCTTTTCAATTTCTTATATCGGTTTTTAAGATAACCGATCTATTAGAAGTGATTTATTTAAGCTTTTTTGTAGTAGTGTGTGTCAATGCCACAACGATTGATCTCAAATCACCATGCCACAACGCGTGGACAAAAACCCAAAATATAAAGCCCAAAAACAAAATTGATGATTCATAGAACTTACAACTATGCCAGTATAACAGTTTTGTTTTAATAACAGCAGCATAATATAGTTCCTCGAACCCGTACATATACAGTTAAATGATCAACCGCATAAACCGACGCCCCGACGCAACGCGGCGGACCGGCACCTTCCTCGTTAAAATAAAATGGTGATTTATTCCATCTCGAGTGCATGTGTGCCTTTCAATAAAACATAACGAAATCTTCTAAGTCTCAATCAGTGTCGTATATTGGTTTTGAATAAATACCGACGTCATGTATGTAATCATTGTTTGTGTATCACCTCGTCAAAAGTCAGATAAGTTTTGTCTTTATTGACAACACGTGTCGTCGCTTACTGGATGCCATCGTCAAAAGTAGTTATTGTTGTAATACTCTAGCATTCAACTAGAATTAAAATAAATAAATAAATAAATAAATAAATAAATAATTGGTATGTTTAACCATAACATCGGCAATGGGTAGTTCTTCGTCCATTCGCGTTTAACCTGCAAGTCACACGCTCGTATAATCACATTCAAATTGGATAAATGGATGGGACCGACGAATGTGAACTTTCATATTAATGGGGACGCCTCTAGTTCAAGTTGACTCAACTTTCACATGGAAAATTTTGGGTTCAAAGATCCATCGGATCTTTGGTCAAATAATTTATACTCCGTAATTGTGAGAGTTGACTATGACTAAATTTTAACACAAAGTGATGGAACATTTAAAACTAAAAGAATTAGGTATGTTTGATTTGAAAAAAGCTTGGACTGGTATTATAAATTGCAATCTTGAGTTTAATTTTATATGAATTTATTGGAAATATATTATCTACAATCGCATTATAGCCAACTCTTTACAATTTATGCTATAATTTGTGAGTTTCTGAGTCTTTTTAGTAGGTCTATGAGTTATTTCTTATATAATTTATGTGAAACATTGTAGCCAATTGGTTACAAAAATTATAGCAAAGCTATCTTTAAAGTTATTTTATAAATTACTAGTTGAAATAGAAACGTATCATTGTAAAATTAACTAAAAATATATCAAATTAAATTTACATCCACTAAATTTTTAAAAATAATTAAATTATGTAACTAACTATAAGCGTTTACCGTTTGAATCGCTTTGAGCCAATTAAAGCTATTAACTTATAAGGTTTTTGCTAAACAATGCCCACCGGGCAATGGCTAACAAAATAAGTATGGAAAAAATCATTAATTATTGTACTTCATTTATTATGCGTTAAATACATAATTACTTTAAATATGAAAAGAATAGTTTATTTAAGGTAATTTATATATTCATTTATTGTGTATTAAATATGTAATTATTTTAAATAGAGAAATAATATGTGATTTAATTTGGCTTAACAATTGCTCATTGGGCATTATTTAGCAAAACCCAACTTATAAAAGCTTATATTTAAATTTAAAAGTACTCAAGTAATGTGAGACTTATATTTAAGAGTATTTAACTAACGTGGCTAAATATATCCCTTATATATGACCACTCTGCGGGCGTGTTTGGTACATGAGATTATTGAGAAAAAGTAACTCCCAATACCGTTTTTCATGGGTTATGGGTCCCAATACCGTCTTTCACGGTGTATGAGGGACGTTGAGACATAGACAGCTTTACCCCTACCTAAGGTAGAGAGGCTGCTTCCGGTTCTACCAAAGGTAGAAAAAGACCTCCGGCCTTGCAAGGGGTGAGGATCGAACCCTTGACCTCAGTCTCCAGAGACAAGGGTGTTAACCCTTGATCCTCACCCCTTGAGACATAGACAGCCTTACCCCTACATAAGGTAGAGAGGCTGCTTCCGGTTCTACCAAAGGTAGAAAAGGACCTCCGGCCTTGCAAGGGGTGAGGATCGAACCCTTTACCTCAGTCTCCAGAGACAAGGGTGTTAACCACTTGATCCAACCTTACTCTTTTTACATGAGATTATTGAGAGATTATTCTTATTTTTTCAAAAAATAAGCTACTTAAAAATAATCTTTGTTTGGCAGATAAAACTTATAAGAGATTATAAAAAAAATAATAATCTTCCATAATCTCTGAAAATCAAAGGTTACTTCATGTAGCTTATAAAAATAATCTCTTTTTATAATATATTTCAGCACCAGCACAATATATTTTTACCAAACATACCCTACGTCGATTATGAAAATCAAATGTTACTTCATGTAGATTATAAAAATAATCTCTTTTTATAATATTTTTCAGCACCAGCACCAACCCACTCTATTTTTACCAAACATACCCTACGTCTGTTTGAATTTGTCTAGGCTTTCAAAAACTTATAAACTTATAAAATATTCTATAAGATTAAAAGATTGTATGAAAAACAAAGCTTATTTTACAAGTTAGTTTAATTTAAATACTCAAGCTTTTAAAAGCCCTTAGTAAACCCCCTTGCCAAACAGCCTTATATCTTTCCAAAAGAAGAAATCTCCTACTTGGAAACGTAGTAACAATTTCATAAGAGAACTCTGGTGCAAACAAGATGTTCTAGAGTACGTCTATTCAAGTATTGCTGAAACTTGTTTAATTAGTTTTGAAAATTGAAAATCCATGCTTAGTAAAACATAATTCGCTATTATAAGAATCCAAAGAGGTAACTGAGCACAAACGATTTAATTTGCTTGATTCCAAATATATATATCCTAAAATATCTGCAACTAATAACTAGCTAGATAGACAGTGATGTTATCATATCGACTTCATCAAATACAAAAACTATAAATGTTACTTGTGCGTATATATAGAAGAAAGTAAGAAAGTACACAAGTGCAGACAGAATTAATGCATGATATGAATTAAGATATATAGTAGTTCAATCGATCGATCATGAGCTGGATAGAGATTCAGGTGATTTGGAGACGACATTTTCTGAATCCTTGAGTTGCGAGTCGACTTTTTGTTCCACCTCTTTCCTTTTCTTTCTTTCTTCTTTTGGTGCTTCTTCAATCTCTTCTTCTATCTTTTCCCTCTGCATGCATGAGAAAACATACTTGTATATTCGTAGTAGTAATTAACTACTCTAGTACATGATTATTATCTAGGTAGGTGTGTGACCGACATACATACATCGTCTAGAGTATGAGTGGGTTGCTGCCTAAGACCATGCACGGAAGAGCGGTCCTCCGTCTTGCCTGTAAACAGTCGACTCCACGCCAACCTGCTGCTGGTTTCACTCCTTCGAACCACGACTTTTTGGAACATTTTCAAAGTACTTGTACTAGTCTTGCAGGTCGTCATCTGATTCGTTTATTTTAGTTTCCAAGGGTAAAACTCAACGTATGCGTTTTCCCCGGGTCGTGTCCCAACGAAGGTCGAATATCGAGTCTTTGTTTCGGTGTCGAATACGTGTAGTGAATGTGTGAAAAAGAGTGATTGATTTGTGATTTTATACTACGAACAATAAAATAATAAAAGAAAACAATTAATTAAGCTAATGAAACAATTAAACTAAGCATACGAACTTAAAAACGAAAAATTGAATTTAAAAATGTTACGCGACGAATTATAAAACGTAAATAAAAATGATTTTGTGAAATTTAAAACCTAAAAATATAAAAATAATTTTCCTATATTAAATATGATAAAAGAAAATTTTTGGAAAAAGAAAAATATTTTTTTTGACTTTTTAATAATTTTTTATGAATTAAAAACTAATTAAAACTATTTAAATGATTTAAAAATAGTAAAACAATTTAGAAAAATCTGAAAAATTCTGAGTAAATCTAAAATTAAGTTTACTATCTAGGAAAAATAAAATCAGAACTGAAATACACCTAAATAAGCAGATCAGTCAAATAAGCACTTGCAATAAGCACTAAAAATAAGCAAATCTTATCCAGAAATTCCACAAAGTTCAAATCCCAACAAACACACTTTATAAAGCTCAAATCAACTTCATGAGACCAAGTAAGCACCCAGATTTAGCAAATAAGCACTTAAATAATCCAAAGTTGAGACAGAAAAGTGTGGCTGATCAGCCAACTTTGGGGCCTCAATAAGCAGTCCAATTAAGCAAAATTCTGAAACCTAATGGGGGCAAAAGACTCCCAATACTACTAGCTACTCAAATCCACTTTAAAATCCAAATTCCCACCTAATTAGCTTATCTAAATCTGTCCTTGAAAAAGTGCCTTTAGGCTGAATTTTGAAACAAGCTAAACAGAAGATCTGATTATGGGTGTTTTGAGACTCAAAATAAGCACTCAGTTAAGCTTAAAATGTGGATCCCAGATATTGCTTTTCAAATATGCTATAAGACCTATCTAAAAACCAAAAAAATCATACCAAGAGCTTAAATGAATAAGCCTCTAGCTGCCCTAGAATAGCAGCTAAAAACCACTAGTGTGCACAAAACAAACTGTCACAGCAGAGATGGAAAATAGGCGCAAACTACCTCAAAACTATACCAAATCAAACCAACTCTTGTGGATTCACTTAAACACCTAAAAGCAATTTAGAAATGCCAAATTTGAGTTCCAAATAAGCTCAGCTTATGCTGAGCTTATTGAGGGCAGTAACAACTTCCAAATTCGCATCTATACAGTCAAATCCTTAAAAGAACTAAGAACACCTTTAAATCCTATAATAGCAGCTCAACTAACCTCAAACAATCTCAATCAAATTTAAAAACATGGTCACTGAACAGTGAAGAAGCTTCAATTCCTCAGCAACTCCTATTACCAAACACCCTAATTAAAACTAGAAGTTGCAAATTTACACTACAACTACCAATTTAAGCTATGCAAATTCATGACTATTGATTATCTAACTTAAATATCACCTAATAAGCAACTAGAAACTACTCAATAAGCCCCTGAAAAGCAGAAACTAATATGACTATTATGTAACTTTTTAATGACTTTTAAGTAAAGATCTTAACTACTGGCTTAACTACTAATCAATTAAGCTTCAACATGATTATATAAGCTACTAACACACAGAAAAAGTGCTATTAAATCAGAATAAGCAATAGCGCATTTAAAAGCTAGGAATGAAATTGGAATGTGATCAACTTACAAGACCTCTACCCTGAAACAGCAATGAACCATCAATGAACTCACCCCAGGCTTATTCTATAAGCCACAAATAACCAATAAGCTCTTCCAGATTCAGCTTATATACCCAGCTTATCCAAACAGCTTAATCAGTTGACTTGGTTTGACTTTTTGACTTTTTGGTATTTATTGGACTGCTATGACTTTGAACTAACAAATCACTCACAATAAGCTAACCAGCTTATATGAGCTTATACTTATCAGACAACAGCTTATTGAAGCTGAAGTTTAAAATATTTTTGTATTTTTGAAATATTTTTTGGATTTTAAAAGAAATTTAACAAAAGTAGAGATTAAAACAGGAATAAGATTGAAATGATTTGTAATAAGCTAATAACAACTTTAATAAGCTAAATTCAAATTAACAAGTAAATTAAAGCAGGATCAAAGTAAAGCTTAAAATTAAAATTTCATTAACTAAATTCGAAAGTTTACAATAAGAAATACAAAGCTTAAAGGAAATTTTGACAGAGTAACATTAACTAAAAAAAAAACTAACTCTAAACATGAGGATCGAGGTCCTATTTATAGCCGAAGGGAGAACCTTCTGGGATGTCCACGTTGGCAATCCTCGTGTGTCCACAGCAATCTATCACCCTTAGATCATCCTTGCTCTCTACTCCTTCATCTCTGGCCGTACGATTAAAACTGCTACGTGTCTTGGCCAATCGATGGCTGCCATGTGTCATTCTTGGTGTCAGGAGCTTCTAGATGAGCCAATGATTGCCATAATTGCCCTTAATTGTAGTAAATACTCGTACGGTAATATTAGGGTTCTTGGAATAGTAACTTATCTGGGTTGAGGGTAATTTTGGGGGGCGGGAGTGTGTGAGTGGTAGAGGGTATTTTTATTTTTATTTTGACTGAGGAAGTTTAAGGGGAGTTGACCGGGTTTGTTTATGGGTCGGGTTTATAGAAAGGTTGGGCTGGGTAAGGAATTAAGGGGGATTGGGCTTAGTTACTTGGATTTTGGATTTGGGTTGGATAAAGTCTGCTAAGTGTATAAGTTTGGATTTGGTTTTATTGGTTTTAAGGATTTAATCATAGGGGTTTAATGTGTAATTTCTGATTTTTGAGGGACTGATCTTGCCACTTTTTCCAAGTTGAATCCAAGGACTAATGTTGACAACTTCTGATAGATGGAGGACTTGGGTTGACTTTTTGACCATAATTTCTTCCCGACATCGGCTATAAAATAATACTTCCATATCTCGTGCTCGTTTTTCCGGTTCTTTCTTGATTTTGTCTTTTTCTTCGATATCCGTGCCTGCATATGTAAAAACACAATATATTTGGCATTTTGGTCGGGTTTTTGGTCATTTTGGGTCCGGTTTTGGTCTAGAAATGGTATGTGTTTAAGCACATACCAAAATTCCCCCAGACTAAGATATTGCAATGTCCTCATGCAATGTTATAAAAACACGTTTTTGAAACCAAAAATTTCCAATCTCTTTTTACTAACTTTGAGAAGTAGCAAAATTTTCAAAAGAGATTAAGAAATCTTAAAGTTCTAAAAACTCCCCGATTTTCCTTTTATTCTATTTTTGTATTTTCTCATAATCTAGTGACGGCTTTGTCGACAATCATTATCTCACGATAACTTTTAGGGTCCTCGAGCAGGAAACACGACTCATAAAGAAGTGACCATACGGATAAAATTCGTCGTTCCCGATTTTTCACGAGTCCCCAAACTAAGCTTAAAAACGAAATCATTGTCATTTACAAGTTAGATTGCCAACACTACTCATTAAAGCTAATTGTGGACTTCTCGTTCCCAAATTCCTATTTTCCTCTATTTATTTTATTTTTGGTGAGAAATGAATTTCTTCAAATTCTCTTTTCGATAATTTTTAGTCCGATAAAGATACCTAGTTTAGACGCTAAATAGTTTCCAAACCTTCCCTCGAAAACCGTTGCATACAAAAATGAGGTCCACATCAAGGTCTCTGATTTAACACGATTTTGAGGATATCCCTTTTATTTGCGACCGAAACAACTCATCTACGAGTCCAGAGACGGAAGCCTTTATTAGGACACCCCCGGAGTCGAAGTTTGGCATTTTTAGACATTATTAAGCACATTAATGTATTAAATCCTTGGCCCTTTATAACAATCACAACATCGGCTGCGAACCGGCAAGATGTGATAGTCTATTATGACCTTGGAATATTTCCTCTGCCTTTATTAGAAGTCTACAACATCGGCTGCGAACCGGCAAGATGTAGAAAACTTTTTATGGCTTTGGATTATTATTATTATTCGTTATTCATTAATTAATTATTTGCCAAACCCCAAGTCCTACGGCTTTTATAACAATCCCAACATCGGTTGTGAGCCGGCAAGATGGAATAGTCTATTACACCGTAACACTGGCAGTACCTTGATGTGTACCCAACTTTCATAAGCAAGGATTTTCTAAGGAAGAGATAGAAACTAATTATCGCCAAAACTAAAATAGCTTTAATTATTCCTAGATTTCTATTTTTAAGATGAAACAAGCTTATGGGAACAAAAAGCCACAAATAACTTTGATGAGCTCTAAAGAGATCCAACTACTCCACGTTTAGCAATCTAATTTATTAACAACTCTATCATTTCTCGTTCTTCGCAAATTTAAAATCTTAAATAATATGATCCGCGAATGCTTAGCCTTATAATCAAGCCATGCATATATAAAGTCAAATACGGGAACTTGCAAACTCTTAAAAAGAATTCGCATTTTCTAGCTCCTTGTGTAAAAGACTAGCACGAGCTTATAGATTATAAACGGTTAAGGGAACAAGCTAGGGCTCAACACGCCCGGTCAAGTCAGAATTTTATTCCTACTCTCTCCAGCGGAAAGTCAACAAAAATGTCAAAATTTATTATATTTTTGCAAAAATTTTTAAAATTTTTCTCATTTTTTTGGATTTTGGAGGAAAAACGGGGTTGCATGAGAAAACGGCAAAAATGCAAGGCAAAAATCAAATCGACAGATTACCCCCCCCCCCCAGACTAAAACGAGACATTGTCCTCAATGTCTTAAAGGTAAGGGTTCTCCTACATAAATCTAAGGCCGTTTATTAATTATGCCAAAAGATAGATGTAAACGATAAGATTTAGGATATCGGATAAGCAGCGGATGATGAAACTCGAGTAGCGTGAAGGAAACTACGAGCACGAGAGTCTTCATCATCAGCATTCCTGGACATATCACAGAAAACACGAAACACAAGATATGGAAGAGGAAGCCCTCCTCACTCACTTTATTAGAAAATAGATAAGAAGATAGATGGATAAGCATGGGGTGCCTCCCAAGAAGCGCTTGATTTTGGTAACCGAGTCACATGAGCTTGACTCGACCCCGAATTTATTTGTCCTTGGGGGAGCAAGTGGAAGAAATAATCTCAATCGGATTTCGTTCAAGATGTTTGGATAAACATTGAAGCATACGAAAGTTCCACTCCGATGAGATACCCACGGCTGAAAAGAAGGAGAGATGCCGGGGTCAAAGATTGTGTCTTCACTCCCGAAGGAGTGAAGGAGAAGAGAAGTCACTGGATAAGTGAAGAAAGGGAGAAAGATCTTTATCAGAATGGAAATCCATTCTTCATCAACAAAGACCTCGGGAGGGAGGGTTAGGGTGAAATCATTGATAATCAAACTCTTAGGATAAAGTACATCTCCCCCCGGGTCATGATCTTCCTCAAAATCATAGAAATCATACTCTGGAGGAGATATGATA
Source organism: Artemisia tridentata subsp. tridentata (assembly GCA_021014915.2). NCBI lineage: Eukaryota > Viridiplantae > Streptophyta > Magnoliopsida > Asterales > Asteraceae > Artemisia > Artemisia tridentata. The sequence continues at coordinate 2,053,144 of CP139504.1, read as the reverse complement.
TGATTCTTATGAAGTTCGTCTTTGAGCTTGAGCTCTGAAAGGATATACGGAGGTGGGACATGTGCTGTACTTTGTGTGCTAGAAGTTTGCACCTCGTCCATTATTGTCTCCGTATCTGACTCATCACTTTCCTTGTTATGAACATCAAAGATTTGATTGTCTGAAATTAGAGGATATTCAGAATCAAAATCAAACAAAGGATTTGTGATAGTCATATTGAAAGTTCGTGACGTAGAATCAGGAAGATCGAAAGGTTCCTCGAATACCCTTGGGATTGGAACAAGGTCACCAACATCCTTAAGAGGATTGATTTCGATTTCCTTGTCCCCCATTAAAAAGGTATCTGAAGGGTCTTCAATAAGCGGATTGATCTCTGAATTCTCTTCTTCCTCCTCATCACTCTCCTCTGAATATGACAAGTCAATGGGAGGATTTTGTCTTCTTCGAATCAACTCATTAAGCTTGTTTATTTCAGTTTGAATGTACATGTTGACTTCATTTTGAGCATTTATCTGTTCAGCTCTAGTAGTTAAAAACCTTTGAAGAAGAAGGTCATGAGGGGTTGTGTATTGTGAAGGTTGGTCAAAACCGGATAAGTCATGATTGTTATAAGGAATATGCTCATAGTGCATGTTCTCGGTTTGACAATCAGAACCATAATGGGGACCTCCACAATATTCACAACAGTGATATTGTTGTGGTGAACTTGATGTATAATATGAAGATAATTCAAATCCAGATGATGTCTGATTGTTATAAGGGTTTTGCTCATAGACAAGCATGTTTCCCGTTCGACAATCAAATTCCGGATGAGGACAACCTCCACAAAATTCACACAAGTATGTCTCCATCTGATGTTGTGGGGGCTGGTTAAAAAAGTCGGTTGTTTCATGGTAGGAATAAGGATTTTGGTCATAGACAAACCCGTTTCCCGATTCCACCATGCTACAACCGGAACAATTCCCGCCATTTGGAGGACCCCCACACCATTCACAAGAATACAGGTAAGATGAAGACATGAAGAAGAGGAATTAAACGGATAGAGGGATAGAGATAAAGAATCAAACGGATAAGAGGATTAAGAAGAATATTTTTGGATTTTTAAATTTAGAAACATGGAAAATCTCAAAAGAAAAATGGAAAATAAATTTGAAAAGAAAAATCTTTTTGGATTTTTATATTAAAGGAAAAATTAGAATTATTATATTTTTGGTGATCGTTGATCAACCGTACTCGTTTCTTTCAAAACTACGCGCAGCGTGGCGGGAGAGAAGAATGGATCTCTCTTCAGTCTGCAATTTAATGTCAAGACTTCCTTAAACCCCGTAATTAGGTTGTAGTAAAGAAATAATCCAAGCAACGTTTAACTACACGATCTCTTTTGTTGTTTATTCGGAATGGTTTACAACCGCCCTCCTTCAACGGAAGACCGAGGATTTATTATTAATGGTGAAAACACTTTAGGAAAAGTGTTTTTTAATTATTTTCTTTTTGTATTTTTTTTTATTTTTCAAAAACAATTAACTTCCGAGGAAGGGTCTTCAAAACACGATTCTTATGGCGAAACTCCAACTCTTTTCAAGCCTTCCCCGGCAGCGGCGCCATTTTTTGATTCGTTTATTTTAGTTTCCAAGGGTAAAACTCAACGTATGCGTTTTCCCCGGGTCGTGTCCCAACGAAGGTCGAATATCGAGTCTTTGTTTCGGTGTCGAATACGTGTAGTGAATGTGTGAAAAAGAGTGATTGATTTGTGATTTTATACTACGAACAATAAAATAATAAAAGAAAACAATTAATTAAGCTAATGAAACAATTAAACTAAGCATACGAACTTAAAAACGAAAAATTGAATTTAAAAATGTTACGCGACGAATTATAAAACGTAAATAAAAATGATTTTGTGAAATTTAAAACCTAAAAATATAAAAATAATTTTCCTAAATTAAATATGATAAAAGAAAATTTTTGGAAAAAGAAAAATATTTTTTTGACTTTTTAATAATTTTTTATGAATTAAAGACTAATTAAAACTATTTAAATGATTTAAAAATAGTAAAACAATTTAGAAAAATCTGAAAAATTCTGAGTAAATCTAAAATTAAGTTTACTATCTAGAAAAAATAAAATCAGAACTGAAATACACCTAAATAAGCAGATCAGTCAAATAAGCACTTGCAATAAGCACTAAAAATAAGCAAATATTATCCAGAAATTCCACAAAGTTCAAATCCTAACAAACACACTTTATAAAGCTCAAATCAACTTCATGAGACCAAGTAAGCACCCAGATTTAGCAAATAAGCACTTAAATAATCCAAAGTTGAGACAGAAAAGTGTGGCTGATCAGCCAACTTTGGGGCCTCAATAAGCAGTCCAATTTAGCAAAATTCTGAAACCTAATGGGGGCAAAAGACTCCCAATACTACTAGCTACTCAAATCCACTTTAAAATCCAAATTCCCACCTAATTAGCTTATCTAAATCTGTCCTTGAAAAAGTGCCTTTAGGCTGAATTTTGAAACAAGCTAAACAGAAGATCTGATTATGGGTGTTTTGAGACTCAAAATAAGCACTCAGTTAAGCTTAAAATGTGGATCCCAGATATTGCTTTTCAAATATGCTATAAGACCTATCTAAAAACCAAAAAAATCATACCAAGAGCTTAAATGAATAAGCCTCTAGCTGCCCTAGAATAGCAGCTAAAAACCACTAGTGTGCACAAAACAAACTGTCACAGCAGAGATGGAAAATAGGCGCAAACTACCTCAAAACTATACCAAATCAAACCAACTCTTGTGGATTCACTTAAACACCTAAAAGCAATTTAGAAATGCCAAATTTGAGTTCCAAATAAGCTCAGCTTATGCTGAGCTTATTGAGGGCAGTAACAACTTCCAAATTCGCATCTATACAGTCAAATCCTTAAAAGAACTAAGAACACCTTTAAATCCTATAATAGCAGCTCAACTAACCTCAAACAATCTCAATCAAATTTAAAAACATGGTCACTGAACAGTGAAGAAGCTTCAATTCCTCAGCAACTCCTATTACCAAACACCCTAATTAAAACTAGAAGTTGCAAATTTACACTACAACTACCAATTTAAGCTATGCAAATTCATGACTATTGATTATCTAACTTAAATATCACCTAATAAGCAACTAGAAACTACTCAATAAGCCCCTGAAAAGCAGAAACTAATATGACTATTATGTAACTTTTTAATGACTTTTAAGTAAAGATCTTAACTACTGGCTTAACTACTAATCAATTAAGCTTCAACATGATTATATAAGCTACTAACACACAGAAAAAGTGCTATTAAATCAGAATAAGCAATAGCGCATTTAAAAGCTAGGAATGAAATTGGAATGTGAACTTACAAGACCTCTACCCTGAAACAGCAATGAACCATCAATGAACTCACCCCAGGCTTATTCTATAAGCCACAAATAACCAATAAGCTCTTCCAGATTCAGCTTATATACCCAGCTTATCCAAACAGCTTAATCAGTTGACTTGGTTTGACTTTTTGACTTTTTGGTATTTATTGGACTGCTATGACTTTGAACTAACAAATCACTCACAATAAGCTAACCAGCTTATATGAGCTTATACTTATCAGACAACAGCTTATTGAAGCTGAAGTTTAAAATATTTTTGTATTTTTGAAATATTTTTGGATTTTAAAAGAAATTTAACAAAAGTAGAGATTAAAACAGAAATAAGATTGAAATGATTTGTAATAAGCTAATAACAACTTTAATAAGCTAAATTCAAATTAACAAGTAAATTAAAGCAGGATCAAAGTAAAGCTTAAAATTAAAATTTCATTAACTAAATTCGAAAGTTACAATAAGAAATACAAAGCTTAAAGGAAATTTTGACAGAGTAACATTAACTAAAAAAAAAACTAACTCTAAACATGAGGATCGAGGTCCTATTTATAGCCGAAGGGAGAACCTTCTGGGATGTCCACGTTGGCAATCCTCGTGTGTCCACAGCAATCTATCACCCTTAGATCATCCTTGCTCTCTACTCCTTCATCTCTGGCCGTACGATTAAAACTGCTACGTGTCTTGGCCAATCGATGGCTGCCATGTGTCATTCTTGGTGTCAGGAGCTTCTAGATGAGCCAATGATTGCCATAATTGCCCTTAATTGTAGTAAATACTCGTACGGTAATATTAGGGTTCTTGGAATAGTAACTTATCTGGGTTGAGGGTAATTTTGGGGGGCGGGAGTGTGTGAGTGGTAGAGGGTATTTTTATTTTTATTTTGACTGAGGAAGTTTAAGGGGAGTTGACCGGGTTTGTTTATGGGTCGGGTTTATAGAAAGGTTGGGCTGGGTAAGGAATTAAGGGGGATTGGGCTTAGTTACTTGGATTTTGGATTTGGGTTAGATAAAGTCTGCTAAGTGTATAAGTTTGGATTTGGTTTTATTGGTTTTAAGGATTTAATCATAGGGGTTTAATGTGTAATTTCTGATTTTTGAGGGACTGATCTTGCCACTTTTTCCAAGTTGAATCCAAGGACTAATGTTGACAACTTCTGATAGATGGAGGACTTGGGTTGACTTTTTGACCATAATTTCTTCCCGACATCGGCTATAAAATAATACTTCCATATCTCGTGCTCGTTTTTCCGGTTCTTTCTTGATTTTGTCCTTTTCTTCGATATCCGTGCCTGCATATGTAAAAACACAATATATTTGGCATTTTGGTCGGGTTTTTGGTCATTTTGGGTCCGGTTTTGGTCTAGAAATGGTATGTGTTTAAGCACATACCATCATCATATGAATATATGATCATATCATACTCCTCAACTAAAATTGTTAGCGGTCGCACTATACTTATCTAATCTACTTGCTACTCAGTGTTATCTTAAGAGATGATGAAGAGGATGTCGATCAAGGGTTTTCAATGATGCTACGTGGCACATGACGTGTATATATGTTATGCACGTGTCATGCTTGGCTAAAGAACGTTAAAATATAATATCTTCGATATATTCTCTCTTATCCGGCTTAAATATTTAACTTTATATATAAAGTTGTTACGTGAGCAATAGTTAATATCACACGTACTATACGATTCGATCTTATCTTAGAAAAAAAAAGTATTATGGAAGCTAACAAAGGGAGAAGAGAGCAAGTGCATTAACAGATGGATGAGATGAATAAGAAACAGAAGAGTGAAGATGAGGATACGATGATGAAGAAGGTGATGCGAGAAACTATAAGGATAAGACTGCGAATGTTCCAGATGATATTCTGGCTTTCCATCGCTCCGTTCAGAATGTTGATTCATCTCTTGAGTAGCTACCTAGCTAGCTAGTCACCCGGCCCATATATAATTGTTAGTTTCCTACATTTAGATCGATGATAATATATATGCACGTATTTACGTAACACTTTCTTGGTTGCTTTGTGTCGTTGTTCCTAAATCAGGGTTAAGATAAACAATAGATCAAGGTACCGGATACTCACTTAGAATCGTGTAATCACTTTCTAATAGAAACTATTCGACCTTATGCCTGGGTTATACGAATATCTCTATGGGATAAGACCAAGTGATGTTCTTGTTTTAGGCACAAATCAAAAACCAAAACGTATTCAAGTGTTTAGGGTTTTCTATGTATTTCATGCAGTTATGATACGACCTCTATTTATAATAGAGTTTACTCAAACCCTAGCCCATGGAATTATGTATAATTAATGGCCCATTAATTATACCATAATAATTTTCATAATAGTAGGAATCAGTGGTTATAAGCTTACCAGCAGGAACAAGCTTACCAGCAGCAAAATCGTTTGCCTAGCAGCACAATAAATTGTACTAGTCGCAGAATCTATTGCCTAGCAACTCAGCAGCAGTATTATTGTACTAGCAGCAGTATCAATAACACTAGCAGCAGAATGTTCTGCTTCAGCAGCACAATGAGTAATACTAGCAGCAGTATGAACTGCATCAGCAGTATTATCATGTTTGCTAGCAGCAGAACAACAAACCACTTAATTGAGTCAGGGTAAACATTGACCTGATGGGTGTACACTCCGTACCTCCAAGCCCATTACCAGGTGTGAAATAATCCCTCAAGTGCACCAAATTTTCCAACAATCCTCCCCAAATTTAGTTTACTTACTTTGCATGAAAAATAAACATAAAACAAACATGTGCATAAATGAAAATATCTTGAAGATTGAATTCTCATGTTAGTACATTATACGTTCAAATATTCGAGAATCAGGGTGTTCTAAGGATTGAACCCTTCAACCCATTTGAATACCTGAAGATAAAATACACACAATGTTTTCAAACACTTAAATACTCCTGACACTATACAAGCCATGTGTCCATATCCAATTCATAAATGTTGTAAAAGCTAAAAGTCCAAAAGCTTCCTGAAGCGGCAAAACTTCAACATTTACATAGGTGGTTCCTCTTTATTCATGCTCCTGCTAAGCACTTTTTCAAAGAAAATTAACCATTTAGAAGTAAAGACTTCATCCTCCTTTTCAGCAGGTTCTGAGCACAACCTTGGGATGTAATATAAAACATGTGCTCCAGTCCACTAAATGTTCAGCTTTCCACATTGAACTCAGCTCCAAAGTTTCCTCAGGAGGGAGTTGGGTGTCTTAGCATTCAGTGACTAAGTTGGACTTAAACCCATCCCTTTAGCAGACTTTAAAACCAAGTCTCTAGCCAAACCCTTCGTCAAGTGATCAGCTAAGTTATGTTGAGATCTAACAAACTCTATAGATACCACCCCATTCATGATAAGCTCACGAATCATGCTATGCCTGACACCTAAGTGTCTAGACTTCCCATTGTACATTTGGCTATAAGCCTTTGCTAATGTAGCAGCACTATCACAACGGATAGAAATAGGTGCTATAGGTTTAGGCCACAATGGAATCTCAAGAAGCAAGTTTTTCAACCATTCAGCTTCTTTACCAGCAGCAGCTAAGGCCACAAATTCAGATTCCATGGTTGAACTGGTGATGCAAGTTTGCATCTTGGATGCCCAATAAATTGCACCTCCACCAAGTAGGAATACCCAGCCACTAGTAGACGAATTGTCTTCAGTGTTACTGATCCAACTTGCATCAGTGTACCCTTCTAATACAGAAGGATAACCAGTATATGAGAGACTATAATCCATAGTTCTCTTCAAATAATTCAGTACCCTCTGAATTGCTTGCCAATGATGAGCACTAGGATTACTAGTATACCTGCTCAATTTTCCCACAGTAAATGCAATATCAGGCCTTGTACAAGTCATGGCATACATTAGGCAGCCAATTACCCTAGAATACTGAAATTGAGATACAGCTTTACCAGTATTAGGCAAAAGCTTCTCACTTGTATCCATAGGAGTACTCACTAGAGTACAATCAAAGTAATTAAATTTCCTCAACACCTTCTCAATGTAATGAGACTGAGAGATTGAAATCTTGTTACTTTCATGTTTAATCCTTATACCAAGGATAACATCAGCCTCCCCCATATCCTTCATGGAGAACCTTGATGACAAAAATTTCTTTGTGAGGTCAACTTGATTTTGGTCAGTACCAAAGATCAACATGTCATCAACATATAGACAAATGTTGACTCCTTTACCAAATTCATCAAAGTTGCTATATACACATTTGTCAGACTGGTTAAGTGAATAACCACTAGACAAAACCACTTCATCAAATTTTTGATGCCATTGCTTAGGTTCCTGCTTCAGTCCATATAAGGACTTAATCAATTTGCACACCTTATTTTCATTGCCAGGCATGATGAAGCCTTAAGGTTGGTTCATATACACCTCCTTATCCAATTCACCATTCAAGAAAGCTGTCTTCACATCCATCTGATGAATAATCAGATTATGAATTGATGCCAAGGCAATCAGCAATCTTATGGTACTGATACGAGCTACAGGGGCATAAGTATCAAAATAGTCTATCCCTGACTTTTGTTTAAAGCCTTGAATGACTAGTCTAACCTTGAACTTTTCAACAGTTCCATCTACCTTCATTTTCTTTTTGAAAATCCATTTGCAACCTAAAGGTTTGCAACCAGGTGGTAGATCAGCCAACACTCAAGTGTTGTTGCCCATGACGGAATCCATTTCATCATTTATTGCTTCTTTTCAGAAAGCAACATCCTGGGACTTCATTGCTTCATCAAATGTTTTGGGATCATCCTCAACATTAAAGCAATAGGAGTGTTGGTCAGAGACCTCATCCCTTGTTCCTTCAATCAAGTATAATTGAAATTCAGGTCCAAATGATTTTGGAGTCCTGACCCTTGTGCTCCTTCTGAGCTCAGGTTCAGGTTGTTGAACCACAACCTCATCAGGAACCTCATCAGAGATTTCTGATACACCAACATCATTAGTTCCATTAGGAATCCTCTGACTTGGTCTAGGGACTGATGAGAATCTATTCTCATCAAAGATTGCATCCCTTGATTCAATTATAGAGTTAATTGAAACAGATTCATTAGGTTCAATAACATAGAACCTATATGCCTTGGAATGCTCAGCATATCCAACAAAGATGTATTCAGTGCCTCTTTCACCCAAAGTTTTTAGCTTTGGATCAGGGTTTTTCACAACAGCCCTACAACCCCATACCCTGAGATACTTCAGGTTGGGTTTCTTTTTAGTCCAGAGTTCATAAGTGGTTGTCTTGTTCCTTTTGTTGGGAACCCTATTTAATAAATAGCAAGCTGTTAACATAGCTTCACCCCAGAACCCTTGACTCAGTCCTGAATAGGACAACATGGAATTAACCATCTCCTTTAGCACTCGGTTTTTCCTTTCAGAAATACCATTTTGCTGAGGAGTATAGGGGGCAGTCATTTCATGGATTATACCAACAGACTGAAAATACAGAGTATCCATGTACTCACCTCCCCTATCAGTCCTTAATCTCTTGATCAGGGACTCTTGTGCAGTTCAACTTCAGTTTTAAATACTTTAAATTTATCTAATGCTTCATCCTTAGTATGCAATAAATAAACATAACAATACCTAGAAGCATCATCAATAAAAGTCACAAAGTATTTCTTATTCCCCAAAGAGGGAGTAGCATGTAAATCACATAAGTCACTATGAATCAGTTCCAACACATTAGTTTCACGTTTTACACTTTGAAATGGTTTCTTAGTTATCTTGTTCATCATACAAGTTTTACACTTTTCAGTGTCCATGTCAAATGCTGGGATTAACCCATCCTTAGACATATCTTGCATCCTTTTAAAGTGAACATGGCCAATTCTAGCATGCCAAAGGGTTGAATCATAAAACTTAGATGTCGACATAAAAGCAGAATCAACCATATCATGAACAATATTAAGTCTAAACATTTGATTACATAAATAACCAAAACCAATAAACACACCATGTTTAGATAACACAAATTTATCAGATTCAATAACTTGTTTGTAACCACAATTATTCAAAATACTACTAGAAACCAAGTTCTTCCTAATATCAGGAACATGTAAAACATTAAACAAAGAAACAATTTTTCCAGAACTAAACTTCAAATCAACACATCCTCTTCCATGCACCAGGGCTGTTGACTCATTTCCCATATGAAGAATAGAACCATCATTCATTGACTCGTAGGTCTTGAACCAGCTTCTATCTTTACACACATGGATTGTTGCTCCAGAGTCAACCCACCACGCAACATCATCATCCTGCACAAAGTACAATTCAGATATATATATGTAACATAATAAATCTCAAAAGACTTATTAAATATATTCTGACCTTTCAGGGAATTGGTGTTACCATTCCCAGATCCACTCGTGCCTGATCCATTGGTTTTATTGCCAATCTTAACACCTTTACAATCCTTCCTGAAGTGTCCAGTTTTACCACACTTCCAACAAGTAGCTTTTGACTTCTTGTTAGGATCAGTTTTGGTGTTATCCTGATGCTTACGTTTGCCCTTGTTGTCATTGTTCTTGGAGGAGTTGTTATGCTCCACCAAATTGACAACTGATGGACCAGCAGCATTGCTGCTCTTTGGCTTGTCACTTTCATGCGCCTTGAGTGATTCCTCAATGCGCAAATGACTGCCCAACTCAACAAGAGTTAACTCCTCCTTCTTATGCTTTAGCATATGCTTGAAATCTTTCCAAGAAGGAGGTAGTTTATCTATGATACAAGAGACTGAAATAGCCTCATCCATGTTCATCTTGTGTTGTGTGAATCGACCAAGTATACTAAGAAGTTCATTGTATTGTTCCATGACAGGTCTAGAATCGACCATTTTGTAATTGTTAAAATTACTTACAAGGAACTTCTTACTTGATGCATCCTCAGCCATATATTTGGCTTCCAAGGAATCCCACAGTTCTTGAGAAGATTCTACATTCTGATAAATGTCAAAGAGAGTATCAGACATACCATTGAGAATTAATACTTTGCAGATATAGTCATCATTCTCCCATTTGCTTCTGCTCCTCATCTGTTCCATAGTAGCATCATCCCCATGATCCTCAGGAATGGTTGTGGTCAGAACATACACCACATTCATGCTTGACAACAAGAATTGTATCTTCTTTTGCCATCTTCTAAAATCGACACCTTCAAACTTTTCCAGTTTGGAAAAGTTAGCAGCCATATGCCTCATAGTAGCCGCCATTGATTATCACTAAATAGTTTCTATTGATTGTTGGTTGCTTTGTGTCGTTGTTCCCAGATCAGTGTTAAGATAATCAATAGATCAAGGTACCGGATATTCACTTGAAATCGTGTAATCACTTTCCAATAGAAACTATTCGACCCTATGTCTGGGTTACACGAATATCTCTATGGGATAAGACCAAGTGATGTTCTTGTTTTAGGCACAAATCAAGAACCAAAACGTATTCAAGTGTTTAGGGTTTTCTGTGTATTTCATGCAGTTATGATACGACCTCTATTTATAATAGAGTTTACTCAAACCCTAGCCCATGGAATTATGTATAATTAACGGCCCATTAATTATACCATAATAGTTTTCATAATAGTAGGAATCAGTGGTTATAAGCTTACCAGCAGGAACAAGCTTACCAGCAGCAAAATCGTTTGCCTAGCACCACAATAAATTGTACTAGCTGCAGAATCTATTGCCTAGCAACTCAGCAGCAGTATTATTGTACTAGCAGCAGTATCAATAACACTAGCAGCAAAATGTTCTGCTTCAGCAGCACAATGAGTAATACTAGCAGCAGTATGAACTGCATCAGCAGTATTATCATGTATGCTAGCAGCAGAACAACAAACCACTTAATTGAGTCAGGGTAAACATTGACCTGATGGGTGTACACTTAGTACCTCCAAGCCCATTACCAGGTGTGAAATAATCCCTCAAGTGCACTAAAATTTTCAACACACTTTACTAGAACCATTTTACTTGTAATGCATTGTTTGGGTGCTAGGACGGAACAAGGATTAAGAGGTGTTTGACTAAGCTTATATGATGGGCTTATGAGCTTATCATAAGTAAAAGAGTAAATTACACCGTTGGTCCTTGTGGTTTGCGTTGACTGGCGCCAGTGGTCCTTTGACCAAAAAAATTGCGCTAGTTGTCCTTAAGTCAGAAACGTTATGCACCGTTAGTCCCTCCATCCAAGTGGCCCCACAAACAGATACTAACACTCGTTATCTATTGGATTTAAAGGGGCAATTTGGTCATTTCATATTACACCCTAGCATGTCACACCCATAGTCATGTTTGACTTTTGACCAAGAAAAAAACAAACGAGACACACATGAATATAAACCCATGAATATTGATGAAGCGAAAAGTGTACCGCTTTTAGGGGGTCATTTAAGCCCTAATCCGCGATTATATGATCAAATATTTCCCTAAATCATTTCTTTTCTCATTTTAGGTACTTGGGACGTGATTTCTGGAATATGAAGCATTTTGGAGCTTTTTGGACGTTTTTATGCTCAAGAATGAAGAAAACAAAAAGACCAAGGAAAGTCAGGATTTTACACCTGACGGCGTCAGGCTTTGGATGCTGACGCCACCACTTGAAGATGAAAGTGGTGGAATTATACACGTGACGCGCCAGAAAGTTTTACATAGGAATTCTGACGGCGTCACGTGTTAATGGATGTAGGCCGTCAAGTGTTAAGTTAAAGAGAGACGGGCCAGAGGATTTTTGAAGGTGACGGCGTCAGGATCATAGACCTGACGACGTCAGATGATATAGAGTGACGGCGTCAAAGTATTCTTACACGAGAAGGAACCTTAGTGAAACCGCCACAAGTTAATCAAGACAATCACAACTCGCGCGCGGAGTAGCTGTCACTGTTTTGGCCATAAAATCTTCATACGAACTCGGATTTAGGTGATTCAAGAGGCCACGGAATCGGGACGAAAAAATCTACAATTTGGTGAAAAAGGGGAGCTGACACCGTCACTTGTGAAGGCTGACGCCGTCAGATCGATGCGGACAGGAAATCAGCTATAAATACAACATCACAACTTCACTTTTTGTAAGCCCTAAACCCTAAGTCCGATTCTAGGGTTTAGGTAGGTGTTTTTCCAACAACTTAGAGGGTTTCAATCACTTCATAAACATCAAATATTGGTTTGTTGATTCTAACTTAATTATGTCTTTCATTATTATGGTTGTTTGCCCTTCATTGATCATGCTTTGCTAATTCACCTTGTGTCTACTTATGATTGTGTGAAACTTGTATATAATTAATTAGATCTTATTGATTCCTTGTTGATGTATGTGTCTATCGTCATCAATAAAGGTGTGACACTTCAATAGATCTAATTGGTTTAGCTTATAATTCTTGTTTCCTATTGTCTCTTGTTTGATTGGGTGATATCGATGTTAGGCTTAAGAAAACTGGCTAACCTCCTATACGGTAACTTGCTTGAACGTCTTAAGAAACATGAACCAATGCGTACTAGGTTTATTTGGTTGTATTTAATGCATGAGCGAATTCTAGTGATCCCATGTTAGGAGCTTCTTAGCCGGCTCGACATAGGAGTGAAGTAGGAGCTTATAGAGTTGGGGAAGTATGTACGCCACCCCACGAATGGTATTAAGGAATACAACCCGTCAATTAAAACAAGGTGTGACAATTCAATAGGTAGAATTGGATAGCTAGCAAGGAGTAACATATCATAGGTAGACATGCTTCACTTCCCTTGTAGAACCCTAGTTTACTTTCCTGCACATTAGATTAATTAGTAGCTTTTGGGTTAGTTGATTAGCAACTAATTCCGCCCACTCCTTCAAACCAGAGATTTTACTTGCTTTTCATAAAATATAAAAATACAAAAAGAATCATCCCTCACCTCTAGACCTAGTAGATAAATTTCAATCCTAACGAACACTATTCTTTGAGTTGAACGATCAATCCCCCGGTACTTGCCACTTCACTATACTACATCGGTCAGGTACACTGCCTGGTGGGGATTGCAAACTTCTCAAGATCCCTTGAGAGGTAAAACCTGTTGTAAGGTCGCAAAACCACGCATCAAGTTTTTGGCGCCGCAGCCCGGGGAGTAGTTATTGCTTAGGTTGAAATTTTATTTTTATTAGGTCTACTCACAAGATTCCTATCAAGTGAGATTTTTTCTTTTTATTTTGTAGCTTTCTCGTAGTCTATCTTTTCTTTGTGTCTTTGTTCGTAAAAACCTTTCCATTGACTCTTCCGTTCACCAATATGGAGTACGCGAACCCACCATACTACCGACCACGAAATCCATTTGCCCCTAATGACATCTTGATGTTCAACCAATATCAAGATGAACCCATATATGATGCATGGACTCGTTTTAAAAACTTACTCCGAATAGTCCCTCATCATAGCTTCGATTTAGCATCCCTAACCCAAATCTTTTACGATCGTGTCGACCGATATGACCAAATGTGCATTAACGATTTTGCCAATTGGGACTTTAGGGAATTAAATGCTGAAGAAGCATGGGATACCATAGAAGATTGTGCCCAATATTATTATAGAGTAGACAACCCAACAAACGTTGGTATAAGTCAATTTACCACAAATTCCAAGGATCATGAAACAAGTTTGTCTGGGGATGACTATTTTGGGATACCTAAGTGGATGTCATGTAACATCATAGTACAAAACAAACACATAGGTAATCTAGATAAAATGGAGGATGAGGTGGATAATCCAAGCCCACAAAGTACCCCACAAGTCCTACCATCACTTGAGGCACACACACCGCCCGTGACTTACCCGGAAGAAGTGGAAGAAACTTTAGGAATCCCAATGGAGGTAGAACCCTTGGACCAAGCACCACTAGAGGATATAGGTTTGAATACTTATAGTGATAACCTTACTCTTAGTTCCAGGGAATTTCCTAGTGTTGATGAACCGGAACCTCAACCTTTACACAACTTTCCATCCTTAGATTTACATCTAGGAGACAAAAGAGGAACCGACCCACCCATCAACCCTTATTATCCGGGTAGTTTTAGGATGAAGGAAGCCATTCACTCACCCCCTTCACCTCACGTGGCATATTTCCACCCTAAGGGTGTGTATCGCTACTTTCACCCGCACTTAATCCTAAGTGTAGGGAAAACCTCCCCTATTTTTGTTAAATAAGGGTAGAGTCAGGCTCGTGACTCGAACAAAAACAAGCGCTTCTTGGGAGGCAACCCAAGCTTTATTTGTTTAATTGTTTGATGTTTTTATTTTATGTGTTTGTTTGTGTCATATATGCTTAATCATAATTGTTTAATTTTCATGTTTCGAATAATTTGTGAAAATGCTTTATCTTGTTTTTAACCTCGTCTTAATTGCATATAAAGGTATTTTACAAAAAGATAAGTGTAGGGAAGCTTATATTTTGTTAAAAAGAATGAAATTCGAACATGAAAAATTCACAATTTATGATTAGCATATATACTATCTTGTTTGTGTGTCAATACTTGTGGACATGATTTATGAGTTCCTATTTGTAAGTCATCCCGCAAGTATCCTATCCTTTTATTGCTTTGTTTTGTTTTTATTTCTAAGTCTGGAAATACATCTAGTTGTGGTTTTTCTTTGTTCGGTTTGATGCTTTGGTTTTTGTGTTTGTTGGTTACAGGTATTATTGGATAAGAAGATGTACGAGCAACACATCAAGAGGATGATTATATTTCTGGAGTGAAGCTTATCATGTCCATTCTCTTGAAGGGAGATTTAACCATATTATCACATCATCCATACCGAGCGAATCAGGGGAGTATTAGTTTCTTCCATTCTCATTTATTTTTACTTTTACATCTTTTGTCTAGAACATTGGGGACAATGTTCGGATTAAGTGTAGGGAGGGTAAATTAGGATGCCTTAGAAACTACAACTTCGCTTGATTTTTGTTTTGTTTAATAGTGAATGTGTAATAAAGCCAGGAGAAATATTGGTTAGGGCAATTTTAGCACCAAATTTAAAATTTTTTACAACATATAGGAGTGAAACTTTGATTTTAATAAGCGTCTCATGGATAGGGAATTGTATGACTAGCACAAAAACCATACCACTCAAAAATTTCCACCCCAAATATGTGAGGTTCGCCTTTAGATCTTTAGGAAAAAGCATTCATTGTTGGTGCTTATGAGTGTACCGGTAGTTTATAGATTCTAGAACTTGCGTTTGTGATGCATACCGAGACCGCTAGTGAGACTACATTCGTGTAGTTAGGATTGACTACATGATAAGAGGCATTAGGATTAACCCATTGTTTTACACCTGTGTTTTTTTTTTTTATAATTACATTGGCTACATTGGTCAAGTAATTCTCCCACACCCTTTGCGTTGTACTCATTTTTAGTACACGATACCCCTAGTACACCCCTCAGAGCCTATCTTTTCGTTTCTAACTTTAAGCATTTTACATAAAGGAAGAATTTGTTTACACCCCACTTAAATGTACACCCAAATCGCCTTAGCCTACCTTGTGTGCACTCATCTTTAGTGCATTATTGTGACAACATTTGTTTAAACCCTTAGTTAATTATCTAATTGATTACATGGTTGCTAAGTCGAGTCATATCCTTGTACATATTGTTTTGGGACGATTAGGACTTATGGGTAAAGTACTAGTGTAATGGAGTAATGGGGAAGAACATCATTTATTACCCCCATATGTACGTTAATATTTTAAAGTACTCCAAATGTTTCGATTATCTTGATTCGAGTCATTAGAATAATTTTATGTAAAGTATGTAAAAGTTCAAGTGTAGGGATGGTACAAAGAATCCCTAGTGATGTATTGTTTTGGATGGTAGGGCAAGAGTGTATGAAAAAAAAAATCAAAAAAATCAAGAAAAATACAAAAAAATGAGAAAAAGAAAAGTAGAAAAAACATACGGACTACCATCCCGTTTCATTTTATGTTTATTTTATCTTTTTGTTATTTCTTTCATTAGCTTAAGTCGAGTCGAGTCTTGGCTTAGCAACGCCTCATTCTACATGTAATTGACCAAGATGATTGACTTGCCACCAGTAAAAATATCCTTATCCAACAAACCGTGTTTTCCTTATCCCTACACCTAACGTTATAACCCTTGGTAAAGACCTCTTTGATAGTTTATGCTAGGTGCTTACGCCAAAAGTGGTAGAGGCGTGATCCTTTCCCAAGCCTATGGTAATCTATTTTCTATGATAGGTAGTGAGCGATATTCTTCCGTTTTCATTTATGATATATAAATTTACAACACTCGAGGGATGAGAGTATCCAAACACTTATTGTGAGGTGCTAGTGTATAATTTCCGTGCATATTTTGACCAAGGTGGAATGATCATTTGTTGTAATTACTTTTATATTAATGTTAAATGACCCCTAACTTGTATTTCAATTGGTGGAAAAGCTCATTTGCTTGAGGACAAGCAAATCCCAAGTGTAGGGATATTTGATGAAGCGAAAAGTGTACCGCTTTTAGGGGGTCATTTAAGCCCTAATCCGCGATTATATGATCAAATATTGCCCTAAATCGTTTCTTTTCTCATTTTAGGTACTTGGGACGTGATTTCTGGAATATGAAGCATTTTGGAGCTTTTTGGATGTTTTTATGCTCAAGAATGAAGAAAACAAAAAGACCAAGGAAAGTCAGGATTTTACACCTGACGGCGTCAGGCTTTGGATGCTGACGCCGTCACTTGAAGATGAAAGTGGTGGAATTATACACGTGACGCGCCAGAAAGTTTTACATAGGAATTATGACGGCGTCACGTGTTAATGGATGTAGGCCGTCAAGTGTTAAGTTAAAGAGAGACGGGCCAGAGGATTTTTGAAGGTGACGGCGTCAGGATCATAGACCTGACAACGTCAGATGATATAGAGTGACGGCGTCAAAGTATTCTTACACGAGAAGGAACCTTAGTGAAACCGCCACAAGTTAATCAAGACAATCACAACTCGCGCGCGGAGTAGCTGTCACTGTTTTGGCCATAAAATCTTCATACGAACTCGGATTTAGGTGATTCAAGAGGCCACGGAATCGGGACGAAAAAATCTACAATTTGGTGAAAAAGGAGAGCTGACACCGTCACTTGTGAAGGCTGACGCCGTCAGATCGATGCGGACAGGAAATCAGCTATAAATACAACATCACAACTTCACTTTTTGTAAGCCCTAAACCCTAAGTCCGATTCTAGGGTTTAGGTAGGTGTTTTTCCAGCAACTTAGAGGGTTTCAATCACTTCATAAACATCAAATATTGGTTTGTTGATTCTAACTTAATTATGTCTTTCATTATTATGGTTGTTTGCCCTTCATTGATCATGCTTTGCTAATTCACCTTGTGTCTACTTATGATTGTGTGAAACTTGTATATAATTAATTAGATCTTATTGATTCCTTGTTGATGTATGTGTCTATCGTCATCAATAAAGGTGTGACACTTCAATAGATCTAATTGGTTTAGCTTATAATTCTTGTTTCCTATTGTCTCTTGTTTGATTGGGTGATATCGATGTTAGGCTTAAGAAAACTGGCTAACCTCCTATACGGTAACTTGCTTGAACGTCTTAAGAAACATGAACCAATGCGTACTAGGTTTATTTGGTTGTATTTAATGCATGAGCGAATTCTAGTGATCCCATGTTAGGAGCTTCTTAGCCGGCTCGACATAGGAGTGAAGTAGGAGCTTATAGAGTTGGGGAAGTACGTACGCCACCCCACGAATGGTATTAAGGAATACAACCCGTCAATTAAAACAAGGTGTGACAATTCAATAGGTAGAATTGGATAGCTAGCAAGGAGTAACATATCATAGGTAGACATGCTTCACTTCCCTTGTAGAACCCTAGTTTACTTTCCTGCACATTAGTTTAATTAGTAGCTTTTGGGTTAGTTGATTAGCAACTAATTCTGCCCACTCCTTCAAACCAGAGATTTTACTTGCTTTTCATAAAATATAAAAATACAAAAAGAATCATCCCTCACCTCTAGACCTAGTAGATAAATTTCAATCCTAACGAACACTATTCTTTGAGTTGAACGATCAATCCCCCGGTACTTGCCACTTCACTATACTACATCGGTCAGGTATACTGCCTGGTGGGGATTGCAAACTTCTCAAGATCTCTTGAGAGGTAAAACCTGTTGTAAGGTCGCAAAACCACGCATCAAATATAAACCGGGTCAAACCCATGAATATAAACCCAGACACTTGAGTTGAGATCCATAAGAGAAGCTATTCTTCTTCTTTAGAAATCATCAGGAACAAAGCTTTCTTGAAAAGAAAGAAAGAAAATAAACACACACACACACAGTAACCTTTTAATTCGAAGAAGAAACAATGGATCCAAAAGTAACAGAAGTGTCACAAACATTCGAACGATTCAAAGCAGCTTTAGTCCGTAACGATTTCGACACCTGTTCCAAACTTTTGTCTCAACTCAAGGTATTTATTTATATAAATAAAACCTAATTCTTACTCTCTCTTTTTTTTTTTTTTTTTTTTTTTTTTTTTTTTTTTTTTTTTTAATTTCTTTGCGAGATATAAGGAAGATTAAACGAGTTGACTGCTTGTGTGTTTTACTGGAGATCTAAGGTTGGAATGATTTGCTTGTTGCTGCATCTCTCAGGGAGTTATAAGGGGGGTGTCGTTTATTTGATTGGAGATATAAGGATGGATGTGTGATGATTAATTAGTTTCAACTAAAAAAAATCTGAAAGAAGATTAGAGAAAAAGTTGAAACTTTCTGAGATCCATCTATCTTTTTTATTTATTTTATTTTCGTCTGTTACGAGTCTTGGTGTCACTAGGCCACCTTGGTGGTGGTGGTTGTCTAAATGCTAATGACTGTTTTTTACAATTATATGATAATTACCTACTAAGCCCGTGTCCAAACACACCCCTTAGAAGTTTAAGAATTGTTAATATCTCATGTATTTGATGTTTACTATATGTTGATGTTTGACTTTGGGTTTTGGATAGATATTGAAATGATGAAAGAAAGATTCTCAAAATTGTTGCTTGGTGAAGATATGTCCGGTTGTGGGAATGGCGTATGTACAACTTTGGCTATATCGAATGCAATTACTAATCTTTGTGGTAAGCCAATCTATGAACAATTGAATTTAGAAGAAATAACCTTTTTTGACAGCAAATACAATGCCTTTATTATAGCTTTTAATTTTTTGGGTGCAATTTTCTTGAAATTTCAGCCACACTTTTTGGACAAATATGGAGGCTAGAACCATTACGCCCTGAAAAGAAATCGATGTGGCGAAGAGAAATGGAATGGCTTCTTTGTGTGAGTGATTACATTGTGGAGTTGATACCGTCTTGGCAGACTTATCCGGATGGAAGTAAGCTTGAGGTGAAAATTCTTGTTTCTATGAGGGATTGAAATAATGTGTTGTGTGGTTCATTTGGTTCTTTAATTTTCACTTTTCATTAACAATTTGGTGTTATTTGTTAATCAACGATTTTGGATGTTTGATTTGGTTTGCCGGAATCTGCAGGTGTTATTTGTTTATTAGTGGTTGTGGGAATGATAATTTTGTTGTGAGTAAGAGAGAGATGAAGATGAATCCGGATTTGTAACTTTGTCATTTTAATCATTGAATGTAACAATTTCTTTTGGAACTTCATTTATTGTGTGTATGAATACTAAATAAAATTTTAATGTAATTTGTTGTCTGAGATTTCTCATACAGTTTGTAATTGTAATATCCTTTGAATAAATAAAGATTATTGTTTCTTCCTTTGAATAAATTTTATGAGTAAATTACACCATTGGTCCTTGTGTTGTGAAATGACCAAATTGCCCCTTTAAATCCAATAGATAACGAGCGTTAGTATTTTTTTGTGGGGCCACTTGGATGGAGGGACTAACGGTGCATAACGTTTCTGACTTTAGGACCACTGGCGCAATTTTTTTGGTCAAAGGACCACTGGCGCCAGTCAACGCAAACCACAAGGACCAACTGTGTAATTTACTCTAAGTAAAATGATCAAAAAGTACATGTATACTCACTACAAGAAAAAGTGCCTTTAGCGACCAATTATTTTGTGACCACTCATGTTTTGGTCTCTATTATCATAGTTTAGTCACCAATATATTTGTCGTCACTCTATTTTTGTAATTGCCACAGAATTAATGACCGTTACAAAATGTGGTCACTAACACTATGTTCTCGAGATTTTTGATGAGTGGAATGGAAAGAAAGTTGAAGCAAAGTAAAGAAAAGAATGTGAAAAGAAAGAAAGTTCATCAATTATTTTGTGTTCTTGAGTTTTTTGAAAAATGAAGTAAAGTGAATGAAAGTGATACATTTATTAAAAATCCCCTACTTTATTTTTTTTGTCCTATTATCTTTATTCAACTTTCATCCCATATATGGGATGAAAGTTTTTAGCTAAAAAGACACACACTTTACTCACCTTTACTTTGCTTTCTTTCCTTTCAAAAACTTGAGAACATGACATATTTTTAGTTTCTCTCCATTACTTTCACTTTCATTCTTTAACACAAACTTGAGAACATAGTGTAAGTTGTCACAAATAACAAGTATTAGTGACGACAAAAAATGGTCACATAGTCCCTAAACTGTAAAATATAATATTTTCAATGAAATATTAAGTTGCCGATTTAGATTAGAGACCAAAAGTGGTGGTCACTATCGAAAAAAAAGGTAACTTAAGTCTAAACTGCAAAATACATCCCTTTTTACTTATAAAAGACCAAATCAGCCCTTTATTAGACTCCCGTTAGCAGTTAACGAAAAAACGTTTGCGTTGTTCGTCCTTAGGGATGTATGATGGTAAACGTTTGACTAACGAAGGATGTAAGGTGCTAATAGTTTCTGACATGGATGTAAGGTCTCAAAAATTACAAACCACAAGGATGTATTTTGCAGTTTACTCTTTTTTTTTATGTCATTATGTGTAACTGAAAGTCGTGGGCTCCCATGTTGA
The DNA here is from genome assembly GCA_021014915.2 of Artemisia tridentata subsp. tridentata. Lineage (NCBI taxonomy): Eukaryota > Viridiplantae > Streptophyta > Magnoliopsida > Asterales > Asteraceae > Artemisia > Artemisia tridentata. The sequence continues at coordinate 2,031,731 of CP139504.1, read as the reverse complement.
AGACATCGCTACCCCTAGGCAATGAAATGCTTATATATATATAGGGGGCGTTATATATATATATATATATATATATATATATATATATATCGCTACCCCTAGGCAATATATATATATATATATATAGGGGGCGTTATTGTGGTATACAACTTAAAGTGAAAAACAATAGGTACAGTTATGGACCGTTAGATTAAGCATTAAGGATGAGATTAAAATCTTAATAATTAGTGGCATAATTGTAAAAATACCAAAAGAATAGTGGCATTGTGTATAGCTTCCTCTAAAACACGCACCACCTATTTATACGTTTGACTTTTTCTACAATAACTTTACATTTGACTTTTTCTACAACTGATTTTACGTTTGAATTCTTTACACCAAATGCTAACAACTTATTTTGTATCGATTGACGAATATCCTTTGTCATTAATTGATAGATATAACATTGTTACATGAATTCACAATACAAATTTATACTCTATAATTGTTTTAAAATTCCGCAACAATACACAATCACAACATTTCTAAAATTAATATTTTTTTTAACACATTTCTAAAATTAATATAAACACTAAAAATTTTGACATTTTTTTAGTGACACATATTTTCATAATACATTTCTAGTGACACATTACGTTTTTGATACATTTTTAATGACACATTTTTAGTGACACTAAATTTCTTGATACATTCGTAGAGGTACAACAAATTTTTTGACACATTTATAGTTGCTCACTAAATTTCTTGATATTTATATACAGTGACACATTAAAATTTTTGCACATATGTAGTGACACACTAAATTTTGTGGTACATTCGTAATGACACACTAATGTTTATGACACGTTTTTAGTGACAAACAAAGTCTTTTAACACACTTAGTGTCAAAAATACACTTCTAGTGACACCAAATAACACTTTTGTGACACAGTTAGTTATATGTATATCCAAACAAATCAACCAAATACAAAGAAGATGTTGGCATGTTGCTACTGATTCATTAAACACAAATAAATCATACTAGTATATTCAACACAAAAAGCTATGGAAATGCCCATTCGAAAAGTACATTGAATTCGAAACTTCATCGGAATTTAAGAGCTTATATCAAATTGAAAATGGTCCATTTGAAAATGCTACTGATTCATCAAACATGAAATCCATTGGTATAAAAACCACAACGGATACACACAAAGACTCATACACATCCATTGCTATAAATTAATTATTCTTTACAAAAACCAACTGATAGATACTACTAATCTAATACACAACCAACTAATTGTTCATTGATACAAAATTAAAAATCAAAGAAACCCAATTGATACATTTTTCAAAACCTAAACACCAACTTATACACACTAACCAACTGCCAAACCAATCGAGGCCGAGAGAGGGTTGCTGGAGATTATTTTAGAGAGTGAGAGATAAATCAAACCCACGAGGCCAACGAGGTTGCAACGGTAGTAGGCGTCTTCAACCCATATCCCGTCAGCTAATGTAAATGATATAGGAAGGAATGAACCGATTGTTTTTTAGAGAGAGATGGGACGAGATCTGATTTTGGGTGGTGAAAAGGAATGAACCGATTGTTTATCAGATCTAGTTGAGAGAATGAGTGAAACTAGGGATGATGAATGTGACGGCAGTTTTTTTTCAGTGGTTTGATAAATGCCTAAAATGCCCTCTTAGTTTTTTCATTTATTCTTTAATGATTAAATCCATAAAATCCACATGTCATGTTTTTATTAGTGCCTATTGTTGTCTACTTTAAAGTGTTTATATATATATATATATATATATATTTGCGATTAATTAGGATTCGACACGTGTTGAGATTGACTTCGCTGTCAAATAGCAGCGAAGAAAGTGGCCTTTTTGGATATGAAAAAAAATTGACGAGTTGTTTCAAATATGGCCTCTGCATTAATTTTCGCATGCAAAATCTATATTACCATTAACTAGTCAACTCTAAAGATGTCACACGTATCCTTACTTTCAAGCAATTCAACTACTATACCCTTGATTTTCTCAGGTGTCACAATCAAGTCTAGATTATCATCAAGGCTGCAATAAACAATGCTAATCGATAATTTCGATTCAACTTGATTAAAGAATTCTCAGACATGAATCCATGATGATACTCTTCTGCAAGAGATGGTATATGTATTTCACATACTCAAACAGAGGTGCTAAACTAATTACGTACAATTTAACATTATACAACGTATGATTTCTAACCTAAAAATATATGTATCCCAAAGCTCAAGAGGGTAGCTTTCCAAGATATACAGAATTCATAAAAGAAACCAATAAATAAAGCAGGAGAGGTTTCGTGGTCTCAGAACCGAGCCAGCCTTCTCTACACCGCCTGATTAATAATCAAATAAGAAACTTTGATCAAAGATGGCTTCTGCCCCTTGTTCAAGATTAGTATTGGCAGGACCGAAGGGGTTAATAAACCTTCTACTGCCACTCAAAATTCTTCTTAACGATCCCATCCGAGACGAAACAGGTGACTTTTGATCCACTTCGATCATCATCATCATCATCAGTTGGTATGTCATCATCATCATCATCATCATCTGTTGGTATGTCAATAACTAATTCTAGTCTAGCTCGGTCGTTACTCATATATAATGGTGAAGGTGATTCAGAAGCCAATATAGCAGCAGCTTGATTATAACTATTGGCTTCTTCCAATTGCGACGTTAAGGTACTAACTTCAGATTCATCACTCCAAAACAATATATTAGCTGGAAAATTGCCACTTTCATTTATTGACTCTCGTTGTACTTGTCGATTTTCCAACAAATTCTCAACAGAAACTTGAGTAGTCTCATCAGAAACAGATGTTCTACAAATAGGACAAGTCGAATGTGAATGAAACCACATATCAATACACTCAACATGAAACCCATGACTACATTTCGGCAAAATTCGAGCTTTTTCGCCTTCGACAACCTCTGATAAACAAATATTACACTCCAACCCATCTTTAAACTCCTTAAGACCAAAGGGTACAACAGGTATAGTTTTCAAGAACGAGGGTTTAAGACCACGCCGGAGAACAGTGACCCCAGACGGCAGTTCACGGCGGTCCCGGCTCGTGGTGGAGGGTTGGTCACGGCGAGTGCAGAAGCACTTGGCGTAAAGATTGACAAAGAAAATGATGATGAAAATGAGTGATAAGGCTACAATTGTGACTATCAAGATTTTACCGGAGATCTTAAGAACATGGGAATCATTGTAACTTTCCATCTTGATTGATTGATACTTTCTTGATGTGTTTTTTATTCTAAGCAAAACCCAGAAAGGGATTAAACTAAAAGCTTGGAAAGCTTGAGCTTTTTGAGGGTTTTAGCTATAAGTTATCGAGGAAGATGAAAATGAATAGGATAAGATGCTGGCAGAATTTAATTTAAGGAAGAAGAAGAATGTGAAGAAGAATGAGATGTCGATAAACGAGAACGTAAATGAAGTCAGCTACAGTACTATTAATAAGGAGTAAGTTGTATCATATCTTGATGAGCAAGATGCATGTATGATTCTTTTTTGAGCAAAAGATATATGCATGCATGATTCTTAAGGCTTGTTAGTTGTCCTTTTGATTTTTATCTCTTTGACTGTTATTATCGTTGTAACACGTGTTGAGGTCTTCATTCTTCACTTTCTATATATTCCGTATCTCACATTTCAGATTCTTTAATTCCACTATTTGTCATACTTAATTTCTTTTTATTTAACTACTTGGAGTATGAAGTTATTTTATTAAGTTAAAAAAAATGAAGTTATTTTATTCGATTAATATAGAGGGTTTGAATTTCACAACATACAAACTCAAACCAGGTAAAGTCTTTTCTTTTTAAAAAGTTGGCGTAAACACTTTAAGTTTATTTATATAGAACAAGAATTGATCTGATAGACACTGAGGAATTCCTGGATAAATTATAAGAAATCAAATAATTAGATTGATCACGTTTTCTTTATTATTTATTTGTTTCCTTTTTTTGTAATGTCCTATATATAGGACTTTATGTTTTGTATTTCAACTAAGGCCTGCTGCCTCTTCCTCACCACAACCCTGCCCTCACCGCGCTGCAGCAACAAGCAGCCCTTCTTAGGTACCAACTTAGCCCCGTAATTAATCAAGCCAATCAGCAACCACAAGCCTATTTCTCCAGCCGCTCCCAAAACAATTCTCGCAACAACCGGCATGGAAATTACCGTGGCAACTCTCGTGGTGCTAACACCAGAGGTCATGATGAGTACCGTGGATCCAACAATCAAAACCGAAATTCTCAGTTTGCTTGGGCATCCACCCAAAACACCGTTTACGGTCACTGCAGTCGTTGTGGTATAGGACACATTCCTGCTGAATGTCCAACTCAGTCCACATCAGCCCGGGAGTCTTCTCAGGCTAACTATGCTGCTTTTGCTGAAACAGGATCCACATCAGGCTCACTTTGGAAACTAGACACAAGTGTGAATGGCCATGCTACTACTGATCTTGCAAGTTTAGATAACTCTGAAGCCTACTCTTGAATGGCGCCAAGCCATGGCTGAAGAGTTTGATGCTCTTGTCCGAAACGGAACATGGTTAATTGTGCCAACAAAATGAACAGATTACACGAATAGGTTGGCCTGTACTGATAAGGTTTTAAGTGTTATAAATTCTGATTTGCATACATGTGATGGTGTGTCGAATTGATTAAAAGAAAAACAAGGGAAAGATGTGTTGATACATGCTGTGAACGAGACCAGAACAGAAAGAAAAACAAGAAAAGAAACGAACACGGATCCAATCCCCACACTTTCAATACCAAATCAACAACCCCTTAACCCTCGAACATATACCACAACCACACCCTTCGAAGCACTTGAACTTTGAAGAAAATAATAACAGACTTGTGTGTGTTTATTTGTGTGTTTTGGTCGTATGATAAAGGAGAGGGGAAAGATAGAAAACGTATTAGGTATATAGCAGAGATGGGGGGAGTGTGGGTTCTTAATATGGCTGTTAGAAATTAGCAAATCCATTAGCTGTGATTGTATTTAATTGTCTATTATTGGGCGTGATTATAGGACCAAATTATGGGATTCTTATCTCATTGTTAAAGTCAAATCGTATGAAAGGGGCAAGAAACGTGTGAGGTGATTAAAGGGGTTTTAGTAAAGTTTCATTTTTGTAACAAATATTTATTTAGGGATAATACTTAGGTTAGTTTTATTATATGTATTTATTTTCATAACATATAGTTTAGGTTTATAATTAATCATATGGGAAAAATTCAAAATTAGACGTAAAATTAGGAATTCAAAATTCAGTGTTTTACATGTTGCCCGTATAACAGCAGAACAATTTAGTCCCTAAATTAAGGATTATCAGAATTCCAGAAGACATGGAACATGATAGTGGAAAGGCAATAGCCAATAGACGTGGAGTTAACAAACAAACTTATAAAACTAATTATTTTTGTCTCAATCTTAGCCCTGTATATATGCCATTACAACATGCTCCGTATAGCCTAAACTTCTTGGCTTATTTATATTAGTCGTACAAATTTAGTATTATCTTCTTTTCTGTTTTACTTTGTTAATCATTTGTGTTTCATTTCTCATTTTTATGCTCCTTGCACCCGCGTATAAATTCCCATGAAAAAAAGAGCCAAAAGTTATATGATTTTCAGCCAAAAAAAATAAAAAAATTCAAGTTTGTATATTGACAAGGGTAAATTGTAGAAAAAGATAACATGATTATAAGTATCACTCCGTATATGTTTACCTTTCAAAAAGCAAAGATATGATTATTAAAGTAGACGTTGAGAGGAACACTAGAAGTCAAATTAAAACAAGGATCGAATTGTTGTGACTAGCCGACTTTGTTCGTTCTATCTGATCTTCTATTCCTAGAGTTAGATTGGTGGCGGCTGTGACATGATGTGTAATACCTGTCGCATGTCGATCTTCTATTCTAGCTACTTCTTCTTTTAGCTTAACCGTGTAAATTATCGATTATCTATTTCAAAGATATCATTGTTTCACTTATTAGTGTCAAATGGATAAAGATATTGTTTAACGTACATATGATTTGTAGGATACTTATGTCACTCGTAAGATACGAAGCACATTATTTCTGAGAAAATCGTAGTGCTTGGAAGGTGGGAATCAAAGACGTGATGATATACATCATTAGAACGGAATGGATAAAGATATTGTCAAATGGATAAAGATATTGTTTAACATATATATAGTGCAACATGTCGTCATTGAAGAAAGACAAAACAGCGGTGGGGTCCTCTCTACCACTCATTCACGTCGATCAGAAATTGACCATATCATATACTACATAACCTTCGTGTCTCGTTACTTTCTTTCTTAATTTGTCATCTTACTAGAAATAGCATTTCGTTTCAAGAAACATACTAGCTAGTCCAAAAAATGATGTGATAAAGTTAATTTGTTGAAAAAAAATGATGTGATAAAGTTACTTGAAGCTATTGCTTTTGTAATGATATTAGCACATACATATATACACTCAAATGTCGTGACAATCTCCTATTGAGCTAGCTACATTATCTAAGGCCGAGTTACAATAAGAGATGACATCTTCAAGAAGGTGATCGCATAAGTACTTATGTAAGAGTTGTGCCAATGGGCGAGGAATGTGGCTTCTGCACATGGGACATGTGGAATGATCTTTTAACCATGCAGCAATACAGTGAGCATGGAATTGGACGCCATGGTCGCAATTTGGAAGCACTTTGTATTCATCTCTTGGCAGCACCTCACAAAGGCACACTATGCAATCATACACTACAACTCCATTGTCTTCATCACTTTGTTTCTCTACTGCCATTATCATGGTTCTTTTTGTGCTTTCGAGTAACCGTCTTGCTTGTTGTCGCCTAAGCATATGAAAAGCCACCACAAAAGTTAATGTGCCTCCAACAAACGCCACCGTCGTCTCTGTCTTCATGGTACTCGGTACTTGATGATCCATATTCGCAAGTTCGGGATAATTAATTTGCTAGTGAAGTTGTAATGTGTTGGCCTTAGTTGTCGGAGAGCACATATATACCACGGTGTATTTATATGTATAGGAGAAAAGGTTTTAGAAAATACGTGTAAAGTACGTAGTAAAAAGTAACATATGAGACGGGTTAGGGTAAGGGTCAAATACTAAATTACAAGATATGGGCATGCATGCATTATTTATTTGCCTTGAATCCCAATTGAATCTGTAGGTTCATATTCAAAGTTTGACCAGCTTAATTGCGTGATACATTTTTTTTAAACATATTATAATGGAGAGGATAGGGCTTTACAAGGATTATAGCCAATATATCCAACTAAGATTAAACTTCTTACATCTATTAGAAATCCAAGTAAAAGTGAATTGTTTGACATCATTGAGGATGATATCCTTATTTGGACGTTTCACCAAAAACAATGAGTCATTCCGAAAACGCCAAAGAATCCAAAGGGTAGAATGGGCCACAACATCAAACACCTTGGTTGTATTGGCGGGAAGGTTTACCCGATTTGTTAACAAGAACACATCGTTGAGATTGTCAATATTTATATTTTGGATCTTCCACCATTTGAGGATGTCGATCCAAATGTTTTTTGCGATAAACCAACTGACAAAAAGATGCTCTTCTGTCTCAAGGTCTTCGTCACAAATTGGGCAACGAACAAAATCCAAGTCAATACCTTTAAGGCCAAGTTAACTTTCGTTGGCAATCTTCGATTTTCAATTCTCCATGATGCAACGTTGACTTTGATTGGAATGAAGTCATTCCACCTTGTTGGAGTCTGATCTAAAGGGACATTCGAGTTAGTAATAATGGATCTCACACTTTTTACAGTAAAATTTCTTGAAGAATCCAAGAGACATTCCCATGTATCACATTTTGATGAGAGATTAATGTTTGAAATTAGGCTTTCAAGCTCTAAGAGCTCTTCTAAATCAGCCCCTGATCTAGGTGATCTAGACCAAGCCCAACGAAAGCTCATACCTGGTGGCCCACAAGGCCCAATCTTAGAGAGACGAGTAGAAAAAGAAAGAAGCCGAGCGGTGGCTCTAAGCCGAGATGATCAGAACAGTGAGCTGGAGGATTGAAGAAAGGGGCACGCTCACTAACCCTACAATATAATTTTTTTGAGATTCAATGTGGAATAATCTCGGAAAAGCCAAACAAATGGGAGAATTTCCCACCCATTTATCTATCAAAAAACGAGTATTTTCTCCGTTTCCAATTTTCCTTTTAAATAGTGAGTGAAAATCAGTTCCATAAGCACTTAGATCATCATTGAGCTTAGCAATTTGAAACCAAGGGCCCGACTTACTTCTTATAGTCATTGAATCATGTAAACCACCTTGAGGACCATGAATAGAGCATATCACCTTCCACCAAAAAGAGTTGCTCTCGTTAAAAAATCTCTACCGCCATTTTGCAAGCATGCCAAAATTGCTTACTTTAAGATTACCAATCCCGAGACCACCATGCTCTAAAGGAGAAATAACTTTATCCCAAGCAATCCAAGAAATTTTATTAGTGTCTGAAGAGTTACCCCAAAAAGAACTTTCTCCGGATACTTTCGAGCTTCTTGTTAACCATTTTAGCTGCTTTAAAAGTAGAGAAGAAGTAGACCCCTAAACTTCCAAGGACGGACTTGGTGTAACAACCGTGATTTTAGCAGGTTAGTCTAACTATTAGTTTCGATCTATTTAACTTTTGTTTGGTGTGACTTAAGTGTTTTGTGTGGCATATGTGTGATATACGTGTGCTTTGGCACTAAATCCCTTTGTGTGACTCTATTGGTGTGTCTTGAGTAGTGTTGTTTTGAATAAGTTCATTTTGTTCACTTTGGTGATGTGGAAATGACTTGTATGGTTTTGTGTTCGGGGTTTTGCGAAATGAGTTGTGTTCAAGTTTGTGAGCGTTGGTAAATTAAGTGGTGTTCGGTTGTATGGGTTATATTAATAATGAGTGTGAAATTCTATTTTTGAAAACTTTGTTTTGAAAATGATAATTATTCAAGTTGTCGTAAAATGAAGAATTACCGCGTAAGATGTTAGGTTTCGGTATACGCTTTTATAAAATATCAAGAGTACAAGGTTTTAAGTGTAATAATTAATATTAATAATATATATATATATATATATATATATATTAAAGAAGGCGGCCGAATATGGGTTTTAGGGGAAAAAGGAAACAAAATTTTAGTCCAATTATAATTAGGGTTATCTAGAATGATCATATGGGTAGTATAAATACAAAACCAAAACCCTCTCACCCTTTTTTTTTTTTGAGATATACGGTCGACCAAAGGGGAGGAACAAGGAGAAAAAAATTAGGGTTTCATTATTGTGAAGAAAAACAAGCTTAAGGTATGCCTAGTAATCCCTAATTCATTTAATAATTGATTTGATTCATGTAATACAAGTTATGATGGATCTAGGGTTTATGTTTACTTCTGTAAATTAATGATATATAACATGTTGGGATCAATAATTAGTAATATTATGATGATTGGTGAAGAGATTAGGGTATAAAACATGTTAGTTATTGAGTTAGGGTTTGACAGATTTTTAGGGCTGTAAAGATACGAAGATATTTAATAGATGGAAATGAGTTAATTGACGATTCTTGAGTCTAAATTGTATTTCAGAGAACGTACTTTCCAAAAAGTCCGGCCACGATTGATTTCGAGGTCGGGAAGTCAGTCTAATGATTTTTGCAAGTAAAGGTGTCAAAACTGTTAAACCGGGACAGATTTAGGTTAAAAGTATTGAGGTCAAAAGTGGTTTAAAAAGTGTAATTTGGGTTTGCCCTTCTGGAGAAATTTAGTTCTATATTCCCTTTGACTTCCACGCGAAGGGTATGCGTTAATAAGTTGTGCAAATATGTTTGTTAGGTCAAAATATTTTGGTGTGCATTCAGACCCGAATCTGGATAGTTTTTATGTTTGATTTTTCTAAGAGTACTTATGTGTGTTTTTAGTGCATGGCCTTCTGGGAGAAGCTTGTATGCTCATGAAGGACCATGGTGAATTTTTTGTGTGAGTTTTAGAGCTTATTTTGTTGTGATTTCATGTGGGTAAAAGTACCCCAAAAATCTGCGTATTCTGAAAAAGTGTATGCAAGGGATTTAGTGGGTGTAAGTGTTTTGTAGTTGTTAGTATGGAGTCTAGGTGATCCATGGTGGTTTACATGAACCTTAGACATCTATCGTATGTGTGTTACATGGACTATAGCTTTTAGCTTGGTCGCGTGTAATGTGATGTTATTTTGTTGTATAGATTTGTGATTTGATAATTTGGAAGCTGCAAAGTTTGAGGTGAGTTTTATAGTCCCATTTTTACTTTATTTTAACTTGGGATGGGAATGATGCTTGTGTTGAAATATTTTTGATTTACTGTGATTATATGGTCGTAAATGCATGGACTTGTAAGTGTTATTATACGTGTATAGCAAGTTATGAGATTATTGTGTGGTCCATTTGGAGGGTAGCTATGCTCCCATTATCCGATTGGAGAGTAGTAGCTCTACTCACTATTATTCTGTGTGGTCTGATTAGAGGGTAATGATTACCCATTATTGTGAACTTGGATCGTGGGCGCGTTCCGTCCCAATTGATGTTGGATATTGCTATTTGGATCTTGGGCACGTTCCGTCCCTTATGTCCCTTAAATGGTTTATGTTGGTTGAATGACTGAGTTTGCATGATATCTAGTATAATGACTAGTCTTACTGTCCTGCTATGTTTTATAATCACAGTGAACTGGTTTCCTGAGATATATTGTGTGTCTTAAACCTATGAACCTCACCAACATTATGTTGACATTTTTAAGCATCATTTTCAGGTGAGCATTCTAAGGCTAAGGTAGAGGGAAGCGACTAGACGAGACTTAGTTGCATTTGAGAACGATTTATCTTTATGTTTTGATTTGAATATGTTTGATTCTGATTGTGATACTTTGATGTCTTTCAACTAGTACTTAATGTTTTATTGAGGATACCTTTGGAGATTTGTTTTGGTTATTTTTCTTTTGGGGTATCGTTACGACACTTTGTGTCTGTACTTTGCTCTATTTATGTGCATGTAGAAATTCTCTATTTTGACACCATGTGTTGTGATGATATCCATGATGTTGCACTCACGTTTCCGCCTTGGCTAGGTGTGACAGATTGGTATCAGAGACTTGGTTATAGAGAAGTAGGTGGTTGAACCTAGACTATAACCTAGGAGTCCCTCATATAGTTGCATTTAAGGCTTATGTATAAGTATGGTATTTTATATGTCTATTTTTCTCAAGTTTATGAGAGGTTTTGTCGAGTTTTGGACGCCTATTGAACCCCCATACTTAGTATTATATATGTCACTTTTAGCATGGCACCTCTCGCGCGTAGCAAGTTTCGTTGGACTATCGTTGTCGCTACTGGCTGCAAGAGGATTGGTAGCTTGAAACGGACTAACAAGAGGACCTTAGTTCCTGCCAGCATGTGTCCATGTAAGATCGAGGAGAAGATGACTTTAGTGAACGTGGGTGGAAAGGAGATAGAAAGGTACGAGACAAAGGTGACCAATAAAGACGGCTACATTATTAGGTACCCTAGAAAGTGTCCCAAATTCCTAGAAGATGGAGGAGAGGTTTGGGTTGAGCCTCATAATCTGTATGGGTTTGTGGACCATATAGAGGAGGAAGAAAGGAACCTCAGGAGTGGTTTTGCCAGTCGTCCACTACCACAGAACGAGGGAAACCGGAATGGATGGATAAGTGAAGAGGAAGAGTACGAAGTGGATTCAGATCTAGAGTCTACGGCAAGTAGTAGATTTAATCCAAGTTGAATGAAAGGGGCAAACGTTAGTGTAACACCCCCGTTTTTGATATACGCAGCGGAATATAAGTTTGGGGTATTACTTCATGGTTCACAGTCATGAGAATAGAAAACAACTCGAAAAAGACGTTTTTAAATAAAAATTGTTATCATTCATTTATTTAATATCAGAGTACATAATATAGGTCCCAGAGGGAGGTTCGGAAAGTATATTATAAAAGATACATTATTCATTGAATGATAACAAAGTGGACACTCTTATTATAAAAAGAAAGTCCACAGCCACTCCGTGCCGATAGCCATACTCCTAGTTACCTGAGATAAACATGCTTAAAAATTCAACACAAAGGTTGAGTGAATCTATAGTGTTTAAAGTAATAATCAGTTTTGAACACAAGGTAAATAGTAAAGAAATCAGTTCAATCATAATTCAGAATATTGCACTAAACCTCATGACACGCAATGTGATGAGATGAAGAAAGGAAACAAAGGAGTCGATTATATAAAGGAAGGTATTTAGGGTTTTTCTAGATATTTTTGTGTGATGAAGATGTGTCTTATCTAGTTGGATGCCAAATGGTTGGAGGGGGGTTTTGGGCGTGTAGGTTTTGGAAGGAAAGTGATGTGGCTTGTTCAAATCCATACAAGTAATTATGTTCTAGAGGAGGGGGGATGTGGAAGGTTATGGTTCTCACCTTTGGTCACTTATGGTTTAAGGAAGACAAGGTTTTGATTTTTGGGTTTGGTTATATTTGAACAAGACTAAAAGAATGGGTTTTGGTTTGGTTCGATCTAAGCTTCAAAGGTTTGTACACTAGGCTTAGGGCTATGGTACTTTAGGGTTAGGGTTTAGTTAGGGTTTTTAAGGCTTATGTATTAATTAGAAATGGTTTTTAGGGTTTTCTTAAATATATACATGTATATCGAATTGTAGAAAATTAAGAAAAAGTAATTTGGTGCATTGGGAAGTTGTACTTTAGGCTTAAGGAGGTTGTACTAATGTTTAGAAAATATGAAAAGTATCGTTTTACTATTTCCTAAATTTTCATTATTTTTATATAATTTTTATTAAAGTTTTAAGGTAATTAAATGGACTTTTAAGTTTTTGTGCATTAGAGGGTTGTACCATAGGTTTAGGGAGTTGTACAATTATTTTATAAATTATTAAATTTATTTTAAATATTAATATGTGTATTTACTACAAAATATGTCTTTAAAATTATTATTACTAAGTTTTATATAAGATTTTTATTAATAGTTAGTTTTTAAGCATTAAAAACTTGTACCTTAATTTAGAAGACTTGTACATATACCTAATATGTTAAGAAATTAATTTTTAGGGTTAATATAGAGAATAATTGGATAATGTGTCTTAAAATGAGTACACTGAGGTTTATAATGATATTTATTTTAATATTCTTATGTTTGTGCATTAAGTACTTGTACTTTAATTTAAACGTCTTGTACATATATATTTTATAAAAATATTAACTAGGGTTTGTGAATTTATTTCATAAAATAATAGTTTTGTGAAATTAGGGTTTTATCGGGAGTTATAATGGAATTAGGGTTTCTGTGCTTTAGTAACTTGTACATTACTCAAATAAATTATATTTTAGTATTTCTAGGGTTTCGTTATTTATAAATGTTGTTATAGTAGTTTAGGGTTTCATAAAACTCTTATCAATTAAGAAACGCTCTGTTTAAATGTACGTTAACGAAACAACGTAAAGTGGTAAATGGGATCTCATAAAGTTTTAGGTCAAGTATGTTTGTATAGTTAAATTCTAAATCAGTTAAGGTTGAGTTGCGAGCACGTTTATCAGGGATGAGATAACAGTTGTCATAAAAAAAATTTACACGTAGAAAAGGATAAGTTTTTCTATAAGATAGTTTATTGTAAAGTGAGATTTTTCACAGTGGTTACAGTTAGGGTGGAGCTTGAGCCGTGTGCGATTCTGTTTGGTTTAGTGTTATGTTTTGGGATGTCTTCTATTGACTTTTGATGTTTGGTATTACGTTGGATCGCGAATTCCTTTGAATTCTGGGATTTTACCCGAGTAATTAATAATAAGGCTTGAGCGAGTTTGAATATTTTATGTATGTGATATGTGATTAATGGGTGTATTATATGATGTTAATTTTTGAGTTTGTGTATTTGTAATTGTGAGGTGTTATTATTGTTAGGCGTGGTATTGGTAGCGAGTACACATGTGAAAGGATACATCTATAATTATGGGTGGTCAACATAATTATAAATGTATCACGACACATGTGGACTTATGGCCAATGCTACGTTGACCAATGATGACATGCTTACGTGTAGTAGGATTAAGTTTAACCTTGATATATGTGTTAATTGTCCCATTTGATGGGGAGTACTTGTGTTAAGTAAGAATGTGTATTCGTGAACTTCGTGAACGGCGCCTAATGGTATTAACGACCTGTGTGTCCAGGAAATGGCACCAAAAAGACCGAGACGCCCTATTACTAAGTCACCAATGAGTGGAGCCTACAGGACGCCGAAGAAGCGAAAGCAGGCGCCCACTATTGGAGAGAGTAACCCCATCTTCCAGCAAATGATTAATCAACAACTGGAAGCTCTACTGCCAGAGATCGTTAGCCATGTGAGCGCACAGATGGGTGATGGTGCTCAACCTAATGGTGCTGGAAGTGGTGGGGGTGGCAACAACGGATGCTCCTACAAAGAGTTTATGGCTTGTAAGCCCAATGAGTACGATGGTAAGGGTGGTGCGATAGCGCTCACTCGATGGATAGAGAAGATGGAAGCAGTAATGGATATTAGTGGCTGTGCTGAAGCCCAGAAAGTCAAGTATGCAACAAGTTTTCTGATCAATAAGGCTTTGACTTTGTGAAACACGCAAGTCCAAGCTAGGGGTAGGGTTGCTGCGATGGGAATAACTTGGGAAGATTTCAAAGCCTTGATGATGGAGGAGTTTTGCCCAAGGAATGAGATGCAGAAATTGGAGAAAGAATTTTGGAACCATGTAATGGTTGGAGCTAATCACGCGGGATATACTGACAGATTCCATGAGTTAGCTAAGTTGGTCCCTAACTTGGTAACTCCTGAGTCAAAACGTATCGACAAATACATTCGTGGGTTGGTTCCACAGATTCGTAGCATGGTTAGGGCTACAGAACCCATGACACTACAAAGTGCTATTCAGAAGGCCGGAGCACTGATGCGCGTGACGTGTCGTTGCGGTTTAGCAGTATTAATGCCTACTCAAGTTTTAAATTTATATTTAGCCGACTTATCAATAACACACACACTTAACGAGCAGTGTACCCGGTCAGTATGAATATAATGGTAAGTAGAGTGTCGATCACTAAGAGTGGAACGTATTATCTAGTTATTCTAATCAGTATTTTAATATCCTAAGTTAGCTATACAACCTAATCTAACGCAAGGGGGTTCAGCCTGAGAGACTGGCACGGTTTGGTTATAATTAAGTAGAAAACTAAACTAATGAGCACGAATCAGCGATTAGCACACACGTACACAGATAGATACTCGAGACAATAAGAAGACCTGTCCTGATAATTAAGTAGCTTGTCACTTGTTTTATTGCTAGTTTTATATGAAGTGTATATAATTAACCCTTTCTCGTTGGCTCTAATCTTATCGGCGAGTAAACCCTTAATGATTACTTATGTCTATCCTACTTATTCAAGCGTCTCTAATAAATAGGCGAGGAAGGGGCATGGCGACCCAAGCAAGACTCAGCTAGACACAGAGGTTATCAATGCACTAATAAAAGTCACCAAAGACATCAACATATAAACTTTAATTAATGGGAAAGCAATATTAAGGGGAGTGCATGATCTTCCGTAGTCACATGACACAAGCCCATCAATCCTGATGAATTAAAGCGTACTAAAACAATAAAACAAAACTAATTAATGAATTGAATACATGCAGGACCTTCTTACAGCTCTTGTATCTTTATTTGAGGTGTGTCTTGTGCTGCTTGGTCGTCTGAATTCGGCTCTAGGGTTATATCTCTCTTCTGGTCTAAAAATCTAAACTCTCCGAAATTCGTCTGGACTTGGGGTATTTATAGTTTCTGCCTGAGGGATCGATGCGACGCATTGAGTTGATAGATGCGGCGCATTGACTTAACTTCGCGTGGGGTCCAAGATTAATATATTCTGGAATATTCGTACACCGTCTTCAGATGCGGCGTAACTTGATCTTTGTATGCGGCACATGTACTTTAGCTGTCCTGGATTGTAACTGGTGAAATCTTGATAGTGATACGCCGTATGTTAGAAGTATGTTGCGGCGTATCTGGAGTAGAACGAGCATTATCTTCTTCTTTGACCAAAGTTTCATATGCGGCGCTTGACAGAGTTGCATGCGGCGCATTCTTCAAAGTTAGGCAATCGTCTTCGAATTCATCTAAGTATGATATTGCGTCGTATCTGTTGAGTGAGATACGGCGCATCTTCTGGATTTCAGTAGACTTTTGACATCTCGCTTGTTTTGCTCCATAATTAGTCTAAAATCGCCAAGTTTCACATAATGCTTGTTTTTACCTGAGAATTACTAAAGTAAACATTAATGTATCGATTCTCATAGATAATATAATAAAACAAGTCAAATAAATAGGATAAATGATGATAATAAAATGTACTTATTTGAGTTCATCAAATATCCCCCCACTTGAACTTTACTTGTCCCCAAGTAAACCTTAGAATCAATCATATGAATATGTATCCTAAAAGATATTAGGATTTATTTTTTATATTTAAGCATGTATTCGTTTTGTCATAATCACACAACCAAACACTTAACGAAGTAGAAACCAAAATAATTTTTAATGTAAAACAATTCTAAATCGTTTAGTTGCTTAGTCGTGACGAATATTCTATCATAGGCTTGGCAAGTATACGCATCTCCCCCACTAAAGCCAAGGAGTAACAAGTCTAAAGCGGTAAAAAGGGTTTGTTGGTTAAGGGTTGATCATCCTTTTTAATCTCTATCGATCTCATATTCCAGAAAAGGCGACAAAATTACAAATACATGATCGAATCCACGACCGCGATACTTGCAATTGCTTAAATCCTTAACTCGAATAGGCTAAAGATAGGACCAAGTAATCTTCACCAATAATATTATATCAAAAAGGGCTACAAAATCATAAATACATAACCGAATCCACGACTACGATACTTAAGATTGCTCAAATCCCTAATCTCAATAAATCAAATGTTTGGATGAAGAATGATATAGGGTATGGATAATATTTGGGATACAAATTGGTGTAAAATGAAAAATAAACAAAACAGATAAATTAAAATCCTAAGTGTGGTTAATCACTTTCCCAATCATCCCATGAATAAGACTCATATCATTGAATAACTCACGCTTTAACACTTGAAACACACGTTAGGAGCTTCCTAGCCGGCTCGACATAGGAGTGAAGTAGGAGCTTGTAGAGTTGGGAAAGTACGTACGCCACCCCACGAATGGTATTAAGGAATACACCCGTCATCCACGCGACTAATACACACTAATCAACCGGTAAAAGATAGTTAGGGAGTAAGGAAATCTAAGTAAACACATTTCCCTCCACATAAGTTTTCACCAACATTTTCATTTTCTGTTATTTTATTTTATTTGCATTCGTAGTAATTTGGGTTAGTTGACTAGCAACTAATTCCGCCCACTCTTTCAAACCCGAGATTTTACTTGCTTTCATAAAAATATAAAAACATAAAAAGAATCTTCTCTCACCCTTAGACCTATTAGAGTAATTTTTCATACCTAACGAACACTATTCCCTGTGGAGAACGATCAATCCCCCGTACTTACCACTACACTATACTACATCGGTCAGGTACACTGCCTGGTGGGGTTGTAAGCCTCTTGAGATCCCTCGAGAGGTAAAACCTGTTGTAAGGTCGCAAAACCACGCATCAAGTTTTTGGCGCCGCTGCCGGGGAATAGTTATTGTTTAGGTTGAATTTTTATTTTATAGGTCTACTCACTAGATTCCTTTCTAGTGAGATTTTTATTTTATTTTTCTAGGTTTTCTTTAGTCTATCTCTTTTCTTTGTGTCTTTGTTCGTAAAAACCTTTCCATTGACTTTTCTGTTCACCAATATGGAGTACGCGAACCCACCATACTATCGACCACGAAATCCATTTGCCCCTAATGACATATTGATGTTCAACCAATATCGAGATGAACCCATATATGATGCATGGACTCGTTTTAAAAACTTACTCCGAATAGTCCCTCATCATAGCTTCGATTTAGCATCCCTAACCCAAATCTTTTACGATTGTGTCGACCGATATGACCAAATGTGCATTAACGATTTTGCCAATAGGGACTTTAGGGAATTAAATGCTGAAGAAGCATGGGATACCATAGAAGATTGTGCCCAATATTATTATAGAGTAGACAACCCAACAAACGTTAGTATAAGTCAATTGACCACAAATTTCAAGGATCATGAAACAAGTTTGTCTGGGGATGACTATTTTGGGATACCTAAGTGGATGTCATGTAACATCATAGTACAAAACAAACACATAGGTAATCTAGATAAAATGGAGGATGAGGTGGATAATCCAAGCCCACAAAGTACCCCACAAGTCCTACCATCATTTGAGGCACCCACACCGCCCGTGACTTACCCGGAAGATGTGGAAGAAACTTTAGGAATTCCGATGGAGGTAGAACCCTTGGAACAAGCACCACTAGAGGATATAGGTTTGAATACTTGTAATGATAACCTTACCCTTAGTTCTAGGGAATTTCCTAGTGTTGATGAGCCGGAACCTCAATCTTTACACACCTTTCCATCCTTAGATATATTTCTAGGAGACAAAAGAGGAACCGACCCACCCATCAACCAATATTATCCGGGTAGTTTTAGGATGAAGGAAGCCATTCACTCACCCCCTTCACCTCACGTGGCATATTTCCACCCTAAGGGTGTGTATCGCTACTTCCACCCTCACTTAATCCTAAGTGTAGGGAAAACCTCCCCTATTTCCGTTAAATAAGGGTAGAGTCAGGCTCGTGACTCGAACAAAAACAAGCGCTTCTTGGGAGGCAACCCAAGCTTTGTTTGTTTGTTTGTTTGTTTGATTTTATTTGTTTCCGTATGCAAGTTTAATTGTTATTGTTTGTGCTCATGTTTCAAAGTAAATTGTGAAAATGCTTTATTTTGTTTTTAACTTCGTCTTAACTACATATAAAGGTATTTTGCAAAAGATAAGTGTAAGGGAATCCAAATTTGTTTACAAGAACAAGATTGAACATGAATCACAACAATATTAAATGAGCATGCATACTAGTAATTGTTAGAGTCAAATGCTTGTATCGAGTCATAATGAATATTTTGCAGGATTTCCAGGAAGTGAGGCATAAGTTTTTCCAGAAATTTTCCGGAAACTAACCATAAAATTTCTGCAGGTCACTTCTGACGGCGTCAAGGTTAACACCTGACGGCGTCAAGTGTAAAATTCTGGAAATTTTGCAAGTTTTGTTTTTCTGCCGGAGTCATAAAGTTTTTGTTAAATCTTTAGTTTTATAAACTCCAGGAAATCTGCAAATATTCATTCTACAAGCATTATATCTTTAATCGTTTTGTTTTTATTTCTAAGTCTGGAATTACATCTAGTTGTGAGTTTTCTTTGTTCAGGTTGATGCTTTGGGTTTTTTGTGTTTGTTTTCTCTGGTTTAACAGGTTATATTGGACAAGAAGATGATTTATATTTCGGAAGGGAAGCTTTCAACGTTCATTTTCTTGGAGGAGGATTTAACCATGTTACCGGATTATCCACATCGAACGAATCAGGGGAGTATTTGTTTTCATTCTTTTACCTTATTTACTTTTACATCCTTTGAATGAACATTGGGGACAATGTTCAGCTTAAGTGTAAGGGGAGGGTAAATGATGATACCTTAGAGAATACAATTGCACTTGATTTTTGTTTGTTTGATGGTAGATGTGTAATAAAACTGAGATAAATACTTGTTAGGGCAATTTTAGTGCCAAATTTAAATTTTTTTACAACATATAGGAGTGAAACTTTGATCTTAATGAGCGTCTCACGGATAGGAGTTATATGACTAGCACAAAAACCGTACCACTAAAAAATTTTCCACCCCAAATATGTGAGGTTCGCCCCTAGAATTGGTAGGAAAAGCATTTATGCTATGATGTGTGTACCGGTAGCACTTAGATTCTAGAACTTGCGTTAGGACCATTCCGAGGCCACAAGTGAGACTACATTCGTGTAGATAGATTTACTACATGATAAGAGGCATTAGGATTAACCCATTGTTTTACACCTGTGTTTTTGTTATAATTACATTGGCTACATTGGTCAAGTAATTCTCCCACACCCTTTGCGTTGTACTCATTTTTAGTACACGATACCCCTAGTACACCCCTCAGAGCCTATCTTTTCGTTTCGACCTTTAAGCATTTTACTTAAAGGAAGAATTTATTTACACCCCACTAAAATGTACACCCAAATCGCCTTAGCCTACCTTGTATGCACTCATTTTTAGTGCATTATTGTGACAACATTTGTTTAAACCCCAAGTTAATTATCTAATTGATTACATGGTTGCTAAGTCGAGTCATATCCTTGTACATATTGTTTTGGGACGATTGGGACTCATGGGTAAAGTACTAGTGTAATGGAGTAATGGGGAAGAACATCATTTATTACCCCCATATGTGCTAAATATTTTAAAAGTACTCCAAGTTTTTCAATTATCTTAATTCGAGTCATTAGAATAGTTATTTGTAAAGTTATGTAAAAGTTCAAGTGTAAGGGGAATGCAATGCCCCTATGATGTATTATTTTGGATGGTAGGGCAAAAGTGTATGCAAAAAAAAAAAAAAAAAAAAAAAAAAAATCGAAAAAATAAAGAAAAATACAAAAAAATGAGAAAAAGAAAAGTAGAAAAAACATACGGACTACCATCCCGTTTCATTTTATGTTTGTTTTATGTTTTTGTTATTTTCTTTCATTAGCTTAAATCGAGTCGAGTCTTGGCTTAGCAACATTGTATAGTACATGTAATTGATCAAGATCTTTAACTCGCCACCAGTAAAATATCCTTTATCCAACAAAACCGTGTTTTCCTTTTCCCTACACCTAACATTATAACCCATTTAAAAGCCCTCTTTGATAGTTTATCTTAGGTGCTTACGCCTAGTGGAGGAGGTTTTTGATCCTTTCCCAAGCCTATGGTAATCTATTTGCTATGACAGGTAGTGAGAGATATTATCCGTTTTCATTTATGAGATTTATTTTGATGACACTTGAGAGATGTGAGTATCTAAACACTACTTGTGAGGTGCTAGTATGTAATCTCCGTGCTTATTATGATTAAAGTGGAACGAATATTTGTTGTAATTACTTTTATGTTAGCATTAAATGACCCCTAACTTGTATTTTGATTAGAATAAAAGCGCATTTGCTTGAGGACAAGCAAATCTCAAGTGTAAGGGTATTTGATGAAGCGAAAAGTGTACCGCTTTTAAGGGGTCATTTAAGCCCTAAATCGTATTTATTTGATCAAATATTGCCCTAAATCGTTCCTTTTGTCATTTTAGGTACTTTTGAGGAGAAATCTGGAAAAGGAGGCATTTTGGACGTTTTTGGAGCATAAAAGTGAAGAAAACGACAAAGTCTCAAAATCTTGCTGGAAGTTACCTTTGACGGCGTCAGGATTAACCCTGGACGGCGTCATGGCTTGGCAAAAGTGGTGGATGTGAAATTTACTCATGATAAGCCAGAGAAATTGCATGGAAATTCTGACGGCATCACCCTTTAATTTGATCAAGGTCGTCACGTTATAATTTAAAGAGGGACGGCGTCACGTTCATAGTCTGAGGGCGTCAAGCCTTGATAAGCCAGAACGGATTTTGGATAGCTAAAGAGGGACGGCGTCAAGAAGGTCATCCGAGAACCCTAAAAGCGGCGAGGTGACGGCGTCACACTCCATAACGTGACGCCGTCAGATCTAAAAATCTATATATAGTTTTGCAATTCTTTGTCATTAGTGTGGAACTTATTGGGGAACTTTGTGTGTGAAAACCTTAGGACGAATTTGGCAGCTCTTTCAAGGCTTTTTGCCTTGAGATCTTCCATGTTACATTGAAGATAAGTTATCAATTAATCATTCAATATGTCTATGTGTTGTTTGATTCTATCTTATTCTTGTCTTTTGTTTAACATGTTAGGCTAGATTTATCTTGTGTTTGCTTAGATCTAATGAAACCTAGCTATTGATTATTGGTTATTAGTGTGTTGTTAGTTGTATTGGATGATTGTTTATCTATGTTAGGCTTAAGAAAACTGGCTAACTTCCTATTCGGTAACTTGCTTGAACGTCTTAAGAAACATGAACCAATGCGTACTAAAGGTTTTTATGGTTGTATTTAATGCACAAGCGAATTCTAGTGATCCCATGTTAGGAGCTTCCTAGCCGGCTCGACATAGGAGTGAAGTAGGAGCTTGTAGAGTTGGGGAAGTACGTACGCCACCCCACGAATGGTATTAAGGAATACACCCGTCATCCACAGCGACTAATACACACTAATCAACCGGTAAAAGATAGTTAGGGAGTAAGGAAATCTAAGTAAACACATTTCCCTCCACATAAGTTTTCACCAACATTTTCATTTTCTGTTATTTTATTTTATTTGCATTCGTAGTAATTTGGGTTAGTTGACTAGCAACTAATTCCGCCCACTCTTTCAAACCCGAGATTTTACTTGCTTTCATAAAAATATAAAAATATAAAAAGAATCTTCTCTCACCCTTAGACCTATTAGAGTAATTTTTCATACCTAACGAACACTATTCCCTGTGGAGAACGATCAATCCCCCGTACTTACCACTACACTATACTACATCGGTCAGGTACACTGCCTGGTGGGGTTGTAAGCCTCTTGAGATCCCTCAAGAGGTAAAACCTGTTGTAAGGTCGCAAAACCACGCATCAAATTATATAGATAATACTCATTATGGTGGTCTCGAATAGTATACAAGCCAAGTTCTAAAGTTTACAAGTCACCGGCACACTAAAGTTTTAATATTTTTGAAAGAATAGAGTTATGTGTGCGGTTATGTAATTTAGACTTTAAACAAAAACATGCTAAAAAAAAATAATAATAATAATAAAAAAAAAAAAAAAAAATTTGATATATTAAGCGCATTTTAAGCATATTTTGAAAAAGTTTAGGACAAGTAAGTGTTCTAATTCTCCATCCCCCCACTTAAGTTAAACAACGTCCTCGTTGTTCGTGTCAAAGATTAAAAACTGGAAATTAAAAGAATTAGAACAGAAAAACTCCCCTGAGATTTGCTCGGTATGATCCTCCATTATTCGTATAAGAGCAAAAATCAACTTTCTTGTGGATGAGAACGTTTAAGCTTCATATTTGATGTATCCACAAAAATGCAGGAATCTATAATACCATTTAGACTTTAACACACCTGAGTTAAGAAGGTTCAAGCTTGCATAATACATTAGTAGTTATTAAAAATAAAACCTAAAAAAAAATTAAACTGTAAATCATCAGGTCAGTCGATACGCCGTATCTTATGGAAGAAGATACGCCGTATCGAGCCTGGAATAGATACGAAATAAAATAAAATAAAGGATAGGATGCGTCGCATCTGTTTCACTAGATGCGGCGCATGTAGTTACCAAACAGACTGTTAACAGTCTGTTGTAAAATTGGCACGTTTCACGGTTTACCTCTCGGGTTCTCTCGTTCACTCATGCTGAACTTAATGCCAGTCTCCATCAAACATAATAAGAAACATAAACTGAAACATTAAATAAACACATGAAAATAGTATTTAGTACAATCCCAAAAGAGTAAAAATGTACGAGGAACGATGTCTATAAACACATGAAATCAAGGATGTAGGGAGTCGTCTCCTTCAGCCGAGCGAGTCCCTGAGGTGCTAGCATCATCGGTCCTAGGTCGGACTCTGCGTGTGCCATGTGAAGGGAGCCGGGAGTATGTGATCATGCCTCTAACGTAAGTACCATCTGGACGAGTATGGTTCGTGCCCTGATGCTCCAGAATCTGGCTCACACTCCCAACTAGCCAACCTACATCTCTCCTGACAACAGCAACGTCAGCCCTCATACCGTCAACTATACCTCTCAAAGCTCTCACCTCCTCCTCAACTCGCTCTATTCTCTGACCGATAGTACGTACAACTGGTGGCGGGGGTACCTGTGGCTCCTCCTGAGCTGGAGCAGCAGCTGGAGCTCCCTGTGGATCTCCCTGCTCCGGCTCTACTTCAACTGGTCTAACGGGACCCAATGCTACCCAATAGCATCCCCCCATGATCATCTCACAAATACCTA
Source organism: Artemisia tridentata subsp. tridentata (assembly GCA_021014915.2). Lineage (NCBI taxonomy): Eukaryota > Viridiplantae > Streptophyta > Magnoliopsida > Asterales > Asteraceae > Artemisia > Artemisia tridentata. The sequence continues at coordinate 2,007,491 of CP139504.1, read as the reverse complement.
ACCTAACCAGATAATCCTGACCAATAACCGGCAAACTGGTCACCTCAATCTCTAAACCAGCAGGGATCTCATCACCAATCACACCAAAATGTCTGGCCAATCTAGACACAAAATGTCCCCCGGTCATCTGGCTCCTCCTGTCTCTCCCTAAAGCACCTCTATGAAGGAAATGTGCTAAAAAGTGAGGGATGTTCACCACCAATCCCTCATCCATGCTCCTGAGAAGGAAGAGATCAAGAGTGGTCACTTTCTCAGGTGACTGACCTCTCCCAGCAATGGTCAACGCAATCATCCTGTGGCACAATCTCCTCAAAGGCTCTCTGATGAGTGTGTAGGATAGGGTGGTAGTGGTGGAATCACCCCCAGAGGATATCCTCTCCCAGTAATCACCGAGCAACATCCTATCTGGAACTACCCGTAAGCTCTCAGTCCAGTATCTAGCAAACCCAGCAGATCCAATCTCCTCCTCAGTATGTAATCCCATGGCCAAAATGAACTGCTGCATCGACATCTGCCTGTGTACCCCACCTAACCTAAACACCAGAGTATCAGCTGTATCTAACTCCACATCAGTCTCCCTGTAATAAACCGTACTAAAGAACTCTAGCATGAGCTCCTTAATCAGAGGCTCATCAATACCAAACAACCTCTCCCATGCATACGATCTAAACACAACATCGTCATCCTCATTCCTCACCACCATCTCTAACCTATCACGAAGACTATCAGCAGCATTCCCTCCGTTAATCATACCAACACCCGCAAAATCCAAAACTGAAACCCTAAAGATTTTCCTAAAGAAAATCGCCCTTAGTCTCCTTTCATAGTCAGCTTCAGTTTCTGGGGTAAGTCCCATGGTTTCAAAACGGAGCCACAAATGCCTGCATTCACCAACTGGTAATGCCATCTGAAATAAATTTTAAGGTTAGAGAACAGTTCTGAAATATGGTCGATACGGCGCATTTGATGAAGCACTGCGGCGTATCTTAGTTGCACAAAAAAAAGAGATGCAGAGCACGCAATAACAATCACTAATACGGCGTATTTAGGATGCGTCGTATCTAAATTACGTAATACGTCGCAACAATAGTGGAAATATTAAAATTAAAAATAGGTTGTTACGCCGTATCAAGTAACTTAGATGCGCCGCATCTAGCAATGTATCAGTATAAAAGAAAGGGGGTCAGGCACGTTTTCCAAGAATCCGGCCCCATGACGTAAACTCCCACTCAACATCACGGTTCCATTTACCCATATATCAAAATCTAAAAGTTCCTTTTACCCCTATAACTCTATCCTTTTACCCATATATCATTTTCCCTTCAAAATTCAAAAACAATCTCCCCGAACCCTAATTTTTATTCAAATCAAATCGGTTTGAAATTCAATGATCTATCCAAAATTAATATAGGGGAAATCATCTAGTCCAAGTTCTAATCAAATCCCCTAAATTTTCCATCAAAATCGATATATTGCATAAACCCTAATTTTTAAATTTAAACAAAATTAAATAGGATTATTACCTTATATCACGTTTAGGATTCGGTCAAGAACTCAGATTAAAGGGTTTGATTCGAGACAAGTGGTGTGCGTTTTTTAACTGTGTGTAAATTTTGGGTAAAAAGTAAAAATACGGCGCATCTCTTTCATATTTATAGGGAAAATATGATGCGCCGTATCGCATAATTATCATGTGCCGTATTTATCAAAATTTGTTGACTGGTCAATAAGTGTTAATTAGTCAGAGATGCGGCGCTTAGAATACTAAGATCCGCCGTATTGTTGTGCCAGTGAACAAAATTTAAATAGGGAACGTACCTTGGCCTCTGCAACACATTTCCTTATACATCAAATTAGGGTAAAACGGTATACCATATGATATATATAAATTCAAGATAAGAGCAATAGGCATATCCGTTTTATTAATGATTATAATCTTATTGTTTAGTGGATAATGATTTATTCCAAGGTTAGGAGCAAATATCGTTTTAAGCTTACAAAATTGAGATTATAATTGAACCTGATGTACTACATAGATCAGTTTCTGAAGAACTCTTACGGAAATCACAACTTTCGTTGTGGAATTCGGTGTTTTTGCATTTAGGTAATTTATAAGAAGAGAGGTTTATATCAGTGTTTAGCATGCAATTTTCACTTTTTAGTAACCTGTTTCTTAAAAAATTTCTTTTCAGACATGAACATGTAATAGTTAGATTAAAGTAAAGGAAATTTACTTTTATCGTCAAATATTCGGGAGAAGTTTCGTAGAGAACTCTCCTTAAGGCTAGGTGAATAATTGTAAAGGATACCTGGAGTTCTTATTTTAAGATACTCAATGTTACCAGTACTGAGTTTTCCTCTACTCTTGTCGTCTTATTTCAACCTTCCAGTCATCGAAGGTTTGATCACTCCAGCTAGCATCTCTTGGTTAGGTTCAGAATGTAATCTTCCATAGTGATGCTTAAGCCATCATTTATTCTGAAAGTAAACTAACTTGCACGAGAGTAGTGAAACGATCAAAGTGAATATCAAAAATCAATTATATTTATTAAAATTAAATGCGTCGTATTAACAAAAGCTAATGCGCCGTATTTTCGTTACGTTTCAAAATACAAGATTTTTGATTTAGTAGATGCGTCGTATCGATAAAGATCGATGCGTCGCTTCTGTTTAATAATTCGAAAAAACTGTTTTTAATTTAAATAGAAAATACGCCGTATCTGTTAAAACAAATGCGTCGTATGGCGTTAGGGTTTAGAAAAATTTCTTATTAAAAACAGAATACACCGTATCTTAGGGAAAGATGCGTCGTACTTGAATTTATTAAACGCGTTGTATTTTATAAAAATTAAACGCAATACGCCGTATCTGTGAAAACAGATGCGCCGTATCGTTTGTATAGGCACAATACAGCGACAGCAGAATGCAGAAAAATAGAAAAAAGAAAAACAAAAATAAAAACAAACAAAAAGAAACAAAAATTACATAAAACAAAAACACACAAAAACAGAAAATATGCAAATAATACAATGAATGCAATCTATCTAACCATGGGAACTGTAGAAGCAGGCACTAAATCTCATTTCTTGTCCTTCCAGTTTCGGTCATCACCTCAATCTTTAGTTGCTATTAGTTTTCTGCCACCATCTGTGTGTGGTCTTCATTCATTGTCAAAGATGGATCTTAGTTACTGCAGTCTATCTGATGGAGATATTCCAGATGATCTTGGTGGATTATCCGCACTTAGTTATCTGGATTTACGTAAAAATAGATTTTGTATCCTGCCCTCTAGCCTTGGTCAACTAACTAGCCTAGAAGAACTTATTTTAAGTCGGTGTTGGAAACTTCAATCAGTCCTGAATTTCCCTCCGAATCTTTGGCGCTTGACTGCAAGGGAGTGTAGATTATTGGAAAATATTCCCAGTCTCTCGAATATGAAGTTTCTAAATTATTTAGATCTTGAGAGCTGCTGCGCATTGGTTGACATACTGGGATCGGAGAATCTCAATAATGTTCAACAAATTTATCTTCAAGGCTGCACTCATCTGTCTGCAAGTTTTGCATATATTCTTTTTCGTGTCTCTTTCTCTTTCTCTCGTGCCATCTGTCTCTCCATTGAAAGTATACTAAATTTCAATATTTTGTGAACAGGGGTAAGATGGACGTTTCTTGAACTGTAGTCTTTACCTTCAAAGATGGGAGATTCCACATTGGTTTTGATCATCAAAGAGTTCACTCATCCATATCGTTTGTTGTTAATAATGATTATTTTAACTATCTGGGTTGATTATGTACAAGAGGAAAAACAACAGAACTGGAATGGACCCGTTACGGATATTATTAGTGCTGTTCTCCATAACCAGACCAATGGGATCATTTGCTTCCATTATGGATACCACCCTATAACTACTGAACCTGGACCAGATACATGGGTAACTTTGGACCACAACCTTACCTGATGAAAACAGGAGACCGTGTTGATGTTTCGTTTAAAGCCCGTGGGAACCTGAAGGTGGAGAAGTGTGGTATATATGTAGCATATACACCAATCTTACTGGCAACAAAGCAATCATCACAGTTCATAACAGAAATAGATGGGGGTGTCAGTGCTCATGAAACAAGCAATGAGAATAGTGTTTCCAAACGGCCAAAACCAGTTGGATGATCCCAGATTGTAGTAGTATGGTTAGTACGTGTAGCTTCTGGGGTGAAGGATATCATGCAGCAGAATCCCTAAACTGCAAAGTTGTGCCACATTTTCAGATTTACAGGTCTCTCTTTCTCTCCATCTCTCTAGTTTCATATATTGCTTTTGGTTATTCGAAAGCTCAGTTGATTTGTATGCCAATATGCCATACCAGTTGACAGTTGTAGCTATAGACTTGTAACTGGGTAGGGATTGAACTTTTCAACACTGTCAAGTAGATTATTCGGCAGCAAGTTGCATCAAAAGAACTATTAGTAACAAGTCACTCGCATTCAAAGATTGCCTAACGAAACAAAAGTGAAATTAGTGGTTATCAAGTAAACGAGAAGGGCATCTGGCTGGCGAGGGAAACTTCGGTTGATGCAAGAGTGGAGACGGAAGCCTAAGATCATAGATTGAGAGAAGATGAAAAGGAAATTCTAGAATAATTTTCTCACTCAATCATTCTGAGATATTGATTATGATACAAGGAAAAGTGTTTTAGTATTTAAAACTTAATGACAACTGCACTCAGACTTATGAAAATTATATCTAGTAAATGAGATGATTTGTTATTTTCCATTGATTTTTATCGATGTGTGACATACTGATTCAGATCTTTATAGAATAAGAACGGACTAATCTCTCTTAACTCTTAATACAGCTAACTCTTGCTCAACTAACTACATCAATGTGAATGCATCTGACGACGGCTCAAGTCATTGATGGTACAATGACTTAGGGGCTGTTTCTTTTTTTTTCTGTTTCTAGTTAGGTCCTGTGTGGATATATGTGTACTGTTTCTAGTTAGGTCCTGTGTGGATATATGTTGTTTCTTTTTTATGCTTAATTGACCATCTTAATACGAGTTTTTTCCCGAACTAGTGTAGGTGGAAAAAATTTATAAAAATTCGAAAAATTTATGAAAATTCGAAAAAATTTATAAAAATTTTAAAAAAATTCGAAAATTTTTAAAAATTCAAAAAATTTATAAAAATTCAAAAAATTCGAAAATTTTATAAAAAATTATAAAAATTCGAAAAAACTTATTAAAATTTTTAAAAAATTCAAAAAATTTGTAAAAATTTATAATTTTTTAAAAATTCAAAAAATTCGAAAATTTTATAAAAAATTATAAAAATTTTTAAAAAATTCAAAAAATTTATAAAAATTTATAATTTTTTAAAAATTCAAAAAATTTGTAAAAATTTATAATTTTTTAAAAATTCAAAAAAAATTATAAAAATTCGAAAAAAATTTAATAAATTCAAATTTTTTATAAGTTTTTTTGAATTTTTATAAATTTTTATAAAATTTTCGAATTTTTTGAATTTTTATAAATTTTTTGAATTTTTATAAATTTTTTATAAAATTTTCAAATTTTTTGATTTTTTATCAATTTTTCGAATTTTTATAAATTTTTTTGAATTTTTATAAATTTTTCAATTTTTATAAATTTTTTGAATTTTTATAAATTTTTTATAAAATTTTCGAATTTTTTGATTTTTTATCAATTTTTTGAATTTTTATAAATTTTTTTGAATTTTTATAAATTTTTTGAATTTTTATAAATTTTTTCAATTTTTATAAATTTTTTGTATTTTTAAAATTTTTTGAATTTTTTTAAAATTTTTATAAATTTTTTTGAATTTTTATAAATTTTTCGAATTTTTAATTTTTTTTTGAATTTTTATAAATTTTTTCGAAGTTTTCTAAATTTTTCGAATTTATTTTTTCCACCTACACTAGTTCGGGAAAAAAATCGTATTAAGACGTCCTGAATAGAAACAGTATCAAATTTTGCCACCTTCCACATTAAGGATTCTCTTTTGCAATAAGTTAAAAAGAAACACCAAAGTTTCCTGTTTCCAGCCAATTTTATTACCAAACAGGACATTAAGTTGAAAGTAAACGGCCCAAGTCATTGATGGTACAATGACTTACTCATCGTGTTCTTGAGAAGTAAATGCTCTTGACAATAGATTTGTATGGAATGCTTTTTCAAGAGATACATTTACCCTTCATCCTAGCATGTAGCATCGTCATTTTAGCATTGAAAAATCGCCCCTCAGTCCTGCTTTTAGATTTCTTTGGATCCACCAACTAGTTTTTGTATCACAAGCAAGTATAATCGCCAACCTAAGCAAGCACCTACTCACCTAGAGTAAATCAAGTGACTTACCAGAATGATCATACCAAACCACGCCGCTACCACCCGTCACGGCACCACCACTACCGAACACCGCTGCCACCACCACACCGCCGTCAACACCACGCTGCCGCTACCACCACCTCTGCCGTATTGCGCGGATAAAATGTTAGTTAATAAACAATCAAAAACAATATGGCGAGGCCACACTTTTACGGCCCAATAAAACCCTAGAAATTTGTCCCGAGCATTTCATATAAATAACAACATAACATACTGCTAGGGTTATCGCCTTTCTTATTCTCTCTCTCTCTCTCTCTCTCTCTCTCTCGCTCTCTCTCTCTCTCCTCTCTCTCTCTCTCTCTCGCTATAATTTATCTCTCCCACTCTCACAAAAGCTAAACCAAGCAACCATGGCAGGAAAAGGTGCAGGAGGAGACCACGTTTGCTTTGCTGCGGGCTTCGGCGTTCGAGGTGGAGACCGTGGCCGCGGTGGAGACCGCCGCGATCCCGAGGAACAAGAATGGGTGCCGGTGACCAAACTTGGCCGGTTAGTGAAAGACCAGAAGATAACAAAACTAGAAGAAATCTACCTTCAGTCATTACCCCTCAAAGAACACGAAATTGTCGACAAAATCCTTCCGTCTCTAAAAGCTGAAGTAATCAATGTTCAAAAGCAAACACGTGCGGGTCAGCGTACGAGGTTCGAGGTGGTTGTTGTTGTTGGGGACGTTGATGGTCATGTCGGTCTTGATTTCAAGCGCAAGCGCTCTAAGGAAGTGGCGACTGCGATGAGGGGTGCGTTAATATTGGCTAAACTGTCGGTAGTTCCAGTCAGGAGAGGTTATTGGGGGAATAAGCTTGGGAAAGCACATACTGTGCCAAGTAAGCTGACTGGGATATGTGGGTCAGTGACTGTGAGGCTTGTGCCGGCTCCACCTGGAGTCGGGATCGTTGCAGCGAGTGGTCCTAAAAAGCTGTTGCAGTTTGCTGGGATTGATGATGTGTTTACTTCATCTTGTGGGTCTAATAAGAATTTCGTCAAGGTCTATTGCTAACTTATGCTTGTCTTTGTTTTGATTAGATATGTGTGTATATATATATATTTATATGTATATGTATGTATAGCTGTTTAGATATGCTTGTTTTGATGATAGGTGTTTATATATGCTGGAATTGAATCAATGAATAGGGGGGTTTGTATTGGAATAATTGATTTATATGAATTTTGAAATGTTTGAAGCAAGCTGCTGTATTAACTTGTTGATTTTCAGCCATGTTGCTTATCAGTCATAACCTTACCTGAATTTAAGTTGTTAGATTTGTATTAGCATGCTGCTTATTGACCATAGCCTAACCCGGAATACAGCAATAAGTTTTCAAAGTTAGCTAAACTGAAGACCCCTTTGTCTCAAAATATGAATAGATTCATTAGGAATTTCGCTTGACCTTTGATTTTGGTACCCTTTTTTTTGTTATCGGCTTAATCTTGATTTTGTTTTGTCGGTTTTTTTCTTTCGTGCTGATCTTGAATGGTTCTCACTTCATTTTTTTTTTTTTTTTACTTCCAAATGTAAGTTTATGCTTACAGTATGTTTGTGTGGGCTCTTATACATGGACACAGGTTATCACGGATGTACATAAATCGCTTTAATTTAATGTTATGTTGAATTGCAGGCAACCTTTGACTGCCTCCTCAAGACCCACTGTTTTGTGTCCCCTGATCTCTGCAAGAAGACTAGATTCTTAACGTCCCCATTGCAGGAATGCACGGATGTTGAGTCACAGGTATATGATTATTGACTTAAAATAGTTTTGGTCTCAATTCTATATGATTGATCATCATTCTGGTGTTACTCGATCTCTTGGCTGTTAAATTAAATGATTAAGTATGCAAGTATCTTTTTAAAGTTATTCTGATGTGAATTCTTGCGTAGATTGTTGATTGAATCTCGTAATGCAGGGATGAAATTACGTGTTTCATCCCTGGGTCTGAAATTCCGTTAACAAGTTTGGTCCACGACCCAAACTGGCGTTAAAAATGTAGTCACATGACCCACATATCGAGGGTATATAATGGTCATTTCAAATATCACTTGGACCAAAAGTGTAATTAACTTTTATTTTATTTATTATTACTTGAATTTAGTTTCCCTACTTAGCATCATCATCAACCAAATAAATCATCTTCTCCTAAAAAATTTTTAAGCACTAAATCACTTTAAAATCTTACTCAAAACACAAACTTAAAATCATATACATGCTTTCATATTTTTGTGTAACCAATTAACCTTTATGCCAAAGAAAAAGAGATGAGATTTTCTCTAAACATAAGACAAAAAAAACAGAGGCCATATGGTCACAAAAGTTGTTAATAGCCCAGCTACATTGTTTCTCTATTATATCAATCACAAAAGTGTGCAGGTCATGTGACCACTTTTTTAACGTCTATTTGGGTTGTGACGGAATTCCAAACTCAATGATGAAACACGTAATTTTGTGGTTCCAAGGATGGTCTGTTAAAGTTGGTACAAACCACAGAGACGAAAAGTGTAATTAGTATGTTGGTAGGGTAATTCGATTCGTTAAAATCTCTCTTTTCACATAGGTTTGTGATGTCCATTGGTACATACAACAGATACGTCTCATGAACTCAAACCCAACATGTTTGGGCTGTACATGTTTATGTTAGAATTGATTTGGATTGTACATGTTTACGATGAACCAACACAACATGGTCGGGGTCGGGATTGACTTGCACCAGGGAAATCTTGTTTTGACCTTGCACTTAACCCACTTGACCTGCTTAACTTGCCACCCCTAGAAGAGTGTATCACATAGTATTTATTATGCGAGTAAAAGAGGCCCTTTAGTTTGATAATGAGCTATTTTTTTATATTTTTTCAAAAAAAATTGTGAACAGATGACAGCAATGTTAAGTGGCCGGAATTTGAGTTATACAGTGAGGACGAGTCTGAATTTGACGTCAAAGAGTGTTGTATACGAGAAGGCAAATCCTACTCAAACTGAGGTACGAACTGTTCCTTGGAATTGCGCTGAAGTGAAAATATGAATTAAACCTAACAAACTTTTCACCTTGTTCATTTAAGGACGAAGATGATGCAAAGAGTTATGCATATTTTCTCAAAAGAATAGCCCCTGCCCCAGATCAAGTGATAAGGTGAGAATTTAACCTTTTTGGCTTATATTGAACACAACAGTTGAAGTTCTATGTTTCACGTGTTCATACGAACCAAAAAGGTGTTAAGTATAGATTTGGTCACACTCCATATAAGAGTGCACTATGAAAATACTTTACTTTGAACTTGAGATTAGAAAGTAACACTCGAGATCTCTTATGCAGAATTATCTTTTTTCTTTGTTAATGTTGAAGGCATACTTTCGACGTGACTGCTAAACCTTTGTGGCCGATGTTGAGTGGCGAACCATCAAAGGACGTTATACCTAAATGCACATCCTGTGGCGGCCACCGAGTCTTTGAATTTCAGGTACTGTACTTCGTTACTATTTGTTTACTTCACACATGGCCTTATACTAGAGTTGGTAACCTCGACTCGTTTACTTACCGAATGCTTTGGGTTTAGTTTTATCTCAAACTAATGCTTTGGGTTTAGTTTTATCTCAAACTGGTCAAATAAACATTAAGGTAGAATGGGAACTGGTCAATGAGCCAAACTTGTAATTCATCCAGGGTTAATGTTAATCTATGAAAGTACCTAAAAAAAACATAGTGGTTGCAGGTAAACACAGCTTGGTTTGACCCACACAAAGATACATTTTGACCCTTTGCCCAATTTGCTCTAACTTGCTGTCAATTTTGATCTTTAAATGCTTTCTCATATTTAGCATTTATGGTTTATGTAGATTATGCCACAGTTGCTTTACTACCTTAAAGTTGAAAATGATGATAGTCCTCTTGATTGGGAGACTATTGTCGTGTATGATTGGGATGGATGTTGACCCCAAGCAAATTCTTCTTTATATGCGAAACCTCACAAGTAGCCTCACAAGTATACTTCTTTATATGCGAAACCTCCGGTGCAAGAAGCCTCACAAGTATACACGACAATAGTCTCCCAATCAAGAGGACTATCATCATTTTCAACTTTAAGGTAATAAAGCAACTGTGGCATAATCTACATAAACCATAAATGCTAAATATGAGAAAGCATTTAAAGATCAAAATTGACAGCAAGTTAGAGCAAATTGGGCAAAGGGTCAAAATGTATCTTTGTGTGGGTCAAACCAAGCTGGGTTTACCTGTAACCACTATGTTTTTTTTAGGTACTTTCATAGATTAACATTAACCCTGGATGAATTACAAGTTTGGCTCATTGACCGGTTCCCATTCTACCTTAATGTTTATTTGATCAGTTTCAGATAAAACTGAACCCAAAGCATTCGGTAAGTAAACGAGTCGAGGTTACCAACTCTAGTATAAGGCCATGTGTGAAGTAAAAAAATAGAAACGAAGTACAGTACCTGAAATTCAAAGACTCGGTGGCCGCCACAGGATGTGCATTTAGGTATAACGTCCTTTGATGGTTGGCCACTCAACATCGGCCACAAAGGTTTAGCAGTCACGTCGAAAGTATGCCTGCAACATTAACAAAGAAAAAAGATAATTCTGCATAAGAGATCTCGAGTGTTACTTTCTAATCTCAAGTTCAAAGTAAAGTATTTTCATAGTGCACTGTTATATGGAGTGTGACCAAATCTATACTTAACACCTTTTTGGTGCATATGAACACGTGAAACATAGAACTTCAACTGTTGTGTTCAATTAGTGTTGTAAAAATCGTTCTAGGCGGCCGCCTAGGCGCTAGGCGGTGCTAATCCGCCCCGATTTGTACCAAATCGGCCAAATTAGGCGTTTTGGTCAAAAGACGGTCAACAAAGCGCCTAGGCGGGTCAAAAAGCGCCTAGGCGGGTCAAATTGGCCTAGGCGACGGACCGGTCAACGCCGATTTATCTTAAGATCTGATAAGAAGCCCCGATTGAAACCACTTGTACGAAGATATAAAGTGGTAATACAGCAGCAGTTATGCTGCGTTTGATAAGTAATACAAGCAAGATCAAATGATCTTAGTTCAAAAAAAAAAAAAAGCAAGATCAAATGATCTTAATACAAGAAGTGAGTAAGTGTAATGAGAGAGCAGCTATTGAGAGGCTGCAGTGATAAAGAGAGCGGCTAGGGTTAGCTGCTAATATTGTGTGGTGAAAGCAGCAAATAAGTGGTAAGTAACCCTAGAAGAGAGGTGGGGTAATATAAAGAAAAAAGATACACTCAGCCCCTTTAACTTCTTTAACTTGAACAAAGACAGCAATACACTTAAACTCTTCTTTAGCAGAATTTGGATTGTCCATGATTGGCCCTTGTAATATTAAAAAACCTTAATTTAACTAAGTTAAAACATTAATTTATATTTAAAGCCCAATATTTTTTATACTTGCTTAGTTATTTATACTAAAATGTATCAATATACATATAATTTTAAAATTTATACATAGAAAAAGTCAATCCGCCTAGGTGAATTCCGCCTCGAAGGTGGTCGACCGCCCCGCCTACGCCTAGCGAGTTTTGCAACATTGGTTCGATATAAGCCAAAAAGGTTAAATTCTCACCTTATCACTTGATCTGGGGCAGGGGCTATTCTTTTGAGAAAATATGCATAACTCTTTGCATCGTCTTCGTCCTTAAATGAACAAGGTGAAAAGTTTGTTAGGTTTAATTCATATTTTCACTTCAGCGCAATTCCAAGGAACAGTTCGTACCTCAGTTTGAGTAGGATTTGCCTTCTCGTATACAACACCTTTAGACTCTTTGACGTCAAATTCAGACTCGTCCTCACCGTATAACTCAAATTCCGGCCACTTAACATTGCTGTCATCTGTTCACAATTTTTTTTGAAAAAATATAAAAAAACAGCTCATTATCAAACTAAAGGGCCTCTTTTACTCGCATAATAAATACTATGTGATACACTCTTCTAGGGGTGGCAAGTTAAGCAGGTCAGGTGGGTTAAGTGCAAGGTCAAAACAAGATTTCCCTGGTGCAAGTCAATCCCGACCTCGACCATGTTGTGTTGGTTCATCGTAAACATGTACAATCCAAATCAATTCTAACATAAACATGTACAGCCCAAACATGTTGGGTTTGGAATTAAATTAACCATCCACAAAGACAAACAAAGAAATTTAGTCAACCTAAATCAAATGCATCAATTTTTTTTTGAAAATTATTATGGGAACATAGGTAAGTTTCATTGAACTTCTCAAGAAACCGTATGTGCGACTTTCAAAGGATATCCAAGCAAAGCAAGTGTTAGAATTAGAATGGAATAGAAGATGCATCAAAGAAAGTGTCAAATTAGAATGGAATAGAAGATGCATTATTAAAGGAAACCATTATAAGCACTTGTAGTAACGCAAACCCAACAAAAACTAACCAAGGACCAAAAGGATATAGATCAAGTATATGCAAAAGGCACCCCTAAAGGAAAAGTATGCTAACCAGTTGGTATATCGGCCGAAGAGTTGGTGAAAACAGACATTGATGCCGGGACTGTAAGGTCAAAACTTCTACATACCCTTTTATGTGCTGGTCTCCAATGATTAATCTGCATAGAAAAAAAAAGTCAAGGAATGATTAAAAAAAAAAAAAAAAAACTGTAAACAAAAAAAAACCAACAATTCGCACTAAAGTAACAACCTGGTGGCTCTTGGAACAATAGCTTGCTTTTTTACAGTTTCCGCAAACTTTGTCTCCTTTCCAGGTACCACACCAGCTACAGAGCGGAGCTAAAAAAAAACATGTATTTGAGTTAACGTCTTAACAAGCAAAGTTCAAAGCACACTTATTGGCTCTCGGGAAAAAAAATCTATCACCCAATTTAAGTACTTGTAATCTATAGGCAAAGATATAGTAACCCCCCAAGTAACAAAATAATGAAGAAAAAGGAAGCGGTAACAATTTCGCTCCATTGATCTATAAACGGATAGATTTGGGTAGTTGAGTTGTTAATATAAAAAAAATTATCTGCGTTAACAGGTCAAACGAGCTGAGTGGGTTGAAAGTAGCATGAAGTGGATTTTTCATTCATAAAACCTGATACATTGTTTCCTGATAAAATTGAGCTTTTTTTGGGATAGTAAAATTCTCAAAATCCTGGTTGACACTAATAACTAAAAAACAAAGAAATTTGAACAAAGGTTTTTCAGGACAACCCAATGCGACATGGCCGCGGTGCCAAAAACAAAAGAATACATGTTCCAACTCATTAGCCACCTGCTCATATTGTAACCTCTAAAAAAACGATTATGAAACAAAATTTTCGAACCTGCTGCACCTAAAGGCTTATCAGTGCCGTCCTTCTTTGGCGGTTCACTGGAGTAAAATTGATTGTTGCAAGGAAGTTGACATCGGAAGACCTTTTCACACAAGTGCTTGGCTAGACGGAATCCTCCCATCTCATGGTGACCATAGTTGACTAAAAATAAATAATATAAGCCGGTTGATTAATTGTGACTTAGGAATTATTGACTTTTACTTGAGAAATGGCGTGACAAAATATCCAACTCAATTAACTAGACGGTCATCTACGATAAAAGATTTAGACATTAAAATCACTAGAAACAATGAAAATGAGTATTGCGGTCACAAGTATTCCCTATTTCCACCATTTGGCATTAAAAACGACTCAAGAGACTTAGATCAAAATACAAGTTGGTGTCCCTTTATGTATCCATTCCAAGCTAACAAGTTATAAAAACATTTAGACAGTAATGCAAATACAACTTGTTAGTTTATAAATCTTATTTGACCAGTTGACTCCAAAGGCAACATATGATTTTACGTTCATAAACAGCATGGTAAAAAATCACCAACATATACAAGTTCAATCAAACGTTCATTTGCAAAGCACTAATACAATATCATGTTAACCAAATTTATCAATTAATCAAAGTTTGACCCAAAAAGTCAACAACAATCCAAATCACAAGTAACCAACTTTTCAACCATCAATTAAACATTGTCACCACTAAATGGGATTCATCATAATGTCTAGCCAAATACTAATCCAACTACTCACAAATCACCATCATAAAACAAACACAAATAATCATAACATAAATTATAAAAATAATGTTTGTTTACAATAAATGAAAAGAGTAACAGAAATACAACCCAATATCTTGTGGTATGAAGGATGAAAATAAAGCCCATTTCTTTAATCTCCAACTAGTCCCAAATCCAAATCTTCAATCTTCACAAGCAAGAAAAGAAAGATAGAAACTTGCTCAGTGCCGTCTTCTGCGGGTTTTGAGCCTAATACCTCGACGGTGTATGGGGGAGGTTAAGATGTAGGCAGACCTTATCTCTACTTAAGTAGAGAGGCTGCTTCCATTTCTACCTAAATGGTAGAAAAGGCTCTTCAAATCGAACCCATGACCTCTGTCTCCGGAGGCCAGAGTAGAAAAGGCCCTCCAATCTTCATAAGCAAATCTTCAGATAAAGGGGTTTTGTTTTGTGATAAAGAAAATGGATTTTAATCATTTTATTGTGGATGAAGGTTGGATGATGGAGTGTGTGTCGAAGGTGAGATGAGAGGATAGTGTAGGAAAAATATCAAGTGTTATCCTCTATTTAAAAATATCCGATCCTCCCCCTTTAATTGTTTCTGCCAAATTATATACAGTATATCTCAATGTTTCTTGCTTGCTCTGGTGACGTGTCACACCTTTAGCAGCGGGTCAAAGCTCCACTCTATATTAGTATAATAAGACCGTGAGTAGTAGCCCGTTCCTTTTGTTTTTTTAGTCGCAACGCCCGTGTTCGGTCCCGGGGGCCGTTCCGCCTCCTTAAAAACCGTGCCCCTTCCAATTCATAACGCGTCTCACATTTTGGCATTTTGTGGCTTTGGGTCCGTTGACCAATGTTTTAAAAACCGGTTTTTTAGTCGAACCGGCCATGCTTCCATCACCGGTTGAACCGGCCGAACCGCCCAAAACGCCCAAAAAAAAATCAAAAAAAAAAAAAAAAAAAAAAGTCAAAACCGGTTGAACCGGACCGGTCGAACCGAAAAAATCGGCCAGTTCGTTACAGTAAACAGGATTTATAAAAAACCGGGATTTAAAAACCGGCTGACCAGCCGGAGGCCGGTCGAACCGGTTTTTAAAACATTGCCATTGACTGCCTCGAAAAAGTGCATAAACAGAATAAATCTTTTTTTAAAGCATCTATATATACATATTTTATATCTATCTATCTATCTTCTATATCTTCCATATTTTTCTTTCAAAATCTCATATCACATACCCCAATTCCGAAAATGTTTCCCAACCAGTGGGGTTTGAACCCGTTTTCGAACCAAAACGCAGGAAACATTCAAAGACCAATCATCCAACCCGATTTAAGTGATTCGAATCTTCATAATAACCCGTTCTTTTTTTACTTTTTATTAAGTACTTGTAGTTTTAATTTTTATTATATTTGTAGTTTTAATTTTTATAATATAAATAATATTTATAATATAAATAACATTTATTTAAAAAAAGAAAAGAAAGGAATGGGAAATACCCTTCATGATTAGGAAGTGCCACATATCATGTGTTTATTGGATAAAGGATATTCCTATGAGGGGCTACGAGTGGCGGATCCAATGAACAACTAGGGTGGTCACCACCCCACCCTCAACCCAATTTTTTTTTTTTTTTTTTTTTAAGTTAATAATTAGCCCCCGGAGTTACAGAACGAACGACAACAGCAGTGGGTTCAAAGAAATAAAGCCAAAGAAGAAAGAAAGAAACTCGTTGAAATGAAGTCTGAAATGGTGGTGGCTGAGAATTAAGAATTTCATTTGCAGGGTTACAAGAAGATGGTGGCGGCTGTTAAGTAGAAGATGACCCAATTTTAATACTTGTCCATTTAAGACCTTGATGTATGTTTAAAGTTTTAATTTAGTCCCCAAGCTTTTAAAATTATTACTTATTAAGATACAATACATATCGTTATTACTGCACAATTACCTCTCACCAAAATAAAGATATATTTTTTTAATTTGAGTATTTAGTTCATTCATTTCATAACAAAACTCATACTTTTGCAATTTGATAATAAATTAATAAAAGTTTTTGATCAATATATCAAGAAAACTTTTATTTATTAGTTCATACATTTCATAAACTATACATTATTTCGTTTGTGTTTGTATTTGTGTATATATATATAGATATTGGTTCATGAAAAAAGTACCATTTGGTGAAAAAGTGAGAAAAGTGTACAAATCACCCCCTCCTATTTCTACTCCTTTTTTTCCCAACTCAAGGGGCCTATTTGTTAATTTCTCTATTTTTTAGGGTAAATTTTGAAAATTCATAACCCTTCCCCTTATTTTTTGATTTGTTTCTTTCATTTTTTTTTTAAGGATTCGATGTTTCTCCTTCCCTCCTTTTATTTTTTTATTTTTTTAAAAGTGAGCATAATACTTGTATAAATTCACAATTTAAGTTCTACACATGAAATAGGTAACAGATTACATGGAAATAGGTAACAGATTAACAAGTAAAAGCTGTTCAACTATCACATCTTTTCCTAAAATAATAACCAAATAAACGATATTTGAACATTAAGTAGCACAGTTCTTATTCTATAGAATACATGTGCACACCGATTAGATGTTAAAATTCAAAACGAGCACTATCCAGGTCCTTAAGCCTCTGCATCTATGCTGCTTCACTGGCAATTCCAAGATCTATATAAACAACTGACTTCAAGGTGGTGTTGGTGGCTCCTGTCCACTTTCCCCTTTTATGGTGTTCAACATTGGGGCCAAAGGTGTAGTCTGGACCACGACTCTAGAAACAGCTATCTGCGGGTCAATGATACAAACCAAGGTGTTTGTTTGGTCTACCTTTAGACCCAGTAGATCTAATACGATCCAAGATTTCTGAACCCTTCGATCCCACCAGGTAGAGTAGATATATCGCATTAATAAATTTTGTTGACAGGATCACATCCTTCGTTGATATAAAGAAGAAAAAACTGCAGAAGAGATGAACATATTAGATTATATCCGAAACTGACATGCAAAAATTATTAATATGGTTCATTTTAACTATATTCTTAGATAAGAAGATTTATCATTGCTCAGTCATACTCTTACAATAATATCTATCATTCAGTTTTTAAAATGAAATTCAGTTTAACTACCAGCTAAAATTAGTAATTTGATGCTCAAAAATTGAACAATGTGACATTAAGATTAGTCCCCTATATTTTAGATATGTGGATTGTTACCTTTCCATCTTCAGTTAAAGATGCTCCAAGTGTGTACTATGGATATATATTGATATAGTGATCTGGATGATTGACCCGCTCGGGTACATGGATACCGATGCCTGAAAAGTACTCCTCAACGTTCTTTACTGGTCCAAGATAAGCTACGATACCACCTTTTGCTAGAAGTATCAAATCATCAAACATCCTGAATAAGCTATAACTAAAAAACGAAAATATATATTAATTCACTTGATATGAGGATCGTATTGGGTCAACCATCTGAAAAGTGCTTATATGTAACAACATGCTTCTCTACTACTGTATAGAGTAAGCAAATAAACAATGTCATCCAAACGCTCAAAACTATCGACTGCTTGAACAAAATTACCTTGGCTGGTGAACAACCATGCACACATTTACTGGTTCATGTGCTTCACGTCGAAGTGCTTTTAGTAGTATTTGAGAAGAAGAACTTTTGAGACCAGAATTTGGTTCGTCTACGATTAATAAAGAAGGTTCCATAACCATTTCCAGTCCAACATTTACTCGCTTTCTTTGTCCACCAGATTATGATATTTAGGTTCAACCTGAACTCATCATTCTTTCACTTATTAAAGGCCTTAATTATATGAAACAAATGGATGCACTAAACATACACGTTGATGCACTAAACATACACGCTGATGCACTAAACAAATACCGAAATTAAGTTATCTCAATGTTTCATGCTAACTCATGCATGCTACATATACAAATTTCTTGCAACCAATTAAGTGGTATTTAAATAATAAATACTAAAGACAGTAAGAAATTTTTTGTGGTAATATAAGAAAGCATCATGACGATACCTTGCGTATTTATATTAGGAGCAGACATGTTTAACACTTGGCTTATAGTACGTGTGTTCAACCACAACAAGTCTAGTAAGAAATAATGAAATAGTAATTGACATGTAGTGAACTTTCCTTGGGTACACTAAATTCACAATTCTAAATTCCATTCCATCTTTAAGAGCAATAAAGAATTGTTTTTCAGGAGATAAGTTTAAATCAAATTTGATTATTATTTAATAAAATAAAATAAACCCTATGCAAGATGGTTTGAAATATTGGGTGATTTTTTTTGTTAAAGGGTATTAACACACGTTTGATGGTTACTTTAATAAATCCGGCAATAATTTATGATTTATAAAGTTACAAGTATACTAATCACCATGACACCGTCATGTAGAGAAAAAAGTGGATTACACATCGTCTTTTCTTTCAACCATATTCAATCTTTTAAAAAAATAAGGCCAAAATGTCTTTTAATAGCATGGCGATTGTTGTATGTTTAATGTTTTCTTCTTGTAAATTAAACAAATTGCAAGATTGGATTTCCTTACGATCAGAATAAAATTACAAACTATGAATTGGTCAGAAAAGTTTTACAGAAGATGGATAACAGGAATCCAAGCCTCTAGTATCTACACTAGTGATCCAAGTTAAACACTGCCATCCAAAAACACATGAATTAATTAAGATTTAGCTTGTTCTTCATTATTATATGATAATATCTTCTTTACATTTACCATTCTTTCTTAAAATGACTCTTGTCAAATATTTAGTAGGTACGTATAAGTTAGTAAATATACATATTTTCAGTCCCAACAACTCCTTTTCAACTATTTATAAACAAGACATGTAGCCAATGAAGAGTGGTATCGCAGAAGAAAATACCATGGAATTTTTCAAAGCTCCTACTCTTTCACTTATTAAAGGCCCTGATTATATGAAACAAATGGATGCACTAAACATACACGTTGATGCACTAAACATACATGCTGATGCACTAAACAAATGGACCCATAGTTATCGTACTTAAGTGCCTAAAACCTTCTGAATCATTTTATTCAAAATAAGACAGTTAATATAAGTTAGGATATGAAATGCCACCTGTAGAATATTATGCGGTGAGGCTTGTGTCCAGTTGAGTGTTTAAACGATATTAAAAGTTCCCTGCAAAAGAGTAAAACAAGAAACCAGCTATCGTAAACTTATCTCAAGACTAAATCTAAACTCTTTTTAAATATCGGTTTAACTGATTTACCTAATCAAGCCTCCATGAATGACGCCTCTTTCTGGATCAATTGAGGTTGTGTACAAATCACTGATAATTTCCTGCCTGTGTGGCTGTGCAGATACAAGTGTGACTAGTGGCCAGTCCATTGAAGCAACCACCTGTAAAATAATATAGGAAACAACCTTCTAAGAACTCAAACAGTACACGGACTAAATAACATACGCGGCAATGGCAAATGGGTCAAATTGAGTCTGTCTAAACGAGGAGTCCAAACAGTGGCTGGCCAAACAATTTCTTTTGTAACTTCTTTTTACCTTCAATGGTTAAATATTTAGACATTATGGGGACTTTTTACCTGTCTGAACTGGCCCACCCAGTTACCCGTCCCGCTTGGTATAAGATACAACAATATTAAGCAACATATTAGAAGAAAACTATGTAACAAACCCAGTTGATCACATCTCAATATCTCATAATACTGTAATAGAACACTTTGGGAACTTTTAAACTTTCATCATTAAACTTTGGCCAGTTTGGCTCATTCTGTAGGATTAAGCTTATTTTTAATAAGTGGCTTATGGCTTATGATGAATAAGCTTAAAAGTCTATAACAAGTGCTTAAAACAAGGAGGGAGGGTGAAAAAATGAGTCAATTCCATATTGTAATCTTCAACAAATAAACTTTCGACTCTTAATATTTGAAGTTTTGAAGTTTTCGACATATTTGAAAATAAGACAGTTAACATAAGTTAGGATATGAAATGCCACCTGTAGAATATTACGCGGTGAGGCTTGTGTCCAGTTGAGTGTTTAAACGATATTAAAAGTTCCCTGCAAAAGAGTAAAACAAGAAACCAGCTATCGTAAACTTATCTCAAGACTAAATCGAAACTCTTTTTAAATACCGGTTTAACTGATTACCTAATCAAGCCTCCATGAATGACGCCTCTTTCTGGATCAGTTGAGGTTGTGTACAAATCACTGATAATCTCCTGCCTGTGTGGCTGTGCAGATACAAGTGCCTTGTACTTAGTGACTAGTGGCCAGTCCATTGAAGCAACCACCTGTAAAATAATATAGGAAACAACCTTCTAAGAACTCAAACAGCACACATTGATGCACTAAACATACATGCTGATGCACTAATCATACATGCTGATGCACTAAACAAATGGACCCATAGTTATCGTACTTAAGTGCCTCAAACCTTCTGAATCAATTTATTCAAAATAAGACAGTTAACATAAGTTAGTTAACAAGAAAAAATGTAACATTTATAATCATATTTCGTCCACTCATTTTTTTAAAATAAAAAATGCCTATTCTGACCCGTTACCCAGTCCACCCTGCCGGCTCATTTTGCCATCTCTAACACATAAGGTCAACAAAAGACAAATACTCCGATACAAGGTCATAACTGTAATTATCTGGGAATGGCACATCATTCATAAAATCTAAAGTAAAAACTTCTAAGAGCTCTAAATCTCTTTTCTCCTCACATGTAGTCCTCCATAACTTACTGGGTAAGCAGCATTGTGAGGAAAAAGAGATGAAGAGGGTTTGTAATTCGAAGAGAGCATACACAAATGTAAAATTTAGATCAAAATTCCATAGTAGGCACTTACTCATCCTTATATTTCTGAATTTCATCCCGATTGCTGGACATATGGGAGTGTTTAGAAATTGCTTTTTTTCATTAAATTCATAGTTTCATGCTTATACAGGGGATTTTGGTAGTATAAGAAAGTTACCTTCTTGTCCGGCTAGAATATAAAACGGGATGTTGGCAATCATCTTCGTTTTACCCTCACTCCAGTTGATCATCTCGGGCTTCTGTATGGACCCACTTTTGACACTGCACAACAAATAAGTTGTTTTTATAGATAAGTATAAGCTGTATATACATGGTTTCCCAAACACGCCTAATATGCATCTTTGCCATCCTACTTCAATGACTCGATTTATTTGAAAAAGTGGTTCAGGAGGTTGTAGGCACTAATATACTTTTTTGATTTACCAATTTCACCCATTAAAGATTAAACATAACCTAAATCTATCAGTTCACAAGTGAAAGCGAATTGAAACAACAACACATTACCTGAGAGCCAATCAAAATTGATGTTTGGACATCCAAAACACATAAGCATGTGCCCAAGTATGTCCAACGATGCATTAAAGTACAAACGGATGCACTTTCTTCTATGTACTGATGCACCTTTATTTTCAGCAGTGATGCACTCTTGTTCTTTAAATATCTGATTGTGGTTGATATGTGAACATGATATTTCATTTCAATCATCTTTAACAATCATAAAAGTTATTTTTACATAAAAACCATATCTACATAAAGCATCGAAGCACTTTATTTCCATATGCCCAACACACACTGATGCACTAATCATACTCACTGATGCACTAATCATTACTCACTGATGCACTAATCATTACTCACTGATGCACTAATCATACTCACTGATGCTCTAATATGTTCAGCGATGCACCAAACATACAAACATTTAACCTGATGCGGCAACCACTAACACTGATGCCCTAATCATACTATGATGCTCTAATATGTTCAACGATGCACTAAACATATTTTGATGCACTAATCACACAAACAGATGCCGTAACAAGTCATTTGATGCCCTAATCATACACACGATGCTTTAATCATACACACTTGATGCGATAACGTTTCATGAGATGCCCTAATCACAAACTCTCGATGCCCTTACTTTTTCATTTCATGATCTAATCACATACATTTTAAGCACTAAATTTGTCACTTGATGAACTAACCATACAGTCCCGATACCTTAATTTTTTTAAAGTGATGCTCTAATTATTCTAACAGATTCCATAACATTAATTGTTGATGCATTAATCAAACAAAAATGATGAAACATGTCACGCAATGCTCTAATAATACACAATGGATGCATTAATCTATCTCGCGATGCTCTAATCTAACAAAAATATGCACTAAATTAAATTTCTTATAATCTAATCATATACACTTGATTACATAATGTTTATACTGATGCACTTATTCATACAAACAAATGCTATAACATATTATTTACTCAGATGCACTAAAATTAAATTTTATACATACAAATTCATTAAATGTCATTTCATTCCACAGTAACACTAACTATTTTATAATTTTCAAAATGATGCACTAAACATTTTAACAAACACTTGGTGTGCAGCTTTAATAAACATAATTTTCATGCATTTTTTCGACAAATTTGTTCCATATCTGATAGAAAACCTGATGATAGATTGATTAACTTTCAACAAAACTTCAAAAATCATTACATCATTGATTTTAATTTGATTAATTAACAAAATTAGTGCACTTACAAGTTAAATCTTGTTTTGCCTTCATTTTCGGATGATTCAAGGTTCAAATTCACCATTCTTTTAATGCATCGCTGCGCTGGGGTCGCTTACGATTCCTAAATTTCTTTTTCGTCATTATTCTGATGATCAGAAAGTAAATTTAGTGCATTCACTAGTAATTTGGTCGGATTTTGATCGGAAATTAGGGTTATTTTTGGTGAAATAATTGAGAGAAAATGATGAAGGTGTGTGGAGGTGACGGTGAGTGTGTGTGTTTGAATCGGTTGTGTGGGTATTTGAATACAGAGTGTGTGTTGTATCAGTATTAAAAATGACGCTTCCTTCTTTTTTTTGATGTTTTTTCTTCTTCTACCTTGAACTTTCAAGTGTTTGCATAATACACCCTGTAACTATTTTTCTCACTTTTCTAACTAATTATACTTTTCTCTAGAACCAACCCCTATATATATATATATATATATATATATATATATATATATATATATATATAAATAATTATTAAATAATAAATAATTAATAATAATTAAATAAAAAGTGTAAGAAAATATAATTTAAGTTTTTAAATAAGTTTTAAGTCATTTTACATTTTTAGGTTTAAAATTTTATAAATTTCAGTTTTTGTCCCATTTTAAATTTCCTGTTGCGCGTTTGTAATTTATTTTAATCGCGTTTAAGTTATAAATTGTTTATCATTTGTTATTTAGAATTGTTAAAAAGCAAAATCAAAAATATCCAATCACATCAGTCACTCTAATCCTAGCTTTTCACAGTTGCCCATTCACACCTCGTTGGGAAACGACCCAGGTGATCACTTGCCTGGTTTCACACTACACACGAGTATTCGTTCTGAGACTGTTTATATTTATATATACGTTTTCAGACGGATCAGTGGTTCTGTCAGTTCTCGCAGATAAGATGGTTCTCGCAAGAAAGTCTCCCTATATATATATATATATATATATATATATATATATATATATATATATATATATACTAGACTTCTAAGCCCGCCCGATGGGCGGGCATGACTTGTAATTTTGCATTTTAATTTGATCATATACGGATATTAGTGTTCTCTTATAGATATTTATTTTGCATTCACCCGACGTGGCCATGACTTCTATTTTTACATTTTAATTCATTTATGTTCGGATATCAATTGTGGTTCTTTGCATGTTCCGTTTGATATGTTCTTTTGTAATATGCGATAAAACAATAAAAGATTATCATAGTGTCAAAGTTTTTTTCTTTATGTTATAATGTTCTGACCTTTCTTTGAACAAAGATATGTGTTCAACTCCATTTAATTAGGGATCGCAACCATAATGCACACACTAACTTGATAAATTATGTGGTTAGAATTATTTTAGCAATTTATTCCTCACTTACCAAATACTATATTGACTTCTAGCATAGCATTAAAAAAAATAACACCATACAAAACCAATTTAGAAACAGAACGAATTAAAACTTAAGTCTTCTACATTGCTCAAAACATAGACCACATTCTTCCAAGAATACACATGGTTGAACCTGAATTCATCCAAAGCAACCAACTAAAGCTTAACATATTCCTCGTGTCTTGTTCGAAGCGTCATCATTTTCCTTCTTCGTCATTAGGTTCAAAAAACTGAAAAAGACATGCAAAGTTAATTTAGGTTCAAAAACCTGAAAACACGTACTTATGATAAAATAAATGAACATAAATTACGTATTATAACAGTTTCAAAAAATAAGATATAAATTCATTACCTTTTACCTTACTAACAATAAAATTTGTCACAAAAGTCTTATAGAACACTAAACCAAAGCCACATGGGTTATAATGAATTTATTGACCTGTATGAGTCTATGAGATAAAACACTAACGCCTATCAACCCTAAATGGGTCTCTCTTTTATACTTTTATTTAAACAAAAGGTAGTTCATTGTGTTTTAAACAAATTCTATGTAAACTTTGTAGCGTATTTATAACATGAACATTCTCCAATATAAACCCACATACTCATAACGTAACAATAAAAAGCATGGGCCTAACGTTATTCTTTATCTTATTGACTTATTTACATTCCAAGCCACAAATAGAAGATCACATATCAATTCTATACTTTGAGATTGTGCAGCTTGTAAGTAGACATGGTAATCAAGGACTCCAGGGGCCTCACTTCTATCAGTATAATCAAGTTCCAATCGAAGAAGTGTGCATATGCTCCATCTCTTCATCCTTCGGCGTAAGGAGATTATCAGCGGAGGTGTTTGCTTGTCACTGCAATATTACAAAAACTGTAAGGATCTACATATAAATATAAACCAACCCGTTAAACCATTACCCAATCTGCTCATTTTGCTGTCCCTAGACTTAAGTGAGATTAGAAGCTAATGATGAGTATTATAAACCTGTAATGCCAGACGCTGCTACCAAATTGAAGTCAAAGATAAATATCCGCAGGTATGCCTTCGTAAAGGACGATGTACTTGTAACAGTGGATTTTGAACTCATATATCGTAACAATCGAAAATACAAATAAAATGTATTTAGTTAAGATCTTCAACTGTGTCACAATAATTGCCAACAGATGCTTGCACGTAAAGAAACATTGAGAGTTACTGGTGTCCTACCAAAAGATTTGCGTCTGATTTCACCATCACTTTTTTCATTTTTTGGCGCCCTACCAGCAGTAGGAGTTGGAGATCGCGGGACTTTAGCATACCCAAAAGTAAATAAACGCTTGGTCGACAAAACCTACAGATTAAAAACGACAGTCAGAACCACGGTCTCAATTATCGTGTATCAATAAATAAAATAACGTACAGATCAAGTTTTGCCAGGAAAAGAAAAGAAGCTAGCAAATATGTATACAAACTGAATTTTAGAGAAATGAGTCAGATGCAACGCAACACATTATTCTAAAAGATATCAACCTATTTACATATGAATGTTCAGACTCCACGTAATAATCAACAACTCGTAGACATATGTTACGCAAAAGGCTATTGTACTTTACCTGCGTTTGGATGAATGGCATATGCAGGAGGGTGGAACATATAGATTTCAAAATGACACCTCCTTGACCGAGGAATAATCTCATTATGAACACGGAGTGTTGCACCTTCCGCCTTCATCTCCGCCTTCATCATATTTATCTTCATTTTAAACTGAAGATAATGAAACGTTAAAGATAAGTTAAGAAGATGTCGAGTTAGCAACTGAAAAAGGCAAAGAAAAAAAAAGACATACCACTTCCGCACAAGCAAGTTGGAGATTGGAATATGTTGTTTCGGCAAATTTGGCACATTTCAGCATGTAGTACTCAAACTCTTCAGGAGTAACTATTTGGTGCATGATTCTACTCCCCTGTTAACTTCAAAAGATGAGAATCTAATACTCACAATTTTCCAAACAGTCAAAAATAGCATATATGTTTATAAAGTTTTTTTACAGCCTAAGGAATACAATAAACTGCATATCTTTGCAGCTTATGAGACAAAAGGCCAGCTACAATTGTATAAATACTTTGGATAATTATGGATGGCCATTAATGTAAAAATCTTTTATAATATGAACAATATTTCAAGCATATTAAGATTCTCCATTTCCTATCACAATTTACTGCATTTATGATTTTATTTCATGACATTTGAAGTTACTTATTATGTTTCCTATTTGATCTTATTATGTTTCCTATTCAAACTGAACATGAACGTACATATTTTTATATGCAAATCAGTGAGCATGGCCACAGGTAGATCAGGTGGCTCGAGTCCAAATGTAAGTAAATGAGGTAAAGATCAGTGAGATTAACATGAAGGGATATACCTTGACTTTAAGCAGCCTTGGCTTTTGGTCCAATACTGTTTTCACATAAGTCGAGCATCTTTAAGAGGTTGCATAGCAAAGGCATTTGTTGCTGCAAAAGCGAATTTACCTTAATGTTATAATCGTCTCTATCAGTTACTTGCTAATTTGCTGTTAGATTCTCATTTAAAAAGCATGTGTTTAAGTACCTAACATATACTGTTATATTTTTGTGACTACAACTGCCATATTATTCTTTGGTTAAGTCATAGATGGACACTAATACTTTGAAAATAGGAAAAAGATACTAAAGTACTAAACATAGTATCACAGAATTCTGCTCCAACATCTTGAGATTCTGTACCTTTTACTTCATGATTCTCACATATACCCAAATCATAGTCCATGAGATTGATGAAATTGATATCTAATTGTGCTTGTCCCTGATTAGACTTCTCCTGGCTAGCATCCTCTTCTAAATGCGTAACCTTTTCCGTGCTAGACGCAGTTTCCACACTCGGGGTTTCAGATTTTACGACTGTTAGAGAATCAAGCTTCTCTTGTAAACACACAAGCTCCTTTGCAACAAATTTTCAGATCCTATTATCAATAAACATCTTGTTATTGATATATATATTTTCAGATCCTATATTCAAATTAGAGAAATACAATTAGGTTCCAGTAAACATCTTGTGTAAACATCATAAAATTACTCGAGGTGAAAATTACTTTTAGCACCATAAAATGAAACAGCCTTAAGCCGACTAACCAAGGTAACCTACTCGATCTTATTACAAAGCAACCTCCAATAGCTCTCTGTACCATAGCAATGAAATCTGCAATTAAAAAAAAATCGAATTGACAATATGAAAAAAGGCTATAAAGTCAAATGAAGTACACCCGTTTAGACGTGCGTTTAGACATGATTACAGGGGTTTCACGTCGTACAGGTGGAAGCGTTACTATTGCTAATTTCAATGGTCACGAACCCTCTTTGCTGCAGCAGATGCTTTTCATGCAAACTTTTGACTATCAAAGCAGTAGATGGTTCAACTTATTGCTTGTTTAGTCTATTGTCCCATTTTCAGTTCCGACCATCTGCATATATATTCAAAATAAATAAATAAGAGAAATAGGTATGTGCGTATCAATGAATGGAATAAAAAATAAATTGAAATAGGAACCTGAGCATAAAATGCTACAATGCTTTAAACTTCCAAAAAAATACTTTTCACAAAAAATTTACCAGAAAACCGTCCCGACCGAGCCATGGTCTTCCGGTAGGTTGTGCAGTAACAACAGGTGGCGGTTTTGTATCATGAACAACAATTATTACATGAAGAAAATAATTGCAATCACCGACTTTATTTGTATATTGGGACTCAAGTCAGTTATTATTTGGTTTGGTTTCAATTGTGATCGTGGTATCATCTCCTCCAAGATTAGACGACCCAGGAAGATCAAAAGAAGGTCGAGCAGAACCTGCAAAATAAAACGTGTGAAGTTAGAAAGTGATTGTAGATTCCAGGCAATGAACAAACCCTTGAAACCACCCACTGAACACACCAACTAAACTAACTTAACTGGGAGTGTTTGAATTAGAGAGCCTGTTACTTCTATTAGAACACTACAATTTGTATTCTAACTATTGATACTAACAAAACAAATTAGTAACTGACACTGTATAATAACCCGGAACTAAGCACACCTTTAGTATTGTACTGGACCTCACTCAACTTAGCATGATTCGTATATGTGAATCCACTGTTCTAGCATTGTTTACAACTTGTCGGGAGTCCTGAAAAAAACATCAGACAACAGGAAGCAATCAGACAACAGATTCCAAAGAACTTAACGGTAAACAATATTGCAGGCCCATTGTCTAGAATCCAATAATTCCCCAATATACATGTGCGGAAAGAATGTCTATTTACACTCTTATAGATCCATTTCGATGCCGTTAAGAAATAAGACTCTATTTTGTGGAGCATATGACATCATATTGCTTCTGCATATCTTTTTGTCCAACCTGACCGGAAACAATCTGCTAAAAGCTAACTCGCTCAAGGTTTCCGTATGCTAAATATGGTGATATGTCAACTCAATAAGTTAAACCAAACACCCCCTTGATCCTACACACCCATACGCCATAAAAAACCAAGATTTAAAGAACTACATACGATTAATACCTATCTCAGGGCTAAGATTTCCTCTCGTCTTGATGGCCAGAACCAATAAACTTATCATACATGATTCAACAAAACACACTTAACTTAAACTAACTCCAACAGTGCCACAAATATCTAACACCATCAAAGTGAATTATACTTTTGATATATTATCAAAAAAAATTCAAATACTCACCTCGTCATTGTTATCATTCATTTAGAAAAACCGCAACCACTGATAGTTAAAACCAACAGAAGAGATAAAAGAAATGACACAATGTACCTTGTAGAAATTGTAAGCATTCTTTGGTAGATGAGATGCAACAGAATTTCGATCATGCTCCAAACAAAGGCGTAAGACATGTTCTGGGATTAGCTTTGACTCGAAACTCGAACACATTAAGCCATCAAGATCTGTAAATAGTAAAAATAATGAGAGTTGTATCTCAACGCAACATAAAACTGCATAAACCCGGCCGAAATTAATCACCTTTTATTACTCTTGTACCCAAAGCGTAAGAGTCTAAGAAAGAACGCAGCCTATCAGAATCACACACGTGAACATGCCCAGCCTGAGAAAAAATAACAAGTAAAACACATTTCAGTGCACCGGTCTGTTGTAAAATTACACGAAGAAGGGTCAAAAAGTCAACTCACAGGTTGAAGGAGATCCGCTGAACCAAAAATGGTATTATAGACATTGACCATTTCATTCAGCATTGATTCCAAAAGAAGATCCCAATCTTTCTCTAACATTTCATGCTCTTCGTCGACATTGTTCTGAATATTAAAAGTATGTGCATTAGTACCAGAGTCTCACCATTAGAGGTGACAAAATGAACGGGTCAGCGACCCTGGTAATGGGTCAAAACAGGCACTTTTCACCAAATATTTATCTGTCATCTATTAAATAAGTATTGTGTCAAGCTGTTAAATATGTTTTATTAAATTCATAATATGTTAGTAACACTATACTTTTTTGACCAAAATGCAGGAGGTTATTATGCATTGAAAAGCACTATGGCCAATCAAACCCATTTGACCTGTTTCTGTTTGAAAATGTTACCTTTTCAACTGATGCTTCAACTTCCTCAGAAGCCAACTCCTGCCACTCTGAAAAAGCTTCATTTGAACTTTCAAGGGTTGTAACGTCCATCAAGCATAATAGGAAGGACCTCGTGATAGAATAACAAATTATATAGGAACTGACATAAGATTCCATGGCTCCATGCTAACTTTGACGTTTTAAGTGGATTTTTGAATATCTTGCCTTTCTAAATAAGACGATGGAAACCAACATGTCTTTCTGTTACATTCGCCTTCAGACCATCGATCAGGAGACACCTATCAAGGACAAATCCGAACTTATCATATAACATTTGTATGCAAAAGGGTAGATTTAAATGGAGTCAGATTGTTATGCTCAATGAATTCCTTGTCTGAGTAAGGAAGAAAATGACAATCCCATAATATACCAATCCATAATCGATCTTGAAGGTTGCACCATACTGCTTCACCTTTGTAGCCATACCCTTTTGGCTGCCATCGATAGCAGGATGTCACTGCATAACAACTGAGGCTGAACTTGCCTGAATATTAGTCACAGATAATACAATGAACTTCAAACCTTCATTGTGATTGCGAATATGCATTTTCTTCACTGTATTTCTTTCATAAATCTATAAATAATTATCAAAACAACCAAAATATATATAGGTTACGGAGAAATAATTACAACACACTTTTATGTGAAATAAGCTCTTCAGATTTTATTTCATTTTATTTATTTTGATCTTTTTGTAGCTGGTTTTTTTTGTTTTCAAAATTAAAATTAAAAATTAGCTCTAGAAAAACCAAGTCTAGGACCCAAATAATAACCTTCATCAAATTGATGGCTCTTTTCATATAAAGAGAAAGTTAAGCTATTTTGTACAAAACGGATATGACTATGAGAATATAGTAACTAAACTTAACTACCAAGCTGATTTATCCTAATTATATCAGGAGTACAAACTGAACAATGAATGAGCATCACAATCAAAAATCAATGAGCAGTACAAACAGAAACGCAGCAGTACAAATGATCTTTAACTCTCAACTGGCAGTACTAAAAACATCCGAGCAGTACTAAGTCGTTAGGAACAGCAGTATGAATCTAGGGTTTGCACAAAGACCAATATCATGAACAAAAACACGTGAGCTAAATTTTTCTAAGAAACAGAACCGTGTAACAATTGAAAGAATCAAATATAACCACTCGGGAGTGGCCTAGTGGTAAATATGTTGGGATTAGCATCACTAAAAGTAATAGGCAGTGGTGGAACCGGGACTACCTAGTTTAAATAAACAACCCCAAACACGCATTTTCACCAACTTCTAAAAACTCAACACCAAACAACCGAGAAACACACATTGTTATCATAAGCTAATATAATCAACACCAATAACTAACTTGATAATAAAGTAACATAATTTGAGATGGGTATTTAGTAAAACTAACAACCTGTGTGCGAAAAAGACGTTACGGCGTAAAAAGATATGAGGTTCTCGATTGGTGAGTTTAAAAACACAGTCAACGGAAGATTGGTCGAGTCTTTTACAACCAAATTGGTCAATTAATTTGTCAGAATTAATCTTCCCTTTGGAAGACACTTCCCATGGAGTCACCACTTGCTGTTCTTCTTCGATTCGAGCTTTCATAGCCTGAAACGTCAAAAGGGATAAAAAGTAAGCAGTCAGAAAAAGTGAGAGGTGAATATTGAAGATAGAAATCTAAATCTGTAATAGCTGATACCATATGTCATGGATCATATGCCAATTGCTCATATATTAGGGTTTTAGGAATTTAGGAGGGATAGAATGGTGCACGAATGATCATCTATCCCTCATTTATGTGGACCTCATTTATGCATCAGTTGTTCTGAGATGAATGATATTAGGGTTTGAATGAATGAATAAAATACAGTATATTGCGTATATATCTATTGGATATAGTTTGCTTTAGCCTTATATTTACTTTGTTTTTGGTTGTTGATCACAATCAATGGCTTGGCTCCATTGGTTGGGACGTTTGCATTCGAAGCTAAAGATGCAGGTTCGAATCTTACTGTGGTCATTTTTTAAATAATTCCGAATTTTGCATAGTTTATGATTATGTGGCATTTAAATGATTATGTGGCATTGAGGTGGCATTTATGTGGCATTATCTACGTGTAACGCCTCCTGTTATATATAATGTAGAGATATATATATAGTGTATCTTTATTTTGAGAACCCTGTTAAGTGCGGGAACTGCGAGAACTCCAATTTTGCATTAGAAAACATGCATGTTCATATAAAACTTGTATGTTTTCTTACATACACCTTAATACACATACTTGAGTAACACACATGTTCATATAAAACCTGTTAAGTGCAACAGATCAATGCAAAATGATTTTTATTTTCAGAACCTTGTTAAGTGCGGGAACTGCGAGAACTCCAATTTTGCATTAGAAAACATGCATGTTCATATAAAACATGTATATTTTCTTACATACACCTTAATACGCAGGTATGTGTATTAAGGTGTATGTAAGAAAACATACATGTTTTATATGAACATGCACGTTTTCTAATGCAAATTTGGAGTTCTCGCAGTTCCCGCACTTAACAGGGTTCTGAAAATAAAGCTCCCCTATATATATATATATATATATATATATATATATATAATATATATATATATATATATATATATATATATATATATATATATATATATATATATATATATATATAACTATTTAAAATTGTAAAAAATACTAAATGGACAAATAAAAATCTAAAACTTTTTCTAAAAAATATTATAAGATGAAAAGAAGCTAAGAAAATTATAAAAAGAGTAAACTGCAAAATACATCCCTGTGGTTTACACCTTTTGGCACATTACATCCCTGTCAGAAACTATTGGCAATATACATCCCCCGTTAGGCAAACGTTTGTCACATTACATCCCTAAGTTGGATGGGCGTTATCTTTCTCCGTTAAGTGTTTGCATCGTTAGTCCATCTGTTAAAATGTTTGCACCGTTAGTCCTATGGGTTAAGTCTATTTGCACCGTTAGTCCTTCGTTACGTTTTCGTCCGTTTTTTACGTTTTCGTCCGATTTTTTAGTTTTCGTCGTTTTTACGTTTTCGTCCGATTTTTATCGTTTTCGTCCGTTTTTTTTCGTTTTCGTCCGTTTTACGTTTTCTCCGTTTTTTACGTTTTCGTCTGTTTTTTTGTTTTCGTCCGATTTTTTTCGTTTTCGTCTGTTTTTTACGTTTTCGTCCGATTTTTTATGTTTTCGTCCGATTTTTTCTTTTTCTCTGTTTTTTACGTTTTCGTCCGATTTTTTTCGTTTTCGTCCGTTTTTTTACGTTTTCGTCCGATTTTTTACGTTTTCGTCCTTTTTTTACGTTTTCGTCCGATTTTTTTACGTTTTCGTCTGATTTTTTTCGTTTTCGTCTGTTTTTTTACGTTTTCGTCCGATTTTTTACGTTTTCGTCTGATTTTTTTCGTTTTCGTCTGCTTTTTTACTTATTCCTCCGATTTTTTATCGTTTTCGTCCGATTTTTTGCGTTTTCGTCTATTTTTTTACGTTTTCCTCCGTTTTTATTCGTTTTCGTCCGATTTTTTTCGTTTTCGTCCATTTTTTTACGTTTTCGTCTGTTTTTTTACGTTTTCGTCCACTTTTTACGTTTTTGTCCATTTTTTACATTTTCGTCGATTTTTTAACGTTTTCGTCTTTTTTTTACTTTTTCATCTGTTTTTTTACGTTTTCGTCTGATTTTTTTTCATTTCGTCTGTTTTTTTACGTTTTCGTCTGTTTTTTACGAATTCATCCATTCTTTACGTTTTTAGTTTTTTTTTAACGTTTCGTCCGTTTTTGTACGTAAAAAAAAAGGGACAAAAAAAAAATGGACGAAAAACTTAAAAAAACGAGAACGAAAACGAAAAAATGGAGACGAAAACGTAAAAAAAAAATGGAGAAACAAAACGAAAAAGACGAAAAAAAAAAACAGACGAAAACGTAAAAAAAATCGACGAAAACGTAAAAAAATCGAGAAAACGTAAAAAAATCGATTGAAAACGTAAAAAAAAGGACGAAAACGAAAAAAATGGACAAAACGAAAAAATCGGACGAAAACTAAAAAATGGATAATCTCAAAAAAAAGACGAAAACGTAAATTAACAACGCAAACGAAAAATCGGACAAACTAAAAAAAAATGAAAACGTAAAAAATGATGAAAAGTAAAAAACAGACGAAAAAAAAAAAGACAAAAACGAAAAAATCGACGAAAACGTAAAACGGACGAAACATAGAAAATCGACGAAAACTAAAAAACAGACAAAGTAAAAAAAATGGATGAATTCGTAAAAAATCGGACGAAAACGTAAAAAAATAGATGAAAACGTAAAAAAAAATCGATTGAAAACGTAAAAAAACAGACGAAAGCGTAAAAAAATGGTCGAAAACGAAAAAAATCGGACGAAAACGTAAAAAAAAATGGATGAATTCGTAAAAAAACAGACGAAAACGTAAAAAAACAGACGAAAACGAAAAAAATCGGACGAAAACGTAAAAAAACAGATGAAAACGTAAAAAAATCGATTGAAAACGTAAAAAAACAGACGAAAACGTAAAAAAATGGACGAAAACGAAAAAAATCGGACGAAAACGTAAAAAATCGGACGAAAACATAGAAAATCAGACGAAAACGTAAAAAAACAGACGAAAACGTAAAAAAATGGAAGAATTCGTAAAAAAACAGACGAAAACATAAAAAAACAGACGAAAACGAAAAAAATAGGACGAAAACGTAAAAAAAACAAATGAAAACGTAAAAAATCGATTGAAAACGTAAAAAAACAGACGAAAACGTAAAAAAAATTGACGAAAACGAAAAAAAAACAGACGAAAACGTAAAAAAATGCACAAAAACGTAAAAAATCGAACAAAAACAAAAAAAAAAACGGACGAAAACGTAAAAAAACAGACGAAAACGTAAAAAATCTGACGAAAACGTAAAAAATCGGACGAAAACGTGAAAAAACCGGACGAAAACGTAAAAAACCAGACGAAAACGTAAAAAAACGGACGAAAACGTAACGAAGGACTAACGGTGCAAATAGACTTAACCCATAGGACTAACGGTGCAAACATTTTAACGGAGGGACTAACGATGCAAACACTTAACGGAGAAAGATAACGCCCATCCAACTTAGGGATGTAATGTGGCAAACGTTTGCCTAACGGGGGATGTATATTGCCAATAGTTTCTGACAGGGATGTAATGTGCCAAAAGGTGTAAACCACAGGGATGTATTTTGCAGTTTACTCTTATAAAAATGAAAATTACTTAATTAAAATTTAAAAAGATAAATTCTATTAAATAGAAGCTATCACTATATTTCTATTTTTGATTTTCTTAAGGACTAAAAATGTAATTATATTTTTCCTAGATTAAAAATGACAAAAGAAAATTATGAAAATTAAAATTATATTTTTCTGATTAATATTCTATTTATTATGATTTAAATACTATTAGAAACTAATAAAAAAAGATTAAAAATATTAAAACTATTCAGAAAATTATGAAAATTTACAGATAAATCTAAAATATTATTCAAAAGCTAGGAAAATTAAAATCAAAAGTTGACTAAGCCCAATAGGCTGATTTGGGCAGATAAGCAGTTGACAATAAGCCCAAAAATAAGCTAATAAGCACAAAACTCAACCAATGGCTCAAAACAGGTTTAATAAACTACTAGAAGCACAAAATAATAGAAAAACACAAATAAGCACTAGAAATGAACAAGATAAGCACCTATGCAGTTGAGGAATCAAGACAGAAACTCAGGAAAATGGCCAAATTGAAGGGAAATTTAAGCACTTAAATAAGCTACTGAGATTCAAACTAATGGGGGCAAAAGTGAGCTAGAACTATGAGCTATCTAGAAACACAAAAAGTAGGCCATGAACTTCTCTAAATAAGCCAAAAATGGGGCAAGTTCAGCAACCAAAAAGCACTGAGTCTGCTGTTTGTGCAGAGATTGTGCAGAAATGCACAACACCAAAGCAACCTTAACCAACTTTTGTGTTCTAACTAAGTGGACTCAAAATGACTCAGGAAAGCCAAGAACAAGGGCCAAATAAGCTTGTGGCTTATAAGAGCTTGTTTGAGCAGTTGAGGGAATGAAAATCTCACAAAGTGCTCAAAACCAACTGATCAACTAATGTGGCTAAATAGAACTTGGAAAAAGATTCTTATGGTCAAGAAAAGCTAGAACAAAGTAGAGCTTGTGGTCAATCTACAGTAGCACTGTGGTTTTGCCTGATTGACTGCTTAAACCAAACAGTCCTTTAGGGGACTGTTTTGGTATTTTCTAACTGAGCTTGATGTTTTTAAGTACTGAAATGAATTCTAATGGTACTCTAAGTATAATAAGCTATTGAAAATGAACTTGTGACTGAGAATGAAACAGTTTTAATAAGCTAGCTTATTAAAACTATTTTTGGCTTTTATTAGATTTTTAAGTGAAAAGAAGAAACAAACTAATTAAAACTGTGAAACTGAATGAAATATGACTACTAAACTAGTAATAAGCTAGAAATTACAATGATAAGCTACTAACAAGCTACAGAACAGTGAAATGAAGAATTAAGAAAACTTGAAAATTGCTCACAATCGAATTGAACTATGAACCAGAGAACTAGGACCAGAAACTCACTTATAGGCTTCCCATGAAGCCACTAAACCATAAGCTTCCAGAATTTCAGCTTATTAACCCCAGTTTAGCTTATTTGACCCAAGGTTTGACTTTCGTTGACCATGGCTTTTTGTTGACAAGGATAAAACCCAGTGCATTAATAAGCTTAAACAAGCTTTAATAAGCTTATTGGAACATTAAATATTACTTATAACATCATAATCATAGAAATTAAAGAACAAACGATTTGGCGGGAAAATCAGTTATTACTAAAAACTTGAAATTGCTTAGATTAAATACTTCCATTACATCTTAAATAACTTGAATAACTCTTAATTTATGAAACCCAGAAGAAAATTACAATAAAATTGTAAATACGACATAAACTAAACTAAGTTACACTACTCTAACACCTATTACTCTTTTCTCTGCTTCTTTGTGCCTTTTAATGCTTCCAAAATATCTCTCTGATAACTTTGACACTATCCAAGCCCTCCATGTGGCTTCATTACATCTCATTCGACCACTTGTGTTTTGGTGCCAAGAGTCATTGAACAGGTGTGGGTTGAGTGTGAGGATTTTTAGGCAATTAATGGGTTTGGGAGGTTATGTGAGGTGGAGGGGAGTGGTTAGTGACTGGGGTGGACAGGTGTGGTGGTGGTTTTGGTACAGGCCTGGTTTTGGCGGTATGGTGTGAGGGAGAGGGAAGAATTTGACTGGGTTTGACCCCAGTCAAATACTGGGTAGTGGTTTGGTGTTGGGTCCGGATCCGGGTTTAAGTTTAAAAAGGGTGGGCCTGGGTTGTAGGACTGGGCCTTGTGGTCGGGTTTGTGTTTTGGGTTTGTGTAATAAAAAGGGTCCGTTTGTGTTGTAGTTATAACAAGGACCATTTTTTGTAATTTGCTGAAAATACAAGGACCATTCCTGCCAATTCTGTAAATTAACTCCAGGGACTGATTCTGTCAAGTGTCAATAGTACAAGGACCAATTTAGATAATTTTCCAATTTTGAAAACCGGGGACTTGTTTTGACAACTTTTGAAACTTCAGGGACCTTTTATGTCATTTTTAAAAGTTGAAGGACCTGAACTGTCATTTCTTTAAAACTTTCATCCAAGGACCATTATTGTAAAAGTCAAATAGTTTAGGGACCTTGAATGATAATTTTCACACCAGGGACTATTTTTGCCAATTTCTGAAAGTCAAAGGACTGAAATTGACAATTATGCAAAATATGTTCGTTTTTAATTGTTTTTGATCATTTTGCACTTGTAACACATAAAAACACAGTCAAATGATATTTTTTGTATTTTGAAGCATATTTGCATGTTTTTAAATGTTTTTGCAGTTCAGATGGGACAAAAATGATGAGTATTTACACACTCATCAACCACCAAAAACATACATGCACGCCTTTTAAAATAAAATAAAAATAATGCAAATCATCAATAATCGTAAGTATCCATCTATGTTCTTCAATATCATCATGAACTCATCCTCTTTTTTCACAAAAACCTTACACACGGCAGCAATATTGTCATTGCACGCCTTTTAAGAACATAAATGCACACCTTCAAAGAAAAATTTTGTATTTCCAATTTCTTATCAAATTCTTTAGAACAACTATGTTTTTAAAAAAATATATATGTTGTTTTTAGAACATATGTGCAAAAATACAATTATTGAAGGCGTGCATGTATGTTTTTTGTGGTTCTGTCAGTTCTCGCAGATAAGATGGTTCTCGCAAGAGAGTCTCACTATATATATATATATATATATATATTGAAAGAATATATATATATATATATATATATATATATATATATATATATATATATATATATATATATATATATATATGTTGAAAGAATTTAGTAATAAAAGAAAACATTTAGGCCCCTCGTCTCAAAAATGTCTGGATCCACCACTGGGGCTACTCCCTTTAGTCTAAATGTCCTTTTTTTTTTTTTTTTTTTTTTTTTTTTTTTTTTTTTTTTGAAAAATGAACTTCATTAAACAAAGCCTAAGCGGACATCTCCAAGAAAGAGAAAAACCGCCCAAACAAGAGATACATCAAAGAGAAAGACGATTACACCAACCCTTCCAATCTACCATACCCTCCTTATACCTACTCCTATACCAAAGATACCCCAAAGATTTTACATCCGAAACTATTTGAACTACATTCGTATCACTATTTGAACTAAATGTCTAATATGCGGCTGCTTGCTTGTTCTTTCTGTCCACCGAAAATGACAAAAATAATAATATAAAATATATGGCTCCGAGTAAACTGCAAAATACATCCCTGTGGTTTACACCTTTTGGCACATTACATCCCTGTCAGAAACTATTGGCAATATACATCCCCCGTTAGGCAAACGTTTGCCACATTACATCCCTAAGTTGGATGGGCGTTATCTTTCTCCGTTAAGTGTTTGCATCGTTAGTCCATCTGTTAAAATGTTTGCACCGTTAGTCCTATGGGTTAAGTCTATTTGCACCGTTAGTCCTTCGTTACGTTTTCGTCCGGTTTTTTACGTTTTCGTCCGATTTTTTAGTTTTCGTCTTTTTTTTACGTTTTCGTCCGATTTTTTTCGTTTTCGTTTTCGTCCGTTTTTTTTCGTTTTCGTCCGTTTTTTTACGTTTTCGTCCGATTTTTTTACGTTTTCGTCTGTTTTTTTAAGTTTTCGTCCGATTTTTTTCGTTTTCGTCTGCTTTTTTACGTTTTCGTCCGATTTTTTATGTTTTCGTCCGATTTTTTGCTTTTTCATCTGTTTTTTTTACGTTTTCGTCCGATTTTTTTCGTTTTCGTCCATTTTTTTTACGTTTTCGTCCGATTTTTTACGTTTTCGTCTGTTTTTTTACGTTTTCGTCCGATTTTTTACGTTTTCGTCTGATTTTTTTCGTTTTTGTCTGCTTTTTTACGTTTTCGTCCGATTTTTTACGTTTTCGTCCGATTTTTTGCGTTTTCGTCTTTTTTTTACGTTTTCGTCCGTTTTTATTCGTTTTCGTCCGATTTTTTTCGTTTTCGTCCATTTTTTTTACGTTTTCGTCTGTTTTTTTACGTTTTCGTCCGCCTTTTTACGTTTTTGTCCATTTTTTACGTTTTCGTCCGATTTTTAACGTTTTCGTCTTTTTTTTACGTTTTCATCTGTTTTTTTACGTTTTCGTCTGATTTTTTTCATTTTCGTCTATTTTTTTTACGTTTTCGTCTGTTTTTTTTACGAATTCATCCATTCTTTTACGTTTTTGTCTTTTTTTCGTTTTCGTCCATTTTTGTACGTAAAAAAAAGGGACAAAAAAAATGGACGAAAAACTAAAAAAGCGACGAAAACGTAAAAAAATGGATGAAAACGTAAAAAAAACAGATGAAAACGTAAAAAAAACAGACGAAAACGAAAAAATCGACGAAAACGTAAAAAAAAAATCGATTGAAAACATAAAAAAACAGACGAAAACGTAAAAAAATGGTCGAAAACGAAAAAAAATCGAACGAAAACGTAAAAAAAATGGATGAATTCGTAAAAAAACAGACGAAAACGTAAAAAAACAGACGAAAACGAAAAAAATCGGACGAAAACGTAAAAAAACAGATGAAAACGTAAAAAAAATCGATTGAAAACGTAAAAAAAACAGACGAAAACGTAAAAAAATGGACAAAAACGAAAAAAATCGGACGAAAACGTAAAAAATCGGACGAAAACATAGAAAATCGGACGAAAACGTAAAAAAAATGGATGAATTTGTAAAAAAAACAGACGAAAACGAAAAAAATCGGACGAAAACGTAAAAAAATCGATTGAAAACGTAAAAAAACAGACGAAAGCGTAAAAAAATGGTCGAAAACGAAAAAAATCGGACAAAAACGTAAAAAAAAATGGATGAATTCGTAAAAAAAAGACGAAAACGTAAATTAACAGACGAAAACGAAAAAAATCGGACGAAAACGTAAAAAAACAGATGAAAACCTAAAAAAATCGATTGAAAACGTAAAAAAAATGGGCGAAAAGGAAAAAAATCGGACGAAAACGTAAAAAATCGGACGAAAACATAGAAAATCAGACGAAAACGTAAAAAAACAGACGAAAACGTAAAAAAAAATGGATGAATTCGTAAAAAAAACAGACGAAAACGAAAAAAATAAGGACGAAAACGTAAAAAAAACAAATGAAAACGTAAAAAATCGATTGAAAACGTAAAAAAACAGACGAAAACGTAAAAAAATGGACGAAAACGTAAAAAAACAGACGAAAACGTAAAAAAATGCACAAAAACGTAAAAAATCGGACGAAAACAAAAAAAAAACGGACGAAAACGTAAAAAAACAGACGAAAACGTAAAAAATCTGACGAAAACGTAAAAAATCGGACGAAAACGTGAAAAACCGGACGAAAACGTAAAAAACCAGACGAAAACGTAAAAAAACGGACGAAAACGTAACGAAGGACTAACGGTGCAAATAGACTTAACCCATAGGACTAACGGTGCAAACATTTTAACGGAGGGACTAACGATGCAAACACTTAACGGAGAAAGATAACGCCCATCCAACTTAGGGATGTAATGTGGCAAACGTTTGCCTAACGGGGGATGTATATTGCCAATAGTTTCTGATAAGGATGTAATGTGCCAAAAGGTGTAAACCACATGGATGTATTTTGCAGTTTACTCTATAAAATATATGGCTCCTAGTTTCCAGCAAGATTAAAATAAGAATGGGGTGACGTGCTCTCTTGTGATTGGCTGGTCAAATCCACCCAAATGAAGTTTCAAAAAATGGCAAATATGTGTGGGCTCTCCTCTGTTGTTACTTGCTGCTGCCTTTAGAATAATGAAATGCACACTCAAAAAAATTGAATATGTTTCTCTTTTTCTTCTAAGTCTGCTGCTCGCCAATCCTTTAGTTGTTGGGCTCCTAGCCCGATCAAAACAATGAAGTGATTGTGTTTTGAGCTTGTGGGCTTCCATTCAATTCGGTTAAGACAAGCATGCTTTGTTTATATTAGTGAAATCAACACACATCTTCCACCCGTCATTATCTTTTCTAACATTACAGGGTTTGTGATCCATTTATTGGGGAGTTGGATTACGTTTCGTAGTGAATTTGCAAAGATAAATGATTCAATAGCTCTAGTGGTTTTAATGGGATGAATAATCGTGGGATAATGCCATGTAAAAGCTTTATTATGTTTCGAAGGCTAAGTCCTCATCGGAGGATAGAAAAATGGGTTTGTGCCAGAATGGGACCAAGACGTCTCATCTTTCACGATGCTCTATTCCTATTCGCAAGCACGTAAACTTGGCTGGTATTTACGAAGGATAGGTTTCATAGTGATTTTCACGGGGTGGCGATTGCTACGTAGGGTTTTATTCTTTTAAGTAGAGGCTACGTACCAGTAATCAATGAGATATTCATAGACTTTCCTCCTGAGATCTTCTATCACGATGGAAATGTGGTTGTCGCCGGCTTCATAAGCTATGAATATGATGAACTAAACCGAATCCAGAAATTATTGGTTTAACGAGTCATTGTTGGGCTAAAAGGAAGGAAATAAGCCAACAATGACTCGTTAGGAAAAATGAATTAGAGGAGTAAAAAGGATTTATGGGGGAGAGGGGAAAAAAAATAAGTGGTTGAGATTTGAGGAGGGAGATGAAAATGAAAGTTGAAAGTTGTGGGGCATTGATATATGGTACATCATGCATTATCATGTGTACATTGTTGAAATTGAAAGTTGAAACCTTATTTGCTTTATAATATAGTATAGATATAGATATAGATAGGAGATGAGTATTTTAAGTATTTCAATTCCTTAATTGAGATTTTTAATAAAAAGGGTTGCTCCTTTATTATGTACGAGTCATATGTCCGCGCAATGCGGCGGCAATGGTGGTAGTGGCGCGGGGTAGTGGGGGCGGCAATGATGGTGAATGTAAAAGTAATTGATGTTAAAGGAGGTATTGTGGTTATTTCTTTTAGTCATGGTTGGGCTAAAAAGGAAGGAAATAAGCCCAAAACTCATTGGTGGACTCGGCCATGAAACAAAAGCCTTGGGCATTTGTGGTAATATACATTCTCTTCTTACCGTAGGGACCAAGGAAACTAAATACGAGTATAGTATAGTATAGTATAGTATATACTAAAATACATTTATACAGCTGTCAAAACTCAAA
Organism: Artemisia tridentata subsp. tridentata; assembly: GCA_021014915.2. NCBI lineage: Eukaryota > Viridiplantae > Streptophyta > Magnoliopsida > Asterales > Asteraceae > Artemisia > Artemisia tridentata. Next base: position 1,964,549 of record CP139504.1, on the reverse strand, counting down.
ACCCAAAAAACCCATTTTATTCCCCCCTGAAATCCCTCAATTTGCTCTTTGAGAAAACCCACCCATAATTTCTCTCTCTCACTCTGTCTCTCTCTCTCTCTCTCTCTCTCTCTCTCTCTCTCTCTATATATATATATATATATATATATATATATATATATATATATATATATATATATATATATATATATATATATATATACTAGCATGGTACCCGCGCGTTGCGGCGGATACCATGGCACAGGCTTCAAATGATAATATTGCTCGATCAGAAGGTCCCATATTATTGTTTCTTGTTTGTTAATCGGGCATCCTATTTTCAAACGCAGGCAATGAAGGGGCAACCCGCTCACGTTGAGCGAGTTTAAGAATTCCAAAGGAGAGAAGTTGTGGGTGTCGTCTTCTGCTTCATCAAAACTATAGTAAACCTTCTCTTCGCCAAGAAATCTTTCAATCAACATATCATTAATGCTGTCAACATGCTCATTTTTAGTGGATAAAATTGCTCTTGTACTAACTCTGTTTCATTTTCAATGCTATGTTTGTTTACATTTATTATTAAAATATATCTGCCCATTCCCCATTTTATTTGGCGTGGGGTGCACATTTATTATTAAAATGTATCTGCCCATTCCCCATTTTATTTGGCGTGGGGTACAAGAAGCGTGCTATTTGAAAGGGTGTGAAGATTGTTATTTTGTTTTTCTTTAATACCCTAAAATTTTCCGGTGAATCATTTATTTTAGTTTATTATGTTATTTTTGACAATAAATTTACGGATATCAAGAATTTCGTTTTGCCCGTGTCCGTTCGGCGAATATAAATCGAGTACCCGCGCCTAGCGGCAGCGGTATCTATTTTTTGACAATAGTTTGGCGGCAAATAATTTCTTTTCAATAAACTGTATTTGTAGCGTTAAGGAATTGTTTACCAAAAATATGTTTTTTCAGACGCAATGGTCGCATAGCGGTAACTGTACATAGTTTTTAACAAATTTTGATATTGTTGTATTTATAGTGTTAGGGAATTCTTTATGAAATTTTTTATTTTTTAGACGGCATGGTCACATAGCGGCGACTATTTTTGTGGTGGCTTCGATGATTTTTTGTGTGCTTTATTTTTTTGACGGCGAATATTTTTTCAACAAATTTCGAAATGTTGACGGCGCGAAAAAATGTTGACGGCGAATATTTTTTCAATAAATTTCGACGGCGAATGATGCTCAACAGATCCTCAGGCGTTGTATCTAATAAGATTCAAATTTGAGCCGAGTACCCACGCTTAGCGTCAGCGATTTTCAGCCGTAATGAATATATTTATAGGTTCACTTGCTATTCGAATATTGAAGAATCAGTGACTAAAATCTAAATAGAGTTTTATATATCAAGTGGAGGTACTTTTTACCCAATGGGTAGTATCAAATTATGCATGTAGCTCTCATCTCTTCGTGGCATTTGAATATAGAAACATTTTGATTATAAAAATATTATTCACATAACATTTTGATTATAAAAATTTATTTTCAATAGCTAATAATATATGCAAGAAGCATCTTTTACGATATTTCTTTGGATCCTATAATAATAAGTGATTTTTAAAGGTGAAAGAACGGACTAAAATAAGCAAACATGATAACCCCGACAACATTATATACAAGCATGCAAAAAGTTGCTGACTTTAATTTGTTTGAATAAAGTAAAGCTTTAATTTGTTTGACCATTCAAATTATTTCCAAATTCAAAAGTTTTTAAATTTTCAAAAAATATACGGACTAACTAAATTTTAATATAAAAAAATTTGAATATAAGAGTACTTCTTAAACTTTCAAAGTATCTAAAAGATTTCAAAGTATTTCAAACTTAGTTCATGTACTTTTCCAAATTTCAAATTTCCACTTTTACAATTTCAAAAAATTCAAAATGACAAACTTTCACAAATTCAAAGATTTCAAGATTTTGAAATTTACCCATTTCTAAAATATCCCAAAATTTACATTTTCAAAAGTTTATACAAATTCACAACTCTTTCAATTACCAAAATCTACACATCTAAACTTTTTGTAGTAGAAAGTCATCTAAACATCTATCTAAATTTATAAAACTCTTTCAGCTACCAACAATTTGCATATCTAAATTTACATGATTTACCAAGTTACATAACGAAGTTGAATAGATTTTACTAATAATCAAATTTACCAACAAATAAAACAAATTTCACAAATAAACATACAAACAGATTCACATACCATAATACATATAAAAAAATACTCGCTCAATATAACAAAATAAAAAAAAAATAAAAAAAAAAAATCTTAAACTTTACATAAATTGATAATCAGAATATACAAAAACTTTATAAATAAACCTACATGAACTAACAAACAAATCCAAACAAACTTTAACAACAAAATGTATTACCAACAAAATTTCGAAGGAAACCATGCAATTTCAAGGGATTGACGCAGCTTCTTGTTGCGGCATGTTGCAGCAACTACGATGGTGTAGACTCAATCGGCGACAAAAACTTCCAGCAACAATGACGGGGGCAACACCCAATATGAAAAAAACAATGAGTTGATTATGTCTATACGTGCAACTCAACACATGCTTCATCAAAGGTCCAGAAAAGGATATATTTTTCATATTCTTATTCTTAAGCTGTACATGTTCTACTTGTTTTTAGAGTTATCCACCCATCAAAACCTTCTCATCATGCCAATCTAATTAAGCCGATAAAAATGAAGGTGATAAATGGTCAAGTCCCTCTAACTTCTAAAAAATAGTCTCATGAATAGAGATGCAAATATACATGCTGCTTTCGGATGCTAAGAGCTTATCTAAGCTAGCTCATATAATGTTATCAAATCAGATCTATAGAACAAACAAAAAACGATTTGTAAGATTATTCAAAGATCAAATTTTTAAAAAAAAGTGAAAAGTTAGATTGAAAAAAAAAAGTAACTAAAGAAACTAAAGAATAACAAAAAAAAAAAAAAGAAACAAATTTTATCGATCTATTCAAAAACTCAATAAAATATACCATTGGCGGCACAGCAGCGGCGGCGACAGTGGTAACAGAGGCGGCAGCAGTGTTCCTTGTTGAGTCTTGCAAGTGCACTAATCTCTAGCCATAACAAACTACACGGCAAAATATTAACAAAGTTAGATAACAAAATTCAAAAAAAAAAACTTAAAAACTAAACGGCAAAATATTCAAAACAAATTTATAAAAAATACTACACAATATTTACAATTAACATTTATAACAAATTTCAGCCACAACAAACTTCAAGAATCAGAAAAATTAATGTCGGCCTCAAAATACACCATTGGCACATTTGTACAGGTTCAGATATTTTTATAACAACATGAAGATTTCTTTGATGCAAAAATAAAGGTTGCAAAGTGGATAATCTCACAAGTCACCATCCAAACAAATGATAAAAATATACCGACAATAAAAAAGCCTTTAATATGACATACCACAAACAAATGATAAATCAACTAAAAAATGCCTTTGGCCACGGAACCGCAACAAACGCTAGTCCGGTGGTGGCAGCGGCAACACATATTCCGACAACTGATCAGAAAAAAAAAATCTGTTAAAATTTAAATCTGAAAGTTAAATAATTTTAGATCTGAAGAAAAACAATTGATTAATCTATAAAGAAAAACCATGAAAACTTGTAATAAATATAAATCTATATACATGATTAATTTTATAACAATTATTAACAACAATAAAAATAAAACATAAATACAAAGTGGCGGAAGCATACTTTTCTGGCGAGGATGCGGTTGTAGCAGCAGTTTCCGGTGACGGTGGTGACAACGGCTGAAGAAAAAAAGAAAAAAAAAAAGACAGATCTACAAATAAAATTTAGAGATTAATAAAAAAAAAATCGAAAAATACCTCAAAACTTGGTGGTTCGTTTTGGAGGTTCCTCTCGGTTGTAGCTGATGTGTGGTAGTCGGGGTTCAATGGTGGTCTGGTGGTGGTGGTTGCGGTGCCGATGGTGATTTTGGTGGCAGAAGAAAGGTTAGAGAGAGAGAGTGTTTTTAAAGAGAATGAGGTTTGTTAATGTGCGTTTTTAGAGGTGAGAGTGGTGTTTTAGGTGGTGGAAGTTGCGGTGGTAACTGGTGATGGTGGTGTTTTAGGTGGTGGAAGTTGCGGGATGGTGGCGGCCTCGGGTGATGGTGTGTGAAGGTATGAGAGTATTTTGTGTGTTTTTTGTGAGGTGAGATTAAGTTTATGATATGGGTATGTTTTGTGTGGTATTGGTTTGGGTGGACAAGGGTATTTTTGACATTTCGCAACTCTTTTTTTCAATAGGTTGCATAATCTTTATAAGGGAGTATAGATATACATATACATTTTATTATACATATCGATTCGAACATGTCCAAAAAAGACGAAAACCTTTTAGCTAAATTCCCCAATATGCGAATTAATGATGAAGATGCTGATGATAAGTATTTTGATAAAGAAGTTGATGATTCTGAAGAAGAAGACGAAGAAGAAGTTGAGCTATCTGGTACATTCTTAGGGTTTCTGCAACAACCAGAACACGAATGGCCCCTCTTACGCCAACACTTTCCGAGCAAAGCCGGAGGAACCCCTGTTTGTTTTCAGCTTCATTGGCCCAGGTATCCCGGTTAAGCTGTGTAAAGGTATTTAAAAACAGCATTTAGTGACAAACATCAACAATGTTGCGTGCTACTTACATTATTGCAAGGATTAGCAAATTATATACCATATGTGAGCTAAATTCCCCGGTACATTGCACATTTACTATAAGCCATCTGTCTTGGCCAGTAGCAGCTTCCATTGCCTAATAATTTAGCATATAATGTAAGAACATATTGCAAAAAGAAAAATGTTGTCCTTATGTTTCATGACTTGGTCATAAAGTTGATTTACTTTGAGACGTGAAGTAGGAAAGAAAAAAAATTACCATAAAGTAAAAAAGATTAACCACGAGTTCAATGGCCCATGTATAGCGTAAAGTAGTTTGCAAACAGAAGTTACTAAAATATAACTAAGATTAATCGTGCTTTACCTTCTCAAAGGACCCATGGAACATCAAAGCAAAAAGGGGAGAGTACAAGGAAGCAAGATTATCTTTAGAAGTTTCAGCTCTTGAGGTGGAATCTTGGTCTGCTCCCCAGACACGAGCTTCATGCGGAGAAACCCCCATTTTTGATGGTCTAAAGATGTAATGAAAGAGAACAAGTAGGCGCATCAATGATGATATTATATAATATAAAGTGTAGTAGCACTATAAGCAATTAAAAAATATCATTAACCAACTCAGTATCATTAGGGTACACTGTCAGAAAATTTGATTAATTGGAATATGTTAAATAAAAGGAACTCATATACTGATGAAGACCCAATGAAAAGTACATTGTAAGTTTTGTGTACATAATATTGAGTATCTCCGCTGATAAGAAATGTTTACCTAATGCAGATGCAGCAGATGGGTAGACCATACTTTAAAGAAGTGTCACACAATTAGATTGCCGCTTTGGTGCCAAAGGTGGGAAGTAAATGATCACATCAAACTTAATGGTCAAGATTTCATGTTCTTTTGATTAATTCGTAAGACTTAGAAAGAAAATATAGAAGTGATTGTATCGTCAAACAACCTAGTCAAGGATCGCTTTCAAATGGGCAAATCACTATACGTTAGATGAGGTTTTGTTTTTACTAATTAAGGTAGATAAAGTGATCAATGTCTATAAACAAATAATGTGATTATGCAACAAGGCCGTGGGCTCATATGAAGTACAATATATGGTATTTTTGTAGCAATGCCATTTTCTCTAAGACTTACACATTTACTGTTTATGGTATGAGAGATTTAGGTCAAGAAAATGTGAGACGCCGATCTCTTTTAAGTTAAATAGTCAATCCCATCTTTTAATATAACCTGTTTATAGAACTTGAAATTTTCAAAACGAAGATTACAAAACCAACTATTGCGTTTTCAATCTGTCAAAGCTAGTTGGAAAATGAAATTGGCCATTAAACACCTTTTCTCCAATCGGTTGACAATTGGGGCCACAACGGAGCTTTACATATAAAAGATAAAATATCTTTGTAAATCACTCAAAAAAATACATAAACCAAGTTGACATAATTGATGCACATCACAATAATATATCACATCATGTTGACCTAGATGTAGTTATTAGCAAGGAAAGTACATAACGCCAGCAAAACTAGAAGGAAGAAGATGGAAGTGAAATATAAAGAAGCTAACATACCCATAAAGATCTGGACTGTCGTATAGAACATCCCTTTTAACTGGTAGAGGCGCACAAACTTCACTGCCACCAAATTCTCCAACATTTTGAAACCCTGTCTGATTTTCCGGCCATCTGAATTGAAGAACATTGCCCAAGTCAATAAAATATTCCGCTAAACAGAAACCAGAAGACACACACACACACACGTGCAAATACCATTAGCAATTTTATAAATACTCACTCTGCATTCTCGTCAGCCAGGTCATCATCTGGTTGTTGAGTGCAAGAACGCTCAAGATCAGCCTGTGTTGCCAGAACAACATTACCATACTTGCAAACCATAATAGATGGATATAACAATAATAAACTTTTAAAGGTAAAACTTAAAATCCAAAATACATGATGGATACTTGATTACCATTTTCTAAGCAATACTTTTAATTGGAAACGTGAAGAGTAAACTTGATTCTAATTGATAATTGTAACATTTTTAATACTTCCAAATCTACCAAAAAAACTGAAACACTATAAACCCTACGTAGCATAGCCTCAACGCCAATATGAACATTCTTGCATTCAACTCTTCTATAGCAACAACGGTTACATTTAGGATAATTCTTTTTCCTTTCTGGCCATAAATAGCAACGTACATTTTCATTTGTTCAATTTTAGACATCGCTCTTTTTGTTTGTTCATCTGGGTCACTATAAGATGGATTTTAATGTACCAAAACTGAATAAATGAGGGAAGTTTTCATTGACCAGGTTACCCAGTGAAGGCCAAGTCTTTAGCTCAGATGTACCCAACCTAACAAAGGTATCCCCATCAACATCTATGAACCCTTTCCCCACCTACCCCAAGGTGCTTACCTAGTGAGTGTCGAACACAAAGTAAAACACATTCACTTGTGTGTTTTAATGAATGTGTACAATAAAACATGTCAAATGAGTAAATACAAAGCCTAAGCATTTGACTTAAAACACAATTAAAAAAAAATGTAGCAAAACAGGAAGAGAGGGAAGTCACCAGTAACATGATATATCAATATTTCACTCATCAAAATTATCAAAATTGAAATTTTGGCTAGTAGATGAACAATAAAACGTACAACACAAATGCAGTAAATGATATATAGGTAGAAACAGAGTTTATATGATCATGTTAGAGCATACCTTTAGAGTTGATTGGGATGGATGTTGAACCCAAGCAAATTCTTCTTTATATGCGAAACCTCCAGTGCAAGAAGCCTCACAAGTATACACGACAATAGTCTCCCAATCAAGAGGACTATCATCATTTTCAACTTTAAGGTAGTAAAGCAACTGTGGCATAATCTACATAAACCATAAATGCTAAATATGAGAAAGCATTTAAAGATCAAAATTGACAGCAAGTTAGAGCAAATTGGGCAAAGGGTCAAAATGTATCTTTGTGTGGGTCAAACCAAGCTGGGTTTACCTGCAACCACTATGTTTTTTTTAGGTACTTTCATAGATTAACATTAACCCTGGATGAATTACAAGTTTGGCTCATTGACCAGTTCCCATTCTACCTTAATGTTTATTTGACCAGTTTGAGATAAAACTAAACCCAAAGCATTCGGTAAGTAAACGAGTCGAGGTTACCAACTCTAGTATAAGGCCATGTGTGAAGTAAAAAAATAGAAACGAAGTACAGTACCTGAAATTCAAAGACTCGGTGGCCGCCACAGGATGTGCATTTAGGTATAACGTCCTTTGATGGTTGGCCACTCAACATCGGCCACAAAGGTTTAGCAGTCACGTCGAAAGTATGCCTGCAACATTAACAAAGAAAAAAGATAATTCTGCATAAGAGATCTCGAGTGTTACTTTCTAATCTCAAGTTCAAAGTAAAGTATTTTCATAGTGCACTGCTATATGGAGTGTAACCAAATCTATACTTAACACCTTTTTGGTGCATATGAACACGTGAAACATAGAACTTCAACTATTGTGTTCAATATAAGCCAAAAAGGTTAAATTCTCACCTTATCACTTGATCTGGGGCAGGGGCTATTCTTTTGAGAAAATATGCATAACTCTTTGCATCATCTTCGTCCTTAAATGAACAAGGTGAAAAGTTTGTTAGGTTTAATTCATATTTTCACTTCAGCGCAATTCCAAGGAACAGTTCGTACCTCAGTTTGAGTAGGATTTGCCTTCTCGTATACAACAACACCCTTAGACTCTTTGACGTCAAATTCAGACTCGTCCTCACCGTATAACTCAAATTCCGGCCACTTAACATTGCTGTCATCTGTTCACAATTTTTTTTGAAAAAATATAAAAAAACAGCTCATTATCAAACTAAAGGGCCTCTTTTACTCGCATAATAAATACTATGTGATACACTCTTCTAGGGGTGGCAAGTTAAGCAGGTCAGGTGGGTTAAGTGCAAGGTCAAAACAAGATTTCCCTGGTGCAAGTCAATCCCGACCCCGACCATGTTGTGTTGGTTCATCGTAAACATGTACAATCCAAATCAATTCTAACATAAACATGTACAGCCCAAACATGTTGGGTTTGGAATTAAATTAACCATCCACAAAGACAAACAAAGAAATTTAGTCAACCTAAATCAAATGCATCAATTTTTTTTTTTGAAAATTATTATGGGAACATAGGTAAGTTTCATTGAACTTCTCAAGAAACCATATGTGCGACTTTCAAAGGATATCCAAGCAAAGCAAGTGTTAGAATTAGAATGGAATAGAAGATGCATCAAAGAAAGTGTCAAATTAGAATGGAATAGAAGATGCATTATTAAAGGAAACCATTATAAGCACTTGTAGTAACGCAAACCCAACAAAAACTATATGCAGAAGGCACCCCTAAAGGAAAAGTATGATAACCAGTTGGTATATCGGCCGAAGAGTTGGTGAAAACAGACATTGATGCCGGGACTGTAAGGTCAAAACTTCTACATACCCTTTTATGTGCTGGTCTCCAATGATTAATCTGCATAGAAAAAAAAAAGTCAAGGAATGATTAAAAAAAAAAAAAAAAAAACTGTAAACAAAAAAAAACCAACAATTCGCACTAAAGTAACAACCTGGTGGCTCTTGGAACAGTAGCTTGCTTTTTTACAGTTTCCGCAAACTTTGTCTCCTTTCCAGGTACCACACCAGCTACAGAGCGGAGCTAAAAAAAAACATGTATTTGAGTTAACGTCTTAACAAGCAAAGTTCAAAGCACACTTATTGGCTCTCAAGGGAAAAAAATCTATCACCCAATTTAAGTACTTGTAATCTATAAGCAAAGATATAGTAACCCCACAAGTAACAAAATAATGAAGAAAAAGGAAGCGGTAACAATTTCGCTCCATTGATCTATAAACGGATAGATTTGGGTAGTTGAGTTGTTAATATAAAAAAAATTATCTGCGTTAATAGGTCAAACGAGCTGAGTGGGTTGAAATTAGCATGAAGTGGATTTTTCATTCATAAAACCTGATACATTGTTATTGAGCTTTTTTTGGGATAGTAAAATTCTCAAAATCCTGGTTGACACTAATAACTAAAAAACAAAGAAATTTGAACAAAGGTTTTTCAGGACAACCCAATGCGACATGGCCGCGGTGCCAAAAACAAAAGAATACATGTTCCAACTCATTAGCCACCTGCTCATATTGTAACCTCTAAAAAAACGGTTATGAAACAAAATTTTCGAACCTGCTGCACCTAAAGGCTTATCAGTGCCATCCTTCTTTGGCGGTTCACTGGAGTAAAATTGATTGTTGCGAGGAAGTTGACATCGGAAGACCTTAACACTGGTCAAACAATATAAGAAAAAGTATGAAAATCTAACGGACAAGAAAAAAAAGATGGTATGTACCAAGAAATGAAAAAAACTACATAAGACTTCAATACCTCCGACGTCCCTTTTCCGGGTGGTGTTTCCATTGCTCATGCTGGTCTCGGCGAAGGCAGGACATAGATGGACACACGAACACAAATATGGTCCTATGAAATGTGTTTTCATCATGAGTGAGAGGTGCGGATACCTACAAAAATAGAAGACGAATAAGACTTTTGTGATATGATGTCTCATGTCAATTCCTACAAAATACTAGTCACTAATCACAATTAACCATCAAATATATGCATTCTGATATCCCTATTTGTTTCATTAACTGCAAGTCACCCATATAATACCCTTGATTATCATTGTCATGTTAAGTTAAACCATACAAACACATTCGCTACACACTAATTCAAGTAATTAAGATAGAATCTATTCCGGGTAAAAAAATTGCAGCCAAGGGGATATATATATATATATATATATATATATATATATATATAATCTTATCTTTTACTTTTATATTAGATATCAATTAAATTCAAGTCTCCCTGTGTATCTTTTTTAATGGTTATATGAATTCTAAGACCCTTTTCAAAAACATTTTCCCATGTTTCACACCTAATACTCAATACATTCCAATACATACACTTTTAATTAAATAACTACAAATATTTTTTTTATAAAATAAGAACATACATAGTGAATAATAATAGTAATAATAAATATGACTAAAACTGCAGGGTGAAATATTGCGGTTAAATCTGAAAAATAGTAATATATATATATATATATATATATATATATATATATATATATATATATATATATATATATATATATATATATATATATATATATATATAGTGAGACTTTCTTGCGAGAACCATTTTATCTGCGAGAACTGAGAGAACCACCAAAAACATACATGCACGCCTTCAATAATTGTATTTTTGCACATATGTTCTAAAAACAACATATATGCTTTAAAAAAAACATGGTTGTTCTAAAGAATTTGATAAGAAATTGGAAATACAACATTTTTCTTTGAAGGTGTGCATGTATGTTCTTATAAGGCGTGCAACGACAATATTGCGGCCTTGTGTAAGGTTTTTGTGAAAAAAAGGAAGAGTTCATGATGATATTGAAGAACATAGGTGGATACTTACGATTATTGATGATTTGCGTGTATTTTTATTTTATTTTAAAAGACGTGCATGTATGTTTTTGGTGGTTCTGTCAGTTCTCGCAGATAAGATGGTTCTGAAATGAAAGTCCCCCTATATATATATATATAAATTGTCTTTCCCCACCAAGTATACCCACCCCACCCTTTATCTTCTACTTTCAATTGGCCGGAAAAAACTGCCGGAAAACACATCTTTCAGAAAGGAAATAAAAACCACACACATACACCCAAACACATATACATACATATAAAATTGTGAATATATATAAAACCCACCCACAAACACATATACATACATATAAATATTGTGAATATATATAGGGTTAAAAAGAGACCCGACTCGACCCGACCCCCCACCTAACTATAAAGCTTCAATAAAATCTGTACCTGAAGCATGAAGCGAAGAGGCTCACCGCATATGCCACACAAACTGGAGTCGCCCACAGGTAGGTTAACTGGATCCAACCAAGCCTAAAAAAACCAACAATAGAATACATAAATTCACAAAAAAAATAAAATAAATATAAATAAAACTTTCAAATATGTGAGTATGGATGAAAACAAACAGGGGTTCCTCCGGCTTTGCTCGGAAAGTGTTGGCGTAAGAGGGACCATTCGTGTTCTGGTTGTTGCAGAAACCCTAAGAATGTACCAGATAGCTCAACTTCTTCTTCGTCTTCTTCTTCAGAATCATCAACTTCTTTATCAAAATACTTATCATCAGCATCTTCATCATTAATTCGCATATTGGGGAATTTAGCTAAAAGGTTTTCGTCTTTTTTGGACATGTTCGAATCGATATGTATAATAAAATGTATATGTATATATATATATATATATATATATATATATATATATATATATATATATATATATATATATATATATATATATATATATATATATAGAGAGAGAGAGAGAGAGAGAGAGTGAGAGAGAGAAATTATGGGTAAATTGAGGGATTTCAGGGGGGAATAAAAGGGGTTTTTTGGGTTTTGAGTTTTGACAGCTGTATAAATGTATTTTAGTATGGGAAAATTCTTTAAATGCCTCAAAGCTACAAGGGTCTTTACCCTAGATGCCCCAAAATTATTTTTTTTTCTCTAAATACCTTAGGGATGAGGTCGCTCAACAAAACTTGGGCGGATCTCATATAATGGTGACATGTGTCCTTATGTATGTCCCCACTAAAGTACTAAGATGTACTTCTTGCAGTATGTACTTCTTGGGCGACTGGGACCTACATAACTTGGGCGACTTTGGATTCTTTGTCTTTTTGTAAAAAAGTATTCTCTTATTTTATTATATAATAGTACAACAGTCTTGGGCGAATGGGTCCCACTATTCCTTATACTTGGGCGACTTGTTAGGTAGATGGTACAATTTTATACACTTAAATACACTAAATACTCCTTTGATTTAAAATACAAAATACACTTAAATACACTTAAAATTCAAAACAATTGAATTAAAATTGAAACAGACAAACTCATACTTCTTCTTCCCACTCACACACAATTGTTCTTCTACCTGAAACCCTAATCATACTTCTTCTTCTTCCCAACTCATAATTTTGTTCTTCTTCCTGAAACCCTAATCACGTTTCACAACACACAAACCAAAACTTCTTATTCTTCCCCATCCCACAACCCCTCCAATTCATTAAACCCTAATCACCTTTCGTCAGTGTGTTGCCACTGACGGTATTTCGCCATTCCCGCACCATATTTTGACCCATTTTAAACTTAAGGGTAGGGCTATTTCGCCATCCCTGCTACATATTACAATGTCTGCCGCAAAGGTAACAGTTAGATCCAGATTAGAATACATTACAAGAATCAGAGGTATGTTGAATATTAATAGAGCAACCTTATTTAGGACAACTGTATTTGGGGCATGGTTAGACATCCCCCCCCTTTTCTGCAGATACCCATTTGTTACATCATTTTTATCAAAATGAGGTTAATGTGGGTGAAAGTGATGATTGCCCTTCCCTTAGGTTTAAAATAGGTGACAATGTGGTTGATTTTGGGCGTGAAGAATTTTGTCTGATAACCGGTTTTGTTTTTGGGCCTGTTGCTAAAGAAGAGACTGTCATAGGTCGTAATGTTCGAGGGCTAAGAAATAGTCCATTCTATGATCGTATTTTTCCTCATTTCAAAAACCTTAAGAGTAAGAAAGTAAAGGGTGATGAGCTGTTGGCACTGTTGAAGCCTGGTCCAGAGTGGGATGCTTTATTGGATGTTGATGCTGTTAGGGTTTGTTTGTTGATCATTGCAACATGTGTGTTCATGGGTCGTGAACCAAGGTTCAACATTCCGGACCACATGTTGAGAATGATTGAGGATTTGTCAGTATGGAATTCGTATCCATGGGGGGAGTATTTCTGGGTACATTTGTACAAAAGAACGGTAAATGTGGTAAAGAAGCATAATGACGGTATAGCAACGAAGCCGGTCAAAAAATCCCCTAAGAAAGATGACACATACAATTTGTATGGATTTGTATATGCCCTCAAGGTAATAATTTATTCTACAGTTACTTGACTAATGTAAGATTTATGCTTAATTTGTATATCCATAGATTTATTCTACCGTTACTTGACTAATGTAAGATTTATGCTTAATTTGTGGTCATTTGCTTATTTTTGGGCCTAACTATGTTCCTTTTTCCAGATATGGATTTTGGAAAGCTTCCCTAACAGCATGCAGTGGTGGAGCAAAGACCATACAAAGACCCCACGTGGTGTAGCCTGGTCGAAAATGAAAACCTTTGAAAAAAAACACTACTCCATGCTATTTGACCCGGTGAGTAAACCCTTTATACGCATTGTTTGTTTTGATTTCGTTCATGCTGTTATTTTGGACGGTTTGTTTTTCTTATAGGGTTTTAAACCAATAAGCAAGATGGTTCCAAGAAGTGATGAGGTGGTCCTTCCATGGTACATTTGTAGCATGGATTATATCCGAGGACTACAGTCGAGGGATCTCAAGAGGCTTACAACCCCACCAGGCAGTGTACCTGACCGATGTAGTATAGTGTAGTGGTAAGTACGGGGATTGATCGTTCTCCACAGGGAATAGTGTTCGTTAGGTATGAAAGGCTACTCTAATTAGGTCTAAGGGTTGAGGAAGATTCTTTTTTATGTTTTTATAATTTTTATGAAAGCAAGTAAAATCTCGGGTTTGAAGGAGTGGGCGGAATTAGTTGCTAGTCAACTAACCCAAATTACTACGAATGCAAATAAAATAAAATAACAAAAATAAAAAGTTGGTGAGAAACTTATGTGTAGAGAAATGTGTTTACTTAGATTTCCTTACTCCCTAACTATCTTTTACCGGTTAATTAGTGTGTATTAGTCGCGTGGATGACGGGTGTATTCCTTAATACCATTCGTGGGGTGGCGTACGTACTTCCCCAACTCTACAAGCTCCTACTTCACTCCTATGTCGAGCCGGCTAGGAAGCTCCTAACATGGGATCACTAGAATTCGCTTGTGCATTAAATACAACCATAAAAACCTTTAGTACGCATTTGGTTCATGTTTCTTAAGACGTTCAAGCAAGTTACCGAATAGGAAGTTAGCCAGTTTTCTTAAGCCTAACATAGATAAGCAATCATCCAATACAACTAACAACACACTAATAACCAATAATCAATAGCTAGGTTTCATTAGATCTAAGCAAACACAAGATAAATTTAGCCTAACATGTTAAACAAAAGACAAGAATAAGGTAGAATCAAACAACACATAGACATATTGAATGATTAATTGATAACTTATCTTCAATGTAACATGGAAGATCTCAAGGCAAAAAGCCTTGAAAAAGAAGCTAAAATCGTCTTAGGGTTTTCTCCCAAAATTCCACACACTAAGCTCTCCACCCTAATGACAAAAAATTAGAAAACTATATATAGATTTTTGGATCTGACGGCGTCACGTTATGGAGTGTGACGCCGTCACCTCGCCGCTTCTAGGGTTCCCGGATGATCTTCTTGACGCCGTCCCTCTTTAGCTCTTCCAAAATCCATTCTGGCTTATCAAGGCTTGACGCCGTCGAACCTTGAACGTGACGTCGTCCCCTTTTGATTTAAGCCGTGACGCCCTTGATCAAGTTAAAGCGTGACGCCGTCAGAATTCACATGCTATTTTCACTGGCTTATCATGAGTAAATTTCACGTCCAACTTTTCTTGCCAAGGCATGACGCCGTCCAGGGTAAATTGTGACACCGTCAAAGGTAACTTTTAGCCGATTTTTGAGACTTTGCCGTTTTCTTCACTTTTATGCTCCAAAAACGTCCAAAATGCCTCCTTTTCCAGATTTCTCCTCAAAAGTACCTAAAATGACAAAAGGAACGATTTAGGGCAATATTTGATCAAATAAATACGATTTAGGGCTTAAATGACCCCTTAAAAGCGGTACACTTTTCGCTTCATCAGTGTCAGAGGTGTCAGACTCAAAGAAACACACGAATGGCTACGTGGCAAGCTATCATTGGTCCGAACACCTCACCAAAGCTAATTCAAGGGTCGTTATTGAGAGGTTGATGATTTGAGATGATCTGAGGGCTGAAGATGATCCTGAGAAAGCACAAATCCCTCGGATTGCCAGCATGTCAAGAAGGTCTAGAATGCTCCTCCTTCGACTATAAATAGGAGGTCGATCCTCATGTTAGAGAGTTAGTTTTTAGTGTAATGTTACTCTGTCAAAATTACTTTATGTCTTGTAATTTTAAATTTCTTTTGTAAACTTTTAAGATTTTATTAATGAAATTGTTATTTTAATTTTCCTTTGATTCTGTTTTTAATTGAGTTGTTTGTCTGAATTTAGTTTATTAAAGTTGTTATTAGTTTAGTTCAAATCATTTCTAGTTTAATTCTATTTACCATTTCAATCTTTGTTAAACTCTTTTGAAAATCCAAAAATAATTCCAAAAAGTACAAAATTCCAAAAATACTCTAAAAACTCAGCTTCAATAAGCTGTTTTTATCCATTTTATAAGCTCATATTAGCTGTTTAGTTATTGTGAGCTTTTATTGTGTTCAAAACTGTTTTAATCTCACAAATTCCAAAAAGTCAAACAAAGTCAACAAGCTGGTCAAATAAGCTCTTCTGGAAGGATAAGCTGATTATGAGTAGCTTATTGGGTTATTTTGTGGCTTATTGAATAGCCTGGGTATAGATTGTTGGTTCAGATCTGTGTCTACTTAGAATTCTCTTGTAAGTTCATTATTGGATTCATTCATAGCTTATTGGGTCAAATTGCTTAATAGTGCTAATTTAGAATTTGAATTTGTTTATCTCTGATTACTTAAGTTAGTTATGCAGTAGCTGATTAGTTTTTAATCTTAATTCAGTAAGTTTTAGGGTAAAATTGCAATAGCAGTAGTTAAGGGGGTGTTTGGTATAGTGTTCTGTTAAGCAGTATAATATTAGTACTGTTGATATGCATGTTTCTGAGGTTTGAGTAAGCTTAGTTAAGTTGTTATTAGCCTAAATCAGTAAGTATCTCAGGTTTAATAGCTCACTATTTGATTTTGGCCTTTTGGTGGAATTTTGAAGCTATTTCTGCCCACAACAAGCTCAGCATAAGCTGAGCTTATTGGGACCTCTGATTTGGAACTTCTAAGTCACTTTGGTAGGTTTAAGTTAGTTTCCAAGAGTAGGAGTTGTATCATTAAAGTTTTCATAGGTTTTGCGCCATTTTTCTCTAACTGCTGTTACAACACTTCTGTGCAGACATTGTTTTTTTTTTTACTGCTGATCTGAGCTTCTTGGAAGCTTATTGAATTAAGCTCTTGACTTTAAATTTGGTTTATAGCTAGTTCACATAGCTGGATTTAAGCTCATAATCTGGGATCCACATTTTAAGCTTATCTAAGTGCTTATTCTGAGTCTTAAAATACCCATAATCAGACCTGCTATATAGCTTGTTTCAAAATTCAGCCTATAAGCACTTTTTCAAGGGTTAATTTAGATAAGCAATTGAGGTTTGAATTTGGATTTTAAAGTGTCTTTGGGTAGCTAGTAGTATTGGGAGTCTTTTGCCCCCATTAGGTTTCAGTTTACTGCTTAATTGGACTGCTTAATTGAGGTGTGAAGTGGGCTGTTTAGCCATATTTTCTGTCTCACCCTCCATACTGTTTAAGTGCTTTTCTACTAGTTCTGAGTGCTATTTTGGTCTCCATAAGTTGATTTGAGCTTAATAAAGTGTGTTTGCTGGGTTTTGAACTTCTTGAAATTTCTGGGTCAGTTTAGCTTAATTTTGGCTTATTATAAACTGCTTATTTCAGCTGTTCTGCTTATTAGGGTTAATTCAGTTCTTGAATTTATTTTTCCTAGATTTAGAATTCAATTTTAAAATTACTCAAAAATTTTCAGATTTTTCCTAGCTGTTTTACTATTTTTAAATCATTTAAATTATTTTAATTAGTTTTTAATTCATAAAAAATTATTAAAAAGTCAAAAAAATATTTTTCTTTTTCCAAAAAATTTTCTTTTATCAGATTTAATATAGGAAAATTATTTTTATATTTTTAGGTTTTAAATTTTAGAAAATCCTTTTTATTCACGTTTTTAATTACGTCACGAAACGTTTTTAAATTCCAATTTTCGTTTTTAAGTTCGTATGCTTAGTTTAATTGTTTCATTAGCTTAATTAGTTGTTTACTTTTATTATTTTATTGTTCGTAGTATAAAATCACAAATCAACCACTTTTTCACACTCATTCACCACACGTATTCGACAACGTTTACAACAACTCGATATTCGACCTTCGTTGGGACACGACCCGGGGAAAACGCATACGTTGCCTTTTCCCTTGGAAAAATATATACTCAAAAAGATAAATCAAAAATGGCGCCGCTGCCGGGGAAGGCTTGAAAAGAGTTGGAGTTTCGCCATAAGAATCGTGTTTTGAAGACCCTTCCTCGGAAGTTTTTGTTTTCAAAAAAATAAAAATACAAAAATATAATAATTAAAAAACACTTTTCCTAAAGTGTTTTCACCATTAATAATAAATCCTCGCTCTCGAGAGGGCGTTGTAAACCATTCCGAAATAACAACAAAAGAGATCGGAAAATTAAACGTTTCTCGGATTATTTCTTTGCTACAACCTATACACGGGGTTTAAGGAGGTCTTGACATTAAATTGCAGACCGAAGAGAGATCCATTCTTCTCTCCCGCCACGCTGCGCGTAGTTTTGAAAGAAACGAGTACGGTTGATCAACGATCACCAAAAAAAATAATAAATCTCATTTTTCATTAAATATAAAAATCCAAAAATATTTTATTTTCAAATTTGGTTTTTCTTTTTGATTTTGTGTTTATTTTTGGTGTTTGCACACCCGTTCTTCTTCTTCTCAACCTCTTCTTTCACCGCTCTCAAATCCCGAGAGGATAATTCGCCATAACAACCGTGTTCATTTCTCAACCGTTGAGGAAATGGCCGACGACCCAAACAATCAACACCCGCCGATGGGTGGTGATAATCACATGCCAGCTCCCGATCTCCGAACGATGGAGGAGCTGTGCCAACCCACAATGCACGGACGTGGTGGCCCGATTGCCCCCGTCAATATTCAAGCCGCCGATTTTGGACTTAAGCATCATATGATTCAACAAGTCCAAAATTCGTGCCAATTCCATGGCTTGCCGGGTGATGATGCGAACAAGCATCTTGATAAATTTATCACCGTCACCCAAAGTATGAAACAAAATGGGGTCTCCGATGACGCCCTCCGTCTATATCTCTTTCCTTATTCATTGACGCATCATGCCACCGCTTGGTTTGATCGTCTTCCCAAGAACTCCATTCGTAGTTTCGATGAAATGGTTACAAAGTTCTTGGCGAAATATTTCCCACCGTCGATGGTGACGAAATTAAGGAATGAGATTAGCAATTTCCGTCAGCTTCCCGATGAATCATTGTTTGAGGCATGGGAACGCTACAAGTTATCGATTGATCGGTGTCCGAACCACAATATGTTATTGGTCACTATTATAGATACCTTCTATAACGGTTTGACATTACGACACCGTAATACGATTAATGCTGCTGCCGGTGGTACGTTTATGAAACGTCGACCCGAAGAGTGCTATGATCTTATTGAATACATGACCGCCCACCATAATTTTTGGGATTCCTCTGCCGAGAGGAATGAGTCAACAAAATCTAGCACTGATTCTTCTACCTCCGAGATAGCCGCTCTCTCTAAGCAAATGAATGATTTGTCAACGGCTATCTTGAGAATTCATCAAAATCAGATTTCAACTCAAAACAACAACAATCAAGTCAATGTTGTTAATCATAGCTGTGAGACATGTGGTGGTCCTCATCAGTATTTCGAGTGCCCAGCCGCCGGTGGCTACACTCAAGAGAATGTTTACGCTGCAACGGGAACCTTTAATCAGGGAGGTAACGGTTACCAACCCCAAGGTGACCGTAATTTGCTCAGCTACCGTTCTAACAACTTCCTCGGACCACCCGGTTTCCCACCAAATCAAAATCAGCAAGTGCAAAACCGCAATGTTCCAAATTACCAAAATCAAAATCGGGGCAATCAAGGTTATCAAAACCAAGGGAATTATAACCAAGCCCCGAATCAAGGAAATTTTCAAAACCAAGGGAATCAGAATCAGGGAAATTTTCAAAACAATAACCAAGGTTTTAATCAAAACACCCGAGGGGCAAATCTTAACAATAATCAAAATCAAGGATTTTTGCAAAACCAATCGCCCTCGGATGAGATTTTGAAACAGCTACTCCTTCAGAGTCAACAACAACAAAAATTTAACAAAAACCAAGAAGAAACAACTAGGTTTTTGATGAAGGAAATGAATGAAATGAAAAAATCTTTAAATGATCGACCCTCGGGTTCGGGTACTACTACTCTTCCAAGCAACACGATCGCCAACCCGAGGGGCGATGCTAAGGCGATCACGACTAGGAGCGGTGTTTCATACGATGGACCCACGGCTCCGGCTACCTCTTCTTCTCTACCTCCCAAGGTAGTCGTCCGTGAGACCGAGGTGACCAAGGACACGGAACCTCCTACTAACAACGGAGGAACCAAAGACGTCCAACCTCCGGTCATCCATCCATCTGAACCGAAAAATGTTGAACCAAAAGAAAAAGCTCCCGTTAAGACCACACTTCCTTACCCTTCAAGAATGAATGATCAAAAGCTCCACGATAAAGCTTCGAGTCAAATGGAAAAATTCTTTCAAATATTCCCAGAATTACATTTTGATATAAGCTTCGCGGACGCTTTACTTCTAATGCCTAAATTCATTTCTACCCTCAAAAGTGTGTTGAGCAATAAGGAAAAATTATCGGAACTAGCAAAAACTCCAGTAAACGAAAACTGCTCAGCGGCAATTCTCAAAAAGCTTCCGGAAAAGCTTGGAGATCCTGGAAAATTTCTCATCCCATGTGAATTTCCGGGAATGGTTGAATGCCACGCCTTGGCCGATCTTGGTGCGAGCATCAACCTAATGCCGTTATCCATCTGGAAGAAACTTTCTTTGCCCGAACTTACCCCCACTTGCATGACCCTCGAGCTTGCGGATCGGTCCATAACCCTTCCTAAAGGTGTAGCCGAGGATGTCTTTGTAAAGGTGGGGAAGTTCCATTTTCCAGCAGATTTTGTGGTAGTTGATTTTGACGCCGACCCCCGGGTTCCTCTTATTCTCGGAAGATCATTCTTGAGGACCGGGCGAGCTTTGATCGATGTTTATGGTGAAGAAATTACTTTGCGGGTCGATAAGGAAAAAGTTACGTTCAATATTAATCCGAACTCGAAACCTCAAACCGACAAATGCAATGTCGCTACGGTTGATCAAAAGTCCGATCCCGTAATTGCTCCTAAAAGAGTTGATCCAAACCTTTCAAGATTCACGGTCAAGAGTATGTCAGAAAAACGTGCTGAACTCAAGGCCATGAAAATTAATCCTGGATCGAGCAAATGGTTTGAATGTTGTGCGGCAAATACTAAGAGTGTTCTTGACGACGATGTTGAAGATGAATCGGAGACTACAACGGAAGCGGTGGAAATTTCTAGCTCTAAGAGCACACCACTTGTCCCACCTCCAGAACAAGTTTATCACATCGAGATTCTTAATTCCGACTCTTCCCATCCTTCTCCTCCGATTGAGGGAAGTGTGATCTTGCGGGAAGAGCTCGAGGTGTTCTTCAAAGATGAATCAATTTCACCGGAAATTGATGATTCTTGTCTTAGTCCGGAGGGAGATATTCTTTTTGAAAAATTATTAAACCAAGAGCCATCTCTTTCTCTCCCTCCGAAGGAAGTTGAAATCAATCTACCAAAGAAATTTGATGACCTTGTTCCCGAAACTTTCAAAACAACTATCACCAACCCTCTGTTTGAGTTCGAATCGGGGTTTACTTTGATTTCGGATAATCTAATCTTTGATATTCAAATAGAGGAGAGTGATGAGTCTGTGACGGAACATGAGCTTACAGATTCTCATAATATGATTGATTGTCTTGATGAGGAGTTCTCCGGTGAACTCACTCATTGCATATCTCCTCCGGAATACGATCAATTCTATTGTGATCTGGAGGAAGATTCTAGTCTGGGGGGAGGCATACCTTCTCATGAAGATTTCATCCCGCCCGAGACTTTTGACAAAATTTCTGCTGATGATGAAGAGCTTATTATGATCATCCTCAACATCTTTATGCTCTTCATCACATATGTTGTGCCTTCTCCCATCCTTCACTCATTCGGGAGTGAGGATATCATTTTTGACCCCGGTATTACCACTTCTGGTTATTCTTTCTAAAAATACCGCGGGTATCTCATCGGAGTGGAACTTTCATGTGCTTCAGTGTTTATCCAAACATCTTGAACGAAAGTCCGATTGAGATTATTTCTTCCACTTGCTCCCCCAAGGACAAATAAATTTGGGGTCGAGTCAAGCTCATGTGACTCGGTTACCAAAAACAAGCGCTTCGTGGGAGGCACCCCATGCTTATCCATCTATCTTCTTATCTATTTTCTAATAAAGCGACGTGAGGAGGGCTTCCTCTTCCATATCTTGTGTTTCGTGTTTTCTGTGTTATGTCCAGGATTGCCCGATGATTGAAGACTCTCGTGCTCGTAGTTTCATTCGCGCTTCTCGAGTTTCATCATTCGTTGCTTATCAATATCCTAAAATCTTATCGTTTTACATCTATCTTTTGGCATAATTAATAAACGGCCTTAGATTTATGTAGGAGAACCCTTACCTTTAAGACATTGAGGACAATGTCTCGTTTTAGTCTGGGGGGGTAATATTTTGATTTGATTTTGCCTTGCATTTTTGCCATTTTCTCATGCAACCCCGTTTTTCCTCCAAAAAATTGAAAAAATCAAAAAAAAAAAAAAAAAAAAAAAAAAAAAAAAAAAAAGAAAGAAAAATTTAAAATTTTTTGCAAAAATATAATAATTTTTGACATTTTTGTTGATTTTCCGCTGGAGAGAGTAGGAATAAAATTCTGACTTGACCGGGCGTGTTGAGCCCTAGCTTGTTCCCTTAACCATTCATAATCTATAAGCTTGTGCTAGTCTTTTACACAAGGAGCTATAAAATGCGAATTCTTTTTAAGAGTTTGCAAGTTCCCGTATTCGACTTTATATATGCATGGCTTGATTATTTGGCTAAGCATTCGCGGATCTTATTATTTAAGATTTTAAATTTGCGAAGAACGAGAAATGATAGAGTTGTTTATAAGTTAGATTGCTAAACGTGGAGTAGTTGGATCTCTTTAGAGCTCATCGAAGTTATTTGCGGCTTTTTGTTCCCATAAGCTTGTTTCACTCAAAAATAGTAATCTAGGAATAATTAAAGCTATTTTGGTTTTGGCGATGATTAATTTTTATTTCTTCCTTAGAGAGTCCTTGCTTATGAAAGTTGGGTACACATCAAGGTACTGCCAGTGTTACGGTGTAATAGACTATTCCATCTTGCCGGCTCGCAACCGATGTTGGGATTGTTATAAAAGCCGTAGGACTTGGGGTTTGGCAAATAATTAATGAATAATGTATAATAATAATAATCCAAAGCCATCAAAAGTTTTCTACATCTTGCCGGTTCGCAGCCGATGTTGTAGACTTCTAATAAAGGCAGAGGAAAAATTCCAAGGTCATAATAGACTATCACATCTTGCCGGTTCGCAGCCGATGTTGTGATTGTTATAAGGGGCCAAGGATTAAATACGTTAATGTGCTTAATAATGATAAAAATGCCAAACTTCGACTACGGGGGTATCCTAATAAAGGCTTCTGTCTCTGGACTCGTAGATGAGTTGTTTCGGTCGCAAATAAAAGGGATATCCTCAAAATCGTGTTAAATCAGAGACCTTGATGTGGACCTCATTTTTGTATGCAACGGTTTTCGAGGGAAGGTTTGGAAACTACTTAGCGTCTAAACTAGGTATCTTTATCGGACTAAGAAATTATCGAAACGAGAATTTGAATAAATTCATTTCTCACCAAAAATAAAATAAATAGAGGAAAATAGGAATTTGGGAACAAAGAGTCCACAATTAGCTTTTATGGGTAGTGTTGGCAATCTAACTTGTAAATAACAATGATTTTGTTTTTAAGCTTAGTTTGGGGACTCGTGAAAAATCAGGAACGACGAATTTTATCCGTATGGTCACTTCTTTATGAGTCGTGTTTCCTGCTCAATGACCCTAAAAGTTATGATTAGATAATGATTGTCAACAAAGCCGTCACTTGAATAATAAGAAAATACAAAAATAGAATAAAAGGAAAAATGGGGAGTTTTTTAATCTCTTTTGAAAATTTTGCTACTTTTCAAAGTTAGTAAAAAGAGATTAGAAATTTTCGGTTCCAAAAACGTGTTCTTATAACATTGCATGAGGACATTTCAATATCTTAGTCTGGGGGAATTTTGGTATGTGCTTAAACACATACCTTTTCTTGACCAAAACCGGACCCAAATAGACCAAAAACCCGACCAAAATGCCAAATATATTGTGTTTTTGTGTTTTTACATATGCAGGCACGGATATCGAAGAAAAGGACAAAAATCAAGAAAGAACCGGGAAAACGAGCACGAGATATGGAAGTGTTATTTTTAGCCGATGCCGGGATGCAAAAAGTCAAAGTCAACCCTTGAAGTTTCACCAATTGACAAATCAAGCCCTTGGATCAATTTTTAAAGTATGGCAAAATTAGTCCCTGGGATTTCTGAAATTACAAAATTGGTCCTTAATTATTTCACTTTACAAATCCTAAACCTTAAAACCTTTTACCCGGATTTCTATTAATAATCCTAGCCCAACCCTTTCTATATTAAATCCCCAAGCCCACAAATACCCACCAGCCCATCTCCTTTTATAATAACCCGATCCATTCTCTCTTTTATTAAAACCCGATCCGCCCAAACCATCAAACCCGGTCAACCCTTAAAAGATAGTCAAAGAAAAATAAAAAAACTCACAAACATTTACCCGCCCATGTTCTTCCCCTTATCCCCAAAAGTTACCCAGCTATGAACCCTAAATAATAACCGTACAAAATTCACCGAAATTAAGGGTACTTTTGTACAATTGCTTGGCTTCTAGAAGATGTCAGAGGTGTCAGACTCAAAGAAACACACGAATGGCTACGTGGCAAGCTATCATTGGTCCGAACACCTCACCAAAGCTAATCCAAGGGTCGTTATTGAGAGGTTGATGATTTGAGATGATCTGAGGGCTGAAGATGATCCAGAGAAAGCACAAATCCCTCGGATTGCCAGCATGTCAAGAAGGTCTAGAATGCTCCTCCTTCGGCTATAAATAGGAGGTCGATCCTCATGTTAGAGAGTTAGTTTTTAGTGTAATGTTACTCTGTCAAAATTACTTTATGTCTTGTAATTTTAAATTTCTTTTGTAAACTTTTAAGATTTTATTAATGAAATTGTTATTTTAATTTTCCTTTGATTCTGTTTTTAATTGAGTTGTTTGTCTGAATTGAGTTTATTAAAGTTGTTATTAGTTTAGTTTAAATCATTTCTAGTTTAATTCTATTTACCATTTCAATCTTTGTTAAACTCTTTTGAAAATCCAAAAATAATTCCAAAAAGTACAAAATTCCAAAAATACTCTAAAAACTCAGCTTCAATAAGCTGTTTTTATCCATTTTATAAGCTCATATTAGCTGTTTAGTTATTGTGAGCTTTTATTGTGTTCAAAACTGTTTTAATCTCACAAATTCCAAAAAGTCAAACAAAGTCAACAAGCTGGTCAAATAAGCTCTTCTAGAAGGATAAGCTGATTCTGAGTAGCTTATTGGGTTATTTTGTGGCTTATTGAATAGCATGGGTATAGATTGTTGGTTCAGATCTGTGTCTACTTAGAATTCTCTTGTAAGTTCATTATTGGATTCATTCATAGCTTATTGGGTCAAATTGCTTAATAGTGCTAATTTAGAATTTGAATTTGTTTATCTCTGATTACTTAAGTTAGTTATGCAGTAGCTGATTAGTTTTTAATCTTAATTCAGTAAGTTTTAGGGTAAAATTGCAATAGCAGTAGTTAAGGGGGTGTTTGGTATAGTGTTCTGTTAAGCAGTATAATATTAGTACTGTTGATATGCATGTTTCTGAGGTTTGAGTAAGCTTAGTTAAGTTGTTATTAGCCTAAATCAGTAAGTATCTCAGGTTTAATAGCTCACTATTTGATTTTGGCCTTTTGGTGGAATTTTGAAGCTATTTCTGTCCACAACAAGCTCAGCATAAGCTGAGCTTATTGGGACCTCTGATTTGGAACTTCTAAGTCACTTTGGTAGGTTTAAGTTAGTTTCCAAGAGTAGGAGTTGTATCATTAAAGTTTTCATAGGTTTTGCGCCATTTTTCTCTAACTGCTGTTACAGCACTTCTGTGCAGACATTGTTTTTTTTTTACTGCTGATCTGAGCTTCTTGGAAGCTTATTGAATTAAGCTCTTGACTTTAAATTTGGTTTATAGCTAGTTCACATAGCTGGATTTAAGCTCATAATCTGGGATCCACATTTTAAGCTTATCTAAGTGCTTATTCTGAGTCTTAAAATACCCATAATCAAACCTGCTATATAGCTTGTTTCAAAATTCAGCCTATAAGCACTTTTTCAAGGGTTAATTTAGATAAGCAATTGAGGTTTGAATTTGGATTTTAAAGTGTCTTTGGGTAGCTAGTAGTATTGGGAGTCTTTTGCCCCCATTAGGTTTCAGTTTACTGCTTAATTGGAC
This sequence comes from Artemisia tridentata subsp. tridentata, assembly GCA_021014915.2. Classification (NCBI taxonomy): domain Eukaryota; kingdom Viridiplantae; phylum Streptophyta; class Magnoliopsida; order Asterales; family Asteraceae; genus Artemisia; species Artemisia tridentata. The sequence goes on along the minus strand of CP139504.1, from coordinate 1,938,041 downwards.
TGCTTAATTGGGGTGTGAAGTGGGCTGTTTAGCCATATTTTCTGTCTCACCCTCAATACTGTTTAAGTGCTTTTCTACTAGTTCTGAGTGCTATTTTGGTCTCCATAAGTTGATTTGAGCTTAATAAAGTGTGTTTGCTGGGTTTTGAACTTCTTGAAATTTATGGGTCAGTTTAGCTTAATTTTGGCTTATTGTAAACTGCTTATTTCAGCTGTTCTGCTTATTAGGGTTAATTCAGTTCTTGAATTTATTTTTCCTAGATTTAGAATTCAATTTTAAAATTACTCAAAAATTTTCAGATTTTTCCTAGCTGTTTTACTATTTTTAAATCATTTAAATTGTTTTAATTAGTTTTTAATTCATAAAAAACTATTAAAAAGTCAAAAAAATATTTTTCTTTTTCCAAAAATTTTCTTTTATCAGATTTAATATAGGAAAATTATTTTTATATTTTTAGGTTTTAAATTTTAGAAAATCCTTTTTATTCACGTTTTTAATTACGTCACGAAACGTTTTTAAATTCCAATTTTCGTTTTTAAGTTCGTATGCTTAGTTTAATTGTTTCATTAGCTTAATTAGTTGTTTACTTTTATTATTTTATTGTTCGTAGTATAAAATCACAAATCAATCACTCTTTTTCACACTCATTCACCACACGTATTCGACAACGTTTACAACAACTCGATATTCGACCTTCGTTGGGACACGACCCGGGGAAAACACATACGTTGCCTTTTCCCTTGGAAAAATATATACTCAAAAAGACTTATCAGACCTCATCCATGAGCCACCCTTGTTTTGTAGGATCTAAACAAACTAAGCTCTCCCAGAACCTCCGATCAACACGTACAGGTTCTTTGGACCAAGGAAATGTATAACGAAGTGGCCCCGGCTTTCCAAGGAATTCGTCGTAATCATTAGTCAGATGCACTTTGCTGATATATTTGTTGCACCGAGTAAGATTCTACACACAGGTTCTTACTATATTAGAAAAAATAAAAATTTAACGTTAAACGTAAGAAAATAGAAATTGTTTTTATACCTCCACCCAAGGCTGAACACGTTTTAAATAGTCACTCATATCTTGATCCCGACGTCCATAAGGGGGAGTTCGATTTTTTTCAGCTTTCACAAATTGTTCGGACCAGTAATACAACGAATCAGACCCACCTTTTTGACTCCTCTTGTTGGGTTCCATGCCTGCGTTTGCTCTTTTCCAATGTTCTGAATTATAAAGAGCAGATAACGCTTTATTCTTCTCGAGTGCAATCTTCAACTTCTCTTCCCTTTCCAACCGCCGTTTTGTCTCCTCTATCAACGCATTATGAAACTCTTTTTCCATAAGCTTTAGTTCTTCAATCTTCCACCTTTCTTCTTCTTGCTTCCTCAGGCTTAATTCCTCTTCCAAAAGATACTCTTGTCACAAGAATTTATGTGAATTGATGTGTTCATACAAGGTATAATATATTTTTATTTGATGCTTTGTAAAAACACATTACCCGAATAATATCGTCATCAGAGTCGACATCTATCTCAGCTGAACGATTTCGGGAAATAATAGAGTCAACAATTTCAAAGAATTCAGAATCCAGTTTTTCTCGTAATTCATGGCTTAGATGCGAAAAAGATTTACTGAAGTCCAATTTCTCCTGTATATGAAAAAACGGAGGCATTGTTAAATTCAATAAAGTCAAAAATTCGCTTTATAATTCGACAAGTAAGCTTTCGGAACCAATGTGTTTACCCGAAAACCGCAAGTTCTTTCGCAAGCAAGAACCTACAAAGTATTTTTAAAACCCATTAAATTTATATTACAATCATATAAATACATGTTATAGCTAAATGCATTATATTACTGTATATAAAAAATCACCTGAATAATAGACTCAAGTTTGAAAACACGAGCATTCAACTCCTGAATCACACAATCCTTAAGGCTGATCTCAGTAATAAGATCACTTGTCTGAATCCTAGGAACAAGCGGTAAATACTTTTTTTCTGTCCTCCCACGTTTCCGGCAAGCATCCAACTTCTGTAGATAGAGATCGTATTCATGTGGTACCCTTGGTTTACGAGTAATTGGTATGTACCCCCTGAAATACTCTCGAAATTGGATATACCAATCAGACTGCTGTTCGGATAATGTTGCTTTCAATTCAAAATTTATCTTCGAGTCCTACAAAAAACATTAACCAAAATAAGATCAAAAAACAAGTTCAGTACAACACAAAATTACATAAAATAACATAAATAGTAGGGAATACGATATTCTATAAGGTTTTACCTTGCCAAATAGCAATCCATAATCCGATCGTGTAAACACTTCTTTCTTTGACCAGGCTACACCCCGTGGTATGACATCTGGGACTTTATTCCACCACTTATTGCTTCTTTCAAACGACTCAAGAATCCATATCTACAAAAGTTAAAGATTGAGTTAGGCAAGGAAAAATTAAACAAAATTAAAAACTCATATGGAAAAAAAATAAAAGAATAACCTTGAAAGCCCAAACAAATCCTGCAAGTGTATACGTTGGAACGTACTTTCGAGATGCTTCGAGTCCTTTAAGGTGTTCCCACCTGTGTCTGTCTACGACATTAAGTATCTGGTTGTACAATTGCCTCCAAATGTGCTCCCCCCATGGAAACGAATTCCATGCTTCAAGGTCTTCAACCAAATGCAGGTATCTGTCATCCACTTGTTCAGCCAACAACCGACCCATAAAAATTACCTCTAGCGCTAACAGTAGACACACACGGACTGCATCTTCGTCAGATAATTTACCGAATAACTCTTCATCCTCAAGAACACCAAGAAGATCTAAGTTTGAAAGTCTTACCCCCATTTTATTTGGAAATACCCTTGACTTAAATTTTATATCACCTTTACTATACAAGTCAGACCTTATATATTTTCCAAAACGAAAACCTGTTATTAGAGAAAACTCGGGACGACCAAAATGTAGACTACGACCATCCACAGTATATATGAGGGGCATGTCAAAGTGTGCATCATCTACATAACTCTGTTTTTGTAGTATATAATCTAACATATGTGGTTCATGGTCAAAAAATATAATATCCAACCATCCTCCAAAACAGATAGTCCTAAATAAAATCCTTCGCTTTTCATTCAGCTTATCTCTAATTAATGAAAAGTATTTCAGTTTACTCCTAACGATGACTTTGGCTTCATATTCCTTTAAGAAAAAAAAATAAAATAAAGCCAGCTTAGGAAAAATAATAAAAATAAAGCCATGAATAACAAATGCTTACACTTGCGGCAACAAAATATGCAAATGTTGAGCATAGAATAGAGTCTGAGTAACAGGACTCGTCTTGACGGCGATAATGAAGGAGTGTGGATTGTCATCAATCATACACACTATATCATTATCGCAATCAAAACGTCTCAATTATAAGGGCAGATCAATCTAACGTTGTAGATGGGTTCCACTGCTTTTTTTTTGGAAACCGTCTTATTACCGGTTGTGTTGTTGATCTTGATAACACCCCGTGCCCGCTTATACCAAAAACTTAAACTTTTGACGCGGAAACGCTTGACTAAAACGGACATCTGCTTACTCTTTTGACCACTGACAAAAATCTATAAACTTTTAGCCCTTGAGACTATTTTTAAATGAAAGTAGACTCAAATAGCTTCAAAACGATAGGTCATACGACCCATTTCGACTTACGGATTAAAAGATATGATTTTTCGAAAACTGCCCAACTAACCGTGACGCCGTCAGAAAAATGGTGACGCCGTCAGACCTTGACGGGCCAGAGGATTTTTGGAAGATTAAAAGGGGACGCCGTCAAGAAGGCCATCAAGAGCAAAACTGCAGTTTTCACTAATAAAGACCCATTTTGACCCATTTCAATGACAATTATCACATACGACTTCCGTTTTACACCAAACTTGACCAACTTCATTATATTTACATAAAAAACATGTTCCAATGACGCTTGACCCATTTACAATCCAAAATGGGTATGTTCACACATAAACCAAACACCCCTTTAACTTTTACTATAAACACCTAAAACACTCTCGACACATCATTAGACCACCAAACCATTACACGACTTTGACACACATTATAGGACTCATAAAAGAGACTCTCGGGGTACAACATTGACTCGAGCTCGGTATTCTACCTAGCTCCTATGCTTATTATCTCCCAAATCCGCTTCCAAATCCCTATGCTATAATCCAAGCCAAGTTATCCTCATCGCCATTAACCTACAAAACGTTGACAACTAAAAGAATAAGCTTACGCTTAGTAAGTAAAACGATAATCACATAACATCATACTTCAAATCAAACACATAAGCATCACATATCTCCAAACACTTACTTAGCTACTCCACTCTCTAATTCTTGCATAATCACCTAACATCAACTTACCATCACAACCAAATTCACCACTTAGATCCTATTCATCCTAGCATATAAGCATATATCCAACCTCTTATCACTAATCACAAACATACATAACACATACATGTTAGACATCCATATAATACATGCCATCATCATTTTACTTACCTTGGTCCAAGCTAAACAACATCAAGAACATCATCAACAATACAATCTTCCATCATCATCATCATCCTTCATAACTAATCAAGTACTTACTTGCATAAGATCATAACTAAGGAAGGCTATGGACATAAGATCTTCATCTTCTTCATCCTTGATCAATAACTAGTTTTTCCCTCTCTTTTTCCTTCTCTCTAAAAACCGGCCTCTCACTTCTCCCTCAATAATTCATGAAATCTCTAGAATAAGCTAGTTAATACTAGTTAGGTGGATCTTTGGGCTTTTGGCAAGAATGGTCCCTCAAGTCCCTTTTATCCTATTTTAGCCACAACTAACTTATAACACATAATTAACTCTTGGCAACTTAGGTCCTTCTAGTTTATACCTCACATTTCATATTACTACATTAGTCATACTTTGACTATTAATTTGACTACCGGGTTTGACTTTCCACATAACTTCATTGACCAACTAATCGTATCCAACCTTAGCATATTTCATCTAGGGTGGGGCCTACTTAACACCGGGATACGGGTCTAACAATTCTACCCCCTTATTTAGATTTCGTCCCCGAAATCTTTCGTTCTTTACTAACCAACATCTAGTCACATAACTCATCTCATTCCTAACACCTTAACCCCTAGTTTACTTAGTTCAACGATCTAAGTGATCTTGCGATTTTACGCATACTATAACATATCACATGCTCTAATCCACATTACTCCCGCTTACTTCTATATCACACAACTCCTGCTTAGATTTTACATAATACAAAACATACTTATTACAACTATCCATCATTCTAATCCACTCTATTATCGCACATCATTATTTCACTCGCTTTATCCTCTACCCTCATTCTTGACTACTCGATACTTAAGAAACTCGTACTAGTTGACTTTACATGATCACACCCGGCTAATACGTTCACATTCTTTTGTCTTCATTCATCATCTTTTGCACCACACCGCAAGGCCCATCCTATCTTCATTACAATTTCTTCATCCCATCAAGGTCCTTCTAAGTCTCAACTAAAGCCATGGTCAAATTCTAATCCTCCTATCTTAGTCCTTAAAATTTCTACGAATTCTAAACTCTCGCTTTCTACTTCTCTAACCCTACTCGTGCCGTGTCGGCAACACATAGCCCACTCGTTTATAATTCCTCATTTACATGGAGAGGCGTCCCAATCGATGTAAATCAAGAAATATAAACTAGTGGTTATGTACTCCCGACATAACACCACTACTCCTAATTCTCAATTTAACTTTTATTATTTTCTCATTGTTTTTATTACATTATTATTACTCTTCTTAGACTTGGATCCTTCACATTATCACATTCATCATGGGGATACTTTTATATGCCATGGACGTAGGCAACCCCTTGCTGGTGAAGGCAACACTTTTCATCTCGAAGGATCTTTAACATTCATCCCGAAGGATTCCTTAACATTCCTTTACTTGGTCATCCCGAGGGATACCACCTTTTACATTCATCCCGAAGGATCATTACATTCACACTTTATCACCTTAACAACGGATCCAAGTCATAAGCACCACACACACACATTATTACATTCGTTTATTATAGTAATTACCGCTAATCGCCTTTGCAGTAATATGATAATTTCATAACAACGCCTTCATCTCATACACACTCCTTACATTTTTAATCTGCTTTAGTTATTTTCACATCTTTACTTTACCTCTTTCATTTTTAGCCTTCATTACTCATTTTCACATTCTTACATTACATTTTATTCCACTCGACTCATTTACGTCTAAACCTCTCACATTTTACCAACCGTAATTCATGCATTCATTATAGTGATTACAGCGCCGTAATATGATAATCTCAAGACAACTTCTTTATTCTCACACATACTCCTCTCATTCTTTCTTACGTTTTTAATCCATCACCTTTTTATTTCCATATTTTATCTCTCTTCTTTTAGTCTCACTCGCTTCCTTTACATGTAGACCTTACATAGATCGTCAATTATAACACGCTCATTATTTATTAATGATTACAGCTAATCGCCTTAGCCGTAATATAATTATTTCATGACAACACCTTAGCTTCACACATATTCATCTCATTTTAGCTATTATCACTTAAGAAATTTCGCTCTATTTCATTATTTACTCAACTCCTATGCCTTTTTCTCAATTTGTAACTAAGTTCATCACAAACTTATTATGCCTATATTTTTATCTCATTTCTTCACCACACACATTCAACGTCACCACATGTTCATACTTATACTCCTAATACTTTAACTCTCCACTAACCCGCCTCTAATACCTCTTTAATGATCACCATGCTAAATATAAATGCTCACAAGGCCATGCCTTGATCATCCCACGACATATATCACATAAGACACATCCCTAAGTCCCCATCATACTACCCATATAACGATCACATCATTCGTTTCAAACTCTACATCCACATCCTATAACTCACAAACTATTAGCCCGCCTATCTCAAACTTAACTTAACGCGTCTACGAGTGGTTTAAGTCTAGGCAACCTAAAGGAAACCTAATTCACTTAAACCGAAGCTTTGATACCAAGTTGTAACACCCCGTGCCCGCTTATACCAAAAACTTAAACTTTTGACGCGGAAACGCTTGACTAAAACGGACATCTGGTCACTCTTTTGACCACTGACAAAAATCTATAAACTTTCAGACCTTGAAACTATTTTTAGATGAAACTAGACTCAATTACCTTCAAAACGATAGGTCATACGACTCATTTCGACTTACGGATTAAAAGATATGATTTTTCAAAAACTGCCCTGATAAACGTGACGCCGTCAGAAAAATGGTGACGCCGTCAGACCTTGACGGGCCAGAGGATTTTTGGAAGATTAAAAGGGGACGCCGTCAAGAAGGCCATCAAGAGCAAAACTGCAGTTTTCACTAATAAAGACCCATTTTGACCCATTTCAATGACAATTATCACATACGACTTCCGTTTTACACCAAACTTGACCAACTTCATTATATTTACATAACAAACATGTTCCAATGACGCTTGACCCGTTTACAATCCGAAATGGGTATGTTCACACATAAACCAAACACCCCTTTAACTTTTACTATAAACACCTAAAACACTCTCGACACATCATTAGACCACCAAACCATTACACGACTTTGACACACATTATAGGACTCATAAAAGAGACTCTCGGGGGTACAACATTGACTCGAGCTCGGTATTCTACCTAGCTCCTATGCTTATTATCTCCCAAATCCGCTTCCAAATCCCTATGCTATAATCCAAGCCAAGTTATCCTCATCGCCATTAACCTACAAAACGTTGACAACTAAAAGAATAAGCTTACGCTTAGTAAGTAAAACGATAATCACATAACATCATACTTCAAATCAAACACATAAGCATCACATATCTCCAAACACTTACTTAGCTACTCCACTCTCTAATTCTTGCATAATCACCTAACATCAACTTACCATCACAACCAAATTCACCACTTAGATCCTATTCATCCTAGCATATAAGCATATATCCAACCTCTTATCACTAATCACAAACATACATAACACATACATGTTAGACATCCATATAATACATGCCATCATCATTTTACTTACCTTGGTCCAAGCTAAACAACATCAAGAACATCATCAACAATACAATCTTCCATCATCATCATCATCCTTCATAACTAATCAAGACTTGATAAGATCATAACTAAGGAAGGCTATGGACATAAGATCTTCATCTTCTTCATCCTTGATCAATAACTAGTTTTTCCCTCTCTTTTTCCTTCTCTCTAAAAACCGGCCTCTCACTTCTCCCTCAATAATTCATGAAATCTCTAGAATAAGCTAGTTAATACTAGTTAGGTGGATCTTTGGGCTTTTGGCAAGAATGGTCCCTCAAGTCCCTTTTATCCTATTTTAGCCACAACTAACTTATAACACATAATTAACACTTGGCAACTTAGGTCCTTCTAGTTTATACCTCACATTTCATATTACTACATTAGTCATACTTTGACTATTAATTTGACTACCGGGTTTGACTTTCCACATAACTTCGTTGACCAACTAATCGTATCCAACCTTAGCATATTTCATCTAGGGTGGGGCCTACTTAACACCGGGATACGGGTCTAACATGTGTCTTTGATCTTGATAACAAGCTTCGGCTCACAAGTACAATTGTGTTCACCCTAAAAAATTTTTTAGGGTGAACACACCTGCAACTGAGGGCCAAAACTGGTTATCAAGATCAAACACGCAACCAGTTTAAGACGGCTTCCAAATTAAGCAATGGAACCAATCTACAACGTTAGATAGATCTTACCCTATAATTGAGGTTGCGCAATCAGAATTTCTTAAATCTAGCTCTATGTTTGATATTGCTCACTTGTATGTGGCGAATATACATATTAATTATGTATATTCTACAACGCTAAACAGAGCATGGTGACACTTACGCACAATTAAAGGTTTAGTGTACTACGATTATAGACGAAGATGTGTCGCCAACGAAAGCCAACCACAATGGAACATGATAGACCTGAAGAAATCTATAAACTTTGTGAAATTCGGATGGCAATGATATCGCTCAAAAGGCGTCACAAGCTAAACCTCTCACGAAGAAAGGTCAACTCGCGACGGCTCGACGCGATACGCGATTGAAATATACCGGATAAGTGAACACTCGGGTCGTAGTCCCAACGAGGCGTGAATCAAGGATATCATATGAGGTTTGGTATTAAAATGCTTAAAAGAACGAGGGTTTGCTTGGTTTTTAATATCTAATAAAACAAAATTTAGAAACGCGACGGTAAACGAAAAACGAACATAAACGTCAAAAACTATGAAAAACAACCCTACGGATACCAAAATAAATTTCCTACGTGCTAAATGACAAAAGAAGATTTTGAAAAAAAAGAAATTATATATTTTTTTTTGACTTTTTTAAAAATTAATTACGAATTAAAAACAGTTAAGACTAAATTAAATTCAAAAAAAATACTAAACTGTGAAACAAAAATCTGAAATTTTTGTAGTAAATACTTTAAAGTAAAAAGAAACTAGGAAAATTGAAAAACATAAACCAGCTTATGGGAATAAGCTGTGAAAAAGCATACAGTTAATATAAGCTGAAATAAAAACAAGTTTAAAAGAAAACTATTGCAAAGATTAACTAATATAAAGCTTAGAGCAGATGGTTGTGCAGTGGGTTAATTTCCTGAGTGACCAGGGTTCAATCCCCACTTCTCTCCCCTTTTTAAACTTTTTATTTTTTTGACTTTTATTTTAAAAACTGTTTAAACTAGTAAAATTAAGGAACTTTTAAAAAGGAAATATTTTTAGAATGCAAAAATAAGCTGAAAAATAACCTGGTAAAAACTTAACAGTATACTAAATAAGAAAGCAAATAGAAAATAGAACAAGTAAGGACTGAATAAGCTAAAAAATAAGCTTAAGGAATACTAATGGTGAACTGTGGGAACTAGGGGAGACCTATAAGCTATAAGGGACTAAAAAGCTATAGGGGAAAGACAAAAAAAAGCACTGATAAGGGGTGAAACAAGCTATGCAGGCTGCTGAACTACTCTATGGTGCAGGGGAGAAACTGAGTCCAACAAGCAATATTTAAACTCCATTTTCAGCACAAATGGTTAAGCTGTGACCCCAAATTCAGAATACAATTCAAATTCATATAGCAAACAACTCATGAACCAATTTTCAGGCCAATATTAGCTTATTCTCTGCTTAAAAATAAGCTGATCAGTTGGCTCAGTGAACACTGATGCAGACTGAGGGGAGTGGGCAAAGCAAACAGGCACATTAGCAATAACAAATCAGACATCAACCTCAATCCTATAAAACTTAACAAATACAAACTCAAACTATCAAATAAAGTTCAGAACAACTAAATCGAATCTAAATGGGCATAAGTTCAAAAAAAAAACACAATAAGCAGTTGACTTGTTAACCAGAAAATAAAAACCAGAACACTTAAAATTTCATTAATTGAATTAAAAATTACATTACTGGAAAAATAAACAACAATAAAAGAAAGAAAATACCTAAATAATGCTAAAATAAAACCTCGCTACAAAAATAAAATCCCTACTCTATTTATACTAAAAAAGTAAAAAAACTGAGGTCTTCCTTTGTGTGTTAGTTTTGTGAGACAAAACACCCTTCTCTTGCTTCTTTTGCTACTTGGGAGTTAATCCCAGCCTTTGGTTTAAAACAGAATCAATCTTGGCCTTTGATACCACTTTGGCGCCCATTTTATCCCTCGGATAGGTGAGGTGGGTTTGACTTTGGGAATGGTGGAAGGGAACAATCTTGTTGGGTGAGGTACGAAAGTGGTGAGGTGATGGGTGTACTTTGGTGTTTAGGCGGGAAGTTGGGGAAGAATAAATTAGGGATTTTGACCCTTTCTCTGGATTTAGGGAGGTTTGACCGAAGATTGGGGGTTTGACCCCGGTGTTTAACTAAGGGAAGATGGGTTATAGTTGACCCGGTTTTGTTTAGCTACGGGTTGGGCCTCGTGGGTGATGGGCTTGTGTGGGTTAAATGTGGGTTGGGGTTTTAGTATTCTTTTGGATCCGGTTTAGGTTATAATAGAATTAGGATGGATTTAATTTAGGGACCAAATGGTGTACATCTTGTAAACTTCAAGGACCAAACATGCCATTTCTTCAAAGTTAATCCAAGGGTCAATTTTGCCAAATGAAAATAATCCAAGGGCCATTTTGGGATTTTTGAGCTCGAATTAAATCCACATGAAAAATGTCTTTTGCGGCTTCGGTTTCTGGCTCTTTTCTAAATTATGCACGGTTTTGTCCATATTTGCCCCGTTTTCAATCCTTTGTACCTGAAACAAATAAAAACACAAACAAAGGATATCTGCAGTATATTCGGGTGTTTTTGGTCATTTTTGTGTCTTTAATGGGTGTAAAATGATGAGTATTTACACACTCATCAAATCCCCCACACTAAGCTATTGCTAGTCCTTAGCAATCCAATCATATGAAGTAATGAATGGATCAAAAGAATACCAAGTATACCCCGTTTCGACTTTTTATTAGATGCGAGAAATTTAAACTAGAACATAAATAAATAACATGCTTGATTTTCAAAAATGGTATCATGGAACGGGATTCACACAAAATGGGTGTCTCCAGGGAATTGAAATCGTCATCCTCTTTTTTATACTCCCAACTAAGCTTAAACTCAATGTGCAAACATTTTTGTAAAATGCTAATGCTACTTATACTAATAATCTATGTAAGTTGAAACTTAACTTTTCACTCCCACAATTTATTCAATTTAGGTGACTGTGCTATTTTCAAAATTTTGACCGCAAAAATCGACATTTATTATGGTTGTTATTTGTTTAAGTCAAATACTAATTTACCGGGAACCTCAGAAATCTAAGGATCAAAAGGGCCTTTTTCATGTAGCGGCTTTCTTCTCGGCACATCCCAAACAAGTTGGTTTTAGGTGACCAGGCTTTTGACACCCCACAGAGAATAGTATCGAAATCAGCGGAATTTCGATTTCAAAGATTTTGGATATTCCCACTAAGCTAATATTAAATACTTAACTAAATAACAACAAACGATCATTTAGAGATTAGAGACTCAAAGGCGAGATCACTCCATGTAACGGCTTTCTTCTCGGCACATCCCAAACCAGTTGGTTTTAGGTGACCAGGCTTTTGACACCCCACAGAGAATAATTCCGGAGATTTCGAACCCCTTTGAAATCAACAATCTACTAAATTACCGTTTAACCTTTATACAAAATCGACGAATCCAAGTTCAACTTTCGATTTAAATTTAAAAGAAAGCAATTTCTACATTTATTAACATATATATCTTTATTTTTGCAACATCAAAATTTATTGCATTTTGCAATATCATTCCATTTTTGCATTTTGCAACATCATTCCATTTTCTTATTTTTCTTTTTCATTTTTTTTTAACTTATATATATATTTACATATATGCTTTCTCAAAAATTAAAATAAAAAGTTGAACTCGGGCTCTATATCAAAATTGTATAAAAATTTGTTTTGCATAACAACATGATTTTGGCGTTCAAACGTTTGAAAACAGCACGTATTTAATCAGATTAGTTATCTTCTGGGAGAAAAAAGCCATAGATTACTTGTATAAGCTCTAAAGAGAACCAACTACTCTACGCTTAGCATTTTCATTTGCACAAATCGTAAAACCTTAGTCTAAACGTTAAGGAAGCAGCTAGATCAATACTCTAGCAGAGTCGGGATTCCCTTTGTTCTAACCTAATCAAGACTAAACACTACTTTTTATTGCAATTTCTTATCTAAAAACGACAAAAATTTTAAAATTTTGGTCAAAAACGGGGGTACTAGGGACTAGAAGGTACACATGTGACAAAATTCGCGAGAATTCCCCCCCACACTTAGAATTGAATATTGCCCTCAATATTCAAAGTACCGGCTATTATGCCGTCACTTAGAACGTAAAAAGGTAATACTAATAGCCAAGTGTGGAAACGAAATCTCCATTTTTCACAAAAAAGGTCGAAAAGATATCCCTAGATAAACGTTAGTAACAAGATCGGATATTGGGCGGCTGGATTGAAAACAGGCGCATCAATCATCACGATCTAAGGGAAACCTGCAAACAAGGGCAAACAACACACAAAACAAAGCACAATAGAGGCATCCCCCCACACTTAGTGTCAGAAAATAGAAAGAAGTCAGAAACATGGGCGTTTACCCATGCAATGCTAATGTTTTTGTTCACCGAGTCACTAGCTTGACTCGACCCCGAATTCATTTGTTCTTGGGGAAGCATGTGGAAAAGAAAATCTCCATCGGACTTTCGTTCAAAATGTTTGGATAAACATTGAAGTACATGAAAGTTCCACTCCGATGAGATACAACCGGCTCAAAAGAATGATAAATTAAGATGCCGGGATCAAAAACTTTGTCCTCATTCCCAAACGAGAGAATGAGAGGACAATCTACCTTATAGGAGAAGAAAGGTAGAAAAACTCGAACGACATATGTGAAATCAATATAATGGCGATCCTCAAAGGGCAACGTCACATATGTCGGAGAAGGAAGAATATCGGGATTAAGAACTGAGGTCATATCATCAAGTTTATGAGTGATAGAGTCCTTGACCTCATCATTCTCTAACTCTTCATCAAAGAGAGGATTTATTTTGCTAGAAAAGTACTCATCATCAAATTCAAAAAGAGAATTCGAATAGACTTTGAGACTTTCATTTGAAACGTCCTCATCAGAAAGTGATTCGTCATCACTAGAGGAAAAATCATCATTTGAATTGAAAAGGGGGTTAGAAAACGTCCCAGAAAAATCATCAGTAGTGTCAAGAGGATGATCACTACAAAGAGACAAATCACATTCATCATCCGATATATCCTCAGGCTCACTTGGGATTGGGATAAGGATCTCAGCACTAGACTTTATGAATTCGTCCGATTATTTTTCAGGAACAGTGCTAAGATGCTCATCCCCCATAGTAGGAGAGTCACTAGGGTTCATAGATGGAAAGAATGATGTGATTGCAATAGACTGAGGGAGTTGAGAAATAATTTCACTAAAAGGAATAACACTCTCCTCGTCGTCCTCCTCATCATTATTGCTAGCATAAATGGCTTTTATACGTTCCATTTGCTCTTCTGCTAGCAATTCTGCAATACTTTTGTCCTCCTGCCTTTTCTGGACAGGTGTGATTGCAGGTGAAGAATTCTCATAATATTCCTTTATTTGAATGGTATCCTCATCATCTTCATCGAGAATGGCAGCATTAAGAAATTTGGCACGCGTTTCCGCTGCTCGTTCTTCGGCTAACAATTCTGCTATAGATTTTTCATGAATGATGGAATACTGTGGGGGTTGGACATTGTCAAAACCGGGAGTATTGTACCAAGGATTAGGTTCTTGATTCCTCGGCTGACATTGATTATCGTCATGAGGACCCCCACACTTCGCACAAGGAATATTTTGAGCATTTTGAAACGATGTATCATTGAAATTATGATAGCATGGTTCTTGCTCAAATGAATTCTGAGGAGGGTGGCTGAAATCGTTTTGAAAATAAGGAAATGTATTTTCGATTTCAGAAGTGTAACATATGCAAAGTCTATGAGTAAACTCACATTCTTTGCAGAAACATCGTGCACAAAGTGAATCATTTCCCAAAGGATCTCCACAATTAAAGCAAAAATTTTGCTGATTGATTGGAGATGGCTGGGATTGTGGAGGGTAGTCGGAGAAATTTGGCGGCTCATTGAAAGAATTTGGATTAGAATTATAAGCGAATGAATTCCTCGAACCACAAAACAAACAACTTCCGTCCCGAATATCATTACCACACCGTTCGCACGTACACCAACGACACGGTAAACCAAAAAGCGATTCTCCACAACCGACGCAAGGGATAAATGATTCCATTAGAATTAAACATATAGAGGATTATGAAAATAGAATTAAACTTTTTCAGAGGATGGAGAAAAATATTTTTGGGTTTTTTGATTTTTCAAATTTTTTTTTTTTTTTTTTTTTAGATTTTTCGACAAAAAATATTCACAAGATAAAAACGTAACTTCACGAGGAAGGATCTCCAAGTCACTAATCGTCAAACCGTAACGATATTGTCGCAACACACCTCCCCGGCAGCGGCGCCATTTTGATATCGCTCGAAACGCGTCACAAGCTAAACCTCTCACGAAGAAAGGTCAACTCGCGACGGCTCGACGCGATACGCGATTGAAATATACCGGATAAGTGAACACCCCGGTCGTAGTCCCAACGAGGCGTGAATCGAGGATATCATATGAGGTTTGGTATTAAAATGCTTGAAAGAACGAGGGTTTGCTTGGTTTTTAATATCTAATAAAACAAAATTTAGAAACGCGACGGTAAACGAAAAACGAACATAAACGTCAAAAACTATGAAAAACAACCCTAAGGATACCAAAATAAATTTCCTACGTGCTAAATGACAAAAGAAGATTTTGAAAAAAAAGAAATTATATATTTTTTTTTTTGACTTTTTTAAAAATTAATTACGAATTAAAAACAGTTAAGACTAAATTAAATTCAAAAAAATACTAAACTGTGAAACAAAAATCTGAAATTTTTGTAGTAAATACTTTAAAGTAAAAAGAAACTAGGAAAATTGAAAAACATAAACCAGCTTATGGGAATAAGCTGTGAAAAAGCATACAGTTAATATAAGCTGAAATAAAAACAAGTTTAAAAGAAAACTATTGCAAAGATTAACTAATATAAAGCTTAGAGTAGATGGTTGTGCAGTGGGTTAATTTCCTGAGTGACCAGGGTTCAATCCCCACTTCTCTCCCCTTTTTAAACTTTTTATTTTTTGACTTTTATTTTAAAAACTGTTTAAACTAGTAAAATTAAGGAACTTTTAAAAAGGAAATATTTTTAGAATGCAAAAATAAGCTGAAAAATAACCTGGTAAAAACTTAACAGTATACTAAATAAGAAAGCAAATAGAAAATAGAACAAGTAAGGACTGAATAAGCTAAAAAATAAGCTTAAGGAATACTAATGGTGAACTGTGGGAACTAGGGGAGACCTATAAGCTATAAGGGACTAAAAAGCTATAGGGGAAAGACAAAAAAAAGCACTGATAATGGGTGAAACAAGCTATGCAGGCTGCTGAACTACTCTATGGTGCAGGGGAGAAACTGAGTCCAACAAGCAATATTTAAACTCCATTTTCAGCACAAATGGTTAAGCTGTGACCCCAAATTCAGAATACAATTCAAATTCATATAGCAAACAACTCATGAACCAATTTTCAGGCCAATATTAGCTTATTCTCTGCTTAAAAATAAGCTGATCAGTTGGCTCAGTGAACACTGATGCAGACTGAGGGGAGTGGGCAAAGCAAACAGGCACATTAGCAATAACAAATCAGACATCAACCTCAATCCTATAAAACTTAACAAATACAAACTCAAACTATCAAATAAAGTTCAGAACAACTAAATCGAATCTAAATGGGCATAAGTTCAAAAAAAAAACACAATAAGCAGTTGACTTGTTAACCAGAAAATAAAAACCAGAACACTTAAAATTTCATTAATTGAATTAAAAATTACATTACTGGAAAAATAAACAACAATAAAAGAAAGAAAATACCTAAATAATGCTAAAATAAAACCTCGCTACAAAAATAAAATCCCTACTCTATTTATACTAAAAAAGTAAAAAAAACTGAGGTCTTCCTTTGTGTGTTAGTTTTGTGAGACAAAACACCCTTCTCTTGCTTCTTGTGCTACTTGGGAGTTAATCCCAGCCTTTGGTTTAAAACAGAATCGATCTTGGCCTTTGATACCACTTTGGCGCCCATTTTATCCCTCGGATAGGTGAGGTGGGTTTGACTTTGGGAATGGTGGAAGGGAACAATCTTGTTGGGTGAGGTACGAAAGTGGTGAGGTGATGGGTGTACTTTGGTGTTTAGGCGGGAAGTTGGGGAAGAAGAAATTAGGGATTTTGACCCTTTCTCTGGATTTAGGGAGGTTTGACCGAAGATTGGGGGTTTGACCCCGGTGTTTAACTAAGGGAAGATGGGTTATAGTTGACCCGGTTTTGTTTAGCTACGGGTTGGGCCTCGTGGGTGATGGGCTTGTGTGGGTTAAATGTGGGTTGGGGTTTTAGTATTCTTTTGGATCCAGTTTGGGTTATAATAGAATTAGGATGGATTTAATTTAGGGACCAAATGGTGTACATCTTGTAAACTTCAAGGACCAAACATGCCATTTCTTCAAAGTTAATCCAAGGGTCAATTTTGCCAAATGAAAATAATCCAAGGGCCATTTTGGGATTTTTGAGCTCGAATTAAATCCACATGAAAAATGTCTTTTGCGGCTTCGGTTTCTGGCTCTTTTCCAAATTATGCACGGTTTTGTCCATATTTGCCCCGTTTTCAATCCTTTGTACCTGAAACAAATAAAAACACAAACAAAGGATATCTGCAGTATATTCGGGTGTTTTTTGTCATTTTTGTGTCTTTAATGGGTGTAAAATGATGAGTATTTACACACTCATCAGGTAAATAGAATTAAGGTTTATTCAAATTTCAACTACAATGGAAGTTCAATAAATTTTGAAATAAGATAATGCATACTGACATCACTATAAATAAGCCAAATAAAAACAAATAATCAATCCACAAAGACCAATAAGCACTGAGATCAGCCAATAAGCAATATAAGGTCTGCTGATATGCTATGCTGCAGGGGAAAAATTAAACCAATCTTTTACAAGTCACTTAAGATACTATCTATCGAACGATTTATATAAGTTCAAATGCTTAATTTGACTGAGTTCCCCAAAACTATTGGTATGTTTGATATACAAACAGTTTTAGGGAACTCGGTCAATTTAAGCAATGGAACCCAGATATACTGTTACCCTTTCTAAGCCCCTTTACAACTATTAGTGGAAATTTAAAGTTCACAAAATTTTTCCAAAGTATTCACAAGATTGCGTGTACCGCCGATGCACTAAGTCTTCGCGAGAGAACAAGCTGTCAAAACAGTTGCCCGTGTAGTTTGAACCTGATCGGGAGTACAGACTACATCCGCCGTGTCTTAATCACAAGCAGGATGAATAATATGAGGCCCGATATCTGAGCCCAACTCTACAGGGTTAAGTAAACGACTAACTATGGTTCAAGGTCGCCTAGAATCACCAGTCCATCCGTTTACCCTAGTTGTTTCCCATAGAATAGCCGATTACCACCGGTCTGATACAACACTTAGATCAATCGCAATGACAAAAGCAAAGGTTTCCAACGCTCGCACTTGAAAATAGTTTGGTAAAATTGTGTGAACTTTGATTTTGCCAAAAACACATTGGTCACAATAAATACAGACATATTTAAGATAACCTAAATCTAGGCCTTGAAATAAGCTAATGCATACTGACAGGACTATAAATAAGCCAAATGAAAACAAATAGGCAATCCACAAAGACCATTAAGAACTGAGTTTAACAGTTAGTGCAACCATAAGCTAATGCATAGTCACAATTAAAAAATTACATAAAACCTAACACTAACAATTAAATAATCCTCGAATAACCCTAATTAAAGCTAACAATTAAAAAATTACATAAAACCTAACACTAACAATTAAATAATCCTCGAATAACTAACACTAACAATAAAATAATCGGATAAATTTTATAAAAAAAAAGTACAACAAACCCTAACCCTAAATCGAAAAGATAATTACTTACCCTAGCCCAAACCATTTTTACTTTCGTTAGTTAGATCGAATACTATACCGTAACCCTAAATTAGAATAAACATAAACCAAGACAATCAGTTACTTCAGATCTGTGGGTGTAATTGATAGAGAGGAGTATAATCGATCTGTAGAAGTAATCGATAAAGAGGAGTATAATTGACAGAGAGGAGTATAATCGATCTGTAGAAGTAATCGATAAAGAGGAGTATAGAGGAGTATAATCGATCGTGAGGAGTATAATAGATCTGTAGAAGAGTAAAGGTAGTGAGAGTAAAGTTAGTGAGAGTAAATCCTTTGAAAATAAACGATCCAAGAATAAATTGTTAATAATACAGGCGATGGTGGTAGTGGCGCGGGGTAGTGGGGGCGGCAATGATGGTGAATGTAATAGTAATTGATGTTAAAGGAGGTATTTGTTATGGATAATTATTAGTGGATGTCCATATAACCCATAATAGGCCCATGGCCCATGTTAGCTATTAGGGTTTTTGCCCTAATGTTTGTCTATATATACTCTTTGTAAATCTCATAGTTAATGATCAATAAGAAGAATATTCATTCCCTCAATCTTGTATTCACAACACGTTATCAGCACGCTCTAAAGTTTTTTTTCTTTGTCTCGATTATCACTGGTATGTCTTCGCCTCTTTTCTTAATCCTCTTCTAGAAAATATTCTTAGTTTTTATTACTATTACTCGCATAAATAAATTATAGTGTCCTACCATGTATACTATTATTATAAATTTATGCACATTACAGACCAATTAAATAATATATTTGGTAATTATGTAGAATTATGTGGTACGTTTTCAACCCTTTTATAATTATTGTTCTAGCAAATAACTATGTACATGATGAACAATATGAGTAATATAATAATTCATGTATCGTCTTACAACTGAATTATTATTATATGAAAATCTATGTCGTTAGCTTTTATGATATTCTCCTATACAGATAATAGCTTGTTGTCAATACCAATTCGAATATCTACCTGAACATATATTTGATATTTAGTGATTTTATTATGCTTTGAATTTTTTTTTATCCGCGAATCATTTTATGTGAACTTGATTTGCTTATCGTGAATATATGTTTTATGAACGATAAGCAAGATAAAGAAAACGATAAGCAGTTAATAGATGTACCATGTATGGTATGATGGTCACATGTTTTGTGAAAATCGGTGCTTGTAATAATTGTTGATGTTAATTAAATTGTTAATAGATTTAATATTCTGAAAAGAAAAAGTTAATGACAGTATAGCTTTAGTCTAGTTTGTTGTTTCCTACTTGTGATATGCTTATAGTTTGCACGTTATCTAGTTTAATTTATTATCTACTCGTCTTCTGAGTTGGGTGTCATAATTCCACCGTAGTATCCATGTATATTGTATATCACTGACTAGCTTGTGAAGATATGAATCTTATAAATACATGTACGTGTTGAGCTTATGCATGTTTTAATGTTATGTTGCATTGGATATTTTAAGATTGTTATGTAGCTTACGCCGTACATATTATAGTATAATTCTTAACACAAATAATTGTTGCTCTAATGCATTGATTTTTCATATAATATGAAAGAAACCTATAAAATTTATAATAAGTATAATTGCAACATATAACACATAGTGAACAAGAATATTAATAAGTAATTCTTTATATAATAATTTAACAAAAAGTGGTTTTATATTCTTGTTATATGTTATTATTGAAAATATGTTAATTATAAGCGTAACATGATTTAATATGTGCATTCTGACGTAATTATTTTATATAGCTTATTATATTTGCTTAAAGTTTAGTATAATTTAAATTAACCAAACATGGATCGAAGTATATTATCTCATGTACATATTTTACTTGTTTTTGTTTCACCCGGTGTTTTGTTTATGTGTTTTGTTTAACACGTATTTAATGTCAACGTATAGTTATCATGGAGCAAAAACTTGCAAATCTTTCTATTGTGGCTTTAGACATAAGCGGAAAAAATTATTTGTCTTGGGCGTTGGAAGCCGAGACATACTTGGATGCACATGGGCTTGTGGATACAATCCACGAAGGAAAAGAAACAACTAATATGCAAAAAGCCCAGGCATTGATGTTCTTACGAAATCACCTCCATGTGGACTTAAAAACTGAGTACCTCACAGTAAAAGATCCACTAGCCCTTTGGAATAAGTTAAAGGACCGATATGACCACCAGAAAACGGTCATCTTGCCAAGGGCAAGATATGAATGGACTCACTTAAGGCTCCAAGATTTCAAAACAGTGAGTGAATTTAACTCGGCCATGCATCGCATTACCTCCACATTGCTATTATGTGGTGACTCAATTAGTGATGCCGAGATGTTGGAAAAGACTTTTTCCACATTTCATGCTTCGAATATACTATTGCAACAACAATATCGAGCCAAATGATTCACTAAATATAGTGACCTAATTTCATGCTTACTTGTGGCCGAAGAAAATAATGAGCTTTTAATGAAAAATCATGATAATCGTCCAACTGGTACCGCTCCTTTATCGGAAGCGCATGTGACAACTTATCACAATGGAGGTCGTGGTCGTGGTTATGGACCGTGGACGAGGTTATGGTTCTGGTCGAGGTCATGGTCAAGGGCGTGGCAATGGTAGAGGTAATTATCATGCTGTTAATCATAGTGTTAACTTTAAGAACAACAATGGCCACAAGAAGTGGCAAGATAAGGAAAAGAATGGAGGAGATAAAAAAGAAAAGAACATAATAGCGGATTCATGTTATCGTTGTGGCACTTTTGGTCATTGGGCAAAGCAATGCCGTACACCCAGGCATCTAGTTGAACTTTATCAAAATTCTATCAAGAACAAGGGAAACGGGGTAGAGTCAAACTTTGTTTATGATAATAAAAATGATATCCCCGATGGTCTTAAAGACCATACTGATGATGAAACTTATTTGGAAGCTGATGATTTTCTTACAGATGATTAATTGGTAGAGTCAAGCCATGAATAATTTTTCTTTCAGTGTTTTGTTAGGAATTTTCTTTAAGTGTTTGGTTTGGAATTTTCTTTAGGTGTTTTTCTTAGGCTTTCTTGATTATGTTTGGATTCCTATTATTTTTGGCTATGAATGTTTTATTAGGCTTTATTTTATTTATTTTATTTCTTTGGTGTCCATTATATTTTTTTCGAATTGATAAATGCTTCAAGACTTCAATCTGTCTTTACTTGACACATACCAATTTTATAATAACACATAACCTATTTAAGGCTATCTAGTTTGTTATGTGATCTGAGTTATAAACATGTTTATAGCAATATAGTTGAATGACGTATACAGATTTTATTTTACATATTATTGTTTTGTGGCCAAGCATAGTAATGTGCATAATTTATTTATTAATTTTTGTTTCTGTAAATTCTTTAATGGACATTATGTTATGATATATGATGTATATGTGTTAAGAATATTGTGCAACTTGTATTGATTGGCAAACCGGTTCGACCATTCCGGTTTAGTGATGATGCGAAATATATAGAAGAATGATGTGTTTCTTCCAAGATAAATTTTTATTGTTCTCAGTGGAAGTTGGTTATTTACTTATCACCATAAAATACAAATAAGGACTTGCTTCCTTAAATTGTGGAAAAATATAAAGGGCATGTATGTAGGCCTATACATGTGCCATATGGATCATTTTGATTTATCAAATCGATGCATCGTCAAAATGATCATCAAAGACGCAACTTAAGATTAGCGTGATTAATGGCTCGGCTTATAAAATGCGAGCACGGTTTTCCAAATTAAATTATTAAAAATGGTGGTGAAAACTTCCAAGTATTGGGCGATTATTGGAATAAGTGTTGAACATAAAAGTAGCCCATGTTCATACGCGAATTGCTTTTGTTGAAACGTTTATAAAACGTCTTCAGTTGATTGCAAAGCCAATAATATTGTGAGAACAAAACTTTTAGTTTATGGGGCATGATATGACATATGAATCGCATCTTGCCAACAATCTATAATGAATCCTCCCCGTTAGAATGGTTTTGGTCACAAACCAAATTTCCCATATGAGATTTTGTAATTGTGTGATATATAGTAAATACACCACAACACACAAAATGGGATATTTAAATTGATAATTCATTCAGGGGGAGAGAATGAGCAGCGAGAAATATGGAATGAATTATGATATAGATGTTGATCCTCACATTAATGAATATGAACTTAAAGTTCAAGGGACAAATAACATTCCAGATATAGTAAATGCCAGACATATTTAGTGACCTAAAGAAAGTGACTAGATCATATTATGCTGCTATTGCTCCAATTACAATGTGTGTCCCAACAGTAAAATCATTGATTGGTAGTAAGTCTATGGCACGTCTGCAGCGTGATAGACGAATCGATTCCAAATAAAAAGTCCTCGAATGAATAGATAAAATGGAGCAATAAATTAAGATGGTCGAATCGAGGTAATAAAGACCCCATAATAGTCTCTGAAAGAAAAACTAGACATGAAAGGATATTGAAAACCCCGGGTACATGAAAAAACTTTGAGATCTCAACAAATGATAGAATATAATGTCTAGTAAAGTGTGGAATCGAAAAGAACTAAAACGACGTCGATAATACTGTATATAATAATGCGCATGATAAATACAAGGTGAGGATCTTGGATATCTACAAGAAGTGTAGTTGTAAAATGAATGGCCAAAGAATATAAAGACGCAAGTAACTAATGAACTATGAAAGTCTCTTATGATGAAACGTGATTATTGGGTGAAATCCATACACATGAATGTTATGAGAAAGGATATTTAATGTTATGTCTAGCAATATGAGAAATAAGTTGTATGCGTCTAATATTATAAAACAAGAGCTCATTTTTGTTGAGATTCCTTAAGGAATATAGAATGCATGGAACACGTGTCATGATTTAAAATTCTCGAGAATAGTAGTTGATCAAATTGAACCACAGTAAATCAAATATTTCAATATTTTCAAGGTACAAAGGATATGGGTTTATATTTTACTAACCCGTCAAAACAAGTTTAGTTAGTTTTGCAGATACAGGATATATGTTTAACTTACAATGATCGATCTCAACATGGATATATTGTTACAAGTGGCGAAATATTTTTCCTGGCATTTGATAGAGCAAACAATCAAGGCGACTTCATCAAACCATACATAAATTCTGGAAAGGAGATAGCAACTATTGCATGAAGATAATGTAGCATAACTTGCTATATTCAAGTAACGTTACATCAAAGGCGACAAGACACTTCTCATTCCAGTGATGATTTCGTTGACCTATTTACAAGATACCAAGTGATGTAGTCATCAGAGGGAGATAATACGCGCTGCACTCTTTTTGTCCTTAGTCATGGTTTTGTCCCACTGGGTTTTTCTGGCAAGGTTTTTAATGAGGCAGCATTCCCTAAGCGTATTAACAATATGGACATCCAAGAGGGAGTGTTATGGATAATTATTATTGGATGTCCATATAACCCATAATAGGCCCATGGCCCATGTTAGCTATTAGGGTTTTTGCCCTAATGTTTGTCTATATATACTCTTTGTAAATCTCATAGTTAATGATCAATAAGAAGAATATTCATTCCCTCAATCTTGTATTCACAACAGTATTGTGGTTATTTCTTTTAGTCATGGTTGGGCTAAAAAGGAAGGAAATAAGCCCAAAACTCATTGGTGGACTCGACCATGAAACAAAAGCCTTGGGCATTTGTGGTAATATACATTCTCTTCTTACCGTAGGGACCAAGGAAACTAAATACGAGTATAGTATAGTATATACTAAAATACATTTATACAGCTGTCAAAACTCAAAACCCAAAAAACCCCTTTTATTCCCCCCTGAAATCCCTCAATTTGCTCTTTGAGAAAACCCACCCATAATTTCTCTCTCTCTCACTCTCTCTCTCTCACTCTCTCTCTCTCTCTCTCTCTCTCTCTATATATATATATATATATATATATATATATACATATACATTTTATTATTCATATCGCTTCGAACATGTCCAAAAAAGACGAAAACCTTTTAGCTAAATTCCCCAATATGCGAATTAATGATGAAGATGCTGATGATAAGTATTTTGATAAAGAAGTTGATGATTCTGAAGAAAAAGACGAAGAAGAAGTTGAGCTATCTGGTACATTCTTAGGGTTTCTGCAACAACCAGAACACGAATGGTCCCTCTTACGCCAACACTTTCCGAGCAAAGCCGGAGGAACCCCTGTTTGTTTTCAGCTTCATTGGCCCAGGTATCCCGGTTAAGCTGTGTAAAGGTATTTAAAAACAGCATTTAGTGACAAACATCAACAATGTTGCGTGCTACTTACATTATTGCAAGGATTAGCAAATTATATACCATATGTGAGCTAAATTCCCCGGTACATTGCACATTTACTATAAGCCATCTGTCTTGGCCAGTAGCAGCTTCCATTGCCTAATAATTTAGCATATAATGTAAGAACATATTGCAAAAAGAAAAATGTTGTCCTTATGTTTCATGACTTGGTCATAAAGTTGATTTACTTTGAGACGTGAAGTAGGAAAGAAAAAAAATTACCATAAAGTAAAAAAGATTAACCACGAGTTCAATGGCCCATGTATAGCGTAAAGTAGTTTGCAAACAGAAGTTACTAAAATATAACTAAGATTAATCGTGCTTTACCTTCTCAAAGGACCCATGGAACATCAAAGCAAAAAGGGGAGAGTACAAGGAAGCAAGATTATCTTTAGAAGTTTCAGCTCTTGAGGTGGAATCTTGGTCTGCTCCCCAGACACGAGCTTCATGCGGAGAAACCCCCATTTTTGATGGTCTAAAGATGTAATGAAAGAGAACAAGTAGGCGCATCAATGATGATATTATATAATATAAAGTGTAGTAGCACTATAAGCAATTAAAAAATATCATTAACCAACTCAGTATCATTAGGGTACACTGTCAGAAAATTTGATTAATTGGAATATGTTAAATAAAAGGAACTCATATACTGATGAAGACCCAATGAAAAGTACATTGTAAGTTTTGTGTACATAATATTGAGTATCTCCGCTGATAAGAAATGTTTACCTAATGCAGATGCAGCAGATGGGTAGATCATACTTTAAAGAAGTGTCACACAATTAGATTGCCGCTTTGGTGCCAAAGGTGGGAAGTAAATGATCACATCAAACTTAATGGTCAAGATTTCATGTTCTTTTGATTAATTCGTAAGACTTAGAAAGAAAATATAGAAGTGATTGTATCGTCAAACAACCTAGTCAAGGATCGCTTTCAAATGGGCAA
Source organism: Artemisia tridentata subsp. tridentata (assembly GCA_021014915.2). NCBI lineage: Eukaryota > Viridiplantae > Streptophyta > Magnoliopsida > Asterales > Asteraceae > Artemisia > Artemisia tridentata. The sequence goes on along the minus strand of CP139504.1, from coordinate 1,911,866 downwards.
ATCACTATACGTTAGATGAGGTTTTGTTTTTACTAATTAAGGTAGATAAAGTGATCAATGTCTATAAACAAATAATGTGATTATGCAACAAGGCCGTGGGCTCATATGAAGTACAATATATGGTATTTTTGTAGCAATGCCATTTTCTCTAAGACTTACACACTTACTGTTTATGGTATGAGAGATTTAGGTCAAGAAAATGTGAGACGCCGATCTCTTTTAAGTTAAATAGTCAATCCCATCTTTTAATATAACCTGTTTATAGAACTTGAAATTTTCAAAACGAAGATTACAAAACCAACTCTTGCGTTTTCAATCTGTCAAAGCTAGTTGGAAAATGAAATTGGCCATTAAACACCTTTTCTCCAATCGGTTGACAATTGGGGCCACAACGGAGCTTTACATATAAAAGATAAAATATCTTTGTAAATCACTCAAAAAAATACATAAACCAAGTTGACATAATTGATGCACATCACAATAATATATCACATCATGTTGACCTAGATGTAGTTATTAGCAAGGAAAGTACATAACGCCAGCAAAACTAGAAGGAAGAAGATGGAAGTGAAATATAAAGAAGCTAACATACCCATAAAGATCTGGACTGTCGTATAGAACATCCCTTTTAACTGGTAGAGGCGCACAAACTTCACTGCCACCAAATTCTCCAACATTTTGAAACCTGTCTGATTTTCCGGCCATCTGAATTGAAGAACATTGCCCAAGTCAATAAAATATTCCGCTAAACAGAAACCAGAACACACACACACACACGTGCAAATACCATTAGCAATTTTATAAATACTCACTCTGCATTCTCGTCAGCCAGGTCATCATCTGGTTGTTGAGTGCAAGAACGCTCAAGATCAGCCTGTGTTGCCAGAACAACATTACCATACTTGCAAACCATAATAGATGGATATAACAATAATAAACTTTTAAAGGTAAAACTTAAAATCCAAAATACATGATGGATACTTGATTACCATTTTCTAAGCAATACTTTTAATTGGAAACGTGAAGAGTAAACTTGATTCTAATTGATAATTGTAACATTTTTAATACTTCCAAATCTACCAAAAAAACTGAAACACTATAAACCCTACGTAGCATAGCCTCAACGCCAATATGAACATTCTTGCATTCAACTCTTCTATAGCAACAACGGTTACATTTAGGATAATTCTTTTTCCTTTCTGGCCATAAATAGCAACGTACATTTTCATTTGTTCAATTTTAGACATCGCTCTTTTTGTTTGTTCATCTGGGTCACTATAAGATGGATTTTAATGTACCAAAACTGAATAAATGAGGGAAGTTTTCATTGACCAGGTTACCCAGTGAAGGCCAAGTCTTTAGCTCAGATGTACCCAACCTAACAAAGGTATCCCCATCAACATCTATGAACCCTTTCCCCACCTACCCCAAGGTGCTTACCTAGTGAGTGTCGAACACAAAGTAAAACACATTCACTTGTGTGTTTTAATGAATGTGTACAATAAAACATGTCAAATGAGTAAATACAAAGCCGCATTTGACTTAAAACACAATTAAAAAAAAATGTAGCAAAACAGGAAGAGAGGGAAGTCACCAGTAACATGATATATCAATATTTCACTCATCAAAATTATCAAAATTGAAATTTTGGCTAGTAGATGAACAATAAAACGTACAACACAAATGCAGTAAATGATATATAGGTAGAAACAGAGTTTATACTTTATATGATCATGTTAGAGCATACCTTTAGAGTTGATTGGGATGGATGTTGAACCCAAGCAAATTCTTCTTTATATGCGAAACCTCCAGTGCAAGAAGCCTCACAAGTATACACGACAATAGTCTCCCAATCAAGAGGACTATCATCATTTTCAACTTTAAGGTAGTAAAGCAACTGTGGCATAATCTACATAAACCATAAATGCTAAATATGAGAAAGCATTTAAAGATCAAAATTGACAGCAAGTTAGAGCAAATTGGGCAAAGGGTCAAAATGTATCTTTGTGTGGGTCAAACCAAGCTGGGTTTACCTGCAACCACTATGTTTTTTTTAGGTACTTTCATAGATTAACATTAACCCTGGATGAATTACAAGTTTGGCTCATTGACCAGTTCCCATTCTACCTTAATGTTTATTTGACCAGTTTGAGATAAAACTAAACCCAAAGCATTCGGTAAGTAAACGAGTCGAGGTTACCAACTCTAGTATAAGGCCATGTGTGAAGTAAAAAAATAGAAACGAAGTACAGTACCTGAAATTCAAAGACTCGGTGGCCGCCACAGGATGTGCATTTAGGTATAACGTCCTTTGATGGTTGGCCACTCAACATCGGCCACAAAGGTTTAGCAGTCACGTCGAAAGTATGCCTGCAACATTAACAAAGAAAAAAGATAATTCTGCATAAGAGATCTCGAGTGTTACTTTCTAATCTCAAGTTCAAAGTAAAGTATTTTCATAGTGCACTGTTATATGGAGTGTGACCAAATCTATACTTAACACCTTTTTGGTGCATATGAACACGTGAAACATAGAACTTCAACTGTTGTGTTCAATATAAGCCAAAAAGGTTAAATTCTCACCTTATCACTTGATCTGGGGCAGGGGCTATTCTTTTGAGAAAATATGCATAACTCTTTGCATCATCTTCGTCCTTAAATGAACAAGGTGAAAAGTTTGTTAGGTTTAATTCATATTTTCACTTCAGCGCAATTCCAAGGAACAGTTCGTACCTCAGTTTGAGTAGGATTTGCCTTCTCGTATACAACACCCTTAGACTCTTTGACGTCAAATTCAGACTCGTCCTCACCGTATAACTCAAATTCCGGCCACTTAACATTGCTGTCATCTGTTCACAATTTTTTTTGAAAAAATATAAAAAAACAGCTCATTATCAAACTAAAGGGCCTCTTTTACTCGCATAATAAATACTATGTGATACACTCTTCTAGGGGTGGCAAGTTAAGCAGGTCAGGTGGGTTAAGTGCAAGGTCAAAACAAGATTTCCCTGGTGCAAGTCAATCCCGACCCCGACCATGTTGTGTTGGTTCATCGTAAACATGTACAATCCAAATCAATTCTAACATAAACATGTACAGCCCAAACATGTTGGGTTTGGAATTAAATTAACCATCCACAAAGACAAACAAAGAAATTTAGTCAACCTAAATCAAATGCATCAATTTTTTTTTGAAAATTATTATGGGAACATAGGTAAGTTTCATTGAACTTCTCAGGAAACCGTATGTGCGACTTTCAAAGGATATCCAAGCAAAGCAAGTGTTAGAATTAGAATGGAATAGAAGATGCATCAAAGAAAGTGTCAAATTAGAATGGAATAGAAGATGCATTATTAAAGGAAACCATTATAAGCACTTGTAGTAACGCAAACCCAACAAAAACTAACCAAGGACCAAAAGGATATAGATCAAGTATATGCAGAAGGCACCCCTAAAGGAAAAGTATGCTAACCAGTTGGTATATCGGCCGAAGAGTTGGTGAAAACAGACATTGATGCCGGGACTGTAAGGTCAAAACTTCTACATACCCTTTTATGTGCTGGTCTCCAATGATTAATCTGCATAGAAAAAAAAAGTCAAAGGAATGATTAAAAAAAAAAAACTGTAAACAAAAAAAAACCAACAATTCGCACTAAAGTAACAACCTGGTGGCTCTTGGAACAGTAGCTTGCTTTTTTACAGTTTCCGCAAACTTTGTCTCCTTTCCAGGTACCACACCAGCTACAGAGCGGAGCTAAAAAAAACATGTATTTGAGTTAACGTCTTAACAAGCAAAGTTCAAAGCACACTAATTGGCTCTCAGGGGAAAAAAAATCTATCACCCAATTTAAGTACTTGTAATCTATAGGCAAAGATATAGTAACCCCCCAAGTAACAAAATAATGAAGAAAAAGGAAGCGGTAACAATTTCGCTCCATTGATCTATAAACGGATAGATTTGGGTAGTTGAGTTGTTAATATAAAAAAAATTATCTGCGTTAACAGGTCAAACGAGCTGAGTGGGTTGAAAGTAGCATGAAGTGGATTTTTCATTCATAAAACCTGATACATTGTTTACTGATAAAATTGAGCTTTCTTTGGGATAGTAAAATTCTCAAAATCCTGGTTGACACTAATAACTAAAAAACAAAGAAATTTGAACAAAGATTTTTCAGGACAACCCAATGCGACATGGCCGCGGTGCCAAAAACAAAAGAATACATGTTCCAACTCATTAGCCACCTGCTCATATTGTAACCTCTAAAAAAACGGTTATGAAACAAAATTTTCGAACCTGCTGCACCTAAAGGCTTATCAGTGCCATCCTTCTTTGGCGGTTCACTGGAGTAAAATTAATTGTTGCGAGGAAGTTGACATCGGAAGACCTTAACACTGGTCAAACAATATAAGAAAAAGTATGAAAATCTAACGGACAAGAAGAAAAAAAAGGTATGTACCAAGAAATGAAAAAAACTACATAAGACTTCAATACCTCCAACGTCCCTTTTCCGGGTGGTGTTTCCATTGCTCATGCTGGTCTCGGCGAAGGCAGGACATAGATGGACACACGAACACAAATATGGTCCTATGAAATGTGTTTTCATCATGAGTGAGAGGTGCGGATACCTACAAAAATAGAAGACGAATAAGACTTTTGTGATATGATGTCTCATGTCAATTCCTACAAAATACTAGTCACTAATCACAATTAACCATCAAATATATGCATTCTGATATCCCTATTTGTTTCATTAACTGCAAGTCACCCATATAATACCCTTGATTATCATTGTCATGTTAAGTTAAACCATACAAACACATTCGCTACACACTAATTCAAGTAATTAAGATAGAATCTATTCCGGGTAAAGAAATTGCAGCCAAGGGGATATATATATATATATATATATATATATATATATATATATATATATATATATATATATATATATAGTGTAACTTTCAAACGATAACCATTTTAACTGCAAGAACTGCGAAAACCACTTTTTAGCCATTAGATGAGTTGATCAATGGATAAGAATGTTCTATGGCATTTTTGTAAATAAATTAAAAGTGATTTCCTGAAACATTTATGAAAAGGGCATAAATGGTATTTAACTTTTTTACAATCTCAATAACTGCTTCTTAAAATCCTTCCAATTTACTCGGATCTCATCATATTTCTCCTCCATCTCTCACACACAAAAAAAAACCCTAGCCCTGCCGCCGCCTGCAAACACCATCAGCAACCGTCACCGCCCTTCACCATCACCAAATAAACACTCCACCGTCATCACCACATCATGTACACCACTAATCCGTGGTGCACGCGCCTCAAACCACACCACCATCACCCACGTGCCGCCGATTTCGAGTTATTTTAGTGTGCCACGTTTAGATCCGGTGAAGATAAGGTGAGACACACCGTTCTCACCCTCGTGTGAAACGGTGTGGGGTCGAACTCGTTTTGAAACGAGTCGTTCTAGTTATTTACGAGTGGGTTTGGGTTTTAAAAACATGTGGTTTTAATAACTAAAAACTGATGTAGGTCATAGATGTGTGGTTATTTTGTTGCTTTTCATTTCATTTTTGGTTCGGATTAAAGGTTTGGTAAACCCGAGTTATGGTCGAATTTGGTTTTGGATTAGATGGGAAGTTGGCTTGTTGTGAAGATTGTGGTCGTGTTGGAATGACAGCCGAGAGACAAAGGGTCTGTTTGTTTTGTTTGAGTCGTTATATTGTTTGAGTTGTTATATTGTTTTAAGGTTATGAGCTGGCCGAGACCACAAGGAATACGGATTAGTTTTAGTTTAATTTTGGGTCTGAATGGATTATTGGTCACGTTTGGATTCATGATGATGATTAGATCAGATTTGTTCATGGTCCGTTTGATTAGATTGAGACCTGGGTATATTTTTGTCCGATTGGTGATGTTCGTACATGTAAACATGGCTGGTGAGTTTTTTATTTAGGTTCGATTGGTAAATGCTTGTTTTTATTTGGGTTCGATTAGTAAAACATGTATGTTCGCATTCAAAAACATGTATGTTTTATTTTGGTAAATGCTTGTTTTTGGAGATTGATTTAGGTTTATGGCGAGATTGATTTTGGTAAAAACATGTACGTTCACATTCAAAAACATGTATGTTTTATTTTTTATACAGAATTAGGTTTATGGGTCAGACCCTCTTTTTTTTTGGTTTCGATCTAGAATTAGGTTTATGGCAAGATTGATTTTGGTAAATGCTGTATAATTCCCCTTTTCCAGTTTATCATGGTGATACTCAGTACTTATTGTAAAAAAACATATGTGTTTTATAAAAAAAAACATATGTGTTTTATAAAAAAAACATATATGTTTACGTATAAAACATATATGTTTTGCGTTTGGATTATAGAACATATATGTTTTATGTTTGGATTATATGTTTACGTATAAAACATATATGTTTTGTGTTTGCCAAACAAGTATGTTTCCTAAAACATACATATACTCATGTACATGTATAATTTTTAATAATATTATGGTTGCTAATTTTTGTACTTTTCTTTGTATCAGGTGTAATTACAAGAATGGTCACGGCTACAAGTGTGCATGTATGTCCGACTTTTGAAAAAATGTTGACGGCTATTAGTGCTCACGTGTATAGATCGATTAGATTCATGTATTTATGCTTTTAGAAATTTGTATTTTAATTGTATTTCAATCGATATCGAAGTTTGTATATAACATTTATGTTCTTGGTTTGTTATAAATTTCATTATATTAAAAAAGCTATATGCACCTTGAAAGGGAAAAAAAACATATATGCACTTTGGACTAACTGAAAACATGTATGCACCTTGACTATTTGGGGAAAAAAAACATGCTTGCACCATGAGATTTTAAAATAACTAATGATTAGGTATAAAAAACATGTATGCACCATGACTATTTGAAAACATGTTACCATAAAAATTAAAAAAAATAAAAAAATAAAAAAAAAAAAAAAAAAAAAAACTCCGAATTTTAAGATTAAAAAAAAACGGAAATTATATAAAAATACAAAAATAATATGAAAATATCTTTTACTAATACGCCCTTTTGAATTAAATAAAAATAACAAAATCATATGGAGCATTAAATGTTGTACATTGTGTATTATTAGTTGTAAAAAGGTGGTTCTCGCAGTTCTTGTAGATAACATGGTTCTCGTAAGAAAGGGACCCTATATATATATATATATATATATATATATATATATATATATATATATATATATATATATATATATATATAATCTTATCTTTTACTTTTATATTAGATATCAATTAAATTCAAGTCTCCCTGTGTATCTTTTTTAATGGTTACATGAATTCTAAGACCCTTTTCAAAAACATTTTCCCCTGTTTCACACCTAATACTCAATACATTCCAATACATACACTTTACACTTTTAATTAAATAACTACAAATATTTTTTTTATAAAATAAGAACATACATAGTGAATAATACTAGTAATAGTAATAATAAATATGACTAAAACTGCAGGGTGAAATATTGCGGTTAAAATTGTGAATATATATAAAACCCACCCACAAACACATATACATACATATAAATATTGTGAATATATATAGGGTTAAAAAGAGACCCGACCCGACCCGACCCCCCACCTAACTATAAAGCTTCAATAAAATCTGTACCTGAAGCATGAAGCGAAGAGGCTCACCGCATATGCCACACAAACTGGAGTCGCCCACAGGTAGGTTAACTGGATCCAACCAAGCCTAAAAAAAACCAACAATAGAATACATAAATTCACAAAAAAAAATAAAATAAATATAAATAAAACTTTCAAATATGTGAGTATGGATGAAAACAAACAGGGGTTCCTCCGGCTTTGCTCGGAAAGTGTTGGCGCAAGAGGGACCATTCGTGTTCTGGTTGTTGCAGAAACCCTAAGAATGTACCAGATAGCTCAACTTCTTCTTCGTCTTCTTCTTCAGAATCGTCAACTTCTTTATCAAAATACTTATCATCAGCATCTTCATCATTAATTCGCATATTGGGGAATTTAGCTAAAAGGTTTTCGTCTTTTTTTTTACATGTTCGAATCGATATGTATAATAAAATGTATAGAGAGAGAGTGAGAGAGAGAAATTATGGGTGGGTTTCTCAAAGAGCAAATTGAGGGATTTCGGGGGGATAAAAGGGGTTTTTTGGGTTTTGAGTTTTGACAGCTGTATAAATGTATTTTAGTATATACTATACTATACTCGTATTTAGTTTCCTTGGTCCCTACGGTAGTACATTGTTTCTCTATTATATCAATCACAAGAGTTTGGTTCAATAAACATCAAAGAAAAATTAAAGATCAAATGAACCATTCTCAACCATTCATTTTTTTATCAAAACAATAAAATAAACTTTCACCTTCATTTTTAAAAACTAAATATCTCACAAACCATTGATCGTTAGACGAAACTAATCATACCATCACGACAAGCATAAAATTACCTTTAATTTGATATCCCACATCATATACTTTCGAAGAATTTTTTTTTCCGACTTTTTTGTGGGTTTAGGGTTTACAGTTAGGGTTTAGGTTTTTAGAGTTTAGGGGTTTGACTTTTTTGGGTTAAGCTTTTTAGGGGTTATGGGTTTAGGTTTCTTACGGTTTAGCGGATATGGTTTAGGTTTTTTGGGTTTAGCGGTTAGGGTTTTTAGGGGTTTAGGGTTTTTAGGGTTTAGGGTTAGGGTTTTTTAGGGTTTAGGGCTTAGGGTTTTTAGGGTTTAGGGTTTGTAGTTTAGGGGTTGTGTTAACACAAAAGAGTATTTTTAAAATATTCATTTATAGTGTATTATATCGAAACCCGGAAAAAACGATAAAAAATAAGTTCGTCGAAAGTATACAATATTGGATCTCTATAGAAAGATAATTTTATTCTTGTCGCAATGGTATAATTAGTTTTATCCAACTATTAACGGTTTGTGAGATATTTAATGTTTAAATATAAGGGTGAAAGTTAATTTAATTAATTTGATCAAAAATGGATGGTTGAGATTGATCCATTTGATCTTTAGTTTTTATGTGATCTTTATTGATCTCACCCCGGGTAATTCGATTCGTTAAAATCTCTCTTTTCACATAGGTTTGTGATGTCCATTGGTACATACAACAGATACGTCTCATGAACTCAACCTGACTAAAAATGAGTGATGAAGGCTTAATATATATATATATATATATATATATATATATATATATATATATATATATATATATATATATATATATATATATATAACAGGAGGCGTTACACGTAGATAATGCCACATAAATGCCACCTCAATGCCACATAATCATAAACTATGCCCCATGTCATCACATTTTGTCCACCTAAGCATTATTTTAGTCAATTAAAATTCAGGTTAATTAAAAATTTGACATTGGCAAGAATTGAACCTGGGTCATTTAATCCACATACAAATGATTCAACCACTAGACCAACCCAGGTTTTGTGATTTACAATACAAACTAAATATGTCATGCTTAAATAATTGATATTATTAAGCTATATTTAATAAATAGATTATGCATCAAATTAAATTGTTATTATTATCCAACCCTAATAAAACTTATAAACATAAACATTCGGCCTCTTCATTCAGAACAGAAAAAAAAATAGTTTTATTCTCATCCAACATTCTAACTATCCCTAATCTATTCAAAGTAATGTTTCGAGAATTGACTGGCTGAGGAATGCTGCTGGTTTGGTTGATCCTAATTACTGGGAAGGCACACTCCAACCTATCCCTGTTCTTGATTGGTACTTTGATTTTACATGGTTATTGAGCTACATGGTTCAAGCTCCTTAATTTTGATTTCACTAAAGCTATATGTACTGTGTACAAGTATTTAAATCGGGTTGATGAGGCTGTCAATAAAGCTTTGAAACAATCTCAAGGTTCATATACCTCCTTGATATCTTATAATGACAAGATTTGAAAAAAGTATACTGATGGTCTGAAAAGTCGGTCACTTATTTTTTTAAGGTATAACTATCCATTACCCCCTTGATGCCCCTTTTACATTTTTACATGAACCATTGTTTGTGTACACTGTACATCCTTTCGATCATGATGGTCAGGAACTTTTGGTAATAGGGTAAAAATATAAGATGTACCTATTGTAGGTGGTTCATTGTCTATAATTGGACACACTGAGGGAGAGTGGCTGGCTCGAGTGTATATGGAAGAGTTCACGCAGGCGAATATTTCTGGTATGTGCTTAAACACATCCCATTTCTTGACCAAAACCGGACCCAAAATGACCAAAAACCCGATCATAATGCCAAAAGATATTGTGTTTTTGTGTTTTTACATATGCAGGGCGGATATTGAAGAAAAGGACAAAAATCAAGCAAAGAACCGGGAAACCGAGCACGAGATATGGAAGTGTTATTTGTAGCCGATGCCGAGGAGAAATTATGGTCAAAAAGTCAACCAAGGTCCTACATCTATCGGAAATTATCAAATTAAGCCCTTGGATCCTACTTTAGAAAAATGACAGCAATGGTCCCTTAAATTTCAGAAAATACACATTGGTCCTTGAACTTTAACCAAAACCAAATCCAAACTAAACACAAAACCGGATTTAAAAAAACAAACCCACTTCAAAACACTTTACCCAATCCAATCCATCCTAGCCCATCACCCAACGCCTAAGCCCAATCCTTCCCATCTAAATACTTAACCCAATCCAACACTAAAACCCACACCCGGTCAAAAATCTCGCATTCGGTCAAAAAAAAAAAAAAAAAAAAAAAAAAGAAAAAAAAAAAAGAAAAGAAGTTAAATAAAAACAAGCACACCCTTATCCCTTTCTCACACCCGCTCCCCAAAAATCCCTTTTACACCCCAATTCCCCAACCGATGAACCCTAAATTTTACCTAACAAAATTACCACAATTAAGGGTAAGATTGTCATTGCACGGACTTCGAGGATGATCCTGACACAAGGAATGACACGTGGGGGCAGGCGATTGGACCGAACACGCACCACTTTTGATCGTACGGCCAGAGTTGAAGCTTGGTGATGAAGGGAAGATCTAAAGGTGGATATTAGCTGTGGACACACGCGGATCGCCAACGTGGACTCTCGAGAAGGATCGGCCAAGTCCTATAAATAGCGGGGATCACCTCTGTTCGAAGGCTAGTTAGTTTTTTGAGTTTTTTTTTAGATAGATACGATTTTATTTTAATTGTTTTATTGTTACTTTAATTTTTCAGTCGATTTTTAAATTTGTAACAAGGAGGCTTGTAATTTTTTTATGTTTTAGTTTAATTGTTCTATTGTAATATTTAGGTTTAAATCAATCTTTAGTTCAACCGAAATTTACTTTGTAATTTTATTTCATTTTTAAATATCCGAATTTAATTTTGTACTTTTGTTTTGGTTAATGAAACTTTCATTTTCAGTTTAATAAGTTGTTCTCGAATTAAATTTTTATTTAGTATTGTTTTCGTTCTGAGTATTGTTTCATAAAAAAAAAAAAAAAATAAAAAAAATAAAAAAATAAATAAAATAAAATAAAATAAAATTATATTCAGCTGATAAGCGGATAAGATTGGTGATAAGCGGATAAGATTGGTGATAAGCTGTGGAATGGTGGAAAGAAGAGCTGGAAATTGGGTTTCGATAGTAGCTGTTATTGGGTTATGTCATTGGCTATAAGCCTGGGTTGAATTAGGTAGATAACCTGAGTTCTGAGATCTCTAATAACAGCAGGATCACTTGTGAGCATTAATTTCTATTAACCTCAACTGTTATAGTTAATACTGCTGCTATTATTTTGATTTATATTAGTTAGAGTTAATGTTAGTTAAGCTTGTTTAGTCATAGTTTATAGTTTAAGTTAGAATCTGCTTTTGAATTAGCTGCTCTTGTTGTTTATTTTTACTTTCTATTAGTTGCAAGTGATTTAGTATTAGAGGTTTAGAACAATATTATTATAGGTTTAGAGTTAAGTTTGAAAGCTGCTTTTAGAGGTTGAATGATAACAGATAAGCTATTTATGGTTTAAGTGTTCAGTAGCTAAGCTTAATGGTCTTTACATTTTGGCACTTTTTAAAGTAGTTAAAAGAGGTTTTGAAAGGATTGTTTTAGTTTTAAAGTTGAATTGCACCTTTGCGCCACTTTTCATTTTTTCTGCTATCAAAAAAATAGTTCAGCAGCTCTTGTGTTTTTCACTGCTGATCTAGGCCGAAATCGAGCTAGCAATCGAGCATTCGTGATAGGGCTTTTTAGAAATTTGTAATCTCTGCTTTATAAGCTTTCTGGAACAGCTTTTATTTTTAAAATTGGTTAAACTTTGAGCTTTTTATAAGCTGTTGAAATTAGCTTGTCAGTATTGTTATCTGCTTTAGAAAATAAAACAAGTTTCTTAGTTTGACAATTCTGGTCCTTGTAGTTTAGTTCAATTCGTATTAATCAGTTTTATTTGTGGCAAATTTAGTCCTTGTCTTTCATTTAGTTTAATTAAGTTTCAGTTTTTGCAACTTTTAGTCCCTAGACTTTTATCTTGTCTTTGTGTTTAAACTTTTTAGATTTAAATAAAACTTCCGAAAATACATTTTCAGTACCTTTAGTTGTTATAAACTATTTCTTAATTTTCTTTTATAAAATAGTTTTTCTAAATTACATTTTCATAAATCACCTATTTAGTTTTAAATAGTTTTAATTCATAAAAATTATTAAAAAGTCAAAAAAAAAAAAAATATTTTTCTTTTTCCAAAAATTTTCTTTTATCAAATTTAATATAGGAAAATTATTTTTATATTTTTAGGTTTTAAATTTCACAAAATCATTTTTATTTCCGTTTTATAATTCGTCGCGTAACGTTTTTAAATTTCAAATTTTCGTTTTTAAATTTACATGTTTTGTTCATTAGATTAATTAGTTGTTTACTTTTATTATTTTATTTTTCGTAGCATAAAAACACAAATCAATCACTCTTTTTCACACATTCACGACACGTATTCGACACCGAAACAAATACTCGATATTCGACCTTCGTTGGGAAACGACCCGGGGAAAACGCATACGTTGCCTTTTCCTTCGGAAAAATAAAAGTAATACAAAAACAACGAATCAATTTCCTTGCTGCTCACTTTGGGATCTCCTCTTCAGTATGGAAATGTGGGTATGTCTTTATTTAATACTCATTTTGGTTTCAAGTTTGTACTTCTCATGGACAGTTTGTACTGCTGGCTTATCAGGTTTGTACTGCTCGAAACATGTGAAAAATTGAGTTCAAAACGATTAGTAAGCATTTGAGAATTCTAATTATTCAGTTATGTATTCAAGTAAGAGAAAGCAATCATAAGTGTTGTAAAGATTTAGTTTTGAATAGATGTTGCATAATCTTTTGTTGCAGCCTAATTTAGGAGGTGTAATGGTCTAACTATGTCCATAAAAAAATTTATGATGAAGGAAGAGTTGATTCATGCATATTGTTAAATGTTTTGTAATTGCAGGTTTTAGGAAGAGTTGATTCATTAAGGAAGAAAGTGGTATCAGTTGGAAAAGAACTTGCATCACTCTGTGCTCAGGTCAGAACCCCTTCCAAATTTTGTTTTAACAAACAACATAGTTATTTAATCGAACTTAAAGTGAAAACAATTATTATCGCTATATCTGATATATAATCGGTATAACTAATGTTAAACAAATTTCAACAGTCAACAACGAAGCGCGAGGCAGAGGAGCGGTATACGTTGTTCTTGAAGACCAATTTGTATCTTCTTTCTCTCATATTCGACAAACCTAAATTTCTTTTCGTTCAACAAGCTGGTTCGGGATGGCCCAAAACACATGTTTATCCAGGTTTAAATGATTTTTTTTGTCAAAGCTTTAAACACCAATTTAGCAATATATTTAGATGATTTGATTTTCATACATGTAATCTAAACCTACAAATATTGATATTTAGTTAACTACAAGCGGAAACAAGTCGCTTGCGGGTACCAGTGAAAGGTCACATACAACTGGTATTTATACCGTTGGTTTTTCTTTATGTGCTTAAGTTTTCTTTTGGAGTATATGTCATGTTTGCTGACTTCATTACTTGCTCTTACAATGCCAAAGATAAAACCTTCTACGTATCTTCTATGCCTTCTTTTTTGCCAATAAGCAATTTGTCGTTATGGAAATGTGGGTATGGCTTTATTTATTGAACATGTTTCATTGCTAGCACTTTTTAGATAATCTTGATAATCATTTGTTTTGTAGGTTACAAGGTGATAATGAGATTGTGGTAAAAATCAGTAATGAATGATGAGCTTAATATTAATATTAATACCATTAGGAATGAAACACATTTCATAGTAACATATTAGGAAACGTTGAACGTCTCTTTTATTACCATCTTTGGTTCCACATCGAGGCTAACATTTTCTCTCTGGTCCCAAAAGAACTGTAATTTACTCCTTTGTATATTATATATGCCCACCTAGAATAAGCTTCTCTGAAGATTATGTTGTAACCATTTGGTTTGAGAACATATGTAATTAAAAGAAACTTCTCAGTCCTATTTTTGTTGGACGTTAAATGGTTTATAAATGAATGGTGGTTCATGACAATGTCACAATAAGCTATATACTCCAGTTTACTTATTTTAATTACTACTGCGAACATAGGAATTACTAAATAATGCCTAATTTCTCTTAATTTCAAAAGCCGGTTTTTGCATTAAAAATACATTGTAAGCAACTTTCAAGTTGTTTAACCTTTTGAGTTACTTATTAAATTTGACGTGTTACAGATTAATTTACCCTGAACCAACCCATGCGTAAGTAAATGGGTCAAATTTGGCACTTCTATTAGATATTGTCTCATACAACTGGTAAGTCGCTTGCGGGTACCAGTGAAAGGTCACATACAACTGGTATTTATACCGTTGGTTTTTCTTTATGTGCTTAAGTTTTCTTTTGGAGTATATGTCATGTTTGCTGACTTCATTACTTGCTCTTACAATGCCAAAGATAGAACCTTCTACGTATCTTCTATGCCTTCTTTTTTGCCAATAAGCCATTTGTCGTTATGGAAATGTGGGTATGGCTTTATTTATTGAACATGTTTCATTGCTAGCACTTTTTAGATAATCTTGATAATCATTTGTTTTGTAGGTTACAAGGTGATAATGAGATTGTGGTAAAAATCAGTAATGAATGATGAGCTTAATATTAATATTAATACCATTAGGAATGAAACACATTTCATAGTAACATATTAGGAAACGTTGAACGTCTCTTTTATTACCATCTTTGGTTCCACATCGAGGCTAACATTTTCTCTCTGGTCCCAAAAGAACTGTAATTTACTCCTTTGTATATTATATATGCCCACCTAGAATAAGCTTCTCTGAAGATTATGTTGTAACCATTTGGTTTGAGAACATATGTAATTAAAAGAAACTTCTCAGTCCTATTTTTGTTGGACGTTAAATGGTTTATAAATGAATGGTGGTTCATGACAATGTCACAATAAGCTATATACTCCAGTTTACTTATTTTAATTACTACTGCGAACATAGGAATTACTAAATAATGCCTAATTTCTCTTAATTTCAAAAGCCGGTTTTTGCATTAAAAATACATTGTAAGCAACTTTCAAGTTGTTTAACCTTTTGAGTTACTTATTAAATTTGACGTGTTACAGATTAATTTACCCTGAACCAACCCATGCGTAAGTAAATGGGTCAAATTTGGCACTTCTATTAGATATTGTCTCATACAACTGGTAAGTCGCTTGCGGGTACCAGTGAAAGGTCACATACAACTGGTATTTATACCGTTGGTTTTTTCTTTATGTGCTTAAGTTTTCTTTTGGAGTATATGTCATGTTTGCTGACTTCATTACTTGCTCTTACAATGCCAAAGATAGAACCTTCTACGTATCTTCTATGCCTTCTTTTTTGCCAATAAGCCATTTGTCGTTATGGAAATGTGGGTATGGCTTTATTTATTGAACATGTTTCATTGCTAGCACTTTTTAGATAATCTTGATAATCATTTGTTTTGTAGGTTACAAGGTGATAATGAGATTGTGGTAAAAATCAGTAATGAATGATGAGCTTAATATTAATATTAATACCATTAGGAATGAAACACATTTCATAGTAACATATTAGGAAACGTTGAACGTCTCTTTTATTACCATCTTTGGTTCCACATCGAGGCTAAAATTTTCTCTCTGGTCCCAAAAGAACTGTAATTTACTCCTTTGTATATTATATATGCCCACCTAGAATAAGCTTCTCTGAAGATTATGTTGTAACCATTTGGTTTGAGAACATATGTAATTAAAAGAAACTTCTCAGTCCTATTTTTGTTGGACGTTAAATGGTTTATAAATGAATGGTGGTTCATGACAATGTCACAATAAGCTATATACTCCAGTTTACTTATTTTAATTACTACTGCGAACATAGGAATTACTAAATAATGCCTAATTTCTCTTAATTTCAAAAGCCGGTTTTTGCATTAAAAATACATTGTAAGCAACTTTCAAGTTGTTTAACCTTTTGAGTTACTTATTAAATTTGACGTGTTACAGATTAATTTACCCTGAACCAACCCATGCGTAAGTAAATGGGTCAAATTTGGCACTTCTATTAGATACTGTCTCAGTTCCAGCTCACTGATTTTGTTGGTTTTGAATAGGTGAAATCATTGGCCCAAGTTGGTATTGGCAAACATAAATACAGCTTCCAACGTCTTCAAGTTACATCCACCCCAACCCATTTTTGTGATTGTGAAGAGAACTCCAATGAATTTCCGCCACCCAGTAAAAAACAATCTTCAGAAGTTGAGGATGCAAGTTGTGGCGTAAACGAGCAAGAGCTGGATATGATGAATTCAGTGATGAATAAGATTTTCAACAGGGAAAACCCATCTAAGCAAGTAACTAAGAAGTCTGAATCGGTTAATGAAAGAAGCGACCCGGTAATTTTTCTACTTCCTTATTGGAGATTATATTTAAATTTTTTGCTGGTCGGGAGTCTTTCCAACTTCTATGAAGTTTGCAAACAATTGGAGCCTGCTTGAAAGCAAATATTTTATTTTTGTCAGGAATTTCCTGGATGGCTTATGCTTGGCTTATAAACCAGAAGAAGGCACTGAGTTTGCCAAAGGTGCAAAGGCGATAGATGAATTTTGATGTGTCAAATGACAAGCCTGACCCTGCACCACACGCTGCTTCCCACATCAATTCTTAACAGTTGTTTTGTTTCCAACTTATATAAAGTTGATTTTAAGCGACGCATGTATCCATTCTTCAAATTCGAGATGATTTCTGTGTTCATGATTCCGATATCTGGTACTTTTCTTATTTTTATGTATGGTTTTTGATATTTCAATTTTGATTATTTGTTAGTGATACCATAATTCAATGCCATATATAAAGTTGATTTTAAGCGACGCATTAGAGATCAGTTTTCTATGACGTCGTTTGGTGAGGTGGATTTGTTACTGACTGCTGAAAATTTAGGGTTGGGTGCACGTGTTTCGTCTTCATTGGATAGTAACCGTGGGAGGTTAGTTTATTGATGATTGAATAGTTGAGATGAATATGTTTATGTTTATGTTTACGTTTGTGATTAATTTGTGTTGTTTGGTTTTGTGTGGTTTAGTGTTTTGAACAGGAATCCAAGTGATGGCAGGCGAAGTAGACGAAATGTATGTTGTTGTTGTTGTTTATGGTTTTAATAGAATTTAGATTGTTCGGTTTTAATGTTGGTTTTGTGATTGAGATTTAAACTTTGTTCGTGCAGAGTTCTGAATCTTCTGCAAGCTTTGGTGGTAGAAGATGGAAAAGGAGAGTTAGAGCTACTTCTCAGCAAACATTCAAGCTAAGAACTGAGGTTAGCATTTTGTCATTTATAGTTACTTTTCATGCATTATTAGAGAGGCTTTAATTCATTTGGTGATACTAGCTCATCTCATATGTGTATGTAAAAATCTGATATTCTAACAGGTTGGCTTTTCATCTCCTGCTCAGACTGGAATGATGGATGACCTTGGCTTGTCCTTGGATGACCCTTTGGCAAGAATTTTCAGATTTAAAACAAAACCGAGAGCTAAGAACTTTAAAAGATCGACACCTAAAACTTATGACAATTTTAAATCATTTTCTGAGGTGGGTGATATTTTGTTAAGCTTGTCTGACATGAGAGATGAAAGTAGTATAGTTGAAAAGTCAAGCTCAAAAGGATTAGATCGAATGTGGAACCAAGATGATGATAATGGTAAGACCAAGGCTCAAAAGGATAAAATAGGGAGAAAACATAGACTGTGGTCAGATCCCGAAGTTTTAAAGCTGATCCAGGGAGTATCTAAATGTGGTGTTGGGAAATGGGTGGAAATGAAAAAGTTGTTTTTTAAAGAAAGTCCTCATCGGTCATCTGTAGATTTGAAGGTATGTTGTCCTCCCTCTTTTGAGTTCTGAATCTACGTAACCAGCGTTCATGTTGTACTTTGGGTTGCTTTTCAGGATAAGTGGCGAAATCTTTTAGCAGCAAGCTGCAAATCAGCATCTGGCAAAGGAAGGGTAAGCTTGCATTCTAAAGTCAAAATTTATACATTTGACCTCAAAGGTCAAAATGGTCAAAATGGTCTGATGATGCAAGTGGGTTTAAGAGAGAGATTGGAAGTCAAGTTCGAGGGGATCTTGTTCAAAACCCTTCCTATACAGATTTGTTACGCACGTTATGTTCTTATCGATAGATCTGCTGGGTTTCGTGTGATGAAGTTTACTGTAAGTTAGGGTTGTATAAACCCTATTATTGGTGCAAGTGTGGCATGCATTAATCGTTATTTGGGATTGGAGGAGCTGTTGATCTAGTACTTTTTACACTTCATGTGATTATTGGTGCTGCTAATGAGTATGTTGCAGGTCCTAATCTTATGTGACGCTGCTGTTCATTATCATTGGTCGATCAAGACTTGTTCATTATGGACGTTACTAGCTTTGGTCATGTCTACAGCCTTGATTCGCATTTAGCTTGGCCTTCTATGATCATTTTATCACTAGTATTGGGCACTGGAAGTTAAGGTTAGTTAAACCTTATTATTGTTTGTGTAAGTTAGGGTTTGTTAATCCCTATTGGTGGTCTATGGCTTCTTCTTGTCGAGTGTTCATTCCTATTCACTTTTGCGAGTGATAATAAATCATGTTAAGAAGTGTGCCATAGTTTATAAGTTTGGTCTTTTGATCCGTTTGGCATATGCATTCTGCAATGGATCGACTTTGGATCAAGGGGTGTTTGATGTAGCTTTATGGTGTGGATTCTACCATGGATAATGCTGCATTGATGTAAGTTATGGAAGTCGAAGTGGAGCGCCAAAATGATTTGAAGACTCATGTGCTATACATGAGTAGTAATGTATTGTTCTATGTATGTTAATCACTTTTGGTTGTTCTCTTTGTTTTAAGTTTTTTGTAAGTTATAAGAGTGGCCTGTTGTCACTCTTATATAGTGGTTTGGTAAGTTGCACATGTATGTGCATTTTTGTCGCCCTGATCGGGCAAGAGATGGGGGATTCACCCTCATCCTTTGTACTTCAACGTTTTTTGGTGTAATGAATTTTACCAGGCGGAAGGCCTTTTACCCAAAAAAAAGGTCAAAATGGTCTAATTTTGACACGTGTTATGGTTTGTATAGGGCAAGTGTGCATTGCTCCCACACGATATCTTACGTCAGGTCAGGGAGCTCTCAGAGATTCATCCTTATCCAAGGAACCAGCAACAGAAGATGAAAGAGTTTAAAACCGAGTCAAGCTCCTCTTCCAACTCAGAAAATAACATCTGGTCATCCACCTCTGAAGATAACATCTGGCCAGTGTCGGATTGTTAGTATACACCGAACTTTTTTGGTTACAACCTTAGAAAATAGTATCATACTCCGTATCTGATAGTCAAAGATTACTTACACCCTTTTGGCCGTTAGCCACACGTAATGGTCTGTTTCTGTCAAGTAAATTTAGGCCTTAGCATAGAGTATCCTACAGATTACCATTAAGCCTTAGTTGGTTTAATTTTGTTTCTGATAGCATATCACCATATCCACTAAAGGCTTGGTCAGACTTTCTTTTTTGAATGTTTACATGATTAAACTTCTTCATTTTTTTGTTATGTATATAGAGTGCATGGACAAACCCCTCAAAACAACAACTAAGTGTTTAAATTGCAATCACTGAAGCAACCCATCCCTAACACAAAGAGTGGTTACTTTAACGTTCAGTTTGTTTACTACTTTATAGGTTGTTACTGACATTTTTTTTGTTAAAGCCATATATTAAAACAACCAAATCATACAGGTTGGCTTTTCATCTCCTGCTCAGACTGGAATGATGGATGACCTTGCCTTGTCCTTGGATTTCCCTTTTCAGCACCATCATGTATTTTTCGTAATATTGGAGTATAAACAACACCGTGTACATACATAGGGTGCGCTCCGGTTGTGTTGGACTTTGGGTCTGGAGTGATACGCAAGGATGTGGACATTCATTATTTTTGGGTTTTCTGTTTTTTTTTCTGATGTATTTTAATTTAACTCGATGAACTTCTACATCCGTTTTGTATATACGAATGAGAGATGGTGAAGAGTGTCAATGCAAGGTTAAAACTATTATGTTGGATAACAGACGAGGTATGTCTCTACAGTTGGTGTCTCATTTACATTGGGAGCGTAGTTAAAGTGATTTACTGATTTTATGTAATGTTGGGAATTGTAATTTGATGATTACAAAACAAGAAGGACTAATATTGACAAGGAGCTAAACTTCAATGCTGGAAGAATATTCAGGAGATCAGTTTAATTGTTTAAGAAGATTTCATAATATTTGATCTTATCTCTTGTAAACCCTAGCATTCTCTATTATATAAAGAGATGTAGGGCGTGTAGTTTGAGCATCCAGAAAATGTAGAACTCGAGTGTGTGTGTTGGTTAGCAAACGTGTTCTTGTGCACGTTTGCTTGTTAGTTGTTTGTTTTATTTATTCAATAAAGAAACGCGTTTCAATAACTACAACCTTGTTAATCATTATTGTTCTTATTAATCCGCTGCTACTTATCAACAATAGTGATTGTAAAACATATCCTAGTTGGGCTTAAATGGGACTTAACAATTGGTATCAGAGCGGGTGGCTCTCGATATCTAGGATCTACAAGGTTGGAGATGGAGCAGATTCAATGAAGGCAGATTCGGAGCAGATCTGGTGATTATTTTTGAGGTAATTGTTGTTTTATTTTGGTAACGATATGAGCAGATCTGAATGTACATTCAAATAATTATACCTCGTACTACATTTAATTGGTCGGTCAATTAAATGGTTTGTTGCTGCGATGATTGTCGTTTATGGCTGATATTAATTGGATGGTGATTATTAATTCGATTTGTCGTGAGGTGAATTATTCTTATTGATCGAATATTTGATGGTGGGGCTTATAATATTAAATCTCGTACAGTATGGCTGATCAATTTAAATCGGTTTGTCGTTTCTGAATTTGGTGCTTAAATTGATCGTGGTATAATCAATTGATTGTGGGATCTGTGACTGGTCAACAAAAGACGGCTGGAACAAAGTCTGTTGTTGGGCTGGTATTTATTTAATCAATTGGTTGAATGATATACTGATATTGATTACTTTATTGGTTTAACTGTGTTATCTGATGGAGACGTGATAATTAATTCTGGTTATTTTGATTAAGTCTGGTATCCTACTCGATTAGGTCTGCTTTCAGAATTTAAGTCTGCTTTCGAAGATTAAGTCTGGTTTAAAAAATTAGGTCTGGTAACCAGATCTAATTAATTCTGGTCTTCGAATATTATTTCTGCTCATGGGTGTTCGTTATTTCTGCTTGTGGTTTTTGGTGAATACTGGTTGCTCAAGTTTTTGATCTTGGATGATATGATGGCTTGGTTTATTATTTTGGTTTGGTGTTTACGAGCTGTTTCCTAACGTAATGATGTCGTGAGGTCCGGGACCACACGAATTATTATTGGGTTTGATCTAGGATCAAATGGTCAGTTATGGTGAGGATGGTCTAGGACCCCAAGACCCATAACTAAGGTGTATAAACATGTCTTGTTCGTACTAAATCAGATACTATTTTAAGCCGAATTGAAGTCCGAAGATTCAAAAGATGGATCACGATACATTCTTTATTTTTATGGCTCGTTGGGGATTATTTGAAGAAGAAGAGTGAATATGATGTATTTGATGTTGTAGTTGAGTTTCACAGGTGCGTGTTCTTATCATATCTCAAATGACGAACAACATTTGGAGATAACTTGCTTGTTTTATACGGTGGTGACAAAGATTTGATGAATATAGCAAAAGTGTGTGATCTATTGTACCTCCCCTGCGCTTAATGCTCACATTTGCTAGAATTTATCAAAAGGTCCTAGTAGCCTACTTCGTGAGATAAGTTTGGAGTCACGTGGATAGTGCAAGATATAAGACTCAAGTTTGGGAGATTCAACTTCTTCATCATGTTCGTTATATTCGGTTTTCTTCATCAGTAATCAGTTCATGGAGCCTACAGAGTTCGTGATTCAAGAGATGGTAAACATGCTTAGTTTCAGGGGAAGCTTGTTTAACCATCTACATGCACCACTTAAGGGAAGCATTTTGATTCAAGTTGCATGGAAGACCCCTATTGGATGATTACAAAAAGGGGAAGAAGATTGTGTTGTAGCTTGCTTATCATTTGTGGTGACATGTTCAAGTCAAGGGGAAGCATTGAAGATTGTTTTGTAATATCAAATAGGGGAAGATTGTTGGGAATTGTAATTTGATGATTACAAAACAAGAAGGACTAATATTGACAAGGAGCTAAACTTCAATGCTGGAAGAATATTCAGGAGATCAGTTTAATTGTTTAAGAAGATTTCATAATATTTGATCTTATCTCTTGTAAACCCTAGCATTCTCTATTATATAAAGAGATGTAGGGCGTGTAGTTTGAGCATCCAGAAAATGTAGAACTCGAGTGTGTGTGTTGGTTAGCAAACGTGTTCTTGTACACGTTTGCTTGTTAGTTGTTTGTTTTATTTATTCAATAAAGAAACGCGTTTCAATAACTACAACCTTGTTAATCATTATTGTTCTTATTAATCCGCTGCTACTTATCAACAATAGTGATTGTAAAACATATCCTAGTTGGGCTTAAATGGGACTTAACAAGTGGTATCAGAGCGGGTGGCTCTCGATATCTAGGATCTACAAGGTTGGAGATGGAGCAGATTCAATGAAGGCAGATTCGGAGCAGATCTGGTGATTATTTTTGAGGTAATTGTTGGTTTATTTTGGTAACGATATGAGCAGATCTGAATGTACATTCAAATAATTATACCTCGTACTACATTTAATTGGTCGGTCAATTAAATGGTTTGTTGCTGCGATGATTGTCGTTTATGGCTGATATTAATTGGATGGTGATTATTAATTCGATTTGTCGTGAGGTGAATTATTCTTATTGATCGAATATTTGATGGTGGGGCTTATAATTTAAATCTCGTACAGTATGGCTGATCAATTTAAATCGGTTTGTCGTTTCTAAATTTGGTGCTTAAATTGATCGTGGTATAATCAATTGATTGTGGGATCTGTGACTGGTCAACAAAAGACGGCTGGAACAAAGTCTGTTGTTGGGCTGGTATTTATTTAATCAATTGGTTGAATGATATACTGATATTGATTACTTTATTGGTTTAACTGTGTTATCTGATGGAGACGTGATAATTAATTCTGGTTATTTTGATTAAGTCTGGTATCCTACTCGATTAGGTCTGCTTTCAGAATTTAAGTCTGCTTTCGAAGATTAAGTCTGGTTTAAAAAATTAGGTCTGGTAACCAGATCTAATTAATTCTGGTCTTCGAATATTATTTCTGCTCATGGGTGTTCGTTATTTCTGCTTGTGGTTTTTGGTGAATACTGGTTGCTCAAGTTTTTGATCTTGGATGATATGATGGCTTGGTTTATTATTTTGGTTTGGTGTTTACGAGCTGTTTCCTAACGTAATGATGTCGTGAGGTCCGGGACCACACGAATTATTATTGGGTTTGATCTAGGATCAAATGGTCAGTTATGGTGAGGATGGTCTAGGACCCCAAGACCCATAACTAAGGTGTATAAACATGTCTTGTTCGTACTAAATCAGATACTATTTTAAGCCGAATTGAAGTCCGAAGATTCAAAAGATGGATCACGATACATTCTTTATTTTTATGGCTCGTTGGGGATTATTTGAAGAAGAAGAGTGAATATGATGTATTTGATGTTGTAGTTGAGTTTCACAGGTGCGTGTTCTTATCATATCTCAAATGACGAACAACATTTGGAGATAACTTGCTTGTTTTATACGGTGGTGACAAAGATTTGATGAATATAGCAAAAGTGTGTGATCTATTGTACCTCCCCTGCGCTTAATGCTCACATTTGCTAGAATTTATCAAAAGGTCCTAGTAGCCTACTTCTTGAGATAAGTTTGGAGTCACGTGGATAGTGCAAGATATAAGACTCAAGTTTGGGAGATTCAACTTCTTCATCATGTTCGTTATATTCGGTTTTCTTCATCAGTAATCAGTTCATGGAGCCTACAGAGTTCGTGATTCAAGAGATGGTAAACATGCTTAGTTTCAGGGGAAGCTTGTTTAACCATCTACATGCACCACTTAAGGGGAAGCATTTTGATTCAAGTTGCATGGAAGACCCCTATTGGATGATTACAAAAAGGGGAAGAAGATTGTGTTGCAGCTTGCTTATCATTTGTGGTGACATGTTCAAGTCAAGGGGAAGCATTGAAGATTGTTTTGTAATATCAAATAGGGGAAGATTGTTGGGAATTGTAATTTGATGATTACAAAACAAGAAGGACTAATATTGACAAGGAGCTAAACTTCAATGCTGGAAGAATATTCAGGAGATCAGTTTAATTGTTTAAGAAGATTTCATAATATTTGATCTTATCTCTTGTAAACCCTAGCACTCTCTATTATATAAAGAGATGTAGGGCGTGTAGTTTGAGCATCCAGAAAATGTAGAACTCGAGTGTGTGTGTTGGTTAGCAAACGTGTTCTTGTACACGTTTGCTTGTTAGTTGTTTGTTTTATTTATTCAATAAAGAAACGCGTTTCAATAACTACAACCTTGTTAATCATTATTGTTCTTATTAATCCGCTGCTACTTATCAACAATAGTGATTGTAAAACATATCCTAGTTGGTCTTAAATGGGACTTAACATGTAATTACATTTTCATTATGAGTTCTTTATCACAAACTAACTGCTGCAAATTGGTACAGTGTATTGGGCCAACAACCCTTGATGAGTACATGAAGCATATCAAGAATGACCCAGCTCTTGAGAGACGTTTTTAGCCTGTAAAGTTACCTGGGGGCCAACGAGAATGATACGGGATTCATCACAAGCTCCATTACCCCGATGAAGCACTAATAGATGTTCCTCTACTTTTCTGTCAGATCAGATGTTGGCGGATAGTATGGTGGAATGCTGCAAATTGGTACAGTGTATTGGGCCAAAAACCCTTGATGAGTACATGAAGCATATCAAGAATGACCCATCTCTTGAGAGACGTTTTTAGCCTGTAAAGTTACCTGGGCCAACGAGAATGATTCGGGATTCACCACAAGCTCCATTACCCCGATGAAGCACTAATAGATGTTCCTCTACTTTTCTGTCGGATCAGATGTTGGCGGATAGTATGGTGGAACTGCAGATGATACAAAGAGCGAGTGATGAACTCAAATAAGTACATTTTATTACTATTATTTATCCTATTAATTTGACTTGTTTTACTATATTATGTATGAGGATTGATACTTAATCGTTTACTTTTGTAATTCTCAGGTAAAAACAAGCATTTGGTGAAACTTAGCGATTATGGACTAAAAACGGAGTAAAATGATCAAGATTGGAATTGGTTGTTGGAATGAAGAGAATGAAGACCACTGCCTGACTTTGAAGAATGCACCGCATGGATTTATCCCATGCGCCGCATATGAAACTTTGGTCAACGAAGAATAACCAACTTGTTCTACTCCAGATGCGCCGCATCTCACCATTACATGCGCCGCATCACTATCAATATTTCACCAGATACGATCCAAGATACAAGAGGACATGCGCCGCATCCAAAGATGAAGATACGCCGCATCTTCTGGCGGTGTACGAATATTCCTGAATATTATAATCTTGGACCCCACGCGAAGTTAAGTACATGCGCCGCATCTACTTAATAGATGCGCCGCATCTTACCCTCAGACAGAAACTATAAATACCCCAAGACCAGACGAATTCGATGTGACATATATTATATACGAGACCGAAGACCAGAAACCTAGGACGAATTCAGTCAAGGCAGCAGCACAAGACACACCCAAATCAAAGATACAAGAGCTGTAAGAAGGTGCTGCATGTGTTTAATTCATTAAGTAGTTTTGTTTTATTGTGTTAGTAAACTTTAATTCATCAAGATTGGTGGCTTGTGTAATGTGACAACGGAAAGGTTGCACTCCCTTAAAACTGCTTTCTCATCAATTAAAGTTTATATGTTAGTGTCTTTGGTGACTTTTATTAGTGCATTGATAACCTCTGTGTCTAGCTGAGCGTTGATCGGGTCGCCATGCCTCTGCCCTCGCCTGTTTATTAGATTCCTATGTATTCTATGGTCTGTAGAAAAGTAGGAGAAAGATAAACGGGATAGTCATAAGTAATCATTAAGGGTTTACTCGCCGATAAGATTAGAACCAACGAGAAAGGACTTAATCTCGGTGCGTTGCATCGAACTATACACTTCATATAACACTAGCAATAAAACAAGTGACAAACTACTTATCATAAGGACAGCCCTCTTATTGTCTTGAGTATTTATCTGTGTACGTGTGTGCTACTTGCTGATTCGTGCCTATTGGTTTAATTTATTATTTAATTGCAACCAAATCGTGCCAGTCTCTCAGGCTGAACCCCCTTGCGTTAGATTAGATTGTACAGCTAACTTAATATATTAAAATACTGATTAGAATAACTAGATAATACGTTCCACTCTTAGTGATCGACACTCTACTTACCATTATATTCATACTGACCGGGTACACTGCTCGTTAAGTGTGTGTGTTATTGATAAGTCGGCTAAATATAAATTTAAAACTTGATTAGGCATTAAAACTGCTAAACCGCAACGACACGCACGCGCATCAAGTTTTTGGCGCCGCTGCCGGGGAGTGAATTGTTATTATCTGTTAATTTGATTAGTATTTTAATTAGGTTTTTAATTTTTTATCTAACCGCTAATTTTGTTGTGTATTAGTTTAATTTGCATTCATTGTACTATTTTGCATATTTTCTGTTTTTGTATGTTATTTGTTTGCTTTTATTTGTGTTTATTTTCGTTTGTGTGTTTTTATTTGTTTTTATTTTTCGTAATTTTTGTTTTCTGCTATCGTTGTACTGAGCTAAATCGAACGATACGGCGCATCTGATTTCTCAGATACGGCGTATTGCGTTCAATTTTTTATATAATACAACGCGTTTAATTAATTCGATACGACGCATCTTTCCCCAAGATACGGCGTATCTGTTTTTAATAAGAAAATTTTTTCTAAGCGATAAAGCGATACGACGCATCTTTTCCCCAAGATACGGCGTATCTATTTTTGATAAATTTTTTTTTTCTAAACGTTAACGCCATACGACGCATCTGCTTTAGCAGATACGGCGTATCTATTATTTTTTATTAAAAACAGTTTTCGAATTATTAAACAGATACGGCGCATCGATCTCTGTCGATACGGCGTATCTTCTGAATCAAAAATCTTATATTTTGAAACGTAACGAAAATACGGCGCATTAACTTTTGTTAATACGACGAATATAATTTGATAAATATAGTTGATTTTTGATATTTACTTTGATCGGTCCGCTACTCTCGTGTGCAAGTTGTTTATTTTCAGGATAAAGGATGATTCAAGCATCACCATGAAAGATTACATTCTGAACCAACCCGAGAGAAGCTAGCTGGAGTGATCAAACGTAACCTCTTCGATTATTCAACCAGCCAAAAGGGAAGTTCTCCACATTATAATCTCAATTTTATTATCCATATTATTCATCTGATTCAAATTGTAATTTTAATTTTGTATGCTTAAAAACGATATTTGTTCCTAACCTCGGAATAAATTCTTATCCTCTATACTATAAGATTACAATTATTAATAAAACGTTTATACCTATTGCTCTTATTTTGAATTCATTTATATCGTATGGTGTAACCGTTTTACCCCAATTTGGTGTATATAGAATCGTGTTGCGGAGGCCAAGGTACGTTCCTTATTTAAATTTCGTTTACTAACTTAGCGATACGGCGGATCTAATTATCCAAAGCGCCGTATCTCTGACCAACTAGGATTCATTGACTAGTCAACGAGAATAAATAGATACGGCGCATCCCAATTTCTAATACGGCGCATCGTTTTGCCCTATAAATACGACGGGAATGCGCCGGATCTAAAATCTTTACCGCATAAACACACACAGTTAAGAACTTTCACACACTGAAACTATACTCTTAATCCGATCATTTTTCTTAAATCCGCCTCTAATCCGATATATAATTCATCTCCTAATCATCAAATTAAGGTAATCATTCTATTTCGATTTAATCTTGGTTGATACGAAAATTAGGGTTTATGTGATTAATTCGATTTGTGCTTAATTGATGTAGAGATATGATTAGGACTTGTAATAGATGATCTTCCCCGTATTTAACTTGCGTAAATAATCGAATTTCTGGCCTAGTTTGCTTTTAACGAAGATTTGGGGTTTATAATTCGATTTTGAATATTTGGTGGGAAATGGATTAGTAATGGTATATTGAGCTATTAGAACTGATATAAGGAGTATATGATACTGTGATACTTAGTGTTAGTTTACGTCACGGATACGGATTCTTGAAAAGGCCTACCTGATCCCCTTTATTTATACTGATATGCTTTTAGATGCGGCGCATCTAGGTTGACTGATGCGGCGTAACGACCTATTTCCAAATTAATAAAATTCTAGATACGCCGTATTGATTAATCTAGATACGACGCATCTACATACGCCGTATCTCAACTCTTGCTCCGCATCTCTTATATTTCATGCAGATACGCCGCACTGATTAAATCAGATGCGCCGTATCTACCTTTCTTGCAGATTACTTACTGACTTTGAAAATTTATTTCAGATGGAACTACCAGAAGTTGCACAGAGACACCAGTGGTTACGATTCGAGGATATGGGTTTAACCCCTGGCACTTTGGAGGATTACTTACGGAGACTTGAGTCGATTTACTTTAGGAGGATATTCAGGGTACAGGCTTTGGATTTTGATGACGTGGGATTGATTGGGGCAGGACATGCTGCTGAGAGTTTACAGCATAGGATGGAGATGGTAGTTGCTGGAGATGATGAGGAGGTGGTGTTCAGATCTAGTGCTTGGGAGAGACTGTTCAGGATCGACGAGCCCTTGGTGAGGGAGCTCATGCTGGAGTTCTTTAGTACATTTTACTACAGAGAGACGGATACGGGTTTAGATATTGCCGACACCCTTGTGTTCAGACTGGGTGGGGTGTCGAGGCAGATGTCGATGAGACAGTTTATCCTGGCCATGGGTTTGCATACAGCTGAGGAGCTTGAGTCAGATGGGTTTGATAGATATTGGGATGATAGTTTGCGAGCGGTCCCTGACAGAGGGTTGTTCAGTGATTACTGGGATAGGATTTCTTCGGGGGGTGATATCACTACTTCCACCCCCTCATACACTTTGATCAGGGAGCCGATGAGGAGGCTGTGCCACAGGCTGATTGCACTTACTATTGCTGGGAGGGGTCAGTCACCTGAGAAGGTGACCACTCTGGACCTCTTCCTCCTTAGGAGCATGGATGAGGGGTTGTCGGTGAACATCCCCCACTTTTTGGCACA
Organism: Artemisia tridentata subsp. tridentata; assembly: GCA_021014915.2. Taxonomy (NCBI): domain Eukaryota; kingdom Viridiplantae; phylum Streptophyta; class Magnoliopsida; order Asterales; family Asteraceae; genus Artemisia; species Artemisia tridentata. The sequence goes on along the minus strand of CP139504.1, from coordinate 1,881,834 downwards.
CTACCTCCACCGATCAGCTGCGGGGAGAGATCGGAGGAGCCAGATGACTGGCGGGCATTTTGTTTCTAGGCTGGCCCGCCATTTTGGAGTCATTGGAGCGGAGATTCCAGCGGGGCTGGAGGTTGTGGTGACTCGTCTTCCAGTTATTGACAGGGATTACTTGGTTAGGCTTGGGATATGCCAGCTGGCTATGGAAGAGTACGTTTGGGTAGCATTAGGGCCCACCAGAGCAGCAGGACCAGAGGCGGAGCAGGGAGGCCCTCAGGGACCTCCGGCTGCTGCTCCAGCCCATCAGGAGGAGCCGCAGGCACCAGTACCCCCACCAGTCCCTGTACGCACCATGGGTCAGAGACTTGACGCAGTCGAGGGAGAGTTGAGAGCCCTGAGGAGGGACTCAGAGTGGTTGGTTATGAGTGTGAGCAGACTATTAGAGCATCAGGGTATTACCCACACCCGTTCAGATGGTACTCATGTTGCGGGAGTGACACGTGCAGACGAGCGCAGAGTCCGCCCTAGGACTGATGGAGCCAGCACTTCCGGGACCCATCCAGACGACCTCGCTCACCCATGATCTTACTCTCTTGATTTTACTGACATTGTTCCACATATTATTATTACTTTTTGGATTGTACTGATCACTATTCTCGTGTATATATTTAATGTTTCAGTTTATGTTTCTTGTTATATTTGATGAAGACTGGCATTAAGTTCAGCATGAGGGTACGAGAGGACGTGAGAGATCAAACCGTGGAACGAGTCATTTTACAGCAGACTGTTATCAGTCTGTTTGGTAACCACATGCGCCGCATCTGGTAAACAGATGCGACGCATCCTATCCTTTATTTAGTTTTATTTTATAGTCAGGCCGCTGAGGATACGGCGCATCTCAATTCTGAGATGCGACGCATCTCCTGCAAATGGTCATATCTTATTTTTCTGCATTTTTTATTTTCGAATTTAAAACTTTTTATCAGTTTATTTTTAATGCGGCGCATCCCTGGTTAAGGATGCGGCGCATCTTTTATTCTGATCCGTATTTATTCCAGGCTCGATACGGCGTATCTTCTTCCATAAGATACGGCGCATCGACTGACCTGATGATTTTCATTTTAAGTTTTTATGTTTTATTTTTACCTAACTACTAATGTATTATGCAAGTTTGAACCTTTCTTATCTTAGGTGTGTTTTGAAGCCTTGGTGGTATTATAGATTCCTGCATTTCCTGTGGATACATCTTATATGAAGCTTAAACGTTCTAATCCACAAGAAAGATGATTTTTTCTCTAATACTAATGGAGGATCATACCGAGCAAATCTCAGGGGAGTTTTTCTGTTCTAATTCTTTTATTTTCCAGTTTTTAACCTTTATTACAAACAACGAGGACGTTGTTTAACTTAAGTGGGGGGATTGGAGAATTAGAACACTTAACATTTACTTGTCCTAAACTTTTCAAAATATGCTTAAAATGTGCTTAATATATCAAAATTTAAAATTTTTAGCATGTTTTTGTTTAAAGTCTAAGTTGCATAGCTACACACATGACGTTATTTTCAAAAATTGTGATTTTTCAAAACTTACAAATCTATGAGTGTGCCGGTGACTTGTAAACTTTAGAACTTGGCTTGTATACTATTCGAGACCACCATAATAAGTATTATTTTATATAATTGGAATGACTTGTCTAAATTGGTAAATTTCTAGGATTACACCCAAATAGCCTTATATGTTATGTGTTATTAGCTAACTACACTGGTTAGTTAACCCCCGTATAAACCCTTTTGTTACTCTCATTTTTAGAGTAAGATACCCCTAGAAAAACACTCAGAGCCATTCCTTTCGTTTCTTACACCTATGTTTAAAATGTTTTCGTTACACCCTTACACCTTAGCCTACCCTGTAGATTAGAATCCGTAGTTGGTTAATTGCTATAGGCAAAGTGTGTTTCCTTACATTACCTGTGTTCGCGTGCGTAATTCATTATCTATGGTTAGGTCGGGAAATTGCACAATGCAATTGGAATGAAAGTAAATATTGTATATCTTTGAGTTTATTTTTCGTGTGTTTACTACTTTCACTATTACCGTTATTTCTGAAGTTATGAAAAGTATGGAAAAATTATCCAGAATTATTGTTTTGGTGATGTGGTGAAATTTTACACATCTTTGTTAAAAAAAAAAAAAAAAAAAAAAAAAAAAAAAAAAAAAAAAAAAAATTGAAAAAATGAGAAAAGAAAAAGAAAAAAGAAGAGTTGGATGTTTGTTTTTAAACCAACGATGTAAAGTTATGTAAGTGGTCGATATCACCACTAGTTGTTGTATATTATATCTATGATTGAAATGGGAGTTGGCAGTTATGGAACGTCAACTAAGGTTTATTCTTTGATTAAGATCTTGTTGAGTATAATTCGTGTCTACCTAAAGCGTGTGTTTCAAGTGTTAAAGCGTGAGTTATTCAATGATATGAGTCTTATTCATGGGATGGTTGGGATAGTGATTAACCACACTTAGGATTTTAATCTATTTGTTTTGTTTATTTTCATTTTACACCAATTTATATCCCAAAATTTTATCCATGCCCTGTATTATTCTTTATCCAACCAAACCTTTGATTTATTGAGATTAGGGATTTGAGCAATCTTAAGTATCGTAGTCGTGGATTCGGCTATGTATTTATGATTTTGTCGCCCTTTTTGATATATTATTATTGGTGAAGTTTGGACCCATCTTTAGCCTATTCGAGTTAAGGATTTGAGCAATTGCAAGTATCGTGTTCGTGGATTCGATCATGTATTTGTGATTTTGTCGCCTTTTCTGGAATTTGAGATCGATGGAGATTAAGAATAATTAACCCTTAAGCCTAAAAACCCTTTTTACCGCTTTAGACTTGTTATTCCTTAGCTTTAGTGGTGGAGATGTGTAAACTTGCCAAGCTTATGATAGAATATTCGTCGCGACTGGACAGTTAAACGATTAGATTTGCTTTTATCAAAATATTTTATTCTACTTCTAATTCGTTAAGTGTTTAGTTGTGTGATTATGACAAAAGACGAATACATGCTTAAATATAAAAATAAATCCTAACATTTTTAGGATACATTTTCATAAGATTAATTCTAAGGTTTACTTGGGGACAAGTAAAGTTCAAGTGGGGGGATATTTGATGAACTCAAATAAGTACATTTTATTACTATCATTTATCCTATTAATTTGACTTGTTTTACTATATTATGTATGAGGATTGATACTTAATCGTTTACTTTTGTAATTCTCAGGTAAAAACAAGCATTTGGTGAAACTTAGCGATTATGGACTAAAAACGGAGTAAAATGATCAAGATTGGAATTGGTTGTTGGAATGAAGAGAATGAAGACCACTGCCTGACTTTGAAGAATGCGCCGCATGGATTTATCCCATGCGCCGCATATGAAACTTTGGTCAACGAAGAATAACCAACTTGTTCTACTCCAGATGCGCCGCATCTCACCATTACATGCGCCGCATCACTATCAATATTTCACCAGATACGATCCAAGATACAAGAGGACATGCGCCGCATCCAAAGATGAAGATACGCCGCATCTTCTGGCGGTGTACGAATATTCCTGAATATTATAATCTTGGACCCCACGCGAAGTTAAGTACATGCGCCGCATCTACTTAATAGATGCGCCGCATCTTACCCTCAGACAGAAACTATAAATACCCCAAGACCAGACGAATTCGATGTGACATATATTATATACGAGACCGAAGACCAGAAACCTAGGACGAATTCAGTCAAGGCAGCAGCACAAGACACACCCAAATCAAAGATACAAGAGCTGTAAGAAGGTGCTGCATGTGTTTAATTCATTAAGTAGTTTTGTTTTATTGTGTAAGTAAACTTTAATTCATCAAGATTGGTGGCTTGTGTAATGTGACAACGGAAAGGTTGCACTCCCTTAAAACTGCTTTCTCATCAATTAAAGTTTATATGTTAGTGTCTTTGGTGACTTTTATTAGTGCATTGATAACCTCTGTGTCTAGCTGAGCGTTGATCGGGTCGCCATGCCTCTGCCCTCACCTGTTTATTAGATGCCTATGTATTCTATGGTCTGTAGAAAAGTAGGAAAAAGATAAACGGGATAGTCATAAGTAATCATTAAGGGTTTACTCGCCGATAAGATTAGAACCAACGAGAAAGGACTTAATCTCGGTGCGTTGCATCGAACTATACACTTCATATAACACTAGCAATAAAACAAGTGACAAACTACTTATCATAAGGACAGCCCTCTTATTGTCTCGAGTATTTATCTGTGTACGTGTGTGCTACTTGCTGATTCGTGCCTATTGGTTTAGTTTATTATTTAATTGCAACCAAATCGTGCCAATCTCTCAGGCTGAACCCCCTTGCGTTAGATTAGATTGTACAGCTAACTTAATATATTAAAATACTGATTATAATAACTAGATAATACGTTCCACTCTTAGTGATCGACACTCTACTTACCATTATATTCATACTGACCGGGTACACTGCTCGTTAAGTGTGTGTGTTATTGATAAGTCGGCTAAATATAAATTTAAAAATTGATTAGGCATTAAAACTGCTAAACCGCAACGACATGCACGCGCATCAGCGAGGTTGATCAATATTTAGATGCATACTCAACGTGTTAAGGATCATCAAAGGAGCTTACGTTATTGGAAATTATAGTATATGTAAGTTCGTAAATAGGAGTTTGTGAATGGATGGTGGAACAAAATGGTCATTCTATGAACTGTTAACTTTTGTTTTTACGAAAGTCAAATGATCCGTGTGTAGTATATATATAAATAAATATAGTATCGTGCACACGTGATACTTTGGGAAATGACAAGTCAAACCTTAGGAAAAGGCAAACTTGCAAAACCCGTGAATGTGATGTGTGTGATACCGGGCAAGTGATCACCCGGGTCGTGTCCCAGCGAGGTGTGAATCGAGGATTTCGTTTTAGGTTCGGAATTAAAATGCTTGATGATTTGATTTAGAGATTATTTGGTGTTGTGGTAATATTACACAAAGCAATGAAACGCAAAAGGTATTTAAAACTAAAAACGCACGTTTTAATTAAAATTAACGTTAACGCGCAAAAATAAAAGTGAACTCTAAAAATATTAGCCCTACGACTACCGAATTAATTTTCCTACGACTTAAATATAAAAAGAAAATTTTGGAAAAAAGAAAAATATTTTTTTGACTTTTTAATAATTTTTTTATAAATTAAAAACTATTTAAACTATTTTAAATTTCTAAAAATACTAAAACTAATTTTAAAAATCTGAAATTTTTTTCTAAAATACTTAATACTATTGGAAAGTTGAGAAAAATGTAAAAACGAAAAAGCTTTTGGAAATAAGCTGAAAAATAAGCTAAACGATTGAAATAAGCTTATAAAGAAAAAGAAAACAAAAGGGTTTTAATTAAAAGTTTGCAAGGTTTAACAAAGAAGAGTGAAGAGTGTAGTGGTTGTGTCGCTTGTTTGTGAGTCTGCTGGCCTGGGTTCGAATCCCAGGCGAAGCAGTTTTGCTATTTTTTTTTTTAGTGATTTAGTTTTCTTGATTTTCTTTTTAAAAAACTCAAAGGCAACAAGTGAGCAAATATATCACAAATCCTACTTAAATACACACAAACACAAACAATAAACACAAACAATATGCAAAATCCAACATTGATAAACACAAACACAAACAAAATGCACATAAACAAAATGCAGGCAAATGACTGAGTACTTAAACTACTAAAACTGAATTAGCTAAATCCAACAGATAAGTTCACTATAATATTTTTTATTTTATTTATCTTTTTTTTTTATTATTTTTTTTTTTTGCAATAACTTTATAAAAATTTCAAACAAATACTAAAACCATAATTCTAACATACATCTTACAATGTCACTACATGATTCATGGAAAGAACTATCCATATCAGTAGCAAGCAAAAATTATCCATATCAGTAGCAAGCAAAAAAGAAAAACAAGATAAGCTAAAAATTATATATTTTTTTCAAGCTTAAACTAACTTATCAACATAAGCAGTAACAAGAATGAAAGAAGCAGAATCGAAGCAGTAATCTAAGCAATTAAAATCGACTTATATTAAAATAAAAAGTAAGTTACAACCGAAATAAAAATTACAAATTACCTTAAACTAATAGCTAAAATAAACCTGGTTACAAAAATAAAATCCTAATCTATTTATACTACTTATTAAAAACCTAGGTCTTCACGATGTGTTTCTTTTGTGAGATAAATCTTCACAAAAAGTCACTTGTGCTTCTTTGAAGTGATCTCGACCCTTGGAAAAAAGATTGGTTGATCTTGGCCCTTAGATAACTTTTGCCGCTCATATAGATCCCTCGGATTGGTGAGGTGGCAATGCATCCCGTGAATGGTATCTAGGAGATGGTGAAGAGGGGAGCTTTTGAGGAGGGGAGGTGGAGTGTTTGGCGGGTAATAGGGTGAAGAAGATAAATGGTGGTGAGGGTTAATTAGGGTTGTGAATTGGGATATTGACTAACAAAAGAGGGGTTTGACCCTCTTTATTTCACCCGGCTTTAGTTATAAAAGGGATTGGGTCGGTCGGGTTTAGGTTTGATGGGTTGGGTATTTTTGGTGGGCTTGTAAAGTGGTTTAAGTGTTTGTTGGGCTTGGGTGGTTTAAAGGTGAGTTGGGGATAGTTTAGTTTGGGCTGTTTTTGTATTAAGGATCCGGATTGGAGTATGATTAGGATAGTATAGAATTTAAACCAAGGGCCAAAAGTTGTAATTTATAAAACCGCAAGGACTATCTTTGCCAATCTTCCAAAATACACCAAGGTAAAATCCTGCCATGTTTCCATAATCCAAGAACCAAAATTGCAATTTTCTATTTTTTTTAAAATTCCCACGGATCATTTTTTGCAAATTCTGAAATTGCAGGGACCAAACTTGTAATTTATTCAAACTTTTCATCAAAGGACTAAATATGATAATTTATGATTTAAAAAGGACCTTTGGTGATTTTTCTGACAAAACAAATGCTTAGGGACTAATTTTGACAAGTTTTGAAACTTGAGGGACTGAAACTGCCAATTTTGCAAACTTTGTTCGTTTTTCAGCTGTTTTTAGACATTTTGCATTTGAAACATATAAAACACAATCCCTGGGATATTTTCAGTATTTTGATGCATTTCTGAGTGTTTTTGAATGTTTTGGCAGTTCAGATAAGACAAAAATGATGAGTATTTAGACACTCATCAATCCCCCACACTAAACTATTGCTAGTCCCTAGCAATCTTTTATGAAGTTTTAATGGATTTTTCTCTTTACCAGATATCCATCATTTCTGGAGTAGCCAATTGTTTTAGTTCAAGTAAGAACCTTGGTACACTGATAACCATATGATTTTGAGCAAACCATCAGCTGCCAACGGATTTGATTTGTCTTTACCAAAAGCCGTTTGCTTCTGGACTAGCCAACTCTTAGATAAAATACACTTATTATCTTTGGTGAGCTGATTACCAATTATGGTTTTCCAAAGCCTTTACCACAAGCCATAACCTTGCGGGCTAGCCAACTCTTCACTTATATAAGATATGGTGAGTTGAATACCATACAATTTTTGGCAAATTGTAAGCCATAAACGGATTTGAGACATCTTTACCAAGAGCCGTTTGCTCTTGGATTAGCCAATCCTTACGTGGGTTAGACATGGTGGACTGATAACCATTTATTGCGTTCTAAGTGAGAAAAAAAAAATTTTAATTTTTTTTTTTTTTTTTTTTTTTTTTTTTTTGCCAAAATGGGGGTACTAGATGGTACATATGATCAAATTTGCTAGAATTCCCCCCACACTTAGAACTGAATATTGCCCTCAATATTCAAAGTACCGGCTATTATGCCGACACTTAGAACGTAAAAAGGTAATACTAATAGCCATTATTTTGTATACACACTTTTTTTTTTTTTTTTTTTAAAAAAAAAAAAAAAAAACAGCAGGGGCAACTCCCCCACACTTAGGTGGTAGAAAAGAGAAAGAAGTCAGAAATATGGGTGAAAACCCATATGGTGCTAATGTTTTTGTTAACCGAGTCACTAGCTTGACTCGACCCCGAATTCATTTGTCCATGGGGAAGCAAGTGGAAAACCAATCTCAATCAGACTTTCATTCAAATTGTTTGGATAAACACTTGAACATGAGAAAGTTCCACTCCGATGAGATACAACCCGCGGTATTTCAATAGAAGAAACTATTAGGGGCGATACCGGGGTCAAATATGGTGTCCTCATTCCCGTAGGAGAAAAGGGAAAGAGCAATCACACCATATGTGATGAAGAGAAGCAAGATTTTTATTATTATCATGTAAAACTCTTCATCATCAGAAGCATCATCGGTTTCAACGGGAGGGAGGGTTGGGGTACAATCTTCAAGAAGTAAATCTTTCAACACACCTCATCCCACACTTAACTCGTCCTCCAGATCAAAACAAAAATGACCATATTCAGGAGGAGATATCACATGAGGGAGTTCAATCGAGAACTCCTCATGATATCGATCATTTCATCAAAATGAAATACATCATACTCGGGAAGAGACATATAAGAATGGTAAGTGGTATTTACACTTCCCGTCTCTTCCAAATGATCGATATCAAATCGAAAGGCTTCATAAGCCAAGAGTGAATAATCCGGATGAGGAGTGGGATTGCCACTTCTCTCCTCTTGATCATTAAACACAAAACTCTCAAATTCGGGAAAAGCATCCTCGAGCTCGAGCTCGGAAGGATAAGACGGTTTTTCCACAACAACATCATCCTTTGGGGAGAGAGCAAACAATGGTTCATCAAAAATCATCTTTTCTAAAATTGGGCCATCTCCCCCCGGATCAACATCGGGCTCAACAATTTGAGCATCAAACAAGAAGACCTCGAACTCTTCCTTAGAAATATCACTTTCCTCAAACGGAGGAGAAGTATAGGAAGAGTCGGAAATGAGTGATGCGGAAGTAGGATTCTTGGCAATATCAATTCGACAAACCGATTCTGAAGGTGGGGCAAGTGGTGTGCTCTTAGAGCTAGCAGTTTTTACCACTTCCGTTGTATCCTCCGATTCGTGTTCATCGTAATCAAAAACACTCTTAACTTCCGCATTACAACTTTTGAACCATTCACTTGAACCAGGGGCTATGTTCGTTGCTTTGAGCTTAGCACGATGTAGTGCAACACTTTTGACCGTAAATCTTGAAAGTTTCGAATCAATTTTTTCAGATTTTTGATCAATAGTAGCAACGTTGCATTTAGACCCCTGATTAATGTTAAACGTGATCTCTTCATTCTCAACACGAATGGTCAATTCTTCGGCGAACACGTCAATGAGAGCACGACTCGTTCTTAGAAAAGCTCTACCCAAAATGAGTGGAACTCGAGGATCGGCATCAAAATCTACTACAACAAAATCAGTAGGAAAGTGAAACTTTCCTACTTTCACCACAACATCCTCGGCTATTCCAAGCGGATGAGTTATAGTACGATCCGCGAGCTCGAGTGTCATGCGAGTAGATGCAAGCTCCGGAAGAGATAATTTCTTCCATATCGAGAGTGGCATAAGGTTAATGCTCGCGCCAAGATCGGCCAAGGCAGGGCATTGAACCATCCCCGAGAAATCACATGGGATTAAAAACTTGCCGGGGTCTCCGAGCTTTTCGGGAAGCTTTTTGAGAACCGCCGAGCATTGCTCATTAAGTGGGGTTTTTGCCATCTCAGTCATCTTATCTTTGTTGCTTAGCAAACTTTTGAGTGTAGATGCAAATTTGGGCATAAGAACGAGAGCATCTGCGAAGCTTATGTCAAAATGCAAATCATTGAAGATTTGGAAGAATTTTTCCATTTGTTGATTGTTTTTCTCTTTAAGCTTTTGATCATTAAGCCTTGAAGGATATGGAATTGAAGGCTTAGAATTTGTCTTCGGAACATCGGGTTCCGGAATTGGAGTTTGGACCACCGAAGGTTGGACGTGTGCGGTACTTTGTGGGCTTGAAAAATGCACCTTGTTCGTTGTCACCTTGGTATCCCGATTCACCTCCCCCGGTGGAGGGGGCATAGGAGTCGAGGGTCCATTATGTGTTTTACCACTTCGAGTGGCGACAGCTTTTAATTCACCCTTTGGGTTAGGAATGGTATTTCCCGGAAGAGCTCCCGAAGTTGAACCTTGATTCATCGAACTCATGAGACTGGCAAACATGTTCTCAATTTTACCTTGAGATTGATCAATTTTGTAGTTTGTATTTCTGAGCTCACTTTTAAGCTCTTGACCCTGTTTTGACATTGAGGTTTGAAAATCATTTTTCAAAGTGATGATTTGATTTTGCATTGACCTCATGTTGGCCTCATTTAACTTGATGTAGTTAGCAAGTTCATTTGAGGAACCAACGAGGGCTTGGTAATGAGAAGCTTGAAAGCTTTGATTGAAATTACCCCCTTGGGTTGGGTATTGATTGATCGGGGCTTGAAATTGATTTTGAACATTTTGCCCTCTCGGTTGGTTTTGATTGAATCTATTTGGATTGTTGGGTTGAGAAAATCCGGGTGGTCCATTTTGATTGTTAGCACGATAGTTTGGGTCAACTTGAGGACGGTATTGATTACCTCCTTGATTGAGAGACCCGACTACCGGATTAACTTCACATCGACTACCATCGGTGGCAGTACAATTGTAGTATGCATGAGGACCACCGCAAGTGACACAAGTTTCTTCCACCGCTTTGACTTGATTGGGTGAAGAAGTTTGTGGGGAAGAAAGTTTCTTTTGTTCGGAAAGAACCAAAGCTTGAATAGCCTCCGTGAGTTTGTCAATCTTAGCATCGGTGCTAGAAGTACTCACGGGAGATGAGGTAGAATGGGTAGCACTTACTTGGGAAACAACCGGCTTGCTTCGTGTAGTGCGAACCTTAGACTTGTTCTCAATGATGGCTAAAGCATCTTTCGTAGTCCGATACAAGAGATTACCACCGGCGGCGGCATTAAGAGAGTCTTGATCGGAATGGTTCAAACCATTATAGAAGGTATCGAGTTGATGTAACTCGGAGAAACCATGGTGAGGACATTTGCGAAGTAATTCTTTAAACCGATCCCACGCTTCACTAAAGGATTCATTAAATTTTTGAGTGAATTTGGTGATTTCATTTTTAAGGGCTGTGGTTTTTGATGGAGGAAAGAATTCATTCACAAATTTCGACACCAAATCTTCCCATGTTAAAATAGAACGAGGGGGTTGTTTTTCTAGCCAAGTTCGGGCCGACCCCTCGAGAGAGAAAGGAAAAAGAAGCAATTTGATTGCATCTTGTGGTACATTTCGGTATTTGATGGTAGAGGTGATCTTGTTAAACCATCGAATGTGGGAATGAGGATCGTCCCTCTCAAATCCGAAATATTGACTCGAAGTTACTAAGGATAGCAACCCGGTCTTAAGCTCAAAGCTATCGGCAACGATTGCCGGAACAACAATAGCATCTCCGTAACCCTCGGTGGGTGCTTGGAGAAGCTCACACATGGTACGTTCCTCCGCCATTGTGACAATGGGAGGAACGGGAATAGCACGAATCTCGGGTCCGGCTATTGAGGCGGAATGCCTACGATCACGTCTTCGATTACGTCTTCTCGAGGTATGCACGAGTTCACGTAAAGGACTTGTTGACGGAGAAGAACGAGTGCGCATGCACTAACAAAAACAATTTCAATTAAAACAAGACCGAGGCAAAACACAAGTGAACTTAAACCTTAAATCAAACAAGCGTACGGTAGCTCTTTGAAAGATAAACGCGCAGAGTGGCGGGAGAGAAGAATGGATCTCTCTTCGGTCTCCAATTTAATGTCAAGACCTACCTTAAACCACTTGTATAGGTTGTTTATCAATCAAAGGTGAGCCGAATTCGCAAGCGACACAAAGGCAAGTTTTAATCTTTAGTTTGGGAACTTATTAATGGTCATACCCCCAGTTAGGTAGTATTCTGTCTTGGTTTTCGACGGTAATTTTTTATTGTTTTATTAATTTAACAAGAAAAACAGAAAATCTTTTTGTATTTTTGTTTTTATATGATAATATATATACAAAAGAAAAGAAAAATATTTTTGTGTTTTATAATTTTTTTGGAAGTGATAACTTCGTGAAGAAGGATCTCAAGTCACTAATCGTTTAAACCTTAAACAATATTGTCGCAACACAACCTCCCCGGCAGCGGCGCCAAAATTTGATCCGTGTGTAGTATATATATAAATAAATATAGTATCGTGCACACGTGATACTTTGGGAAACGACAAGTCAAACCTTAGGAAAAGGCAAACTTGCAAAACCCGTGAATGTGATGTGTGTGATACCGGGCAAGTGATCACCCGGGTCGTGTCCCAGCGAGGTGTGAATCGAGGATTTCGTTTTAGGTTCGGAATTAAAATGCTTGATGATTTGATTTGGAGATTATTTGGTGTTGTGGTAATATTACACAAAGCAATGAAACGCAAAAGGTATTTAAAACTAAAAACGCACGTTTTAATTAAAATTAACGTTAACGCGCAAAAATAAAAGTGAACTCTAAAAATATTAGCCCTACGAGTACCGAATTAATTTTCCTACGACTTAAATATAAAAAGAAAATTTTGGAAAAAAGAAAAATATTTTTTTGACTTTTTAATAATTTTTTATAAATTAAAAACTATTTAAACTATTTTAAATTTCTAAAAATACTAAAACTAATTTTAAAAATCTGAAATTTTTTTCTAAAATACTTAATACTATTGGAAAGTTGAGAAAAATGTAAAAACGAAAAAGCTTTTGAAAATAAGCTGAAAAATAAGCTAAACGATTGAAATAAGCTTATAAAGAAAAAGAAAACAAAAGGGTTTTAATTAAAAGTTTGCAAGGTTTAACAAAGAAGAGTGAAGAGTGTAGTGGTTGTGTCGCTTGGTTTGTGAGTCTGCTGGCCTGGGTTCGAATCCCAGGCGAAGCAGTTTTGCTATATACTTTTTTAGTGATTTAGTTTTCTTGATTCTCTTTTTAAAAAAAACTCAAAGGCAACAAGTGAGCAGATATATCACAAATCCTACTTAAATACACACAATAAACACAAACAATAAACACAAACAATATGCAAAATCCAACATTGATAAACACAAACACAAACAAAATGCACATAAACAAAATGCAGGCAAATGACTGAGTACTTAAACTACTAAAACTGAATTAGCTAAATCCAACAGATAAGTTCACTATAATATTTTTTATTTTTATTTATCTTTTTTTTTATTATTATTTTTTTTTTTTGCAATAACTTTATAAAAATTTCAAACAAATACTAAAACCATAATTCTAACATACATCTTACAATGTCACTACATGATTCATGGAAAGAACTATCCATATCAGTAGCAAGCAAAAATTATCCATATCAGTAGCAAGCAAAAAAGAAAAACAAGATAAGCTAAAAATTATATATTTTTTTCAAGCTTAAACTAACTTATCAACATAAGCAGTAACAAGAATGAAAGAAGCAGAATCGAAGCAGTAATCTAAGCAATTAAAATCGACTTATATTAAAATAAAAAGTAAGTTACAACCGAAATAAAAATTACAAATTACCTTAAACTAATAGCTAAAATAAACCTGGTTACAAAAATAAAATCCTAATCTATTTATACTACTTATTAAAAACCTAGGTCTTCACGATGTGTTTCTTTTGTGAGATAAATCTTCACAAAAAGTCACTTGTGCTTCTTTGAAGTGATCTCGACCCTTGGAAAAAAGATTGGTTGATCTTGGCCCTTAGATAACTTTTGCCGCTCATATAGATCCCTCGGATTGGTGAGGTGGCAATGCATCCCGTGAATGGTATCTAGGAGATGGTGAAGAGGGGAGCTTTTGAGGAGGGGAGGTGGAGTGTTTGGCGGGTAATAGGGTGAAGAAGATAAATGGTGGTGAGGGTTAATTAGGGTTGTGAATTGGGATATTGACTAACAAAAGAGGGGTTTGACCCTCTTTATTTCACCCGGCTTTAGTTATAAAAGGGATTGGGTCGGTCGGGTTTAGGTTTGATGGGTTGGGTATTTTTGGTGGGCTTGTAAAGTGGTTTAAGTGTTTGTTGGGCTTGGGTGGTTTAAAGGTGAGTTGGGGATAGTTTAGTTTGGGCTGTTTTTGTATTAAGGATCCGGATTGGAGTATGATTAGGATAGTATAGAATTTAAACCAAGGGCCAAAAGTTGTAATTTATAAAACCGCAAGGACTATCTTTGCCAATCTTCCAAAATACACCAAGGTAAAATCCTGCCATGTTTCCATAATCCAAGAACCAAAATTGCAATTTTCTATTTTTTTTAAAATTCCCACGGATCATTTTTTGCAAATTCTGAAATTGCAGGGACCAAACTTGTAATTTATTCAAACTTTTCATCAAAGGACTAAATATGATAATTTATGATTTAAAAAGGACCTTTGGTGATTTTTCTGACAAAACAAATGCTTAGGGACTAATTTTGACAAGTTTTGAAACTTGAGGGACTGAAACAGCTAATTTTGCAAACTTTGTTCGTTTTTCAGCTGATTTTAGACATTTTGCATTTGAAACATATAAAACACAATCCCTGGGATATTTTCAGTATTTTGATGCATTTCTGAGTGTTTTTGAATGTTTTGGCAGTTCAGATAAGACAAAAATGATGAGTATTTAGACACTCATCACTTTAGTTTTTACGAAAGTCAAACATAAAGTTTTTGTAACTAATAATAATTTATTTGAAGCAAGCTTGGTAATATTATGTTGTGCACAAAGTATGCTGTATCATTGTCTACGCATTTATAAGTGAAGGATTACACCATGTACATCATGCAATTAACCACAAACTTTCGCTGAAATGTGGGGTTTTGTTATAGCAACTTCAAAGAATCCTTTTCTTCAATCATTAGGAATCGTTTGTTTATCTATTAAGCCGATAACATTTTTTTTTTTTTAAGCCATCAAGATGTCTGGTGGTGAAATAATCATGGATACATCATATATAGATTATATGCCCGCATGCATATTAAAGTTAGTTGCTAATCTTTGGCTTGGGTGTGTACTCAGACGCATGATATATACAGATTGATCAATTAGTGTGCCCTTATATTATAAAATATGGTACAAGTTGGGTAATAGTGTTGGGATTCATTGATGTTCATTCAATATATGTATGTCGAAGGTGGTTGTTTATTCATAAGCCACATATAAGAAGATTATCACAATGATATAAAATTGGTGTTGGGCCTAATAATGGACTAAAGTGGGGGAACAATTTGTAAAGAAAACGAATGTTTATAAGTTTTATTTAAAAAAAGAATAACATATGATTTTACGCCACTTCATAGATATCGTAAGGGTCTACAGATGATGTACTATGCAAAGGAGCTAGACGAAGTATATACAACCATGTAACCGGTTATTAGTTTTTATATAAAGCCATCTATTTTGTTTATAAAGAACCCAACTTAGTGGGTCAAAAGTGATATTTCCAATTGCTATTCAAATCTGTTCTAGACGACCGTGGGGCATTCTGTCCACATCCCGTGACTAAGTAATCATTCTCGCTATCACATAGATCTTTAAACATGGTGTTTGGAATGTCGACAATACAATGCTATCTATATAACGATTTTGAATATTTGTGAAGGTGTTGGTGAAACTATGATTGGGACAATGTTCAAACTAAATGGTTGGAAAGTGGACAAGGCTAGAAATAATATGCCATCATACCTTTACATTTATATTATCAAGTTTATGTTATAGATATAATTTTATATTTTGCATTGTTTACAGGTCACGTATTCTGAAAGTTGCTTGCCAGAGGCTTTTTCTTGCTGAGCAGAGAAATCTTTTATGGCATTGAAAGACAACCATTGCCATATAGTGAGATAGAGTTCCAAAGAATGTTCCAAATAATTATGGAAGAAAACCAAAGAGAACAAAAGGAGGGCACCAATGCTTCTCCCTTTTCTGGTAATTTTGGTGTGAGTTTTATGCATAAAATTTAGTTACTACTGAACACTTACATTAATTTTTGTGTCATGTTAGTTATTGAAGTGTGTACAAAGTGTATAGATAAGTGGGTAGTCTGTGGTTATAAGGTATCCTATGGTGGTGTTCCGACCTATTTTTATGATGATCACTTCCACAATGGTGGAAGCAAATCATCATCCCGGGTTGTCTTTATAGGTAAATAAATAAAATTAATAGTCACTTCTCATGAGTTTTCTTGCACTACAATAACTAAGTTCTGTATTAATCTATAACAATTTCTTGCACTTCAATATTTAGGCGTTGACATAAGCGGTGCGGTCCTTTTATTAACTGTAACAATTCGATTCAGGAAAATCCATTATCAACAGTACTAACTCACTCGCATAGCAGTACTAATAATTAGGAGCAGTACTAACCTTTCGATCGAACAAGCAGTACTAAAAAGTAACCAGCAGTACAAAGAAAATTCGTGGGCAGTACTAAGGTGAACAAACAGTATCAATGAGAAGCATAGCAGTATTAACCAAGATACAACTACATGTACACCTCATTCGCTTCCTAATAACCTCAGTCAATGTATCAGGTACTTCACTTTCTTTGCTCGCACGATTTAAAATATCAGTAGGAGTAGCTCATGGCCTATCTTTTACACATCAGAGAAGGTATCTAGCTTACCTCATGAAATGGATTTTGGCTCATGGTTCATACTCATTCCATATAGATGCACCATATGCTGCACCAGAATGGTTTCATTACCAAGCAGATGTTATATTTGATGGAATTTACGGATCACCTTATAACCCTTTCTTTCATCATGTACACTTTTCAACCATTTTCTACTACCTTTCTTTCGCTATAGTTAAATATGCCAACAATAATTATAAGACATGCCCACCTGAGGCGTATGTCAACGATAATTATAAGTTATGCCCGCCCAACGGGCGAGCTTACCTACCTGTGAGGGCTTATAAGTCATGCCCGCCCATCGGGCGGGCTTCGACAACTAGTATATATATATATATATATATATATATATATATATATATATATATATATATATATATATATATATATATATATATATATATATATATAACATCAGGCATTAATGCCCAGTAAGCAAGCATTAATGCCCAGTAAGCAGGCATTAATGCCCAGTCATCATGCCATGTGGCAACATTTCTCCATATTTTTTTATTTTATTTTTTTAATTAAAATTCGTATTTAATATTAAAATTCGGAATTTTTTTTAAAAATTTTGTCACTTACAAGGATCGAACCTAGGTTGTTGGTAACATTAACAAGCATCATAACCACTAGACCAACACATTTTTTTGATTACATCTTGCAAACCCAAATCTATAAACAACAGATAAATTAAAAGAATCCCTGCAAGTTAGGTAACCCTAATTAACTATATCCAATATTATCAAAAATATCCGCTCCATTCATCATTATTCATTATACGGAATATTTTTTCTTAAAACCCTAATATCACTCATTCATCTTATTATCACACACAACACCATATTCTTTTTTCTTCTCTGATTTCATGTGCAGATTGTTAAGAAGATATATCAATTACAATTACAAAAGTACACTTACAAAAGGTATGTAAAACATACTCTATTTATCTATTCTATTATGTTTGTTATTGGGCAACCCAAATATATGATAAAATAAGTTGGGTTGATTGATCGATCTGAGACGACCAGAAATTAGCTCAAGATTCTTCCGAGTCATACTATCACTTCAATTCGATTGATCGAATAACGATGCCTTCACGAAGAAGAACGATTCTTAAAGTCATCATCCTTGGTAACAGCGGGTCAGTTTCTTTTTATCAGGGTTTTTTAAAATTTTACTTTATTAATTACTGTTACTGGAACTTGATCTCGATGAGTTTGATTAGGTTGTATTTCAAGTTATTAGATTTGATTTGATCTAGGTTTATCATCATCTGAGGAATGTTTCTTTTCTGGAACTAAATATGTTAACCTGGACCAACTTATGGACCATCACTGAATTGTTATTTTTTTAACTACCGTATTAGTATAACTATATGGAAAAAAATGATGTTTAAAGTTTTCTAAATTTTATTCTGTTCATCTTTGTAGCCATGTTATTGTGTTGCTTTGGCAGCAATAACATCAATTGAATATGAAGAAGGGTGAGTTTACACTGCCTGTTGTGAGTGCCATTGCAAGGCTGTTCCTAACGATGGTGAATCGACTAGCAACAAAGGTGGAAAAAGGAAGATCTGTAATACTTATAAGCATGAAACCTGCGGTCCGGATATCCTTGATGTTGTTCCAAGGTTCAATCATATTTTACGATAGCAATTATGTATTTTTTTATTAAACATATTGAAAGTTTTTATTCATTAAACAATATCAGTATTTTGTAATTTTTTGCAGATTTAGAGTGCACGTGAGGGTCAATGATGATTCAACGTGTGCCTCATTCTTATTGTATATAGTTACAGAGCGTAAGAAACGACGCCGTTTTGATGTCATTTTGGTGTTTTGTGTTTTTAGCCCAGCCCGTTTGCTATGTCCAGGCCCAACATAGCCTTCGCTGATGCATCTGAGACTTGCCAATCGGGTAACCATACTCATCACACAGTTTTAACTTTGAAAATTGCGCATTTGGTTTCAGTGCAAGTATTGTGGCTGCTTGCTTTCTAATGTCAGGTGACAAAGTCTTAACTCGGGTTGGTGAGTTTTGTTCGTATCTTTTCGTGTTTCCGATTCTGACGGCAGCCTCACGTACCTGCAGCATTACCAATATAAGCTGACCATTAGCCGTTTTCGGGTATAATGGTGTTACCGTTTTCTGATACGAATACATTTTTGGGTGTCATTGTAACAGGTGAAAATGCTGCCCGTGGTAACTGTCATGGATGGAGACGCAGATGCATCTACAAGCAACCGTAAGCGTACTTTTCCTGTTTTATTTTTATCTGTTTTTGTATAGTTTTATGGTTTCGCGCTTTGCATTTTGCCATTCGTTCAAATTGCTAATACACGTGTGCCATTACCTGCTACTGTTACAGCACAGCCGAATGCTGCACATTTGAGTAAGCAATCCCAAACAACCCATTTATAAGAATTTCCAATAAGCAATCCAAAACAACCCCTTTATGATATACAATTTGAGTAAGCAAATCGTAAACAACCCTTTTATGAGAAGCAATTTCAATAAGCGATCCCGAACAGTCCCTTACTACAATTTCGATGAAAGAATTCCTAAAACAGTCCCTAGCTTAATTTTGTATCTATGTCTTCGGTCTCATTTATATCAGCGTATGAATATTGCTTCAAGCAAATCATTTTGACCTTTATGGTAAACCTTCAATTTCCAGCCTCTCTCTATTTTAGGATTTTCTTACCTTCTGCCATAACTTGAGTTATTATTTCATCTTTTTCTTTCAGAAGAGCAATGGCATCACTTCTTTTTTTTTTGTGCCAAATAAACACTGAATAAATGGTTAATATAGTTTATTGTTGTTGACAGTCGGAATCGGTGTTCTGCAACTCATTCAGAAAGGTTCAGTTGATGGCTTCGTCCGTGGAAGTAATGATGCAGGGTTAGCGGCTATATGTTCTGCTATGGGTAAGCGTCCTGTTCACATTAGTCAGGTAATAAAATATCTAAATCGGTGGGGTTGTGTGTTGTGCTAGCACATGGCGATGAAGATACTATCGCTTATGTGCTCTTATTATTTTGCAACTACAAAAAGAAAAGTGATTTAACGGGGGTTTCCCTATGTGGAGGTGAGGTGTATTCCGGCGGGGTCAAGAAAGGCAATACACCACCAAAGGTTCGATTTTAACAGCTGACATGCATCGAAAGTAGCATCATATGGTGTTCTACAAGTCATTCAGAAATGTTCGGTTGATGGCTTCGTCCGTGGAAGTAATGATGCAGGGTTAGTGGCTATATGTTTTGCTATGGGTAAGCGTCCTGTGCTTAATTGGAATATGTGTGACACCGTATTTGTGACGAACCCATTGGCGGTGACAAAAAGAATAATCAATATAAAATATAAAAGATGCTTTGGGTTTTTTTTGTTGTTTCGAAGGTGTTGTTACAAGTATAGAAGAAAAATCAGGAATGGTTCTTGTGTCCAGGCGTCCCAGTAGCAGCAACACCCGTCAACCTCCACAAAGTAAGTATGCTCCTGTTTAATTGTTGCATATAACATATGCTAAATACTTTATATTACTTTAATCTGCTTTAAACACTTATTGCTGTAGGTACGAATGAAAGACAGGATATGGGTGTCTACATCCTAAGATCATTGTATTACCAAGAGCTGCAGCCGTATAATGGGAAGAGTTCGAGTTCTTGACCGTAAGGAACTCAAGGAAATATGAGTAGTATTTTTTTATTCATGCTGTTATGAGTCGATGTGTAGTGGTTGAAGCCCTTACTGTCGATCATAAGCCTTCTAGGAAAGATGAAAAAGATAGAATCGAAAAATGGTAAGAAACATTCTTTTATGAAGTATGAAAACTTATAAAAACAAATTTTGTTATAATAAATTAGTAATGTGTAAAAATGTTTATATATTTATAGGGTGGATATTTTGATTGTCGCAATGATGTATGGAGAATAGAAGGTTCAGTAGCGGTGTCACGAGCCATAGGTGATACGCATCTTGCTAAATGGGTGATTGCTGAACCAGAAACAAGCATAATCGAAATTAGACCTGAATGCGATTTTTGATCCTTGCTTCTGATGGAATTTGGGATACGGCAAGTACTTGATAACAAATAATGTCTAATATTCAACAAATGATTCATCTTTTTACAAATACATGCTAACTTTCTCTACACTGATGTATCGTTTCAGGTTAGTAACCAACAAACAATAGACATTGTTCTCCCATTTTGCATAGGAACCAATAAATATGAACTAACATCTGTGTGTAAACAAACGCATACGTGTGACCTCACAAGGTTGGTCGACAACTCCCGATTCCTGAATATTAAATCTTTCTTGCCTTTTAAACAAAATTTATATTTTGCATTACCTAATATTAACTTATTGATAATTTTTATCATTATAGGTATAAGCGAACAAGTAAGAGCGACTTCTTCGGCATCATATCCGAACAACAAAGGCATGCGTGTAACCCCACAAGGTTATTCAGCTACTCATTTGTAACATATTTTAGAAAATGCCTTGCGATTACATTTACTCATTACTGTGTGCTCCTCCCTTTTATACTCACTTAATTATCTCACTTTTTCTATCTGTGCAAGCCATCCGTTGGATATAAATAGGCCAGCGCAAAATGCGTGCAAACATTCACGTGGTCAGAATTATTGCACACAATCATCGGTTACAGGCAAGTAAATGCGCAATTTGAATTTCCATTGAATTAATACATGTTTAATATTGTCTTAAAAAAAAAAAAAAAAAAAAAAAAAAAAAAAAAAAAAAAAACGGGTACTGATAGTTATTTTCATTATAGATGTAAGCAGACAGTTAAAAGTAAATTGTCCCAGTTTACATGAAAACAATAGACGCACACAAGCAACCTCGCGAGGTCATTCGGCTACTTATTTCTGATACGTAAATGTGAGTAACATGGCTGTTACTATAGTATTTTGAAACAATATCGTTGGCAAAATATATGAACTAACTTTTTGCGACGCCATGTTATTACAGTTACTAATCAAAGAGCATAAAACAATTACGGCAATACCAGTGGTAACAGTAACGAAGACCGCCTACAGTTGAAGGCAAGTAAATTCATTAGTTCCTATCTCATTGGTTTGCTACATTGTGGGTATAATTATACATACTATCAGTTATCGTTGCATACCACGTCGTTCAGGGCGGTCCAAAAACGACGCACTTCGGGGTTTTGTTTTTTTGTTTTTTTTATGTGATAATTTTTTGAAGTTTACTCGCCCTTCACAATTGAAACGTTGTAATATGATATGATACTTTTGTTTATCAGATTCTTGATTTGTAAATACTGCATTAATTTATGTATCAATGATAATTTCTTTCGCTCTTTAGTTATCTTTATTTGAGCAATCAATTTTTATGTTATCATGTTTATATTAGATGACAATTTCATTTAAAGTTGGGGACTGACATTAAGTTAGTTGCATAATTAGCAGTAATATATCGGTTAACCATGTTTTTACATGTCGAAAACCTAAAGAAAAGGGTACAAGAGTTTTGTTTTGTGCTATTTAGTCAGCATGCAAAAACTCACTCCAACAAAAAAACACAAGACAATCCTACAAACTTAGGCAAAAATTAGGCTATAGATCTTCATACGAGAAATATCCAAATATACTAAGTAGGAACGTTATCGAGTTAGGGTATTAGGAGGGGGAGGATAGAAATCGGTGAGCCAGGTATTTTTTTATCCTCCCCCTCCTTCCAATTGTTCTTATATGTGCGATAATTTGGGTTTTTCTAATTCTTTTGAACGGGGGTGTTACAGATATTGAAGAAAAGTTATACAAGCTTCCTGTGTCTCTTATTACTAACAAAAAAACGATGTATGATGCATGTTATTCATGAACAGATTCTAATAACCTGAGTAACATCCCTTGGGTGACATAACAATAGTTTATAACTGTGGATAAACTATCTAATCCTAGCCTTATATATTGTGATTATATGTTGAATCTGGCATTTGGATATATATACATTTATTTTGATGTTTCTGTGTATGTTATTGTTAAACATCTATAAAGTGCAATTTTTTAGTTAATAGTCTTGAGTTTAGAAATGAACTGCCTTCCTGTTAATTTGTTTCAATGGTATTGTGATTATTGTAGTTTTATCTAATACATAAAGGTATTATGCATTTTTGTTGGTTATAGGTCTAACCGTATAAGGAGGAATTAGGAGAAAAGAGATGAATAGCGCTAAGATTTATGTTTCTTTTGGGCTCTGGTCATGATGCATGTTACAGTATAAAAGATCTAACATATATATATATATATATATATATATATATATATATATATATATATATATATATATATATATATATATATATATATATATATATAACATGTACTTTTCTTTCATTACCAGAACCATGGCTGCTCATGAAGACGCTAATGCTTCTTGTGTTTATTACGCCCCACTTGATCCGACCCTACCCAAACCATGGAAGGGTTTAATTGATAACAGCACAGGAACAATTCGTGGTCCCGTGACGATGGATTTTCAGTCGCAGACTGTTTTCGGTCCGTGTCAAGGTTATTTCTATGAAACGTTATTGTTGTTTTTTGGGTCAAAAAAATAGTTTGTGGTATCACTGAATATGGTGTTTTATATGTACAGCTGTGCCTTAATACACGTGTTTTAGATTTCTCAAGAGGTGCATCGTTGTTCTTTACGGGAGGTAGACAGCGACTGATTTTTTTTTATAAATACGTTGTATGTTAAATGTTTTTCTTATTATGTGACTTAGAATTATGGTCTACCTGATTCGTAATTACATTATCACTCACTTACCAGGACCGTCCAACGCGCCCGTGGAGTATGCTTTTATCTCACGCGGACCGTACGCTGGTGCACCACAACTGCCTGCATTCTCAACAGGTGTGTAACTTACTTGGTTTTATTCTATATAAATCATTTCAACATATCTACAGTATGTATAGGCTAACATTATGGTGCACTTTATTGGTAATTATCTTCCAATGAAGCACATTGAGAAGAAAAAGAAAAACCAACAGAGAAGCTATAAAAGCTCTGAACCTAATATGGAATGAAATGAGCAAGAATGTCACAATTTTTAATTACAACGAGTTTTATAGCATACCAATTCTAGAGGCTGCACGTGTGGATGCTTGCAAGGGGATAGTTTTCTTAACTTGATTAGCTTAACTTAGTTACTTTCTACTATATATGATTGTATATATATATATATACACATTCCAACCATTTTTTTACTTCTTTCGCTATAGTAAAATATATGCCAACGATAATTATAAGTCATCTTACGCTATACAAACATATGTCAACGAAAATTATAAGTCATGCCCGCCCCAACGGGCGGGCCATGAAAGCTATAATTACAAGTCATGCCCGCCCATCGGGCGGGCCATGAAGTCTAGTATATATATATATATATATATATAATATATATATATATATATATATATATATATATATATATATATATATATATATATATATATATACTTCAAATTGTAGATGTATATGTGTATATGTAATTAAAATATACTCATTGTAAATATTCTGACTCTTATATATATATATATATAGGGGGCTTTATTTTCAGAACCCTCTTAAGTGCGGGAACTGCGAGAACTCTTCTAAACCAATGAAATTTTTTTAAATATTAAAAATTATTATTAATTCAAAAGGGTATTATAGTAAAATACAATTTTTATATTCTATTTGAATTTTTTTTATAAATCCGGATTTTTAAATATTCCAAATTTTTTTTTTTTTTTTTTTTTTTTTTTTTTTTTTTTTTTTTTAAAGGCTAGCATGGTTCCAGATATTACAGGTGCATATATGTTTTTTCTTATAAAAGATGGGGTGCATGTATGTTTTTTAAATATGTTTCTAGTATGTAATTGTTTACACTTTTTTTTATCAACCTCTTTATATTTTTGCCTAACCATTATTATTTTTGAAAATTTGATACACGAATCAAATAAACATTTATAAAATAAAAAACAAGATTCATAAATTTATATGTTACATTTCATTTAATTACAAATACAACAAAACACACATGAAATAATCGCATCTTTTTATAAATTGCAAATTATCTTCATGTATAAATATGTTCATCAACTTCTAGGTCTTCAATGATCATCATCTTCAATAATCTGAAAGAATAATACACAAAAACAATTAAACCACAAACAAATAGAAAACGAAATTTAATCACAACTAGGATAACACATGCATGTTCATAGAAAATATGTATGTTTTTACCATACACCTTAATAAAGGTGAAAGATAAACATGCATGTTCATAGAAAACATGTATGTTTTTTTTACCATACACCTTCATAAACATAATGGCTAAAGATGCATGTACATAGAAAACATGTATGTTTTTACCATACACCTTAATAAAGCTAATAGATAAACATGCATGTTCATAGAAAACATGTATGTTTTTTTACCATACACCTTGATAAACATAATAGCTAAAGATGCATGTTCATATAAAACATTTATGTTTTTTCCATACACCTTAATAAAGCTAATAGATAAACATGCATGTTCATAGAAAACATGTATGTTTTTTACCATACACCTTAATAAACATACTGCCTAAACATAAATGTTCATAGAAAACATGTATGTTTTCTAATGTGAAACAAAAGATAAACAAATGCAACACAGATTTTTACAAATGCAACACAAAATATTTTAAGAAAAAAATATTCACAAAGAACCGAAAATCATACAAACTGTTCATGAATAAAGCACCACCATACCCACATCAGAAACAACTAAAACACCGATGAACTTGGAATCAAACTCAAAACACTAGACCAAATCAATTAACAACAAAAAAATAGTATAAACCTTAAACAATAAAACAAACACAACGCCTTTTTTGTGATATCGTAGATTAAGATCTTAACATATAATACAAAAATCTCCCACACCTAGCATCATTTAGCTTCTGAAAGTAAACATACAATTTAAAAAAAATGCTTGCTGGAATCCTAAAAGAGGTCTCGAGCTAGTATGTCATGAGCATACAAATCAGCCAATTTACGATGCATACAAATCAGCCACGTTAATAGCCTACTTACGAATCATTTATTAACAATATGCCTAATTAATATATCAAATTAACCAACTAGATCCTAATTCTATCATCATCTAAATAAAAAAAGAAAAAAAAAATCTTAAACACTCAAATCGATTATCATTTAAAAAACCACATATAAAGATAAACAATATCCGCAAACAGATAACACCTAGAACATCCAAAACGAAATCGTTATTTTAATCTAAAGAGGAGGATTTAGTGCCACATTTTTCAAATATAGTCAAATATAAATATTATTAATAAAAAGAATCATGAAATTAATACCAAAACACAAAGCCATGTACAAGTTTCATCGGGTGACAGAACTTTTTTGGTGGATATATAGAGGCTTGCTCGATCCAAAGACATTTATGAACATCTCGTGGGATGCTTGCTTGATCCAAAGAGATTGATGATGTTTTTTTTCTGGCCGATCCACATATCTAGAGACACCGGCATAGAGGATTTTGGGTGGCGGTTTCTAGGTTTAGAGAGGGAGCGAGGATATATGTAAATGGTAAATACCGTAAATGAGATAAATTTGTTTCCAGCACTATTTTAGGGATGAATACTAGTTATAAAATTCCTATATTACCCTTCGAGCCAAAAAGGAAAATATTTGTACTTTTAATTAATTACATTAATGGCACAATCAATTATAGCCATTGATCAAACTCATCTAACGGTGTAAAGCGAGTTCTCGCAGTTCCCGCACTTAACAGGGTTCTGAAAATAAAGATACACTATATATATATATTGGTTCTTGAAAAAAATACACTTTGGTGGAAAAGTAGAAAAATAGTGCAAATTACCCCCTCCCTTCCCACCTCCTTTTTTTCATCAACTACAAGGACCTTATTGTATCTTTCTTCATTCTTTAAGGGAAGGTTTTGTAAATTCGTGCTTTGATATATAATGCCTAATTTTTTTCATTTTTTCTTTCTCCTCTTTTTTCTTCTTTCTCTAATATCCACCAGCCTTCACATCCACCACCGTTACATCCACCAGCCTTCACAACCGTTCCCCATCGTTCAACAGTATTCTCCGTCGGTCACCATCATTCCTCATCGTTAACCACCATTCCCCACCGTTCACCATCGTTTTCCACTATTCCGCACCCAATATGTAATCATATTCATCATTCAAGTTTGAAAGTATGTTTTTTTAATTGATTTTTTACTATTACCGTTGATTAATTTGTTTGTTTCTTTTTTGTTATTGTTGGTCTAAATATGTTATATTCGAGAATTTACTTCTAAATCTGAAAAAAAAAAGTTGAGCAAAAATACATAGAGATCATGTTTAATAAGGCAGCACACAAGGTGTTTGATAAAATGTCTCAACGAAATTTTATAGCTTTGATGCACTAATTTTACATTGTGATTGACCGTGTTTATCGAATGCTCACAATGAGTATAGAGTGGCTACGTCTCGATTGTTTCTCGAGTCACCATATCCTGATTCTGAAGGTATAATTTTGCTTTATTGATCTGTTTGACCGTGTTTATAGAATGCATTCTAGTATCATATTCACATAGCTTCCCGATCAGACTTGCTATTACAAGTGATATTTGTATGATGCTTGTGGCTCCTATGCTATTTTGTTATGTATACTCTATGTATTTTTCTTATGGACCTCGCTTTGACATGGAATCCGACAGAAGAGGCAATGGAATCTTCAAAGTATGTCTCCAACTGCAAGCTTATAACATGTTCTTTTATTATTTCTACTTGATTCTTATCATTTGGCTGGTATATATCACTATTCCTCATCCCATTTAGATCTGGATTACAGTAAGCCCGGCCGTAGCTCATCCAATTATTTTAGTTGGAAAAGTATTTATTTTTCCTTGCAAGAATACGTTGTTGAACATTTGATATCAAAGCTTTTATGCATCTTGCTGATAGCTTTTCATCTTTATCTGATTGTTACTTAAAGTGTTCTAATTAGTTTCCTGTGGGTCGTGTTCATCATTTTTTGAATAAAAGGGCTTCTGCTAGTGGAAGAGTTGGAGCAACTGCTGCAGTGTACACAACAGCAATACTAGAGTGCCTAACAGCCGAAGTGTTGGAATTGGCTGTCAATACAAGTGAAGATTGGAATTGGCTGTTAGTACAAGTAAAGATTTTAAGGTGAAGCGTATAACGCCACGCCATCTACAGCTTGCTATCAGAGGAGATGAAGAACTTGACACTCTTATTAAATGAACTATTGCTGGTGGTGGCGTCACCCCTCATATCCACAAGTCACTCATCAACAAGTTCGGAGAAAAGTAAAGTTGCGATTATATATTAAGGGTTATATGCACCTCTTAAAACCTGTGAATGTATCACAAGCACTGATGTGGTTTTTTGCGTTTTGATATGTATTTTCTAAACATCAAATCAGTAAAAGCTGTGAAAGTTATGATTTATCTGTTGTTATCTTTGTTGTGTGTTGCTTTGTACATTGTTATTTTCTGTCGCAATCATCTTTAGAAATGCAAAATCCCGAGTTTTAAATATTTTATCGCTTTTATACTAGCTGAAAATGATGGTAATCTACTAAATGTTTATACCGACAGCCAATTATAATACATTTGAAATGAACAAATATCAAATGGATGCACTAAATTAACTCAAACGGATGCACTAAATTACCTCAAATAGATGCACTAAAGTTCCTCAAATGGATGCACTAGGTACCTCAAACGGACGCACTAAAATACCTCCCGAGCAAAATCATGACTTATGTTTTGTTTGTATAAACTTTAGTTCAATAAGTTAACAAATTGCTATAAAGTATTTTCTTTGTATGTGGATATATAAAGATTTAAGAATGCTACATTGAATGAGAAGAAAAGTTGCAATAGACAAAGACATATATGAAGATACCGTGACTGATAAGTGAATCAGTGGGAATTCCATATCTTTAACTAAATTATTTCTGGAAAAAAATATATACATTTGCATTATACATATATCATGATAAAATAACAAGGGTTATTTATGAAATATAAGATACAACATTTTTTAACATACAGGGTTGCTGTTACCAAACATCACTTCAAGTGTCCTGTACCCATTCCCTAAAACTACCATTAACCCCACAGGCCAACAATGCTATATCCTGTACCCATTCCCTTCTAACTGTCATATCAACTGTCAATAGCACCAAGAGCTTTCATGTCCTCCAAGAATGCCATGTATGAATCATCTACACTTGCAGGTTTCGCTGCCGATGAAGATGGCGGTTTTACTGTTGGCTGTTTCAGAACAGTTGGAGTTAGTGCAGGCTGGGAAGCTACTGATGCTGATGAAACAGATGGCTTCGGTTTTTGTCTTTGGTGCAGCCGACTCTCTCCTCACCCGTACTGATGCTGGGACCTATAATACACAGATACATCAACTAAAAACATCAAAATTGGATAAATCTGAGTGTCAAAATATAACAAAACATCAACTAATAACTATATGATACAAACGGATGCACTAAAGTACCTTAAACGGATGCACTAAAGGTCCTCAAACGGATGCACTAAAGGTCCTCAAACGGATGCACTAAGTGTATAATGCTCAAATAGCAAACAGTAACATAACCGAAGTGATTATACCACGCGAATAAGTGTATAATGATTTTGATACACATGAACTCCACAAACAGATGTTTAAATGTTATATTTCGAAAAAGAGTGCTTAATTTTGTTGATAGAATACCCTCGTCACTATACAATTTGACTAACATAAAACAGCTTCTATATTTTAGTGAATAAATGGATAGGCAATTAAATGTGATATTTTTCTTCACCAATCTCAGTATGAATTGATGCGTGAAGTCTACTGTAATCATGCATCATGCAACGTGCATAGTCTACTCAGCTGTTTTAGTAGAGAATCTCATAAAAGGATAATGCTGGTGGCATCGTATATGGAATGAAGGCACATTTTAAAACTTCAAATACTGTTCTTGGTCATATGCAGATCAAAAGACTGATTCCCAGGGAGAAAAGGCAGATGTGATAATCATGCAAACATTTGTAATGTTACACGAGAATGGTGAAATACTTTATGTAAATTTTGTGTACTGCAGATGTACACTTATTAAATTTCTATGTTCCAAAGAGAAAGCAGTTATGGCAATGGAAGGTAAAATTGATACATGAGCCAGTCATCCAGATCAATAAGTCAATAACACAACCTAATAATTTATGTCTATTAAACATGTACGATGACCTTTGTCTATTAAACAAGTACGCTTAGCAAATATCTATGTTCCTAAAAGGCAGCAGTTTCGGCAATGGAAGGTAAAACTTGTACATGATCAAGATCACTAACACAACCTAATATTTTATGGCAAAAACAATTACGGGTGATATCAAAGCTATAGTATAGAAAAGAGATTACATTATAATGGGTTCATATTCCATAAAATGTATTGGAGTTCTAGCAAGATGGTCCAGATTATACAGTATTGGCTATGCAGATCACAGGGAAGAAAAAGATAGCAGCATTTAAATTCGAGTGAACTGACCTGCAGCAATCACAGTCCACGATTCAATCTCATCCATGAAGTATGCGTGATAACGCTGTCGAAAAAAACAACATTAATGCACGATATTCATATAGAATTCCTATTGTTGCAGCATAAAGGCAAGTGATTGACAAAGCAGTAAACTCATTTGATAACCATATTAATGACCTTTTATATTAATGACCTTTTATTAAAATCCGTTAAATCTTCTGAGACGACATAACAAGATACAAAACAGATATACCTTCGTTGATGTTGTGCAACGTTTGCATTGAATCCACTTGACCATCTGATTTGAGATGCCTTGAAAGAGTGTGGCCCTGGGAATACAAGACATTTTATTCCATTAGGCCATATAGAAAAGATAGAAACTTCGAGTTAATATTACATCGAAGGCACTAAAGTACAAACGGATGCACTAAAGTACCTTAAACGGATGCAACTTTATCAAGTACTAACCTGAAGGTCCTCGTTATTAGTTACAAATTGCACAACACGAAACCAAATGTCATCACTGACGAAGTCTCCTGCCTTGTCAATTAGCTGGAGAATAACATCCACATACCTGAAATAGAAGTGAAAAAGAAATAGATAGAAAAGGTGCTCAGGAAATAAACTTTGGGTCAGCAATCACAAGTGTAGTTTTGTTAAATGAAAACAGCATACCATGATAAATCAGGAGCAAATTTCTCTGCAAGAATAGAAGCCTTAAGTGCCAACTCTTCACGCATTGTGAAGTCCGCTGTTCCAAGATACTGAAAGTAGATGTGTATTGGTGGCATCATAAACTCGCTTTCGCAAAAATTTGAAAAACTTTGTTAGATCAGGCTATATGGAAAGGAGAGTTCATATTTAGCAACCGTTTTACCTGCAGTAGTTCTTCAACGATATCTTTAGCATTTGAAACATCGCACATACCATAAAGAAGATCCAGTGCCCGTCTCCGAATGTTGTATTCAAGAAATAAAGTAAAAAAGAAACGTAGATACAAAAGTTCCAAGTCTCATACAACAAAAGGTGCTCTTGTTAACACAATGAACATAAATTAAAAAAAAAAAAAAAAAAAAAAAAAAAAAAAAAAAAAAAAAAAAAAAAAAAAAACCACCACCACAATGATGAATCAATCAAGAGCACATAAGTCTCACCTGATGCCAGGATCCTTCAGCGAGGTGATAATTTGAGTTTGATGTCTCTTATTAATTTCCTGAACATCTGTAACCATCAGCATTCGAGTCATATTCTCCTGCACGAACCATGTTGACCAAATAACACTATCAGCAATTTAAATCATTAGACCCACAAGAAGAATAACAAAGAAGGTTGATAAATATATTTCATTACTTTCAACTACTTACCAGACCAAGATAACGGATATTTGGCTCACGAACAACAATAAATTTCCCCAATAACGCTACACATTGAGACATCATCTCTTTTTCAGCATCAAGATGCATTACCTGTTATACGATGGTTGGAGAGAAAATAAGATCCAGTTTAATATAATGCAATTTTTTTTATAGGAATGATATTGGGATACACACTTACAAGAGCAAGAGCTTCAAATAAGACAACATGAGATGCATTGTTCTTATCAACATTTTTTACGACATATGTTCCCATGAGTATTCGCAGTAGAACCTCAAACAATGCTCTTCTTGCATTAGGATCTTCAACAGTTGGGAAATATTGTAGAGCTCTCAATGTTTTGACCTGCATATACCAATTACGGTTATAAAGTTGTTGCGCAGAGATATGACTAAGTAATACTTGCTAAAGTTTAAAGAAAAAGTGGACAAACCTGAAGCCAAGGAGAAGGAATACCATAATACGTGTATTCTTGAGGAACATCTTGATTCCTAGCAAGCCTTTCCAAAACTTTAACACACTTTGGAAGACAACTCCAGTATGCGTCATGGTTATTGGATACTAAAGCAACAAACAGGCTCATAGATGATGTCAAAACACCAAGGTTTCGTTCATAATTCCTATGGAACATAACCTTGGGATCGATTGCTCAAAAATGGTTTTCATTTAATAATGTCAGGAACAATTGACATAGTAACAATGAGATACAGTAGGCTAAGGTCATGCTCTACCGGCTAGTGGATGCAAGAGCATCCGTAACAACTTTTTCTCTTTACCTAGTGTCTGTTAACAAACGCACCAATCTGTTAACACATATGCACCAATCTGTTAACATAGATGCACCAATCTGTTAACAAACAGATGCACCAATCTGTTAACACATATGCACCAATTTGTTAACACAGTTGCACCAATCTGTTAACAAACAGATGCACCAATCTGTTAACACATATGCACCAATTTGTTAACAAACAGATGCACCAATCTGTTAACACATATGCACCAATCTGTTAACAAACAGATGCACCAATCTGTTAACAAACAGATGCACCAATCTGTTAACACATATGCACCAATCTGTTAACAAACAGATGCACCAATATGTTAACACAGATGCACCAATATGTTAACAAACAGATGCACCAATCTGTTAACACAGATGCACCAATCTGTATATATGGATGCCCTTCTATGACTAACGATGCACTAAATGCACACACTGATGCCTTAATATGTCTAATGATGCACTACACTAGTCATACTCACTGATGCCCTAATGTGTTCATCGATGCACTAAACATACAAACATATGCCCAAGGTATGTCCAACGATGCACTAAAATACAAACGGATGCACTAAACATTCACACTTGTGCCTTAAAATGTCTAATGATGCAATAATCATACTCACGGATGCCTTAATATTTCATTTGATTCAACAATAATACAAATTATGATTTGTTTACACATTGATGCCCTAAAATGTCAAATAATTCAAAAATACTCGAAACTATCATTTGTTTACACATTGATGCCCTAATTAATTCAACAAAATTACAATTATCACGTGTTTACACATTAGAGCCCTAAAATAAGTTTTTACTTAGTGTTGTTTGAGTTATTATATATTAAACATTAAAATAATTATTCAATCAACAAAATTAGTGCACTTAATGTTGTATGTTATTATATATTAAACATTAAAATAATTAATCAATCAATAAAATTATATAAATTAGATAATTAAAAATGTTATTTATACTAAATTAACCTGAAGAAGATTGACGGCGGCTGTGTGGACGGTTGTGAAGTGAAGATTGATGCGGTGGTTGAACGACAGAAGACGGTAGCAACAGTGATGGTGGTTACGGTGCAAATGGAGTAGCTCAATCTCCATGTTTGGGAATAATGATGGAGACAGTGGTGGTGACGGTGCAGATAATTGCAATGTGATATCAGATATATCCTGAACCTACTCATATTTGTGGTATCTGCATTATAATGGCCTGCATTTTTCATATCAGTTGAATATATGATTAAGGTTCCTTTTTAGGAATGCCAAATGATGGTTTTTGGAATATGAAATAACTGTTGTTTTTGGATTGCTCTATCTATATACTAATAATATTACTTGGTAATTGGTATTATACATGGATCTCATTGCAAGACATAGGGCATAACTTCCTGGTATTTATCCCTTAGTCATAAGACTCATAACATCTAAACAAGAGAAGTTAAGAAACCGCGTCACAATAGATGAACTGTTGCGCGAAGACCCGCGCAATCAGACGGTATACAATCACAACAACTTTTTTTTATACTTTTATTGTTACCAAAGAACCTGAACGTGTGTTATCTTTCACAAATGTCAGATTCACTGTCATTGCTACAATTGCTGAAATCAGTAACGAAAGGCCCTGGTACTTTCAACGATGCCGTGACTGCCGGCACAAGATCTATAACAACTTTGCGCACGCCCACTGCGAGCCGCCTAACCTAACCAGCTTAACGACTACAGGTACAAACAATAATACTGATTATACAAAGTGGTATCAATATTTGTTTCCTGCACATGAGCTAGCTATTGCACATGAAAAAACACTTCTGATGTTATTAGAACGCAAAAAATTGTTATCAAGCATTCGCACACATATATTTGTTGGAGATTCTTTAGTTTGTGGATGTCATTATGGAAGCAATACATAGTAAATTGGCTGACCACTGAATCTGTTTGCTATATATGTTCAAAATCTGTAGCTAATCTAATATATATTGTTAAAATTGTTGTAAAGGATCAACACGCATATATTTGTAGGACATTGTTTAGGTTTTTGGTAGTTTTTCGTCGCGTTTTTAGTTGTCACAATGAGACTTTCAGATACTCATAGTTTCTTTTCAGTTTGCGGTACATTCAGCAGTTGTGTGTTTTCAAAAATGCCACATGTAGCATTTCTTTAGCAGTGTGTATATTATTTGATAGCTAACATTTTCAATATTTTCCTTTAAATTTTTATGAAAAGTTTCAGTTGCGACTTAGACTACTTGAAGACACTCTCAGGTCACCTAACCCCATCAATCGTATCAGCTCCTCAGATGGAAAAAGCATGAACAATGGTCCTTGACGCAAATAAAAACAAGCAAAAAAACGCGGCCGGTCGTTGCCAATGTCTTAGTATCGGGCCGTTGCCATCAGTTGTCTTCTAAAGTTTTGTGTGCATGTTGATAGTTTTTAGTAGTATAGGGCTTGGGCTTTGTACAATGTCTTAGTATCGTTTCTTAAGTCAAGTGATGGGCTAATTAGAAATTTGTCTTAATTAGTTTATACTTGGATTTTTCTTTGTAAATAACCTTTTCCTTTATCTATTTATTTTACCTTTGTAAAAAAATGGATTTGCAAATTGGATGCTAATCTGTTGTTGCTTATTATCGCAAACTGAAACACAATTTCCATGACATTTTATACTCCCTTAAGTCAGAGTTGCTTCTGAACATTTGGCCCATGGCTCAAACCCATCAATAGTTATTAAACTGCTCTGCCATAACTCCTTCCAGGTTTCTTTAGTTCCACTCCTATATCAGAATGCCCATGGCTCAAACCCATCAATAGTTATTGAATACTGTATAATATTATTTAGTAAGCCGGGAAAATATGTACATTTTTCTTAAGCATGTAAAAACAAAATATTTGCGACAAAACCGGAGATAGTATAAATGGTTTTCTATGTCTTAGTGCTTATAAATTACTATAAGCATGTGTATTACTTTTAATACTTTATGATAGGTATGCAAAATGTATATTATTTAGAGCGAACAGGTGTGGATTTTCTAGATGGGAATATTAGTTTGCATTTGCAGGTGTGGATTTTCTAGATGGGGAAAAATGAGAGATTAGGATGGGCGAACAGGTGAAATTAATTTTTGCGAACTTTTCAATCAAATACATTTCACGCTTACCCCATATGTGTTTCAATGTCACCTTGATTTCAGGCTGGCGACGATGAGCTTATTGGCATAGTAGAAAATTACCGTCCAATAACCAACGCGATAAAATGACGCCCGGCAGCAACGCGCCGGACCGCCGCCAATCTCGTTTTGACTATTTATATACTTTGTGAATGTGAGTTCACATTTATTTTATTTTTTTCATTGTGTTATGGATAACCATCGACTTTTAATTTCAACACAACCAAAAAAAATTTTGAAAGGTAAAATAAAATTTTACTGTTACACCTTTTAAAGCTATCATTCTATATTTATGAGCAATAATACTTGTAATACATAAAAAGTATTAATTTCATAATTTCAATAGAAATTGTCACTGCAACGTCGACATGAATCGGCATCACCATAGCGGTGACGTTGCTATGAATATTTGTGTATTTATTTTGTTAGAGAATGTGATTAGATGTGATAATAAAATTTTAAATAAACTAAAAGCGTTTTGATGATAATCGTTAAGAAAAGAAATGGTCAGTGGATCATAACAAATGCTCTAATATATTAACGTTAACAAATTTACAAAATCAGCCAACAGCATCTCATTTTGATATTTAATTACTTGCCTTGATTAAGTAGTTAATTGACTGAGATTGTTAGTTGATCATAGAATGGATAGTTAATCACTCTTTTCCAGATGATACAAACAATTGTGAGTTTTGAGCACAGTTTGACATACATTTAATTTGATACAGATTAATATTTTTAACTTGATCAAGAGAGGCTGCCTAGAGCTTTTGCCTTATCCCTGAGCAAAAACTTTTGCACCTTCCCTGTGGAGGTTCTCGGCAAGTCTTCAAAAATGATGGTTTTAGGCGCCATATACTTCGGCATACGCTCACGACAATAGTCAATAATCTCCTGACACGTAACACTGTAACCATCCTTTAATTTTACAAACGCACATGGTGTTTGACCCCAGTGGTCGTCAGGTCGTGCGACCACTGCAACCTCTAGAACTGCAGGGTGACTATAAATCACAGTTTCAACTTCAACTGTACTTATGTTTTCGCCTCCCGATATTATAATATCCTTCGACCGATCCTTGACTTCTATGTACCCATCCGGATGCATAACCGCTAAATCACCACTCCTAAACCATCCACCCGAAAAAGCCTCTTCGGTTGCTTTTTGGTCTTTCAAGTATCCACTCATGACAGTATTCCCCCTAAACATAATCTCCCCCATAGTTTTCCCATCACATTTGACACTCTCCATAGTTATTGGATCTTTAACATCTACTCCTTCTAATCCCATATGTCTCACTCCTTGTCGCGTTTTGAGCTTCAATCGTTCTTCAGTTGGTAACGAATCCCATTCTGGTTTCCACGCGCACATAGTCCCAGGACCATAAGTTTCTGTTAAACCATACAAATGAGAAACACCAAATCCTAACTCCTCCATTTTCGATAGGATTAGAGGAGGCGGTGGGGCCCCACCCGTCATAATCTCGACTTTATGTGGGAGCGGTTTCTGGTCAGGAGAATTTACAATCATGTTCAAAACAGTCGGAGCGCCTCCCATATGTGTTACCTTATGTTTAACTATGTTATCATATATGTCTCTAGGATCACATTTCCTAATACATACATTAGTACCACCTACCGCGGCTAGACCCCACGTGAGGCACCAGCCATTGCAATGAAACATAGGAACGGACCATAGATACGTAGGCATTGCTCCCATACCGTGCATGAAAACAGTAGCAATCGAGTTTAAATAAGCCCCACGATGACTATAAACCACCCCTTTTGGCCTAGACGTGGTGCCAGAAGTATAATTTACACTAATGGGATCCCATTCATCATTCGGTCTAACCACAGAGAACCCGCTAACTCCACCTTGTACAAGGCTTTCATATTCGTATGTGTTGGCGGGTATACTAGAGAGAGGCAATGGTTCGTCTGAGATGATAACAAGGAGAGGTGGTTTTATGTGTTTAGTTTTGAGGATATTAACTGCAGCTAAAGCTATGTCAAGAAATTGTTGATCAACGACTAGGATTTTAGTTTCGGAGTGGTTAAGAAGTGTGGCGAGCATTGTTGAATCATGGCGTGTGTTGAGAGTGCATATGATGCCTCCAGCCATTGGAACAGCGAAATGAAGCTCTTGCATCGCTGGAACGTTTGGTGCTAGAGTCGCTACCTGCGTCATTAAGATATTTTTGTTAGACCATAGTCCATGCCAAAAGATAAACTAAATTTTGTCACGTGACAAAATAGAAACGACACATGTGAACTGCATATATGAAATTAATCATGAAAGTAGGG
The DNA here is from genome assembly GCA_021014915.2 of Artemisia tridentata subsp. tridentata. NCBI lineage: Eukaryota > Viridiplantae > Streptophyta > Magnoliopsida > Asterales > Asteraceae > Artemisia > Artemisia tridentata. The sequence goes on along the minus strand of CP139504.1, from coordinate 1,843,863 downwards.
GGAAATATGAAATTAATCCTATTAATAGCGGCACAAGCTTTGGCTTTCTAAAACTCTCACCAAGTATGATATATGGTACTAGGGCTGAGCAATCCCGATCGCCGACCGACCGCCGACCGACAATCTCGATACCGATCCGACACCCTTCGGGTCGATTGTCGGTTCTGGGTTTTAGTGTTTTTCGGTATCGGGTCGGGACGGTTCGGGCCAAAAACCGAGAAAAGCGACCAAAACCGAAACCGACCTAACCGAACCGACCAAAACCGACTAATAACGGTTCGGTAGTCGGTTTACAATTTCCCCTAAATTCGAGATCGGGCTGGGTCGGGTCGGGTCGGGATCGGCCCGATGCTCAGCCCTATATGGTACGTATAAATCATTCTCACTCGACTTTTTTTTTCCTTTTTATTTTTGTGTGGATAACTATGATTTTAAACCTTTTTGAAGAATAATCCACGCGGTTTGAACCTACCTTAGGCATTTAACGAGTTATATGATGGATTTTAATTATATGTTAGGTGTTTAACAAGTTCAACAAATATAATTTTATAACTAAAATGACTATTTCAATTGAATTTGTCTAAGAGTATGTGTAGTGGTAAGAAGTGGAGAGTGGGGGGTTGTTTGACACGTGGCATGTGGGGTATTGTGGGGCTTTGTTGAAAAAGTGGTGTAGTGGAGAGTGGGGGGTTGTTGGTGACATGGCATTCCTTTTCTTTTCTTTTTTACAAAAAAATACAAAGAAAGAGTGAAACAAGGGCGTTGTTCTAACAATCAGGTGAGCAAAATTTGGCCAACAGCGCCCCTGTGTTTTGTGGCAGGGGGCGCTGTTGGGGCGTTTTTGGGGCAAATGTGGGAGCAACAGCACCCACTACGCATGCTCTAACAGGTAACGATTAATAGATACATGAGAATAAAATTTTAGTTTAACAAATTGAAAGTTACATCTAATTTAGTATATAATTAATAAGTTTAATCAACGAATTGGTAGTCCTATGGTTAATTTTTATCAATCCTCGCAACCTACTACTCTAGGTTCTTAGGTCCATTCTCCCAGTGTAATAAGCACATGTATAAAATGCATTTTTTAATTATAAGAAAACGACGTTCATAAGTCATAACTGCACCTTAGGTATGGTGCTAGACAAATATTTTAGAGTCGAAACATAAGTCGGTGAATTGGTCAAAGAAAGTCGTTTTTGCACAACACTACTAGGTTCGGTGCTATTTTGTAGAAAAATTGATTTGTACACACTAACACACAATTTTTTAATTGGGACATATCAACTTATTAATTAAACAACTATACTGTAGATACATTTTGCTCTGACTATTCATACATTGAAGTAGGGGATGAGATTTTGAAACCGAACCGGAACCATACCAGTACTATACTGAAACGGTACCGAATTCCGATACATGGTACGGGACCGGTACCATGAATCTAGCTAAAAAAATTTTGGGACCAATAATACGGTACCGGTATCAAAGTGGGATAGTAACGTAAAAATGTCCAGAATAGTAGTCGTATTTTTGACTCAAACGGCTTATCCAAATACTCATTGGACCCGTTCTATGCCAAACAATCATGTAAAACATAAAGAAATAAACCAAATGTCTAAAAAACTAATGTGACAACTATAGATCCCTCATAAGCCATCCCAAAAATTAAACCCTGACCTATTATTAACTGACATATTATTAAGAAGATGGGATTGTCAAGCAGAACGCAAAAGAAAATGAGATTGCAATTACACAAGATTAATTGATTTTTGTTGAAAATGGTTTAGTTTATTTATTTTGAACGATTTCATATAATTTTGGTGAAACTTTATAAGTTTTTGAAAGTTTGTAAGTTACATGTGTCTTGGTAATGAAGCGGTTTTTTGACAAGTTGTGGTTCGAAATCATTCAAAAATACACATTTTGTCCTCTTTTTTTTGTAGCTACCACAGAAAGTTACTAGCATGAAATATGGAATATTTTTTTGTTTAACCAAAAATGGGAGGAATTGAATAAGTACCGATTTCCCGGTACCGGGATTCCTAAACAAAATCTCAGATAAAGATAAAGATTAATACAGTAAAGATTAATACAGTAAAAAACAAAACAAGAACTTACAAGATCACCACGAGAAATTCCCAACTGAGCCAAAGCAGAAGCCAACTTAACACACCTACGATGTGTTTCTTCCCACGTATACTTAACCGAACCATAAACAACCGATGTTCGATCTCTAAACACATCAGCAGATCTTTCTAAGAAACTGATAGGCGACAAAGGCACATAGTTTGCATCACATCTTACTAGTCCTTCAACTGATACAACTGACCGCCAAGTTGGGCGTTCCTTGTGAGGGCTTCTATTCTCGTACCAATTAGATCTTAATGCTGGGTGGAACCTGCGCACTAAGAAAAAGAACCAACACCGTTAGGCTTATCGAGGGATTGTCTCCCCCGATTATCCTCCGGCGTGAGAGTAAGTAATCGAATTTTAGGGTTTAGTGAAGAGTTAGGGTTTGAATGAAGTCGTACCTTTACCGAGGGCTTGGGTGCCCTTTATATACACATGAAACCCTAGTAGGTTTCTTGTTCCCTACTCCTCGGCGTATTCGCCGACCTTGGATATTTGGTGTATATCCCCTTTATTTAGGAGATATTCCATATCCTATCCGAAAATAGCTTTGGGCTTTGGGCCTTGTAGGCCCAAACCGTATAAGTGGTAGTCCATTAATTGCCGTAGCGGCCCATACGTGGTGGGCTTATATATTAGTATTGTTTACTAATCGGGTCCGTGGCCCGGGTGTAGACTATACGTCATCATGTCCCCCCAGTCTAGTGTGCGCAGGGTAAAACCTGCGGATGCTAGACTAAAGACGTGTCGAAATTATTCCCCACGCGTACGCGGGAAGATTTCAAAAATTTACCGCCAACAACGCACGTATGATGTATCTAGTCCAAAAAAGGTGCAATTCGGGTACCTTGGGAAGTGGAGAAGTTATCCACTTGCCCTGTACCGTCAGCTCTCCCATCCACACGATTCGAGTTAGTGGGATACACGTGTCAATCATCTGTGGTAGGTGGAAAACTATATAAGCTACCGCCTCCCTTTACTGTGATGTCCACAGTAAAAAATCATATTTCCACCATTTTTATATCTTCCAATCTGCTATCAAAGAACGATAATCCGAAGGTAATAGCGCGTGCGTACATTCGAAAACACAAAATGGTTATGCAACTTCAGGATTTCACTTCTAACATAACCGAAGATGAACTGAATCAGTTCACCTCGGATTATTTTATCCCTTATGATCTGCACCCAGAGGTGCCAGGTCCAAATGACACCATCGCGAATTTCCCCGATGGGAAGGTGGGGCTATATACGCGCTTTTTCGAGTGGGCGAATCAGCGCGTACCCATTTCCGTGCTCTTGAGTGATATACTCAATTATTACGAGCTCCACATCTCCCAATTGCACTGTATTGGTGCTGGGAAGATCGCCAATTTTGAGGTGAACTGTCGCTTGTTAGCGATTCACCCGACCCTCCAATTATTCCGCGCGTTCTATCACGCGACGTGGTCAAATGGGTGGGTTACTTTCGCGAAGCGCGTAGGCAAGTTACAATGCTATGTGAAGAAGGTGGATAAACTCAAGGACTGGAGGGAGAAATTCTTCTGGATTGACGCCGCCGTCTTTCCTTCCCACTATCCATTTTACACCCGTGCCACTCTGCCCAAGGATGAGCGCCCCCCGGAGACGTGGTATAACGTGGATCATGCGGCGGTCATTGATGAGAACCGTATTCCCATCAAACCGTATCCGGAAGCGTTCCTGGTGCATATGGGCATCAGTCGCAACTTCTTCGAGCATGAGACAGAGGTTCCCACATTCTTGAATGCGGATGGCACGGGTGGGTGCTCCTTCTGTCGTTATTAATGTAAGCGTTTCTTCGTTTTCCATACTTTATGTAACTTGCTTTTCTTTGTCTACTTTATTGCGCAGAGATGGATCTTTTTGCGGTTGTTAACTTGGAGAATCCGCGTGCCGTAGCAGTGGGGGTGCGTCCTCTGGGGGATGGTGAGCAGACCATTCTGGAGGCAACGGCAGGGCGTGTCGTGGACTTGGTTATCCCGGAGTCTGAGGGCTCCCCTAATGTGGTGGCAGCTGAGCCGCTGCAAGAGGTGGCTCCTCCTGTGCAGCAGGGTCCTGACACTGCGCAGTCTCCTCCCAGCAAAACGCTTATTCATTTAGAGGAGACTGACAGTGAGATGGAGGAGGGCCCCCGACTGACGCGCAAGAGGGCGCTTAGTAGTGGTGCTGAAAGTTCTTCCAAGAGGCCGCGCACTGAGGTTGAGAAGAGCCCATCTTTTACTGAAGTGCAGATGGAGTAAGTGTCGTAGTTATTAGTTATGAACTTTTGTCAAGTTATACTTTATTCTAACTTTTGTTCCTTCGTGTCTTCAGAGTGGATGCTGAGAAGTCTGGTGGAGGTACGTCCACGGCTGAGATGGAGAAGGACGTGTCCTCGTCTCCTACCCCCATGTAAGTATTTTTTAGCAATCCCTTAGGATATTGCGTATACTTGACTGTTATTCGTGCGCTAACCTTGCTTCTTGATCTTTTGTGCAGTGAACAGCCTGTGGAGGACGCTGGCGTTGTAGATGGAAGTACGCCTCCCAAGGCGACTTCCTCTTTGGATAAGGCGCCTTCTCCCAGGGGTATTGGAGAGGAGTTAAGTCCATTTGACTCTGCGATGGAGGAGCTGGCCTCCATTGCTGTGCGCCAATCTGAGCTGGTGGCGCAAGCCAGGGTGCACCAGTCTGGGGAAGTTTCCAGACTGCAGGCGCAGTTAGCGTCTGTGCAGGCTGAGTTAGCAAGCTCTAAAGCTGAGCAGCTGAGCTCCAAGGCTAAACTGGAGCGCGCAGAAGCGTCTGCGCAAAGGTTGGGGGAGGGGAAGATATTGGTGATGGCTGAGCTGGAGCAGGAGCGTGCTGCTGCGGACCTTCAGAAGCGAAATTCTTTATGGGCGCTGAAGTACTTGCAACAGAATAGGAGCAAGCACTTTGCAAATATTGAAGAGTTCTGTAGCCGCGTGGAGCTTGCGCTGAAGATGCAAGAGGAGAAGCTCCGCAAGCTCAGCATCGAATATGATGAGGAGCTATACCCTCATCTGGTTCAGTCCGTGGCTGAGCGCAGGTACATGCTGCTTTATCTGTTTATGACTTGTATATATCGTAAACTCTTTTTATGCTTAACACTTGTGTTATTTCGTAGGTGGTTGATCAGTCATGGTCTTCGCCTGGCCGCCATGTGCACGCTGGAGCATCCCGAGGTCACCACCTCCTTTGGCAAGGTTGTGGAGTGCGCTATTGCACATGGTGAGACCTTGGCCGCAAACAAGCTTGCTGAGGCCAAGTTGTTGACCGTGCCGCTTGCGGAGGTGCCTGGGTACAAGGCGAATGCGCGTGCTGAGCTTGTTGCTGCCATGGAAGAGCTAAAGAAGCTTGAGCTTCCGCATATCGCTCGCTTGGAGCGTGATCAGGATCAGCCTATCAGCGTGATCATGGCGGGGCTCACCCTTCCCAGGCATCTGCAGGATGATGCGGATCAGCAAGTGGACTTCTACTTGAAGCCTGATGTAGCGCAGTTGAAGGTACCCATTTTTGCTCAGCCTCGTGACATTCTGAATCCTTTCCGTATTGAGAAAGAGATTTCTTTGCAAAGGTCGCTAAATGCTCATGCTTCCAGGGTCGCAAGAAAGAAAGGCGTGAAAGGGAAGGCCATTCTGTGCGGCAAAGGCGCTGCGCATCAATCTAGATCCGACGGGGTGCCTGTTTCCGTGGCCACTGTTTCCCTTGATGATGTAGGGTTGTTAAAGCGGCTCGAGGATGCGAAGGAAGCGGCTATGAGTGGGGGCTCTAGCCAGCTAAGGCGTACAAATAGCATTTAGCTTTTTTGTACAAGTCTTTTGTAGAAACGTATTTCTATATATAAAGATTTTGCTTTTGTACTTAGTGTTTTTACAACTTCCAAATACTTATGCATTTGAACTCGTAGTTCGTATGTATCTTTGCGTGAAGATATCTTTAATTACCTAAGCGTGCTTAGAAAAGAAAAATTATCTTTATGTATGAATTTTCTTAAATGAGGACCGTAGTCGTGTATTAAATTTTTCCAACTTAATGAAAAGGAGAGAGTCATAGTCGTCTATGTATTTTTGTAAGTTTACTTATCGTATCGTACTTTAAGGAATCAAGGGTCTTGATTTCCTGAGTTGTTAAACGCGCACAGTGTGCCCTAGTGCGCATCCGTCGTGGGATGCGTAAGGAACTTGCGCCAACGTCTTGAGCGCAAGGTGTTTAACAAGGATTCGTGATCCAAAGTTGATGGGTTTGCAACCCTCTTACTCAACGAGTTGTTTATTAGGTTTACTCATCCTATCTGCCATCGTGGGTCTTAGTGTGTGCATGCACGCCATGTAGGCAAGATTATAACAATATTGAAATACGATAATGAAAGATGCAAACAATAGAGTTAAATGTGTTATGGAGTTAGCTAGAAACCATAACGTTTTATTAATACTTGCAAGTTTTAAAAGAGAATACTTATCTAGATAATACTTAAAAAATAAAATTACATGGATCTTTATTGGGGCACTTTCTAAAGTGCGTGAGTGTCAATGTTGGGCCGTAGCCTGCTTTAAAGATAACACCGCTTCAGGTTGCGGACGTTCCACGTTCGCTGTAGCTCATGTCCGTCCTTGTCGCGTAGCTTGTACGCTCCATTGCCAAGTGCTTCTATGACCTCGTAAGGTCCTTCCCACTTTAGTCCTAGCTTACCAGTGTCTTCGGCGCGGCTTGAGTCGTTTTCGCGGTATACGAAGTCACCTGGTCTGAATGACGTGCTGCGTACTTTGGCATCATAGTATCCTTTCATTCTTGACTTGGCTTTCTCTTCGCGTATTGCTGCGCGTTCACGTCGCTCTTCCAATAGATCTAAGTCTATGCGCCGCTCATCATCATTGGTTGCCACATTAACTTCCGCAGTGCGGATGGTTGGCATTCCAATTTCAGCTGGTATTACAGCTTCTGTCCCATAGACCAAAGAGAAGGGAGTGTCCCCGTTGCTAACCTTGATGGTTGTTCGGTGCGCCCAGAGAACATGTGATAGTTCTTCTACCCATCTTCCTTTGTGTCTGTCCAGGCGCACTTTGATTCCTTCACCTAGGCTTCTATTTGCGCGTTCAACCAGACCATTGGTTTGTGGATGAGTTACTGATGCAAAGTGTTGCGTGATGTTCAGCTGTTCGCACCAATCTTTGAACGGGTTATCACGGAATTGTTTTCCGTTATCTGAGATAATTTCACCAGGTAATCCAAAGCGACATACTATGTTGTCCCACACGAATCGTTTTATCTGGTTACCTGTTATGGTCGCTACTGCCTTTGCTTCGATCCACTTAGTAAAGTAGTCTATTGCCACAATAAGGAATTTCAATCCACCTGCGGCAATAGGGAAAGGTCCAGCGATGTCGATACCCCATTTATAGAATGGCCATGGCGATGTAATAGGCGTTAGTTCATGCTGTGGTCGGCGCGGAATAGGTCTGTGAACTTGGCAATCACTGCATTTCCGTACCAAGTCTCGCGCATCACGGTGCATAGTTGGCCAATAGTATCCAGACCTTAGTGCGCGCGCTACAATGGACCGTGGTCCTGAGTGCATGCTGCATGAGCCTGCGTGGATCTCTCGAAGTACATAGTCTGCCTGGAGAGGTCCAACGCACCTGAGCCATGGTTGTAGGAATAAGCGTCTATATAAGACGTTATCTCTAAGCTCGAATCGCTGCGTTGTTCGTCGGATTCTTCTAGCTTCCTTCTGTTCTTGGGGGAGTATGCCCTTACTAATGAAGTCAATGATTGGTGTCATCCACGTAGGGCCTTCTTCTTCTATCACTGTGGATATTTCCATTTCTTCGATTGACTTATTTTTCAAGGTTTCCACCAATACTTGTTTCGATAAATGTGCGAAACTGGTGGATGCAATCTTGCTCAGCGCATCTGCTTTCCTGTTTTCACCCCTGGGAACCTGCTTGATGGTAAACCTATCGAAGTTCTGGATCAGAGATTTGGTTTTTTCGAGGTATTGGATCATGTGTTCCTCCTTTGCTACATACTCGCCTAACACGTGGTTAGCAACTAGCCGTGAATCGACGTTCGCTTCTAAGTTGCGTGCACCCATTTTAATTGCGATGCGTAACCCAGCCAGGAGTGCTTCGTATTCTGCCTCGTTGTTCGTGGCTGTGAATTCAAAGCGCAGAGCATATGTGAATTCAGCTCCTTCTGGGTTAGTGAGAATAAGGCCACCTCCTGATCCATCTACGCATGAGGATCCATCAGTGAATAGGATCCATGGTTCTTGAGGTTCCCCCTTGCTTGTCGCAGGTGTAGTGTCAGTATCCGGCTTCTCGATGATGAAGTCGGCCAATATCTGCCCTTTAATTGCAGTGCACGGTCTGTATGATATGTTATGCTCACCCAGTAAAATGCTCCATTTTTGTAGGCGTCCCGATGCGTCGGGTCTCGAGATAACTTGTTTGATGGGTTGGTCTGTGATAACAGCTATTGGGTGCGCCTGGAAATACCTGCGCAGTCTTTTTGCTGCAAATACTAAAGCTAGGACCAACTTTTCCATTGCAGTGTAGTTAATCTCCGTCTTCTTGAGCGCCTTGCTAACAAAATAGATGGGTGTTTGGACAGAGTTCCTGTCAGTCAGTAGTACTGCGCTGACTGCTCCCTGAGTCGCAGATAGGTACATGATCAGCTCTTCCCCTGGTCGGGGCGCGACAAGCTTTGGTAGGGCTGCTATGTGTTGTTTGAGCTGTTGGAAAGCTTCTTCTGCTTCCGCGGTCCACCTGAAGTCTCCCTTTTTTGTACACTTCTTGAGTGTTTTGAATAAGGGAAGTGACTTGTCCGCTGATTTAGATAAGAATCGGTTCAGTCCGGCTAGTTTGCCATTTAGGGACTGGACCTCCTTCAGTGTGCGCGGTGAGGGGAGGTCAATGACTGCTTGGGTCTTTTCTGGGCAAGGCTTGATCCCATCGGGTTCTATTAGATACCCGAGAAACATGCCTTCTGTAGCGCCAAATGTACACTTCTTGGGATTCAATTTCATGTTGATTCTCCTCAGTGTTTTGAACGTTTCCTCCATGTCGCGCACTAGTTCTTCCTCAGTATGGCTTTTGATGACGAGGTCATCGACGTATACTTCCAAGTTGCGGCCTACTTGTTTATCGAACGCAGTGTCTACCAATCGTTGGTATGTTGCTCCTGCGTTCTTTAGGCCAAAGGGCATCTTTGTATAGCAATAGACCCCTTGACTTGTGTGGAAGGCCGTTTTTTCTTCATCTTCCTCCGCCATTTGAATTTGGTGGTATCCCTTGTATGCGTCCAGGAAGCATTTGAAGGGATATCCACACAGAGATTCGATCTTCCAGTCTATCTCCGGTAGCGGGTAACAGTCCTGTGGACATGCTTTATTGAGGTCTGTGAAGTCTACGCACATTCTCCAACTGCCATCGCTCTTCTTTACCATTACTGGGTTAGAGAGCCAGTCATGGTAGTACACTTCCCGCATGATGCCTGCGTTTACTAGTTTGTGTACTTCTTCCAGGATGGCTTTTGCGCGGTCTGGGGCTTGTCCGCGCTTTTTCTGTCGTATTGGAGGATATCCTTGTCGGATTTGTAGCTTGTGTTCCGTGATAGAACGTGGCACTCCTGTCATGTGCTTTGGCTCCCATGCAAAAATATCTAAGTTATTTTGCAAGAGTGCGCATATAGCTGATTTGCCTTTGTCAGACAGAGACCCGCCAATAGATACTTGTTGATCCGGGTAGTCAAGGTGGATGGCGACCTTTAGGTTTGGGACTTTGATTGCGCGCTGTTCTGGAGCATCGCTTACGTCGTTTGTCACTGCGTTGCATTCTTTGGGTGGTATGGTGGTATTGTAAAGAGTGACAATACCTCCTTCCACTGGGAACTTTAGCATCCCGTGCGCTGTGGATGGCACGGCGCGGATAGATGATATTCCAGGTCTCCCGATGATGCCGTTGTACGGAGAGGGGGATCTGATTACCATGAAGTTCATCCATGTGACTGTAGAGTGTGGTTTGTCACCAACTTCTACAAATAGACGTAATTGCCCCATGGGCCATATCTTCTCCCCTGTGAAGCCAGTGAGCGACGTTGTGGCTGGGATCAACTGATTCTATATCTCAGGTCGTAGCTTCTTGAAACAGTGTTCATATATAATATCAGCGGATGCACCTCCATCTACATACATGCGACGGATGTCATGACCCCCCGTATGTATTTCAATGGTAAGTGGATCCACTACTGCGTTGTTCGCAGTCAGGGAGGGGAAAGAAATTTCATTTCCTTTAGAAAACCGTTGACTAACTTTCTGTCTTGTCGTACGCTGCCATGGCTGTATCATGTAGATGATATCTGCCTTTTCTTTTGATGTCTCTTTCTTGGCCCCTGGTTTTGGTTTGTCTTTCCCTTCTCTGATGTTTTTTACGAGGTGGTCCATCTTTCCTTCCTTTACCAATTTGTCGATCAATTGGCGCAGTTGGACGCACTCGTTGGTTATGTGGCCTTTCTGTCCATGGTATTCGCAATATCCATTCCCTGTGCGCCGATCCTCTGGGGTGCGCATTGGTGGTGGTTTCGGGAAGTTAGCCCCTTCCGTCGCGAATATTTCTTTTGGAGTTTTTGTTAATGGGGTGTACTTGTCGTTTCCCCTTCCACCGCCTTGAGTGCGATAACTCCTATTACGATTGCCGCCCTGGTCATTGGATTGTCTCCTTGACTCTTCTTGTGGCCTATGGTTCGAATAGTGATCCGTTCCAAACCGGTCGTCTTTTATTTCTCTATCACACAAGTCAACCACTTGTGAATGGTCAACCGTAATAAATGATAAAAGGCAAACAGTCTCAGAATGAATGCTCGTGTGTAGTGTGAAACCAGGCAAGTGATCACCCGGATCGTTTCCCAACGAGGTGTGAATGGAAAACTGTGAAAAGCTAGGATTAGAGTGATTGATGATTTAGATTGCTTTTGATTTTGCTTTATTTAACAATTCTAAATAACAAATGAAAACAGATATACACAGGAAATTTAAACGCGAAAAAATAAACTTACAATGCGTAACAGAAAATCTAAAACGGGACAAAAATGAAAACAGATATGATATTTTTGATTTTGCTTTTCTAATAATTCTAAATAACAAATTAAAACAAATATGCACAATGAAAAATTAAACGCGAATAAAATAAATTACAAACGCGTAACGGGACAGCTAAAATGGGACTAAAATTAAAATTTATGAAATTTAAAACTTAAAAATGTAAAATTACTTAAAACTTATTTAAAAACTTAAATTATATATTTTTTTATACTTTTTATTTAATTATTATTAATTATTTATTATTTAATTATTAATTAAACTAATTAAATTTATAAAAAATACTAAATGGACAAAGAAAAATCTAAAACTTTTTCTAAAAATATTATAAGATGAGAAAAAGCTAAGAAAATTATAAAAATGAAAATTACTTAATTAAAATTTAAAAAGATAAATTCTATTAAATAGAAGCTATCACTTTATTTCTATTTTTGATTTTCTTAAGGTCTAAAAATATTTTTATATTTTTCCTAGATTAAAAATGACAAAAGAAAATTATGAAAATTGGAATTATATTTTTCTGATTATTTTTCTATTTATTATGATTTAATTACTAATTAAACTAATTAAATGGATTAAAAATAGTAAAATTATCCAAAAAATTACGAAACTTTTTCTATAAATACTTGAGGATATTACTGAGCTATAAAAAATATGGTGGAGGTCACAGCTTATTCTGATAAGCAGAAATAAGCTAATAAGCTCGTATAAGCTTATAAGAGAAACTAGTTAAATATCTATGGCATGTAAAATCCAACGGAACTAGTGCCCTAGAGCAGTTGGGAAGGGGGCTGTGTGTTTGTGCATGTTATACTAGCGAGAGGTCCAGGGTTCGAATCCCACACACCCCACTTTTTGCTAAACTTTATTTTTTTGATTTTTCTTTTTACGAACTAACTTATAGGCTATTAATACAAACTTTTAATACTGGACTTATTTTTTTGGAACTTAACAAATAAGCTGGAAACAGCTTATGAACTTGGCAGTTGGCTTGTTAACTTTTTGGTGAACTAAGAACTCAAATCGAGCTAAAAGCTTCAAAATAAGCTATGAGCTTATCAAAATAGTTCCTATGGTCTGAGATACAACTGAGTGGCTTATAAAAACTGGAAAAAGCTCAGGTTTAGAAGCTTAAAAGCTCAAAAGAGCTTTTGCTCTTTTGGGGTCTGCTGAGAAGGTGCCCTGCACCAGGGCTGGTGAGCCTACTTTGAGGGCTATTTTCGAGGCCTTAGATGGTTCTAAAAATCGAACTAAAAATATCCTATGTAGACAAGCTGGTGGAGATTAATTGTGAAGAAAAATTAGCTTATTCGGGCTTGTAGTGTGTAAGTTAAAATTCCTTAAAGTTTCCAAAAAAAAATCCACAAAGGGACTGCTATATGCAGTTCGCATGGACTGATGTTGTGCTATTTTGTTGCACACTTGTGCAATGGTTCTAAGGTTTTGGGAACTATCTAAGTGGACTAAATGAGATGTAAAAATGCCAAAAGCAAGGTCTAAACAAGCTTGAAGCTTGTTTGAGCTTGTTTGAGCAGTTGAGGGACTGAGATCAACAAAGTGGGTCCAAAATGGCTATATCTAGTTATAGGTCTGATCAAAGTGTGAAAATAGCTTCTAGGGTATTAGATAAGCTTGTGCAAATGTGGGCTAGTGGTCAATCAACAGTGATTGGGGTGTTTGGCCTGTGTCAGTTACTAAACCAAACAGTCCTTTTGGGACTGTTATGGTATTTTTGAACTGAGCTTGGTGTGATTTAAGCTACAAATTGAAATCTAATGGAACCAACAAGTGACATAAGCTATGAAAATGACTTATTGACTAATAATAGATTAATATAATTAAGCTAGCTTGTTCTAGTTAATTTTTGGCTTTTATGAGTTTTTAACTGAAAATGAAACAAATGCTACTAGAATTGATTTAAGCTATTGAGATATGACTATAGAGTACTGATAAGCTAATAAAATCAATAACAAGCTTTAATTAAGCTACTTAACAATAAAATGAAAATGAAGCAAAATCTTTGAAAAAGCTTACAATCGAATTGCCTGAGAACTAAAGAACCAAGGACCAAGAAAATTCCTATAGGTTCTCCACAGAACCTCTAACCCAAAAGCTTCCACAATAATCGGCTTATTGATCCAGAATAGCTTATAAGCTAATTTGTTGACTTTCGTTGACTTCACTTCGAATTTGAAATTGAGAACTGAATTAATCTAAATAAGCTTACATAAAGCTAAGATTAGCTTATGTAAACTTATAACAAGGGTGATTTTGAGCTTTTAATGGTAATGTAAGTAACTTAAAGTTAATACGAAATACAATATAAGTCGAAACTAAATATAACTTGAACTGAGTAAAATTAACTTGAAAAACTTGACAAATGTGATCGAAACAAACTTATATTAGAAACTGAAATGAGAATTACAATTAAGAAATACTGAAATTGAAAAGTGCGATTAACTAAAATTTAACTACTTATCTACTTGCCAAAATTGGCTTACAAAGCCTACTATTTATACTAATACATATCTGGGATCTTCCTTGCACCTTCCTACGAGTCTTTTCCAACCCTTGGATGCCTTTGATTTGATCTGAGCCTTTGATCTCACTTTTTGGCGCCAAAACTAAAGTGAGTGGAAAACATCTCTTCGACTGGTAACTTGCTGGGGGAGGAAGCATTTAATGCTTGGGGTAATATAGCAGGGATAAGGGAAGTGGGAATGAGCTATGGGTGGTGGTTGTGTCAGGTTACAGTTGTAGGGGTGGTGGAGATTGTAGCTTTGGTACGTGTCCTCCCCTGGTGCAAAACCAGGGGAAAGGGTTTGGTTGAGAGGGTGACAGGGAGGCAAGTGAGGTGTAGGGTTGAGGCAAGTGGTGAAGGTGGAGGTGGAGTGGTGTTTGTAGTAGCAGTGAGGTGGAGGAAGGTTGAAGAAGGCCAGGGTCAAACATGGGCGTTGACCCGTTTTATTTAAAAAAGGTAGGGTGGGCTTGGTTTGTTGTTTGGGCCTTATAATATGGAACTGGACCAGGCTTTTGGATTTTGGATTTGGTTTTTGGATACAAATAAAGAAAAGTCCATTTGGTTAGTTATAAATCACAAGGACCATAGTTGTAATATCCTGAAATTTGAGGGACTGAAATGTATTTTCAGCCAAATTTCTTAAAAGGTCCTTTCCTGCCAAATATGAATAGTTCAAGGATCACAATTTTTAATTTCCATTTTTGAAATTCCAAGGACTACTTTTGCCAATTTTAAAACTATAGGGACCAATTTTGTAATTTCCTCAAACTTTTCATCCAAAGGTCTAAATATGACAACTTATGATTTAAAAAGGACCTTTGGTGATTTTTCTTACAAAACAAATGCCTAGGGACTAATTTTGACAAGTTTTGAAACTTGAGGGACTGAAACTGCCAATTTTGTAAACTTTGTTCGTTTTTCAACTGTTTTCAAACATTTTGCATTTGAAACATACAAAACACAATTCTGGGATAATTTCAGTATTATGATGCATTTCTGAGTGTTTTTGGATGTTTTGGCAGCTCAGATTAGGTAAAAATGATGAGTATTTAGACACTCATCAAAACATAAGAGAAAGAAAGCTAGCCTTTCTTGCTATCCGCAGCGGCTTCTTCTCCTTGGACGAAAGACCTCGTGCGCTTCATGAGTTCGTCGAACGTTAAGGGAACCTTATCGTTTAACTTTTTTATCAAATCTGGGTTATTGATCGCATTCATAAAACCCGATATTTTTAGTATCTCTGGACACGCCTTGACATTCATGCATTCGTCCTTGAAGCGTTCCATAAAAGCACTTGTGGGTTCCCCTTGTCGCTGTTTAACCCTAGCAAGTTCGACAGGGTTTTTGGCGCACTTCTTCCTTTGAGTAAAGTTTAAGCGAAACGCCTTGCGCAACTCCTCAAACCCATCGATGCTTCTACGTGGAAGCTTGCTAAACCAGTTGCGCGCATTCCCTACTAATGTAGAATAGAACATATGGCACCACACAGGTTGTGGCCAATTTTCGATAGTAGCTGCTGATTCGAAAATTTTTAGGTGATCATCAGGATCACCTGTCCCATCATATGTTTTGACATTAGCAGGCATGCGCCTTTTCTTATTCTCCGAAAAATCGCTGATGCGCCTAGTGAACGCATCAACCTTTTGGCGACGCCAGGGAAGAGACATGTCTTCGTCTTCCTGGTCGCGGTATTTTCCTCTTGATTTCCAGTGTCCAGTCTCGCTGTCTGAGGAATCTCTTGAAGATGAGCGAACTCTTTTGTGACGCTTGCGTCGACTATCATCAGAGTCTGAGCTCGCTCCTCTGCGGCGCTTGCGCCGACTACCCTCAGAATCAGAGCTTGAGGGGCTTTCACTTGGGGAGCATCGTCGCCCAAGCCTATCTTGGATCCTGCGACTGCCAAGCCTAGCGTGGACATTGGCGCGCCGCTCCCCCTCTTCAGGCTCTTCCAGATGTTGAAGATCGGCTGCTTCATCATCCATAATCCTCCTTCCAATCCTGGTAAACACTGGTTGTTTGCGGCTATCCCTCTCGTGTCTTTCCTTTCGGTAGCGCGTTGGGGACGCCTCATGCTCAGGGTCGAAGTTGAGTCTGCCGTGCAGACTTTGGCTTGACCTCTTCTTTGCCTCCTCTCGCATGAGCGCAGCCAAGGCTTCGTAATTTTGAGATACAAAGTCGCTTGGCGCCAATTCGGAAGTGACTCCTTCTAGCGCGATGGAGTCTGTTTCCAAGGCAGGATCCTTGTTTCGGATAGGCGCATTGGGAGGTTCAGTGAAGTTCACCTCTGGCATGGTAAGAGGAGTGCGCTCCAGTTCTACCGCGCTAGTACTTGTTGTAATAGCGGGGGTAGTCTTGGTAAGCGATTCCACTGTAGGAAAGACCAGATCCGAATACGCTCCTAAGCTTCTAGGCGTGCTGGTTGTCCCAGGGGCCTGCTTAGGGGGTGCATCCGTTTGATGCTTCTTCCCTAGTGGGTCGTCATGCGCTTTCTTCCCATGCGGACTCTTGTGACTTCCGTGTTTCGTCATTCTAGTTCTTGGTAAGATTCTTAGTGTAGGGTCCCACGGATGGCGCCACTTTTTAATACAAAAGTTGGGCGTTCCTTGTGAGGGCTTCTATTCTCGTACCAATTAGATCTTAATGCTGGGTGGAACCTGCGCACTAAGAAAAAGAACCAACACCGTTAGGCTTATCGAGGGATTGTCTCCCCCGATTATCCTCCGGCGTGAGAGTAAGTAATCGAATTTTAGGGTTTAGTGAAGAGTTAGGGTTTGAATGAAGTCGTACCTTTACCGAGGGCTTGGGTGCCCTTTATATACACATGAAACCCTAGTAGGTTTCTTGTTCCCTACTCCTCGGCGTATTCGCCGACCTTGGATATTTGGTGTATATCCCCTTTATTTAGGAGATATTCCATATCCTATCCGAAAATAGCTTTGGGCTTTGGGCCTTGTAGGCCCAAACCGTATAAGTGGTAGTCCATTAATTGCCGTAGCGGCCCATACGTGGTGGACTTATATATTAGTATTGTTTACTAATCGGGTCCGTGGCCCGGGTGTAGACTATACGTCATCATATCTTACTAGTCCTTCAACTGACCGCCAACTTTCGCGTTGGATATCATCTGTTCTGCTAGGTTCAGATAACTGAGACAACTGTGAGTATGTACGATGATGTACACGGGTTCGGCTCGTTTGCAGAACGAGCCGAACCGCTGACTTGTTAAAGAATTTGTTCATGGTGATGAACAAAGGAAAGAGTTTGAGTTTGATGTTTTGTTTAGATCATTAGATGTAAGTTGGTTGGTTTTAACACTGTGGTCAAATTGAGTCGATGTTGACTATTATGTTATTTATGATTTGTTTTTTTTGGTTATTATTGGTAGTTAGGTGTAGCAGCTAAGTCGCACACATGACATATGTATCATGTTCACATAGAATGTATAAAGTAAACTACACTGTTAGTCCTTCTGGTTTGAGTTGGCCACATCATTTCGTCCTTTGGTCGAAACAATTGCATTGTTGGTCTCTAACTGTCACACGTTATCCTTCGTTAGTCCCTAACTGTAACTCTCGTTAAATGCTCACACCTAATATCCACGTGAGGGCTTATCAGTCATTTTACTTCTTTTCACCAGTAACAGTTTTTCATTTCTCTCTAAAAAGCCATTATATCAATTTATCTATACGAAATCTCATTTTCTTCATTTTCTCAACTTCAAAATTTATACAAATCTTTAAAACTCACCCTCTTTTATTTCTAGTTACAATGAAATGAAAAGGATAGGGCTTTACAAGGATTATAGCCAATATATCCAACTAAGATTAAACTTCTTACATCTATTAGAAATCCAAGTAAAAGTAAACTTTTTGACATCATTGAGGATGAGATCCTTATTTGGACGTTTCACCAAAAACAATGAGTCATTCCGAAAACGCCAAAGAATCCAAAGGGTAGAATGGGCCACAGTATCGAACACCTTGGTTAAGAGTGTTTAGAATGGGGAAATATATTAATGTTAATAAGGGTATAATAGTCATTTAATAAGCTATTTTAAATGAATTGGGTATATATGTAGTTAAGAGTGTTTAGGAAGGGGATATATGTAATTAAATTTAAGCTTGGGTATACCCAGATAATCTCGGAAAAGCCGAACAAAGGGGAGAATTTCCCACCCATTTATCTATCAAAAAACGAGTGTTTTCTCCGTTTCCAATTTTCCTTTTAAATAGTGAGTGCAAATCAGTTCCATGAGCACTTAGATCATCATTGAGCTTAGCAATTTGAAACCAAGGGCCCGACTTACTTCTTATAATCATTGAATCATGTAAACCACCTTGAGGACCATGAATAGAGCATATCACCTACCACCAAAAAGAGTTACTCTATTTAAAAAATCTCCACCGCCATTTTTCAAGCACGCCAAAATTGCTTACTCTAAGACTACCAATCCCGAGGCCACCATGCTCTAAAGGAGAAATAACTTTATCCCAAGCAATCCAAATATTTTTATTAGTGTCTGAAGAGTTACCCCAAAAGAACTTTCTCCGAATACTTTCGAGCTTCTTGTTAACCATTTTAGGTGCTTTAAAAGTAGAGAAGAAGTAGACCCCTAAACTTCCAAGGACGGACTTGGAGAGTGTAAGACGACCACCAAAAGAAAGGGACTTTGCTTTCCAACTTGATAACCTTTTTTGAAATCGCTCTATAATGGGATTCCAACTAACAATTCTAGACATATTAGCGCTGATAGGAAGCCCCAAATAACTACAAGGGAAGTGAGAGGGTTGACAACCAATTGATGAAGCAAGGGAATTAAGACCATGATCATTAACTCCCATACCAAAAGCTTGCTTTTAGTGAAGTTCACCTTGAGGCTGGACGCGAGATGAAAACAAGTGAGAATTCTAGAAAAATTCAAGATATTTGTCATAGACCAATCCCCCATAATAATTGTAGTGTTGGATTACATAATTCTCCGTCGGTAATATTTTATTAGTTATCACTATTTATAGAATACAAATGTAACATAATCATAGCCCTAATGGATCTAACCCACAAGACATGCTCGGGCCAACTAACCTATCACCTAATACTCCCCCGCAGTCCGAGCGGCGAAATCGCAAAAGCTCGGACCGGAGCAGAAAACAAAATAAAACATTAAAACAATAAATAGTTATTTGATGAAGAAATCCGACAGCAAGTAGAGACTGATCTTCAAAACAGAAATTCACGAACCGATAAACCTGGAGAAACCAAAGGGTTTTTATTTATTATTTTTTATTTTATTTTTTTGGATAACCCAAGGTATCTTTTTTTTGCGGATAACACAATTTTTTTTTTTTTTTTTTTTTTTTTTTTTTTTTTTTTGATAACCCAAGGTATCCCTTTTTGCGGATAAACCAAAGTATTTTTTTTTATACGGAATAAACCAAAATATCCCGAACCATGATAAACTAAAGTATCCTACCGGAGAATAAACCAATGTATTCTCCACCTGAATTTTTTTTTTCTTTGATAGAATATCCCAACATGTACATGTACATATGCATCAGCTGCTAAAATTAGTTACAAATGATCATTATCGAATACATATTGATATATTGTCAAGTAAACACACATACACGTCGAACACACACATAAACATTAAGACAAATATATTACAAATCCATCCACAAAAGGAATATGAATTTGTAAATTTGATTCACTTAATTATTTGTTTATATGATATTAGATATATATTATTACTATATAATAAAATTGGTTCGGTTCGATCACTACGGTTTGTTTTCTTGACAAAAATAGAAACTGAACCTAGATTATCGGTTTTTGAAAAAGTGAAAATTGAACCATCGGTTTTTAGTTTCCGTTGATTATTTCGTTGTTTTCGGTTTTTCTGCTCAACCTTATGTTTTTGATACACGAAAAATAAGGTATACAAATTTAATTGTTTGAACAATCCTGATATCTTATATCAATTTTACTTGTTCGGAAGTTAATAAAAAGGCTTTAATAATTATTTCATCACATCAAATTCGTTCGAGATTAAGATGAGCCATTAGAAGCATCAATATCTGCTTTATGCAAAAGAGGACCACATTACCACATATTTTTGGATGTATATCGTGACTAATGTTATGTATGCACTGTTAATCTTCACATGATGCATGCCCAAAACTAACTTCAGCTATATATGTTTTTCTAAGACCTCTATTTGCGTCATATATATCGTTAGAGTATAAGGTATGGTAACCCGGAGTTAAAGTTTAACACATTGCCACGTCAGCTTTAACACTTTCACCTTTAACTAAAAGAAAACACCCTTTTATCATAACTCACCTTTACCTTTACTATTTTCAAATTCAACACCTAAACTAAAATTAATACTTCGTTTACAAAAAAGTGGTGGATTGAAATATAGTGAAAAACTGAAAACTGAAAAGTTGTAAAAGGAAAAAACAAAATTATAGTGTTAGATTTCTATTCCCTATGTTATTAATCACGTGACCAGTCAAACAACAGAGTTTTACTTTATACTCCATATTTCACACAACCAATCACAGATAAGAAATATGTTACTGTTCATCTTGCTTATCTTCCTTCTACCTTATACACGACTGTTCCTTTCCGGCGACTGTAACATTAAACTGGCTCAGCTGTTTACTGTTCCGTTTATCAAGAACCAAGGGGTGTTTTGAAAATTTATTTTTAAACACAACGTCTACATAGTACATTAGAGGGGGTAGAAATAATTTTTTTTTTTTTTTTTTTTTTTTTTTTTAATTGAAGCTAGCCTTAACGTGATGTTAAGGGGTTAACGCAGGGGCGTTAACGCACCCTTAACGCAACTATCCGGTGCAGTTAACGCACCTTAACGCACCAAAAGTTAAGGTTTAATGCAGGGGTGCGTTAACCATACCGCGTGCTCTTAGGCAAATTTGACTAGACGAGTCTTTTGAATTCAAGGATCATGACATTTATTGTCTGTGGTTAATGTGGATCATAGGATCAATATAAGAAAAGAATTACATTCAAAATAATAAAGAGCTTACGCACTATCTAAATCAGATTCTCAGCATGTCAATCTCAAGTAGTACTTAATTTGAAACCGTAAGTTTGTCACCTAGTAAGACTGAAAAGGTTATATGTATCCTTTTCAAAAGCTAGTTGTCTCCACGTTATTATTTTGTGGAAGATAAAGAAGCAACGTTTAATTGATGAAACTCATGCAAGGGCGTGTGCATTATTATTGACTATTCAAAAATGGCACTTTTTCAAAGGGATAAGACCCGGCTCACTTCAACTATACTATCATTTTAAAATAATTTCCACTATCTTCATGCATGCTACTATGCTAGCCGAAATATATGTAAATATGTAATATCTGCATTGTTAAGTTGTTTATAGGCGCCAAAAGTTTCATGACTAATATTTACCTGTATAATTCATGAATCACAAGTAGTCTTACTTCATTGTTTGGTAAAACTGCAAAAGTGAGCTATAGTATTAGGCAAAGTACTGGTAATAAGAAATTAAAAAAAGTATATATGTAACCAAATTAAGTTTCTTTTACATGAGTATCGTATGAACTAATTACGCAAAAACAGGCCATATAACATCACAAGAAAAAAAAAATAAAGATATCTTGTATGTTTTAAAACTATATGTGTGTGCTTTAGACAAAAAAGCGATCTATATCACAAGTAATTGCAACTCTCAGAAAGAGTGGACTGAAGATCCTGGCTAAACGATTTGGTTAGCCAACTAGCCAGGGTCTCCATGACACGAAAACTGTAAGAGCTCGTGATCTCATACAACTTCTTTAAGTAAACCCTGTGTTTGTGGGTGTCTTGATCGTGACCAGAAATAGGTGTTCTACAAAGTGGGCAGTTTGGATGGTCATTTAGCCATGCTTCTACACACTCGACATGAAAGCTATGTTTGCACCTTTCTAACATCGCGTATTTCTCTCCTAACGCCACGTCCGATAAGCACACGATGCAGTCCACTCGAGGGCTATCAATACGAACTTCCTTGGCCGTTATGTTGGTGGTCTTTTGGTGGTCGTCACTATATAGTACCTTATCTAACCAAGCTTGGATTGGTGTCCTTATAGAATCCACGAAGCCCGCTATCATGATCATCATCATCACCATCATCTTGAATGAATCTTGATCAATAGATATTAGCTAGATTTTGTTTTGTTAAAAAGTGTATGAAAGAGAGAAAGAAGATATGATGTAAGCAATGCAAATTCGTCCTTGTGGTTTGGTATAAGGATAGGATTCGTGTGCCAAATATATTGGCCCTTGTTCCTGTCACTTAGGAAAGATATAATTTTAAATTAATAAATCGATTAGTTAGTATCCGCTTTGAAAGAAAGTATCAAGTATGCATTTAATATTAGGTGTGCGACATGTTATTTCCAATTAAGCTTGCAGTTGTAAGATTCATTATCAACTTAATTACTGTATATATACTTGCGACCTACCAATTGCGTATTCAAGTTGATTTTTTAAATGTTAATTAAGATCAACAATAATAATAATAATAATAATAATACTTCATCTTCAAAGTTTAACAACATAGGTTTTATCAGATCATAGTTGCCTTGTTACTTCAACAACTCCTTGAGAGCCGATATATGACCTTCCATGATGGCTCGAGTGTTCGAGGGATTAGAACGTCCCTCTCCTGACCCCTCGGCCACCCCTGAGCGTACGACGGGGGTCTTGGGTTGTGACCAGTCATTCTAAGCTTTTGGTAGATAGAACTTGGGTCCCACGGATGGCGCCAGTTTGTTGAAGTAAAATCTTACCCCTGGTTCCTTTGGCCCGAATCTTGAGCTATGTGAACCTGAAACAAAGATAACACACGTTAGCCTCGCCTTGGTTTTTATCCCAAGACCAAGCTCCGGTGTGAGAATAAGTGTTCGTCCGGATGAATGACTAGTGAGTAATAAATGTGAGTTGCAATGAGGAAGTAAATATACGTAAGTAATAAATGAGGGGGAAGGGTTTAATGCATGTGCATTGAATGAGTCGTGGTATTTATAGCACCACAATCACTGTACCTTCACTGTACCTGACACCATGGGGAAGCGAGGAGCCGGTCTACTCCTAGACCAGGCTTATAGGCCACTGTACATGTACTGGAGACCGTATCCCGTGAAAACCGGGACGGCGGCGCATGTCTGGCTTATGCCAACAACCAACGGTCTGCGCTTGTTACCTAGGTGATGAGACGTCTTTGTCTTTCCCGGTGTACTTTTATTATTATTATATGCATGTATACGGTCCGGACCGGTTGGCGTGAAGGAGCCTCGTCCGGCATATGTCGTCCGGAATAAGTCGTCCGGACACATACACGAACATCCCGTTACAACCATTACTATATATATAATATAGCGTGATGAAACGACAACAGTTATGTCGTTTTGGTTTCTCCGTTTTTGGCCCACTCCAGCTGCTATGTCCAGCCCAATGTATCCTCTGGCCTTTTTTTTTTTTTTTTTTTTTCTCCTTCTTATCCTTTTTCCACCCCTTGATACATATCCTTTCACTGTGTAAGAGATTGAAAAGGTGTAAAAGTCACCAAGCCAATTAAGACAAGACACATCATTTAAAGAAAGCAAGAAATAAAACCCTTTTTGTTTCCAGATTCATCATTTTGGTTTCTCCGTCAACTCAGGTAATTTAATATTTTTTAGAGTAAACTACAAAATACATCCCTGTGGTTTGGTCAATTTCACACGATACATCCCTCCCAAAAAAGTTGCGCCATACACATCCCTCCGTTAGTAAAAGTCAAACACAATACATCCAAGAGGACGAACGGTGCAAAGATTGTCTCGTTAAGTTGGACACGTGGCAGTTAACTCTTTTTAAGCAAGGGTATTTTAGTCCTTTTATCACCCACACCTACTCACTTACTCTTCTTTTAATCCTTTTTCTTTGACACATCCCTTTCTTCTCCAACATCAAAACTATCTCCCACCCTAAATAAGTAACGCCCCATTTTTATATCAATATGATGATCCATAAAATCTTGAAAGTCAAACAAGAAGGAAAGTGAAGGCATATCGATCCGTCCTTTTCCTGCTTTATCTCCTCCCCACCAAGAGTCACGGATTCGACTTTAAAGAGAAAGATGATGGTTATTTTTCCTCTAAGAGGATGGCACCACACCCGATTTAAATAAAGGGGGAGTCAACATAACTGATTTATCTTCTCTTTAAAACCCCCACCAATCGACAGGGGTGATACCACAAGCAAAAATACAACTTGGTGGTTCCTGTGGATTCGGCTGGGTGGATTTGTTTATTGCCTCTTTCCAATCGATTTTAACAAGGTTCTCTTCGGTTGACCTTTCCTTGTTTAATGTTGTTGTAATTATTGAGTAATTAATTTTATCAGTAATAATATTGTTATTATATACCGATCGGTCAATGATATTTGGGATTGATTGACTGAGGTTAAAATAAAGCTTGTGTGGTATTTTTCTTGAATTTATTGACTCACTTGGAGAGCTCGAAAAAGCAACTCATTTTTCTTCTTTAGCACATCGCCACATGCTTCTTGGCTACTGGAAGGAGAGCATGAAGACTGAAATCTGGTCTGTTGTGGATGAAAATGTATATACATTTTGATTTGATTGACATGATTGTTGTTGTTGCGATTTAAATTTTATAGTTGATTTGAGAAATTTGGGTTAAAAAGAGTAGTGTTTGTGTTTGTGTTTTTTATTTTGAATTGGGTTTTTGATCTAGATCTGGATTTGTGTTTGTGTTTATGATAGATCTGGATTTGTGTTTGTGTTTATGATTAAAAGAAGAGTGACTGAGTAGGTGTGTGAATAAAAGGACTAAAATACCCTTGCTTAAAAAGAGTTAACTGCCACGTGTCCAACTTAACGAGACAATCTTTGCACCGTTTGTCCTCTTGGATGTATTGTGTTTGTACTAACGGAGGGATGTGTATGGCGCAACTTTTTTGAGAGGGATGTATCGTGTGAAATTGACCAAACCACAGGGATGTATTTTGTAGTTTACTCCAGGTATTATTATTGAAGTTCATTTTTTTTTTATTACTATAATAGTATGTTGATTTTTTATTTTTTTTTATTTTTTATTTTTTTTGTGAAAGGAGAATATATATATATATATCACAAAATTTGGGTACAAGCTATACAACATATATTTTTGTCATGGACATTCCCATGCAAAAAACAACTATAAGCTAGCTTGTATAACACAAAGCTTTGCTAGACAAAAGCATTCTGCTACACATACAAACAAGCTAATAGTATGTTGATTTGTTGTTTAGTTGTTTGTTGATGTTTTGTTGATTTGTGTCTTTAAATATGATTGTTATCAAATATCAACACAAACTTTTTGATCTAAAGCCCAGATGCAAAGGTATGAATGATAAGGTTTACGGTCACCGACTCATTTTTCTGACATCTATCGTCAACAGGTCACATACGGCAACGAAATCGGAGGTGGATGACGAGGTCTGGATTACAGAGTTGATGAAGAAAATAGGGGTCTTGATTCTTAAAAAAAAAAAATCGCAAATCAAGGTATGAAGTTAAATTTAGATTTTGTTTTTTATTGATAAAAAAAGTTTGGTGTTTTCATGTTTCCATTTTTTGATAGTTGTTTCAATCTGACATTTTCTTTATGTCATTTATATGTGTTTTGATTGTATATGTTTTTTATTTGGGTTTAGATTGTATTGAAATGGGTTTCGTTTCTGATATTGTAATGTTTTATTGTAAAAATATTTAATTTATGGGAAATAAGTGAAATTCGTAGCGATTGACTACCCATATAATTTAGTTTCATGATATATGTAATAGCAAATTAATTGTGAAATGGTTGATGTGTTTATTTTACGTCTTGATCAGGTAAGTATCAGGGGAGGGCGACGTGGTTAAAGGCTTTTGAGTTTTGTGTAGGAGGGGTTTACGGAAGCAGTGTAGAGGTTCAGGTGTGAGTTTAAGCTTTTGTTTATGTGTTTGCATTCATGGCCTAATCATGCTACACAACCGTTCTAAATGTCATTTCAGGATTCGAGGAGACAACCGAACCAGCATTTGTTTATGAGCTGGTCAGTTTTACAGTTCTGGTTTCGCTATTACATGTTATTTTTCCTTATCGGCCGAGACTATATAATACACTTTATCAGCATAATTTTTTTCTAAATTGATGTACCTGCTTTTAAAGATGAATTCATTACGAAAATAGTGTTAGACGGCATACGAGACAGTGGTTGAGAAACAATAATGTATCGTCATTGCTTGCTGTTTTGTTTTTCCAGAAAGATGGCGGCTGCTTTGCCTGTGATCCTCCGACTTTTTGCCCGCAGCCTGGTATGACCTATGTGTGATGATCTATTCAGAAGATGTTTCGGGCCCAGTGGTGCTTGATTTTACGGCGGGTAGTGTTCGTGAAACCAGCGTCTTCTACCCTGGAATGGATTTGTGTTGGACACAGGTACCTTCTCCTGCAGTAAACTACTCGAGTAGCCATCAGAAATCACGTGGTAAATTTCATGGTATGATGTTTTTAATATTCATGAAGAATTGTATCCATCATGTGGTTTTCTTTCCTTTCCTTGCGACTTGCGTGTGTACCTTTTTGTACCTTTTTTATTGCATACGCTTACAGTCATAGCTTACGTTGCCAACAGATGTGCCACAGTCGCAATCAATGAACACCAACAGTACTGCCAGCGAACACACTCGGCCACGGCGTCTGTCGTTTTTGAAATACGGCTGCTATAGTTATTAACGAAGCACTAAATAAGAGTGGCAACTATTGCGTAACAATGATGCTTGCAGTCGCCTAAGACCCCAACGTACTACCACCAGACCAATTTCCATCTAAATTGGTATCTTATTATCGTAAGCTTGGATCACTTACTCTTATAGTTTTTGTTGCTGCAAGTAGTAAGAATTGTCCTTTTACTTTTTGCCACCTATACCTTTTGCTATACATTTTGCCAACTTATGTGGCTGCCACATCATGTGTGATGGTTCGTGCCTTGAGAATCACAGTTATCATTAGTAACTCAGTCACTAGCAAATTTGCAGTTCAAGTATCAGCATGTAGGTTAGGACCTACGTCTAATCAATTGATTGCAAATGTGTCAATGCCACAGCGATTGATCTCAAATCACCATGCCACAACGCGTGGACAAAAACCCAAAATATAAAGCCCAAAAACAAAATCGATGATTCAAAGAACTTACAACTATGCCAGTATAACAGTTTTGTTTTAATAAAAGCAACATAATATAGTTCCTCGAACCCGTACATATACAGTTAAATGATCAACCGCATAAACCGACGCCCCGCCGCAACGCGGCGGACCGGCGCCTTCCTCGTTAAAATAAAATGATGATTTATTCCATCTCGAGTGCATGTGTGCCCTTCACTTAAACATAACGAAATCTTCTAAGTCTCAATCAGTGTCGTATATTGGTTTTGAATAAATACTGACGTCATGTATGTAATCATTGTTTGTGTATCACCTCGTCAAAAGTCAGAGTAAGTTTTGTCTTTATCGACAACATGTGTCGTCGCTTACTGGATGCCATCGTCAAAAGTAGTTATTGTTGTAATACTCTAGCATTCAACTAGAATTAAAAAAAAAAAAAAAAAAAAAAAAAAAAAAAAAAAAAAAAAAAAAAAAAAAAATTGGTATGTTTAACCATAACATCGGAAATGGGTGGTTCTTCGTCCACTCAGTGTCGTATATTGGTTTTGAATAAATACTGACGTCATGTATTAACCTCTTGTAATCATGGTTTGTGTATCGCCTCGTCAAAAGTCAGAGTAAGTTTTGTCTTTATCGACAACATGTGTCGTCGCTTACTGGATGCCATCCAAGTAGTTATTGTTGTAATACTCTAGCATTCAATTAGAATTAAAAAAAAAAAAAAAAAAAAATTGTATGTTTAACCTGCAAGTCACACTCGCGTTTAACCTGCAAGTCACACGCTCGTATAATCTCATTTATTACTTTATTTGTCCACGTTCATCAAATTGGATAAATGGATGGGACCGACGAATGTCAACTTTCATATTAATGGGGACGCCTCTAGTTCAAGTTGACTCAACTTTCACATGGAAAATTTTGGGTTCAAAGATCCATCTGTGGTCAAATAATTTATACTTCGTAATTGTGAGAGTTGACTATGACTAAATTTTAACACAAAGTGATGGAACATTTAAAACTAAAAGAATTAGGTATGTTTGATTTGAAAAAAGCTTGGACTGGTATTATAAATTGCAATCTTGAGTTTAATTTTATATGAAGTTATTGGAAATATATTAGCTACAATCGTATTATAGCCGACTCTTTACAATTTGTGCTATAATTTGTGAGTTTCTGAGTCTTTTTAGTAGGTCTATGAGTTATTTCTTATATAATTTATGTGAAAGATTGTAGCTAATTGGTTACAAAAATTATAGCAAAACTATTTTTAAAGTTATTTTTTAAATTAGTTGAAATAGAAATGTATCATTTTAAAATTAACTAAAAATATATCAAATTAAATTCACGTCCACTAAATTTTTAAAAATAATTAAATTATGTAACTAACTATAAGCTTTTACCGTTTGAATCGCTTTGAGCCAATTAAAGCTATTAACTTATAAAAGCTTATATTTAAATTTAAAAGTACTCAAGTAATCACTACTACACAAAAGGCCATATAGAACGGTTAAAATGGCATATATAGATCGGTTCCGAACCGATCTATCTAGAGGTGATCTATATGAGTGCCTCTCTATATAGATCGGTTCCGAACCGATCTATATAGTTTATATAAAGAGCGGTTGCTATACTAATAAACGTTCTATATAATTTCACATAAGAATGGTTGCTAGACTAATAAACGTTCTATATAATTGTTACATAAAGATCAGTTCATTTAGTAACTTATAACCGATCTATTTAATAGCTATGCTTTTAAAAAAAATAATACATGAACGCAGTTTCCAGAACCAGATTTACAATTCATTTCTAGAATTTTAATAATATACAAAAATGCATGTTTTTCCAGAATTACAATTCATAATACAACAACCTCAAAATAAGAGTTCACAAGTCCTACTAACTACTATCCAAAAAGAAAACGCTGCCCGATCCAAACACAGCAAAATTTCAACAAACCTATAGTTCTACTGCAGTTTACTACTTAACAAAGAACTAAGAGATCAATGTATTACATATCCTTCCAAGGCGACACAAAAATACACTATCTAAAGTGGCTGATAATCAAACAAGATCAAATGTACCCATGCAAACGCCGTTAAACCAGTGACCAGCCTTTCTCTCAACATCGTATCCAGCAGAACCCTACAAATACACAACAGATAATCTCATCACTCTTGATTTCAAATTGGAAAAACTGACTAAAAACCATGGCTTTGGATGTCATAAACAATTTAAGATCAAACACTTATCTCTTGTTTCTAAACTGACTGAAAACCATGTACTGGAAGTTGTACTCTGTCTACCTTGTACTTAAGAACAAAAAGGGAACCATCACATAGATTCACAAAGGCCTGATATGCCTATTTGCAGATTATTTTTAAGCTAAGAAAGGGCAGAATTGGGAGATCCAGAAGCACAGGCTTGAAGTTCATATGACAAACTACACTTAGGCCAAAAATTCCCAAAATCCAGGTTCATTTGCTTATTCAAATAAGCACTAGATCAGGTGCATGTTTCAAATCCCAGATAATGAACATAAAACTTGCTATTTAAACTACTTGAAAAACAAAATTGAAGACCTAAGCTTGATTCAATAAGCTATAATCAAAGCTAGATCAGCAGCTTCTAACCTAGGTCTGCATAAAACTGTCCTGATGCAGCAGGCAACTACTTCTGGAATCTGGACATAAACTTCCTTTCAACTCTGGTTTTTTCATTCTAACATGTCTTATCTTCCTTTCTTTAGACTTCTAGTTTACAGAATTACTATGATATATTTCACATAATAATACATTGCATTTTAAACTAAGACTAGTAATAACAATTTGCTTTAATTTACAGTCACACATTGCTTCCGTGGGCACCATATATAAGTGTTCACTTTTATCCTACATTTAACTACGAATTTTACTCTAGTTTTTGAAGTTTTGGTTACTATATTTGAACCATATTTTCAACCATCATATTTGTGATTCCTGTATCTACCCATGTACAAAAGCATAATTGTTGATCAAAGCCAAAGCATTGCTAGTTAAGTGCACAACATTCACAATTTTTCCTCTCACCACGCCTTTCATTTTTTTGTCATTCTCAAATCCTTCAGAGCATGTGTCTTCATCCGTCATCGCAGAACTAACACATGTCTGAATTTCGCTCATTACTAGCATGAAATCTTTGGAACCTGGTCGATTCATCTCCTCAAGCGATTTTTTTAACTCATACACTGAGTCGCTAAGCAACTCAATGCAGTCTTTCATGGCAGAAATCTCTAGGGGAGACATGCCATGAACTTGTGACAATTTTACAATCGATGAGGAGGTAGTACGATCCAGTACCATTCTTATACCTATTTTCAATTTTTCACACAATATATATGAAAACCCTACATGATCCAACAAATTAGAGTGATATGTAGGCAGAAAAACTTATGTACAATTTGGCAGAACCCTACACAGCAGAACCCTACATTTTTAGTATAATTGATAGTTTAAGAATCTACAAGGACCCTCTTAAGTGTTGCAAAATTGGCGTGGTTTGAACTTTGTAGTTGTGATGATCAGATGTTTTTAAGTGTTGCAAAATTAGATAGTTCAAGAATCTACAAGGACCCTCTTAAGTATTTGGATAGCCAATACCTCATCCAAGCAGGTAGTAACGTACCTCATCCATCGCGCCACAACGAAAACCATGCATTGACAATGGCATCGATCTCAGTCATAGTTAACGACCTCTCTTCACCCCAAGGGAGCTATATGTACAATAATTAACAAATAAAAAGAAAGCCATGATCAATGATAAGGCTATATGTAGTAACAGTAATAAACATGGAACTGTTAATACTAGTAATGATATTTAACAAGTACTTACTGTATTTGGGAAGTCATCATGTTGATATTTTAGCACAAAGTCAAGAACCCATTTCATCACGTAGAATCCACACTCCCAATCGTCCTCTTGCTTATTTACAACCGGAAATTCCCAACTTAAAGGACCAACAACACTAAGAAAAAGACAAAATAAGCAACAATTTGTATTAAATATTACAAAAACATAAGTGAATTCAACATCAACTCAAGAATATTATTACCGTTCCAGTTGTTTAACAAGATTATAGTCTTTCTTGGTTCTCTTTCTTTTCCACTTATAAGAATCCAAAATGAATCCCTTTCCATGCTTTGGGCATATAATGAGGAGAGAATAATGACGACTGTACATGTGCAAACAATTTGTTATTGTATAAAGCAAGTAACTTTAAAACGATATAAAGATGAAGATGGTGCCATCTTACCTCTGTAGATACGGTGCCAGAAAAAATTCATAACCTGAAATCCCAGAATTTAATGCTTCTGTCAAGTAAATAGAAACACCAATGTCTGTGTCCATATGCGTATCCGCCGTGATCACTTCTGGGTTCAAGAAACCCGTCTTGTTTATTTGATTTGGTGAGGTTGCCTTGAGCAGATATAGTGACCTGATGAAACACATTAACAAAAATTAAACTAGTGCATTGAGAGTTTGACAATTAGGACTTATGAGCTCTAGTTTTTTTGCAGACCATAAATAAGCTACTCAAA
Source organism: Artemisia tridentata subsp. tridentata (assembly GCA_021014915.2). NCBI lineage: Eukaryota > Viridiplantae > Streptophyta > Magnoliopsida > Asterales > Asteraceae > Artemisia > Artemisia tridentata. The sequence continues at coordinate 1,812,299 of CP139504.1, read as the reverse complement.
AGCTCTAAAAGCTCTAATTTTTTTGCAGACCATAAAAATTAAACTAAATTAAGAACCATGGGGTCTGGTGCAGGGCAGTTCCAGGTTGAGTACTAGTTTTTTTGCAGACCATAAATAAGCTACTCAAAAGCTCTAATTCCCTTAATAAGCTAAAACAGATGAAATTCATACTTAAGGCTATAGATATATCAAAATTCAGACAATTAGGACTTATGAGTTGCTTAAAAATAAGCTGTCAAAACAGCTTCTTGGGACAGAATATGCTGATGTGTGCAGGGTAATTTGCAGTCTGCTGAGGCTATTTGCAGACCCAAATTAAGACAGTTAAATAAGCTTTAAGTCCTCAAAATGTGCAAAACAGATAAAATACATTCTACAAGCTATTAAATGAACCAAAAATTAGATCCTAATGTTAACTAGATAAGCAGATTATGAGCTACGAAAAGTGCTAATTGGGACAGATCTGATGCAGGGGTCTGTGCAGGGGAATTTCACACTTTTCTAGCTACTAAAACGACCTTAAAAGCTAATCCTAAAAATTAATGAAAATTGGAAACAACTAGTTTAACAAGCCTAGTTTTGCTGCACAAAAGCTCAGCTTATAACAACTTTCAATAAGCAACTTAAGGATCAAATCTGAGGCTGCTCAAAAAATGGGAAACTCAAAAAGTAAAGACTGCAATGCTAATAGACTCAGATTATTAAAACATACCTATTGTTTTAAGATTACAAGTCATTGGTGAATATGTTTACATTATCTTTAAGATTTTGACAAATGATCGACAACAAGATCTATGTTTCTACTTCTTCTTTGGTTTATCTCTCCGTGAGTAGTGTGTCATCTACACCGAAAGTGACTCGATCTAACAACAAAAACGGAGATGGTGAAGGGTTTGTGATGGTGACGAAAAGAAGACGAAACAAGCAGTTGCTGATGTTCTTTTCTTCATGTAATAGGTTTTGTTCGACTAATAATGGAACCATAAATGTGCATTTGTAGAGTATTACATGTAACAATTAATTCACATACCTTAAGAAAAGAGTGAGAATGTTGGTCCCTAGTTGCTCGCCTATCAAAAGTTCAATGATGTCTCTTGGGTTGATTGGTAGAGTAAAATCTTCAGCATCCCGAAAAATCTCCTTTTTAAAATAAAAAATTTGCGGCATAGCACAATCCTCATGGGCCATCCAACGATAATAGCCTTTCCTCACAGCCTCTGATCTCCCATCTATATCCTCTTTCAAAGCATGTAACTGTTTTCTGATATCATCTTTTTCCTTCTCGCCTTTAGACTGCTCGACGGGTTCTTTTAATGCCTTTTTTCTTTTCTTGCTCGCCTATACATACATCAATACATATGAATCCTTTCCTATATTGAAGCCTATCAAAGCTAGATAGCTTTATGATTTACCTGAGTAATAGTAGGAACAATCGTTAATGCTGAACATTCAGTTGAAGGTCCTTGTACAATTTTAGGTAACGTACTCTTGGCAGCGGCACTTGTTGTAGGGGTGTTTGGCAAACTCTACAAAAACCAAGAAAGGACAAGAGTAAGGTATCATTTCGATCTGTGAATTACAGTATATTATAATACGTATCACCTATTTTTATGAAAATCATCGTATTTAATGCTACTCCTTTCAACGTTTTTGCTTACCCTCATACAGACCTGCGCGTATGCTATTTGGCTGTCTTAAACTAATTTGTTGATTTTTTACGCAGTTCCTGCTCCAAAAAGGTGTTACAAATGTAAAAAGGATCGACTGTTTTGTTTTTTTCTTGGAGATGGACCGATACTCCGACAGGTATAATGAAGTTTATAGTTGAATAATGCTTGTGTTTAATGATTATTTGCAGGCTATATTTCCAGCCAGTGTTTAAGTGAAGTACATGCTGATAAATATGAAGTGAAAGAGAATGGAAGTAATACCGAAAAGCAAGCAATGGCACCAATTGGCCATTGAATAAAGGCCCCGCATGTGCCTCCCAAATTAGAAATATCTTCATCTGGCACAGGAAGCTCCAAATCTTCTTGCCGATTAAGTACTTTGAGAACGGAGACCCTCATGTGACCCTTTCGTAACTTGCTTCCATGTATCAAGCCGTCCCCAACTGGATATACCGTCGCGTGGGCGCACAAGATCTTTTCCCCGGTCAAAATGGATTGAGGACTGAACAAAGAGCATGTGGTGGGTTCCTAGAAAACAAACCACGTATAGTATATGGTATATTAGGTGCGTGTATATAAAGTATGTTACATATCAATAGTATACTAACATAACAGATATACATTCACCTTTATGCAATCTATCTTGATCCTGCTAGTTGTCGAGCCAACACTACTCGTTCCAAAGCCAGGCTGATTCCTTATTTCTTTCAAAAGTTTATCCTTCAATTGATCCTTCAATTGATCCATTATCTTACCATTCATTAACTTTTCTCCGATTTGTTTCGTCAACTCTTCAAAATCTATTGACTCTTTGTAGGTCCTTTTTTTCCTCACATATCCTTCTATGCCTTTTTTAAATCCAACAATAGAGCTAACTCCCCTAGTGCGACCCCCATGGTCAGGTCCATACACAATGGTCAAAGGATCTGCTCCAGGTTCATATTCAATCGTCCTTTGAGACAACTGCTCGCTCGCTTCTACCTGTTTAATGCAAGTTGTAAATTAACAACTTACTCATAAACCCCAATCTATAAAAATGAGAAATTATAACACTATTATTTCAGAACATGTAATAAAATTACCAATTTTTTTGATAGCTCGGCCGTCTCTGGAGTCGCAACTAAGTTTCCATCTTTATCAGGACGTCTCCTCCCCAAACAAAAATTACTCCCACGACCTGGTATCTTGTGAAGATCTGTTGCTCTATTTGGGTCATTCCTCTCCTCTTCCCACTGCTCCTCAAAACCAGCAAACCCTTTTGCTCCTACCCGAGGTCGATTAGTTTGATTACTTGCTCGTGCTTTCGCTTCTTCGCGTAATCTCTACACATGGGAGTCACGAACAAATTATAAAATTTTCAATAAGATAATAATATATTATAAAAGTACAGGAGGAAGTGAAATGAACCAGTTTCTCATCTGTATAACGTTCAATGCGACAGAACTCTTGCCATACTTTGGGGTCGAGGAATGTATATGTCCCGCGTGGACAAATATTCTTAAGCATGTACTCAGACCTTAATGTTGTCTTGAACTTCCTCCACTTTACACCGCACGACTTAAGCGTATAATCTTTAATTATTTCATCCTCTTCAACTCTCATTTTTCCCTATTTAAGTTGACATGAACCTTGTTAAAGGTGAATATGTATACTAATCAAAAGAAAACGCAGCTAAGAGTCTTAGATAGTATACCTTGATATCCGACCATAACAGCTCCTTTTCTTTGGGGTCTACTTTATGCCAATCCTTTACGAGGATAGATATATTCTTCCTAGTAGCATTTCCAACGTACTTTACAAATTTATGCCGGTGTTCACCTACAGCTGCGCCATTTACATTGAACCTTACAGATTCACCTATGGGAAGATCTTCTACTTTGTTTATCCCTCTCTTTTTCCGTGGTTTTTCCATGATGGAGATCAATCGGTGTTTATCGTGTTCAACACCGTTAATGAGCTGTCAAGATTAAACACCAACATATATAAGTTTTCAAACATAATACTAACAGTTAACAAGTAATTTAATAAAACAGTTAACAAGTAATTTACTAACAGCCAATATATTTTGCTACCTAAGTTTAGACGATAATCATAAGTAATTTCTAAGCATTTACATGAAGGTTTTGCACATTATACACAGTAACAAACAATTTTCCTAACTTATATTTTTCTGTAATCAATACCTTGTATCATCCTCTACACGCACTAACTTGTATTTTTCTGTAATCATTGTGCAGCAATGCAAAAATTTAGTATCCATTGTTTAGAATATGGAGACATCAATCCACAACCATGAAAGGGAAATTAAAACAAACTCACACAACTCAATAACTGGGCCCAAAACGCACCATATCATGTGCTGTTAAGGCCCAATCACAAAACACAATCAAATCCAGTCCAAACTTAAGACAAACATAGGCACAAACACACTCTTGTTTCTTTGTTCTCGTTTATCACAACCAGCAAGACGTAATCAACCAAACCATTTTCTTGTGTTATTGTTATTGTTTAGAGCAAACTTAACACACCCTACGTGGGTGTGATCGACTCGTGAGTCGAGACCAAACCAACAAACTAACGCACTTGTGGATTCACTGTTAGACCGAGACAACAATAATAACGCACCATCTTGGGTGTACTAGTTAACCGTGGACAAACAAACACTCGCACCCCTTATGAGTGAAAACCACACCAACATATCATTTGTGTTTCCTTGACCCAACTGAAATAACGCAACACTTACTTAATAAGCTGGAAAAATAAACATAAATAAGCTGGAACAAACACACCCCTTGGTGGTTGATGTTCGGCTGAGATACAAGAGAGCAAATGACACACCCCTCGTGGGTGATGTCGACTGATTCAAGACCAACAATCACACCTCCATAAAAATATCCACATTCAAATCCATGACATAAACTGGGTCGACCCGACCAAACAAGATCCTTAGAACCAATTAAAAGTTTGTAACACAATTTAATCACAGCTCAATAACACAAGAACACAAGAACACAATAATGTAAAATTTAGATAAACCTAATTTAATCACAAACACAAGAACACAATAATGTAATTAATTAATGGCTAGGGTTGTTTTTTGGGATATACCTGCCGAGTTGATAAAATAATCACAAACACAAGAATGGCGAGCTCAATTCGATTCGTTGATTTAATCACAAACACAAGAATGGCGAGCGTGTATATTCGTTTATATAGTAATTTCTGATTGCCGCTCAATTCGACCAGGTGAACACAATAATTCGTTGATTTTTGGAAACTTAGATTGTGTAAGTTTGGGAAAATGGCTAGGGTTTTTTTTGGGTGAGAGAATATGATTTTTGGTGAAGCGGCTAATTTTTTTAGGGAAAATGGCTAGGGTTTGTGAAATTTTTGATGAAGCGGCAAATTTTTTTAGGTATCCCGCTAAATTTTGGGAAAAGTTTTGATATAATTTTTAGTACATAGATCGTTTATTTATTTCTACCGATCTATTTAGTTTTATTTTATAAAATGTGTCAATTTTTATTATATATAATTGTTACGAGTAAATAATAACTAATACAAAATGACTAAATAAAGTCGCATAATAAATATAATGATCCGTGCGACAAAAGTTTTACAACACTTTGAACCGAACAAATCAAATAACTAATACAAAATGACTAAATAAAGTCGCATATGTCTTCGGCTTTTGTTGAAATTTGCATGTTATTCCTGCAAAATTAAACAAAAATAATGTTTATAAATAAATTATTTAAATAAATTATAAATTGTATAAATTAATGTTACGAATAATGTTGTGTTACCTACGGGATGTGTGAAGTTTGTCAATCCTCAACCTCAAATCCTTCTTGGTGGTCGGATCTTAGGTAAGTGGTATCATCTAAAACTTCATCCAAAGATTGAATACCAATAGAGAATGGAGGTAGCTCGTCAAACTGATTATACTCGTCCTCGTCCACAACATTCTCAACACCAACTATACGCCGTTTTCCCTGCATGACAATGTTCCATCTCCTATCATTTGAGTCCTCAACATAGAATATTTGGGTAGCTCGTTTGGCTAGAATAAATGGATCGGACGAATAGCTATTTGTAGAAAGATTGACACATGTGATACCATCCTTGTCAACTTTAACACCTCTTAAGTTATCGACCCATTTACACTTGAAGAGAGGCATGAAGAACGTATTGTAATCCAATTCCCAAATTTCTTCAATGACACCATAATACGACTCTTTGGCGACCGACAATCTGGAATTATATGTTGTTGTTGCAACTAACGTCACTCCACTATTTTGAACGGTACTCTTTTCATCTTGTTCTTTGGTGTAAAACGTATATCCGTTAATTTCGTATCCTTGATAATGGAAAACACGTCGCGGACGGTACGCCAATTGCATTACTTCAGCTTCAACATCTGGGTATCTCGTTTTTACAGTATCTCTCAACCAGTTTGAAAATGTTCGTTTGTGCTCAATTTCTAACCATTGTAGGCCTTGACGACTATTGTTGCTTTTTAATAATGACATGTGCTCGTGTATATAAGATGCAATAGATGTCATATTCTGCAAAACTGTAAAGTGTGCTTGCTCCAAATCATGGTTGTTCGGTGTGACATCGTTGCGCCCAATCGTCCCTTTCCCTTCAAGTCTACCCTCGTGTCGAGATTCAGGAACGCCGATATCTGGGATGCCATCGATATAACTTGTACAAAAACTAACAACCTCCTCCGAAACATATCCTTCAACAATACTTCCTTCCGGCCGATATCGGTTCCTTACATACCCTTTTAAGAAACCCATATATCTCTCAAATGGATACATGTAACGTAGAAATACGGGACCACAAGCCTTTATTTCTCCTACAATATGAGATACTAGATGAACCATGACATCAAAAAAGGAAGGTGGAAAGTACATCTCTAGTTGGCAAAGAGTAAAAATAATATCACGTTGCCATTCATCCAACTTCTGAGGGTCAATAACTTTCGAATGAATCATGTTAAAAAAACAAACAGAGCTTTGTGATTGTGTGTCGGACTCGAGTTGGCAATATTCCACGAATTGCGATTGGAATCATTTGTGTTATTAAAACATGACAATCGTGGGACTTCATACCAATCAACTTTAGATCTTTCATTGACACCAACTTCTTAATGTTAGCAGAATAACCGGATGGAACTTTAACATCATGCAAGCATTGACAAAATTTAATTTTTTCAGCCTTCGACAACGTATAACAAGCGGGCGGCAAATACGTTCTTTTATTACCAATCTCTTGTGGAGCAAGCTCATCTCTAATCCCCATCTCTACCATGTCCTTTCGAACATTAACCCCGTCTTTTGTTTTTCCTTTGATGTTTAACAATAAGCCAATCAAACTTTCGCAAACATTTTTCTCAATATGCATTACATCAAGACAATGTCGGACTTGTAAATGCTCCCAATACTCTAACTTCCAAAATATAGACTTTTTCTTCCAAATATTCTTATTACTTGGCGGAGCTTTATCCTTTTTTCCAAAAACAGTTTTTATATCCTTAACACGAGAGAGTATATCACGTCCATTCAATACTCTCGCCATCCTTTTACGCTCTATTTTACCGTCAAACAATTTCCTTTTTTTACGGTACCGGTGTTCGTCTGGAAGTGATCTTCGATGTCCCATATACACAGTTTTCTTACAGTTAGTCAACCACCGCGAGTGAGTGTCATTTTCACAAACAGGACATGCCTTCTCCCCTTTCGTTCCATATCCTGACAAGTTACCGTACGCCGGGAAATCACTTATGGTACAAAAAATCATGGCAAATAATGTGAAACTCTCTTTCTTGTACGCATCATACACTCTGACGCCTTCAGACCAAATTTTTTCCATGTCATCAATTAACGGCTCCAAATACACATCAATATCATTTCCGGGTTGTTTTGGACCCTGAATTAACAATGACATCATGATGTATTTACGTTTCATGCAAAGCCAAGGTGGAAGATTGTATATGCATAAAAGAACCGGCCAAGTGCTGTGACGACTGCTCATATTTCCAAATGGATTAATTCCATCTGAACTAAGCCCAAACCGTATATTTTTAATCTCAGCTCCAAATTCTTCATAAAGATTATCGATATGCTTCCATTGAGGGGAATCAGCCACATGTCTCATTTTTCCGTCGATTTTGCGATCTTCTGCATGCCACCTCAACAATTTTGCATTCTTAGGATTTGAAAATAATTGTTTGAGTCTTGGTTTGATTGGTAAATACCACAATACTTTAGCAGCGGGACCATTCTTTGTCACGTCATCATCAAGTTCCGTCAGATTTGTATCCTTATACCTTGAAACCTTACATACAGGACATTTGTGTAGGTCTTTATACCTTTTTCTATACAATATACAATCTCTCGGACATGCATCTATTCTTGTGACTTCCAATCCCAACGGACACATCAATTTTTTTGCTTGATACGTAGAAGTGGGCAACTCATTGTCTTTAGGTAACATTTTATTTATCAACTCTAATATTTTATTGAAACCGACATCACTCAAACCATATTCTGCTTTTAAGGTCAACAACTGCAACACGGCTGATAGTTTGGTAAAATTCGTACAACCGGTATACAATGGTTTTTCTGATTCGACAAACATTTTTTGTAATTTCTCCATATCGAGTTCATCATTATGCTCCGCATCATGTAGCATGTCATTTATATTTTGATTACTACTATCACAAATACCATCGTTATTATTGACACTACTTTCTGAAACAACATCATTACAATCACGTGGTGGTTCACCATGATCTTTCCACCATGTGTAGTTCTCAGTAAACCCTTGTTGAATCAAATGGTCTCTAATCGTATCAATATCATCATGAAAAATAAAATTTGCACATTCTTTACACGGACATGAAATCCGGGCTTTTCCTGTCTTTGCTTGATGATCCTCGGCAGTTTTAATAAAATCAGACAACCCTTTGATGTACTCCGGGGTAGCACGTTCTATATTGTACATCCATTTCCTACGATCCATCTGAAATATACAATTTTATAATTTTAATAAGATGCATGAATGATATGATGAGATATGAAAATAGTTGCAAACCGTCAATCCTAACCCACTTTTTGAATATTTAGTCTCATATGTGTATGCGTATTATGAGTCGAGTATTATTGAAGAAAAATCGGCAGCATTTCCCCTTAACTCCTCAAGTATGCGCATAAAACGCAAACTCATAGGAGTAAGGAAAAATGATGTCGATTTTCTCAAATAATACTCGATCTCATAATACGTAATCACATCCTAAATGAGATAAAATATTCAAAAAGCAGTCCCAAATGGGGACAATCCGAAACTAACCTCTATTAGGTTAATTTCGAACGGGTATTTAACTAAAGGGTTATGATTTTAACTTAGTCTATACTAAATGCTTGAATGTAACAATAAAATATGCTATTAATACGCGATTAGCTTAAAAGTATAGTTAAGTAACTTACATCAACGGGTCAATAGTAGTTAGGTATCAACGGGACGCGTAGAAAATTCTTCAAACGAGCCTACATAGAAACACACAATCAAAATCAACAAATAAAGCTTCAAATAAACACAAATTTACTCATAGATGAAAAATCTAATGGATAAATAGTAAGCATAATTAAAACATTACATACCTTTTTAATTGACAAAACATAGAACTTGAATTTAAGATTTTTTTGAAACATTTATTGTGATTTGTTGGAGCATTGATGGTGTTTTTTGTTGGAGCATTGATGGTGTTTTTGTTGGTAAATATGTGTTAGGTTATGAAAAAAACGGGCATGTGTAGAGGCTACTGGTTAAGTTTTTTTTTAACATCATATAGATCGGTTGTTTACTAAAAACCGATCTATATAAGTATTTTTAAAAGATCATATAGATCGGTTGTTTACTAAAAACCGATCTATATAAGTATTATTAAACTGGAATATGGGGAACAGCTGGAATATTGGGAACATGCGAAATGTGCTGGGAACATGCGAAATATGCGAGGGACATATAGATCGGTTATTTTGTTAATAACCGATCTATTAAAGTTTGAAACTAATTAGATCGGTTATTAACAAAACAACCGATCTATATATTGAATTTCCCCCTCTTTTTCCTTTTATAGAACGGTTATTAACAAAACTGATCTATATGGACTGATCTATATGGCCTTTTGTGTAGTAGTGAATGTGAGACTTATATTTAAGAGTATTTAACTAACGTGGCTAAATATATTCCTTATATATGCCCCCTGCGGGCATATTTGGTACATGAAATTATGGAGAGATTATGCTTATTTTTTCAAAAAATAATCTTTGTTTGGCAGATAAAACTTATAAGAGATTATAAAAAAAATAATCTTCCATAATCTCTGAAAATCAAAGGTTACTTCATGTAGCTTATAAAAATAATCTCTTTTTATAATATTTTTCGGCACCAGCACCCGCACAATCTATTTTTACTGAACATACCCTACGTCTGTTTGAATTTGTCTGGTCTTGCAAAAACTTATAAACTTATAAAAGATTCTATAAGATTAAAAGATTGTATGACAAATAAAGCTTATTTTACAAGTTAGTTCAATTTAAATGCTCAAGCTTTTACAAGCCCTTAGTAAACCCCTTGCCAAGCAGCCTTATATCTTTCCAAAAGAAGAAATATCCTACTTGGAAACGTAGTAACAATTTCATATATAAGAGAACTATGGTGCAAACAAGATGTTCTAGAGTACGTCTATTCAAGTATTGCTGAAAGTTGTTTAATTAGTTTTGAAAATTGAAAATCCATGCTTATATTAGAGCAGGGGGTGCAGCTCGTTGTGGAGCTCGTCGTTGCTGAGCTGGAGCTCGCCGAGCTTCGCCGCTGCACCAAGGAGGTTCGCCGTCGTTCGCCTTAGCTCATTTGCTCGTCTGCACAACGAGCCTCTTGCTCTGACAATGTGAACGTTTCTCTTTTATTGCAAACCAAATTCAAACGGTAAAAAAAAAATAAACCCCACTTTTTTCTTCCCTATATATATATATATATACACTACAATACATATAATTTATAAACACAAATCTTATAAAAAAAAACACACTTAAGTCTAAACATAACCAAAAAACATGAGTGAAACATCATGGTCCGGCGAGGATGATCATGAGGAGTTTGAAGAGATCGAAATGCTTCTTCAAGAATTCGAGAACGAGCAACAACAACAGCAACAACAAGCCGAAAGTAGCACACGCACATCCATTCCCCGGGAATATGAAATTGCTGAAGCACGGCTAATGCGTGATTATTTTGGTGACAATCCAAAATACCCGAAAGAATTGTTTAAGCGTCGCTATCGTATGAGCCGTAAACTATTTTTAGAAATAGTTCAAGGTATTCAAACATACATTCAAACTCATCATCCTCTTCCAAATCACTTTGATTTCTTTAGAGTCCGGCCCAATGCCGCAGGTCTAATGAGTTTTAGTTTGATCATGAAATGCACAAGCGCCATACGCCAATTGGCGTACGGCGTAGCGGCTGATGCATTGGATGAGTATTTACAAATGGGATCACACTGTGCACGTGATTGTTTAGATAACTTTACTATGTGCATAATCCAGTTGTATATGAGTGAGATTTTAAGAAAACCAGACGATAATGACATTCGTAACTTGTACCACGCACATAACGCGGTTCATAAGTTACCGGGAATGTTGGGAAGCATCGATTGTATGCACTGGGAATGGAAAATTTGTCCTAAAGCATGGCAAGGCCAATTTCACCGAGGTGATAAAAAGTATCCAACCATAATGCTTGAAGCCGTTGCTTCATATGATTTGTGGATTTGGCATGCATTTTTTGGGGTAGCGGGCGCGAATAACGATCTTACAGTTTTGAATAATTCTAACTTATTCGACGACCTGCTTGATGACATCGCCCCCGAGGTTCCGTTTGAAGTCAACGGGCGTACATTCAAAAAAGGGTATTATCTTGCCGACGGAATTTACCCGGAGTGGTCTAGTTTTGTTAAATCATTCACGGTTGCGCATACCCCAAAAAATGCCGTATTTAAAGCCAAACAAGAAAGTGCTCGAAAGGATATCGAAAGAGCTTTTGGTGTCCTACAAGGACGTTGGCATATTATTGCCCAACCGGCGCGTGCATTTACGATTGCCAAGCTACGGAGAATCATGTACACGTGCATCATATTGCACAACATGATTTTGAAGGACCAAAACTTTGCCATTTCTGATGTTAGTGAAACGTATATTTGTCCGCGAATAAATTTACAACGGACATGGATTGAGCGATGCGATGTGCAACGAAAAAAGGGGAAGGAACTACGCGATAAACGCGTACACGCAGCGCTTCAACGAAATCTTATCGAGCATGTTTGGCAAGTAAATCAATGGGAAGCATTTCAGCAGCAACAGCAACAACAACAAGATCCTTAGTTAGCTGATGCATTTGATGTATTATTAGTATTTGTTGTATCGTTTTTTTAATTCACGTATCGTTTTTTTTTCGTATCGTAATTTTATGTTTAATGTGTGTTTGAATAAAATGTATTGTATTTTTATTTGAATAAAATTAATTTTAGTTTATTTGGGTATTTGATAAAAGAAAAAAAATAGTGGTGGGGCCCAAATGAGTAAGTTGTGGTTAGTTGTTTGGGGAGGGGGTTGTTAGTTATGGTTTGTTGTGGTGACGTGACATCCCGTGAGGCCCGAATGAAGAGGAGAAACTCCTCACTACACCCTCTGCTCTTAGTAAAACATAATTCGCTATAAGAATCCAAAGAGGTAACTGAGCACAAACGATTTAATTTGCTTGATTCCAAATATATCCTAAAATATCTGCAACTAATAAAGAGCTAGATAGACAGTGATGTTATCATATCGACTTCATCAAATACAAAAACTAAATGTTACTTGTGCGTTATATAGAAGAAAGTAAGAAAGTACACAAGTGCAGACGGAATTAATGCATGATATGAATTACTAGTAAAGACCATCTCCAATGGTTGGTTTTTGTTGGTTCAAACCAACCCAAAAACCAAGTAAACCATTGGAGCATTGGTTTGTATCAAGCTTGGTTTGAAAAATCAAACCACCAAAAACCACCCCAATTGGGCCCCACCATCACATTAAGAGTGTAATTCTTATTTAAAATAAATGTAAAAGTAAGTGATGATGTGGAAATGTAAAGATGGTTTGAGAAGATGTATTGTTGGAGTAAAAAATGTGGTTTTTAAGAAAGCTGATGTGGCAGTGATGTGGCTGGTTTGAACCAGAAACTGTTGGAGATGGTCACTAAGAGCACCAACAATAATCTGGGTTAAACTTTAACACACCTGACACGTCAGTTTTAACTCTTTCACCTTAACTCATCTTAAAACTCTTTCAATCATAACTCACCCATAACACCACATTTTGGGCCTCACTTTTTTTTTTTCTTTTCCATTTATAAAATACAAAAAAACATTTTCTTTAAAGTTACAAAACTAAAATTTACAATAACTAGTATTTTTTTTACTTTTGAAAAAAAAAAAAAAAAAAAAAAAAAAAAAAAAAAAAAAAAAAAAAAAAAAAAGAACTGAAATTGTAGCGGAAGCAAGGATCATTAATTTAACATGTATAAAATTCACATTAATTCCAAGTGTTCTATTAAATTAGATATGAATAAAAATCACATTAGATCATTAATCTCTTACCATGCAGTCAAGAGAATCATTTAATTCATATTTCTTTGTGTTGTTTCTTGCACACAATTAAGATTTCTCTCACTTGTGCATTGAACAACATCATGTATCAGATAAACAACACGTCAATTGTTTCTTTATGTGATTAATATAATTGTGTCATAGATATTAGTAGATATAGAACCACCTTGTCTAGTAAGGAAACGTACATGACTGTCCTTAAAACCACAAGTGTCTACAATTGGAAAGTAATTATCTCAAAAAATTCTAGAGATAATCTGGGTTACTACCAAGATATCAAAGCTTGTAGCTCCCACTGAATTACAGATCATCACATTAATATATATAATTCAGTAATTACAACACAATGCTCCCACTGGATTTGACAACATTATAAGTGTTTCATAACCAGTAAAAGCAAATAGTGTGCTATTTACTTTCTTACACCTTTGAGTAATCTCAAACGTAACAATTACTTAGGTACTAAAGAATGTATTCTACTTTGTAAATGATAGACTATCCATCATTGCAATTAACTTGGAAATAATTGGGCATGCAATTTCTTTCTTAATTTGACTACCATCCCCACAATGGTATGTAGCATCTAAAAGTGGTCAAAGCACAATAACTAGACAAAGTGTGCTAGTTTGCCTTTTACCAATTTTGCGGTAACTAGTCTAGCTTCTAATTTTAATAACTCATAAAATATGCAATTATCTTAACTATTAAATTTTTCTATGAGTTATTCCTTAGAATTTAGACAATTCTAATTTTTCCATTATACCCTTCTCATTCATGAAAAGGAATAGGATTTAAGTCTCGCACTTCTCAAAGAAAGTAGACTTGGTTTATTCTTTTAGTAAAGTTGACTCTAGCCTAAACCCATACGGGTGTAGATCAATTTTTTACTAAAGAATGCCCCACGTTTACGGTTTTAACGTTACATTTATACATTAAAAGAAGAGTAAACTGCAAAAATCATCCCTGTGGTTTGTGTAATTTCGCAAGAATCATCCCTATCTCAAACGTTTAGCATTAAACATCCCCAAGTCCACAAACGTTTAGCATTAATCATCCCTGAGCACTAACGTCGTTAGTTTTACCAGTTAAGTGTTAAAATAATATTTTCCCGTTAGTCCCTCCGTTAATATTTTTTGCACCGTTAGTCCTCATTTTTTAAAATGAATTAAAAAGGGCAGGAAAAAATAATATTCGTCCGTTTTTTTACGTTTTCGTCTGTTTTTATACGTTTTCGTCCGTTTTTTTACGTTTTCGTCCGTTTATTTACGTTTTTGTCCGTTTTTTTTACGTTTTTTTCCGTTTTTACACGTTTTCGTCCGTTTTTACATGTTTTCGTCAGTATTTACACGTTTTCATCCGTTTTAGACCTTTTCATTAGTATTTACACGTTTTCGTCCGTATTTACACGTTTTCATCAGTATTTACACGTTTTCATCCGTTTTTACACGTTTTCATCAGTATTTACACGTTTTCGTCCGTTTTTACACGTTTTCGTCCATTTTTACACGTTTTCGTCAGTATTTACACGTTTTCATCCGTTTTTACACGTTTTCATCCGTTTTTAGACCTTTTCATCAGTATTTACACGTTTTCGTCCGTATTTTACACGTTTTCATCAGTATTTACACGTTTTCATCAGTATTTACACGTTTTCATCCATTTTTACACGTTTTCATCAGTATTTACACGTTTTCGTCCGTTTTTACACGTTTTCGTCCATTTTTACACGTTTTCGTCAGTATTTACACGTTTTCATCCGTTTTTACACGTTTTTAGACCTTTTCATCAGTATTTACACATTTTCGTCCGTATTTACACGTTTTCATCAGTATTTACACGTTTTCGTCCGTTTTTACACGTTTTCGTCCATTTTTACACGTTTTCGTCAGTATTTACACGTTTTCTTCCGTTTTTACACGTTTTCATCAGTATTGACACGTTTTCGTCTGTTTTTACACGTTTTCGTCAGTAATTACACGTTTTCATCCATTTTTACACGTTTTCATCAGTATTTACATGTTTTCATCCGTTTTTACACGTTTTCATCAGTAAAAACGAACAAAAACATGTAAATACTGATGAAAACATGTAAATACTGATGAAAACATGTAAATACGGATGAAAACGTGTAAATACTGATGAAAAGGTCTAAAAATGGATGAAAACGTGTAAAAACGGATGAAAACGTGTAAATACTGACGAAAACGTGTAAAAATGGATGAAAACGTGTAAAAACGGACGAAAACGTGTAAATACTGATGAAAACGTGTAAAAACGAATGAAAACGTGTAAATACTGATGAAAATGTGTAAATACTGATGAAAACGTGTAAATACGGACGAAAACGTGTAAATACTGATGAAAAGGTCTAAAAACGGATGAAAACGTGTAAATACTGACGAAAACGTGTAAAAAACATGTAAATACTGATGAAAACATGTAAATACGGACGAAAACGTGTAAATACTGATGAAAAGGTCTAAAAACGGATGAAAACGTGTAAAAACGGATGAAAACGTGTAAATACTGACGAAAACGTGTAAAAAGATGGAAAAACGTGTAAAAACGGACGAAAACGTGTAAATACTGATGAAAACGTGTAAAAACGGATGAAAACGTGTAAATACTGATGAAAACGTGTAAATACTGATGAAAACGTGTAAATACTGACGAAAACGTGTAAATACTGATGAAAACGTGTAAAAACGGATGAAAACGTGTAAATACTGATGAAAACGTGTAAATACGGACGAAAACGTGTAAATACTGATGAAAAGGTCTAAAAACGGATGAAAACGTGTAAATACTGACGAAAACGTGTAAATACGGATGAAAACGTATAAAAACGGACGAAAACGTATAAAAACAGACGAAAACGTAAAAAAAACGGACGAATATTATTTTTTCCTGCCCTTTTTAATTCATTTTAAAAAATGAGGACTAACGGTGAAAAAAATATTAACGGAGGGACTAACGGGAAAATATTATTTTAACACTTAACTGGTAAAACTAACGACGTTAGTGCTCAGGGATGATTAATGCTAAACGTTTGTGGACTTGGGGATGTTTAATGCTAAACGTTTGAGATAGGGATGATTCTTGCGAAATTACACAAACCACAGGGATGATTTTTGCAGTTTACTCTTAAAAGAATTTACAAAATTCAATATTAGTATTTTCGATAATACAATTTTCAAGAAAAGAAAACTACCTAGGAAATATTAAATAACCATTTAATTTTCTTGAAAAACTAGGATTCAACTTTCCATAGTTCCACCACATCAGTTGATCTGCTAGCAGTGGAAGTACAAAAGATGATAACTTGTCGTATAATAATTGCGAAACAATTTTCCGACTCCTAAATTTATGGGAATTACATTTGCCAAACAATTTGTAATATAAGTATGTTTCTTCCCATCTCATGCTTTAAGTCTCAAGGTCTCACTTATAACTTAATTAAATCGTCTAATTTAGAAACTTGTAAATTCATATATTCTTATTACACTCAGTTGATCTGCTAGCAATAAAAAAATGTAATTTACCTTGTTATTAATATCTGTGTCAAGGTCTCACTTACACTAGATATTAACTTCAAGTGTCTCTTATAATTAGATAGCATGGACTTAAATTTTAGGGTATTTATTTTGATGTTATAATCAAAATATGTACAAAGATGCATGCACTCATCTTTGTATCATAAGTTTTCAAAACAATTTTTAGTTATCAATTCGCTAAGAGTTAAATCAAAAAAGTTTTAATTGAGGCGTTGAGTAACTTACAACTTTGCCTTAAGATGCTTCGTACATATAATGGTTGTACTTGGTAAGTCTAATTTGACGCACAGGCGAGCGGAGAGACAGAATGGAGTCTCTTTAAGGCCACAATTTAATGCGAAACCAACCTTATACCCACTTTATAGTTTGTCAACATTAGGTCCGCCGCTTCGACCATTTGTACAGTTGCATCAATCAATTAAAAGTTTATGATTCTAAGTCTTATAAAATTATGTTGTAAATTATTAAATTAACGTACGAAGCGAACCACTGCCGGCACATAAGACTTGAGCAATAAATAATTTACCAAATCAAGGTTTCATAGTTATTAGGTCCATTTATTTTTTATACCAAAAATTACCCTCTTTTTGCTTACAATTCAGGAACAATTTAAACAAAAAAGACAAGTAATTTAACAAAAAAATAAATAAACACTCAATAACGCATATAATCTTAACTATTAAATCATATAGCCACATGCAAACCTTTTGATAAATCATATTAATAATCTCTATGTGAATTATTATGTATATAATTAATAAAACTCCCATTGGTTTTCGAGCGCATTGTACCCAATGGACCACAGACGCCAACAATTGACCGCGTAAGTTTTAATAATAATATACCACGTTGCACATAACTGATTCATTAATTTAATAGATTAGGTCTTCCCTAATTTTAGATTTATCTAAAACATGTAGCACATAATATAAACCCTAATTCATGAATTCCTTGCATGAAGAATCATGGATTAACCAGGAACGTAACCCTTTATTCAAATAAACACATAAACATAACATGTCCTAATTTAGGGTTACAAAACTAACTTTTTAATAAAAGAAGGGTCGAACCCCCCCCCCCCCCTAAATTATGTACGATTTATATTTTATGTTCTAAACTTAACACAAATCGATTAACATGTAAATCCAAATCAAGATCCGATTTTTATTATGCGTTTAGGTAATAACAATTACATGTTAAATTGGCTAGTGATGCCACTGTTGGAATTTAAATAACTTGACATTCAAATAAATAAATAAACATCAAAGAGCATGTAGCGGAAGCAAGGATCATTAATTTAACATGTATAAAGTATTACCGAATAATAAATAGTTACATACCTTTAGATCCTAGCAAGAACAAGGATCGAACTTGAATCTCTTCTCTTGAACAAAGAACAAATAGGATTAACGTGGAACCCCTTACCTTTTTGTTTCACAATCCAAGATTAAATAACTAAAGTAAGTTATATCCGAGTTCATGTACACACGTACTATAACCAATCAAAGGTTGATGCTAGTGAATGAACACAATTATTAAACCAAAACTATTTTGTTTAATAATACTTGAATCTTTAATTCAAGAAGGAAGTAAATAATATATATACATGATGTACAATACACATGTTAATATCATATGTCATAATCATGCATAGTGTAGATACTATGCATATCTTTCACTTTTGAGTATTATAATGTGGATCTTATTAATATCATAATAGAAAGTCAAAGATACTGTACAAGTGAATGAATATACATGCTGTCATCAATACTCTTATTATCACTGCTTGCATAGGAATTTATAATAGATATAAGTCGATTGACTTTGACTTATCATTCTCTCGTATCATTTGAGAATAATGAGGGGTTTTATAGGCTCTAAACTTGCTCTCCAAGTTTGAGTCTAACAACTCTTCAAGTTCCAAAACTCGACACTTAACCCCCTCTTTTATTTTCTAACAGTCATTAGTCAATTCCGTTAATTACTTTGACGTCCGTTAGTTATCATTTTGTGTCCAAATAATTAAAATATATAACAATTATACATATTAATTATTCTTTTGATCATTCATACGTAAAGTATGCAATCCCTCAGTCCCGTGTTCGATTTTAGTCATACACGATTTAATATTTTTCCAAAACTCTAACAAATTTGACTGTGGTTAATGTGGATCATAGGATCAATATAAGAAAAGAATTACATTCAAAATAATAAGGAGCTTACTGTACGTAACTTTTCTTAATACCATACGAATACGCACTATCACTTTAAAATAATTTCCACTATATATCTTCATGCATGCTAGCCGAAATATATGTAAATATCTGCATTGTTAAGTTGTTTATAGGCCCCAAAAGTTTCATGACTAATATTTACCTGTATAATTCATGAATCACAAGTAGTCTTACTTCATTGTTTGGTAAAACTGCAAAAGTGAGCTATAGTATTAGGCAAAGTACTAGTAATAAGAAATTAAAAAAAAGTATATATGTAACCAAATTAATAAGTTTCTTTTACATGAGTATCGTATGAACTAATTACGCAAAAACAGGCCGTATAACATCATCACAAGAAAAAATAAAATAAAGATATCTTGTATGTTTTAAAACTATATGTGTTTGCTTTAGACAAAAAAGCGATCTATATCACAAGTAATTGCAACTCTCAGAAAGAGTGGACAGAAGATCCTGGCTAAACGATTTGGTTAGCCAACTAGCCAGGGTCTCCATGACACGAAAACTGTAAGAGCTCGTGATCTCATACAACTTCTTTAAGTAAACCCTGTGTTTGTGGGTGTCTTGATCGTCACCAGAAATAGGTGTTCTACAAAGTGGGCAGCTTGGATGGTCTTTTAGCCATGCTTCTACACACTCAACATGAAAGCTATGTTTGCACCTTTCTAACATCGCGTATTTCTCTCCTAACGCCACGTCCGATAAGCACACGATGCAGTCCACTCGAGGGCTATCAATACGAACTTCCTTGGCCGTTATGTTGGTGGTCTTTTGGTGGTCGTCACTATATAGTACCTTGTCTAACCAAGCTTGGATTGGTGTCCTTATAGAATCCACGAAGCCCGCTATCATAATCATCATCATCATCATCTTGAATGAATCTTGGTGATCAATAGATATTAGCTAGATTTTGTTTGTTAAAAAGTGTGTGAAAGAGAGAAAGAAGATATATATGATGTAAGCAATGCAAATTCGTCCTTGTGGTTTGGTATAAGGATAGGATACGTGTGCCAAATATATTGGCCCTTGTTCCCGTCATTTAGGAAAGATATAATTTTAAATTAATAAATCGATTAGTTATGTATCCGTTTTGAAGGAAAGTACTCATCAAGTATGCATTTAATATAAGGTGTGCTACGTGTTATTTCCAATTAAGCTTGCAGTTGTAAGATTCATTATCAACTTAATTATATACACTTGCGACCTACCAATTGCGTATTCAAGTTGATTTTTTAAATGTTAATTAAGATCAAGAAAATAATAATAATAATAATCTATTAAACAACATGCATGTGGATTAGATCTAAATACATTAAATAGAAGATTTAACTCATGAAAAAGGGGTGCGTACAAATTACTCCACTTGAAGGAAAGACAAATTAGCTTCGTCCATCGAAGTAGTAATTAGGGTAGGCCATGTTGCTTCTTTGATCAAATCATCGATCATCCTAATCTTATATTCAAGGGACACGATGGCTTTTCAGATCGAGAAATGATACATTCACAAAAAAGTTTACAAAATTATATCCATACAATAACTTGGCAATCAATTGTGGATGGTAAGAAAAAAGAAAGAGAGATTATAATACAAAATGATTGGATCACAACACATGCATGTCATTTTGTGGGTATAATTTTGTAAATTTTTTGTAGATATAGCATTGCTCTTTCACATTTATGCTTAGGGCTCAGAACTCTATGATTTTTCTTGTGAACGGACACTTTATCACCTCCTTGAACGGTTTGCTCAAGTCATCTTCCACCACTGTCTTCCCCTTATCGTTTTGCCTTCTTTCGACCTCCTCCTCTTCCGTATCCGTTACTTCATCTTCAAAGTTTAACACCATAGGCTTTATCAGATCACGGTTGCCTTGTTACTTCAACAACTCCTTGAGAGCCGATATATAACCCTCCATGATGGCTCGAGTGTTCGAGGGATTAGAACTTCCCTCTCCTGACCCCTCGGCCGCCCCTGAGCATCCGACGGGTGTGCTTGGGTTGGGACCAGTCATTCTAAGCTTTTGGTAGATTGAATTTGGGTCCCACGGATGGCGCCAGTTTGTTGAAGTAAAATCTTACCCCTGGTTCCATTGGCCCGAATCTTGAGCTATGTGAACCTGAAACAAAGATAACACACGTTAGCCTCGCCTTGGGTTTTATCCCAAGACCAAGCTCGGTGTGAGAATAAGTGTTCGTCCGGATGAATGACTAGTTAGTAATAAATGTGAGTTGCAATGAGGATAGTAAATGTAAGTAATAAATGGGGGGAAGGGTTTAATGCCTGTGCATTGAATGAGTCGTGGTATTTATAACACCACAATCACTGTACCTTCACTGTACCTGACACCTTGGGGAAGCGAGGAGCCGGTCCACGCTTAGACCAGGCTTATAGGCCACTGTACATGTACTGGAGACCGTATCTCATGGAAACCAGGACGGCGGCGCATGTCTGGCTTATGCCAATAGCCAACGGTCTGCGCTTGTTACCTAGGTGATGACACGTCTTGGTCTTTCCCGAGTTACTTTTATTATTATTATATGCATGCGTACGGTCCAGACCGGTTGGCGTGAAGAAGCCTCGTCCGGCATATGTCGTCCGGAATGAGTCGTCCGGACACATACACGAACATCCCCGTTACAACCATTAAAATAAAATGGTGATTTATTCCATCTCGAGTGCATGTGTGCCTTTCACTTAAACATAACGAAATCTTCGAAGTCTCAATCAGTGTCGTATATTGGTTTTGAATAAATACGGACATCATGTATTAACCTCTTGTAATCATGGTTTGTGTATCGCCTCGTCAAAAGTCAGAGTAAGTTTTGTCTTTATCGACAACATGTGTCGTCGCTTACTGGATGCCATCGTCAAAAGTAGTTATTGTTGTAATACTCTAGCATTCAACTAGAATTTTAAAAAAATGGTATCGGCAATGGGTGGTTCTTCGTCCACTCGCGTTTAACCCGCAAGTCACACGCTCGTATAGTCTCATTAATTACTTAATTTATCCACGTTCATCAAATTGGATAAATGGATGTGATCGACGAATGTCAACATCAGTAGCAGATAAAATTGTCTACGCGGCTGCGACCTTTTCATATTAATGGGGACGCCTCTAGTTCAAGTTGACTCAACTTTCACATGGAAAATTTTGGGTTCAAAGATCCATCTTTGGTCAAATAACTTATACTCCTTTCGTCTTAAAATATAAGTTCATTTTTAAATTTTCAAAATCTTTTCTTTACCACTTTTATTTTAATTATTTTTTTTCGTGTTATATAATACTTGATAAATATTACTCTCTCCGTCCCACTATAAGTGTCCACAATGGAATATTCAAAGTCTTTGTTTTTCAACTTTGACCGTAAATATTTTTGTTTGTGTTATATAATACTTGATGAAAAGTATACCAAATGAAAACACATCTAAAACTAAATCAATTCATATAACTTTCATCAAGTATTATATAACACAAACAAAAATATTTACGGTCAAAGTTGAAAAACAAAGACTTTGAATATTCCATTGTGGACACTTATAGTGGGACGGAGGGAGTATACCAATGAAAATCCATTTAAAATACAAGTCAATTTATATATTTTGAATCAAGTATTATATAACACGAAAATAAATAATTAAAGTCAAAATTAGAATAAAAAGACTTTGAAAAAATCAAAATTGACTTATATTTTGATACGGAGAAAGTAATCGTAAGAGTTGACTATGACAAAATTTTAACACAAAGTGATGGAACATTTAAACCTAAAAGAATCATGCATGTTTGATTTGAAAAAAACTTGGACTGGTATTATAAATTGCAATCTTGAGTTTAATTTAATACGAAGTTATTGGAAATATATTAGCTACAATTGCATTGTAGCCAATTTTTTACAATTTGTGCTAATCTTTCATAATCTCTGAAAATCAAAGTTTACTTCATGTAGCTTCTAAAAATAATTTCTTTTTATAATATTTTGAGTTAATTTCATAAATGGTCCTTGTGGTCTGTCGGGTTTAACGGGTTTAGTCCCTAAACTTTTTTTCTAACGGGTCCCTGTGGTTGCGACCAATAACAGGTTTGGTCCCTGATACTAACTGTCGTTAGTTTTTTCCGTTAGCTAACGACCGTTTGCAACAAAAATTGCACCGTTAGTCCTTTATGCTAACGACCGTTTATACTTAACTAAAAATTTGTTTTTTTTTTTTTTGTTTTTTTTTTATTATTTTTTTTTCTAAAAAAAATGGTTTTGTTATATTATTTTTTTCTAAATATCTTTAAAATTTATACACGTTTTTATGCATATTTTTATACACACATTTTTAATACACGCGTTTTTATATACATGTTTTTATACACGCTTTTATACACACGTTTTTATACACGTTTTTATACACACGTTTTTATACACATTTTTATACACACGTTTATACACATATTTTTATACACGTTTTTATACACATGTTTTTTATACACATGTTTTTATACACATACTTTTATACACACGTTTTTATACACACATTTATACGCACATTTATACACATATTTTTATACAAGTTTTTATACACACGTGTGTGCATAAACGTGTGTATAAAAACGTGTATAAAAATATGTGTATAAATGTGTGTATAAAAATATGTGTATAAATGTGCGTATAAATGTGTGTATAAAAACGTGTGTATAGAAGCATGTGTATAAAAGCATGTGTATAAAAAACATGTGTATAAAAACGTGTATAAAAATATGTGTATAAAAATGTGTATAAAAACGTGTGTATAAAAACATGTGTATAAAAACGTATATAAAAATATGTGTATAAATGTGTGTATAAAAACGTGCATAAAAACATGTGTATAAAAACATGTATATAAAAACGTGTGTATAAAAATGTGTATATAAAAATGTGTGTATGAAAACGTGTATAAAAACAGTGTATAAATTTTAAAGATATTTAGAAAAAAATTATAAGAAAACCATTTTTTTTATTTAGTTTTTTTAATTTTTTGGGAAAAAAATTGAGTTAAATATAAACGGTCGTTAGTATAAAGGACTAACGATGCAAATGTTTGTTGAAAACGGTTGTTAGATAAAGGAAAAAACTAACGACGGTTAGTCTCAGGGACCAAACTGGTTATGGGTCTCAACCACAGGGACTGGATCCGTTAAAAAAAAGTTTAGGGACTAAACCCGTTAAACCCGCCAGACCACAGGGACCATTTATGAAATTAACTTTAATATTTTTCATCACCAGCACCATCATCAGCAACAACACAATCTATTTTTACCAAACATACCCTACGTCTGTTTGAATTTGTCTAGGCTTTCAAAAACTTATAAACTTATAAAAGATTCTATAAGATTAAAAGATTGTATGACAAATAAAGCTTATTTTACAAGTTAGTTCAATTTAAATGCTCAAGCTTTTACAAGCCCTTAGTAAACCCCTTGCCAAACAGCCTTATATCTTTTCAAAAGAAGAAATCTCCTACTTGGAAACATAGTAACAATTTCATAAGAGAACTCTGGTGCAAACAAGATGTTCTAGAGTACGTCTATTCAAGTATTGCTGAAAGTAAGAAAGTACACAAGTGCAGATAGAATTAATGCATGATATGAATTACTAAGATATATATATATATAGTAGTTCGATCGATCGATCATGAGCTGGATAGAGATTCAGGTGATTTGAAGACGACATTTTCAGAATCCTTGAGTTGCGAGTCGACTTTTTGTTCCACCTCTTTCCTTTTCTTTCTTTGTTCTTTTGCTGCTTCTTCAATCTCTTCTTCTATCTTTTCCCTCTGCATGCATGAGAAAACATACTTATATATTAGTAGTAGTAGTAATTAACTACTCTAGTACATGATTATTATCTAGCTATATATCTAGGTGTGACCGACATACATACATCGTCTAGAGTATGAGTGGGTTGCTGCCTAAGACCATGCACGGAAGAGCGGTCCTCCGTCTTGCCTGCAAACAGTCGACTCCACGCCAACCTGCTGCTGGTTTCACTCCTTCGAACCACGACTTTTTGGAACATTTTCAAAGTACTTGTACTAGTCTTGCAAGTCGTCATCATATGATCATATCATACTCCTCAACTAAAATTGTTGGCGGTCGCACTATACTTATCTAATCTACTTGCTACTCAGTGTTATCTTAAGAGATGATGAAGAGGATGTCGATCAAGGGTTTTCAATGATGCTAGATGGGGAGCATGCAATGGTTCCACGTGGCACATGACGTGTATATATGTTATGCACGTGTCATGCTTGGCTAAAGAACGTTAAAATATAATATCTTCGATATATTCTCTCTTATCCGGCTTAAATATTTAACTATATATATAAAGTTGTTACGTGAGCAATAGTTAATATCACACGTACTATACGATTCGATCTTATCTTAGAAGAAAAAAAGTATTATGGAAGCTAACAAAGAGAGAAGAGAGAAGTGCATCAACAGATGGATGAGACGATGAATAAGAAACAGAAGAGTGAAGATGAGGATACGATGATGAAGAAGGTGATACGAGAAACTATAATATCTAGTGGTGCTAGTAATAAGGATAAGACTGCGAATGTTCCAGATGATATTCTGGCTTTCCATCGCTCCGTTCAGAATGTTGATTCATCTCTTGAGTAGCTACCTAGCTAGCTAGTCACGCATATATAATAATCTATGCAGAATTAATATTGCAGTTACTCATATGCGTGTATTATTGTTAGTTTCCTACATGTAGATCGATGATAATATATATGTACGTACGTAGTATTAGTTACGTAACACTTTACTAGAACCATTTTACTTGTAATGCATTGTACGTTTGGGTGCTAGGACGAAACAAGGATTAAGGGGTGTTTGACTAAGCTTATATGATGGGCTTATGAGCTTATCATAAGTAAAATGATCAAAAAGTACATGTATACTTGCAATTGACACCTCTTTAATAAGTCCACCTTCTCACCCAATGCAAAATAAGCTTGAACAAACATTTGTGTGCGCTTATTTTAAGCTCATAAGCCCCACCTTAAAGTTTAAACAAACATCCTCTTTATTTTTATTTTTTATGAATTCCTTTCTAAACATAAATCAGTGAAAACAGAAGGAAAATAATTTTTTTTTTTTTTTTTTTTTTTTTTATTATTTATTGTACACTTCACAAAAAGTACATAGATTCTATGCTATGAGTATCAATAGACAATCCCCATGATACTCTAATTAAAATCCACACAAATATTTAGGCCTAATTCATTATTCTAATACAATACACCAGGATACAATACTGCATTCAACTATATACTATCTTTTGCTATACATTGATATTGATTCTCTTTAGTTTCACATTCCACTTTCCTTCAGCTTCTGCAGCTGCAGTAGAATCTCTCACTATGAAACTCATCATTCTCATCTTAATGGTTTCAATGATATTTCTGGATTAGATTCTCATTAGTCCTTTCAACTTTCTTAAAAAGCCTATAGTTCCTTTCCTGCCACACAAAGTATACTGCTGCTCCAATAACAATCCTTCTAAGAATGCTCCATATGTTTCTGTTAGCAGTCAACTTTGCAAATTCCTCTATGATAATCTTCTAGTTGTAAGAAAACTTTCTATCAAGCATTGTCTGCATCTTTTCCCAGATTATCCTTGAATAGATGTTCATGGGAGTCAAGACATTGTTTACACGGTGCACATTCCATGTAGTCATCAGGATTCCATTGCCAAGTTTGTAAAAGACATAAAACCTAAATTCATCGTCATCACCAACATTAAAAAAGAACAACAAAGAGTAAGGTTAGCTTATGAAATGGTTTATTAGCTTCTTTTTTTTCTCCCTTTTAAATTGGATTTCTTTATTTTTTATAGTATATCTTAGGGGTGACAATTCGGGTCGTGTCTGGGTTGACGGGTTCAAATATCTCAATTCAAACCTGACCTATTTAGTTAATGCTACAAGATCTCAAGGGCTTTTCTCATTCTTTCATCGATGTGATTTCTTGGAATTTTGGTAATGAAAGTGTTTGTATGGTTCTAAATGCAAGTGAATGACATTGTTTCGAAGTTTAATTTTACGCTAGAATGGTAACACTTTTGAAAGAATGGGTAGATAATTGATAGGTTGTGGTGTAAACTTGTGCAAAGCAATCATATATGATCTACAACTAAAAGAGTTTCAAAACACTTACATACTAACGAAACAAGATACGAAGACTTGATGGTTGGAACTATGCAAATTGCCCATTGCCAATTGAGGTTCGTTGTATAAAAAATAAAACTTTAAATGCATATTTGTTGAATGATTTGGTATATATTCTTTGAGCTTAAATATTTGATATATTTTCCTATAACTGAATCACTTATTTCTTTTAGACGTGTCTTTCTGTATCCATTAGTCTTGACTAATGTGAGAAACTCTTAATGAACCTGACTCGATCAGTTCAAACGCGTTGATCTTAAAGTATGAGGGCTTTGTTATCCTCATCACCTCATGAGTGGCAACTTCAGACCACCATTTTGTAAGATCTCATTTTTCACATGTGATCAAGTTTTATAAATTAACGTGAAACTACTAATTGTTTACGTGTAGTGCATGTGTTTATGGATTATTGGTTGTTTATAGAATTTTTCTTACCATAAACAACACCATACGAATACACAATAATAGCGTTAAAAACACGGATCACAAGAAGACTGGAACTCACAGGCACCAACATTTGTCCAACAACTAACCCGGCCAAACCCACCCATCTCCTAATCTAAAAGCAACCCGGCATGACTCATGAAAAAGCCCCCGGCCTGCAGACTAAACCAAAAGAAAAAAAGTGTGTTGCCGTACTTAGTTTGCAACTCCTAAACTGCATCAACATATATAGTCTGTCAATTAATCCACTTCTCCTATTCCAATAACCCTTTCCCACTCTTCTGCAAATCCACTCGAAACATCTCAACTTAAACATATCAGGACATGTTATCAGCAAAAGTGACAATACATAACTGGAAGTGAATACCCAATCAATTAAGTAATAATAATCAGTGGTGATATGTATTTAATTTGGACATAATGAAGCTGAAAGCAAAAGTTTCACCGTTGATTCAATTCATACTCTAAAAATAATCATCCCTGTCATTAGTCCGTCGATTACATAAAAATAATTTAGCATCAATATATATATTTATGTACTCACGCGACAGCAAACTTCCCACTTTGAGTGACAATTATTAAGACAAGTTCCTTAATTTGGTGGTGCGATGGACATTATTAAGTCACCTGCAAACCACCAAGGGAATGACTTTTTACAGGTTCAGCGTAATCTGTTTGCAGCTATTACATAAGCCATCTTTCTTGTTGCAACCCATTAGGCAATTCGATAGGCAAGTGGATCAAGCCATACCATAATTATACATTTTTATATAAAGCCATAGAAACTCAAAAAAATTGGTCAATATACAGCCTCCGGAAATGTAAGAACGTGCTGATACAAAGTATCATGGACTTCCCCATATACAAATGAAAACTATAACTAAAAGAGATCGACTAATAATATAAAAGCGAATAGGAGAATAGAGTTAAAAAGCATCTGCAACTGCATCTTATATTCAGTTAAGAAGTCAATTTACAAAGCAAGCTATGCCAAAAGGTTCAGTTATTAAGCACCATATGTATACATCTTTAAAGTTAATTTTTATAGTTTAAGGCAATTCAGATTGTGTTTAGTTCTACAAGAATATTTTTACATGTACATGTTCAAAGTTGTGAAGAAAAGGGTTGAGACCAGTTCATTGAAAACGCGTAATATGTAACATAAATGCAACCCTCTATCCCTTAACAACCAATCTGATATTGACCTGAAATTTCAGGTCAAAATTCCTAGTTTCTACTTGCAGGTTAGTGGAAAATCAGTCGGTATCATAGGCTTGGGAAGAATCGGCTCAGCAATCGTGTTTGGTTGTCCAATTAGTTACTACTCCAGATCACAAAAACCAAATTCATCTTACAAGTTCGTACTGCAAATTATGATCTGCTTCCTTTCAACTCTTCCAGGTAAATACAGCAAAAATTTCTACGCACTGGCCATCGACCATGATATAGTTCAAAATCACAAGCCCTTAGTTACTATATATGACTGATTGTATCCCAGTTCCTGAAACACCAGAAACCTAGGAAAGACACAGATGGTTGTGAACTACGCTACCTCAACTTGTTCGAAATTATATAATACATTAAAAATCTAGTATTGCTCTCATATCTCCACATTATGGGATTATAAATACTAACCACGCACAGGCTGAAATCATTATATAGCGGCAATGTGCTATTTAGCGTACCTGTAGCTTGTGGCTTATATTGTTAGTTAAATTTAGTTACAGAAAAAACCGTCTCAACTTAGATAGATGAGCTGAGATTCCTTTTTGGAACAAATCAAAATAGCATCATCGTGCAGACTAAAGCAAATTTGTGAAGAAAAAAAACCCAATAAATAATCAGAATAGCATCAGATGAGTAAATTGGCAGCATGTTGTTTTATTAAACAGTTTGGCCATCTATGATACTAGTAATAAGGTACAAACATCAAAAAACCTTGATACCCAAATAGCGGAGAAGATCACAAATGAATCAGATAAACATGAACTCGTAAAGGAGCTTAAATTTTTACAGTAAATGCTACGTAGCAGCACCATAATGATTGACAGCATCCAGAACCATACCAACAGGGTGAGGTTATAAGCTTTTCAACATAAAGAACCACTTTATTAGCCTCCAACCCGATGCCTGACAAACCTAACTGTAACCCATAATCAACATCCACACATACGTCATCACATGATACTTACACCATCAGACTGTAACATAAACAAACCACAGCGCCAAAGCTTAACTAAACTGTTAACCTTAATGGCCTCGATAGCATATTCAACCTGAAACAACTGGACTTCAGGGGAGAAGGTGTTGACACACCTATTATACTAGCACATGTATCATATCATTTTCCAAAGAATACATCATGTCTATTTGTAACTTGTTATGATATCCACAATATGTTCCTATGGTTAACAATTCATTTATCATAACACTTTTAACTTAACCTTTGTCAAAAGAAGAAAGTTTGCGCTTCATGGGTTCCCATATAAGCTCAAAAAATAAGTAAAAAGGAAAAAGACATTAACATTAATTGAGATATAAAATATATACATTCAGCATTAAGATAGATCACTAAACCATTGCGTTCATTTAATACAGAAGTTTCACATACGGAAGATGAACATCATGAATCTCTTGAGAACAAAAAACATGACCCATTTTCGACCTATTAAATACCCACATGAACCGCAATGTCTACTCCATGTCATACATACTAATGCAATTCAAAAACACGTATCTTCAAATTCAATGAATTACCTAACTTTGACCGTAGCCACTTTTCCTGCATCAAAAGGACAAAATCATTATTCTAAGTGATGTTTGTTTCCCTTAATTTATGGGGAAGAGGTTCAGAGATAAAAGTTACTGTATTAATGTATTGTATAATGATATTTGACCGCATCTAACCTTCATTGGACAAAACGAATCTCCCAAGCTGTTTAAAATCGTCAAACCTTTCAATACATATCTCATTATGAACCTAGAAAGGACGATATAAAAGAGAACATAGTTAACATAACAACATCGTAAAGCATAATTTACTATAATGTCGCCTTGACTTTTAAATAGCCAAAAGCTAAAAAACATTGATTACTTATATATAGATAACAGAAACTATATCATGTCACTTTAAGCATCAAAAAATATGATAACCTGATAATTCATATATGTCAAAAAGACAACCGTTTTCATTATTGTGACTAACCTTTATACGACATTCAACCAAATCTTTTTTCTCCACAGAAAGCACGATCACCTTGGGTTTTTTTTGGATCTTTGTCAATTTTTTTCCATTGGTCTAGTAATCTCACAATTCACGACAACAGAAAAGTTCTTATATGATTGATATGCATGATATTAAGTTTGATTAAATGATTGAAAAATACAATATTAGTGATAAATCTAGGTTCTTACATCAAAAAAGTCACGCAATTGGGTGGGTTTGTCAGGGTGATGGCAACGGTGAGAATCCTCCCAGCGGCAAGGGGGAGGCCGCCGGTGAACACCGCCGCCAACCCCCAAGCCGCTAGAATCCTCTCATTCCCAATCCTCTACAAATTAAAAAATATTAGGCGAGATATATTTTATCCGATTCAAATTTTAAATTCAAAGTTAAAATATAAAATTCAAATTTAAAAAACGTGTAATATCTAACCTATAAATACACAGGCTTCTCAAACTCATCTCACACACAAACACATTCAAATTGCTAAGATATTCAACATCCAAACACATTCAAATGTCTTTCAGAAAAGATTTTGGACAACAATTTCCAAGTCCACCTCGCCAAAAGTATTTTGGGCAACAATTTCCAAGTCAACCTCGCCAAAAGGATTTTGGGCAACAATTTTCAAGTCCACTACATGAAGAATTCCATACTCCACCTGAACATACCTTCCGGTTTTCAGTCCACCACATAAACCGGTTAACAATCCACCGGTTGTCCATCAAGACCCAAATCCGTTTGGTTTAACAGAGGAACAATTTTGTGATTGGTCGGTGGGAATCCTCACATGATTCCGAGTCTTGCATTGCCATCACCCTCAGCTTCGTGCTGAACAGAATCTCATATCTACACCAAATAAGATATTATCATTCATAATTAGTTTGGTTAGGATAAATTAAGGTGGCAAGATGAATCTACATACACATACTAATATATAATGAAAAAAATAAGATACCTTCTAGATGTCTTCCATCAAAACAGACCTTAGGCTATCAAGAGGTGTCTAAGAAATAAAAAGATATAAATCAAGTCTATATCAGATTATGCTACACCAACACAAGGTACAAGAGACAAGACTTACCTTCGTTTGATCACGTATAACAAACATTAAACGAGTCTTAGGTCTATCTTTACTAAACAACCGCAACATATCCTGAAAAACAAATGTGGATACGTAACCTTCAGTGAAGGTGGCCTATAATACCAAAGAATGAGATATGTATAATCTGTAAAGCAACATCAATAGAAAATAAAAAGATAGATGAAACAGCATACGTGATCGGGTAATTCCTCAATATACAAGAGAGCAATGAACTCACAAACTATAGTTATTGGTTGTTCTGCATAATAAAGAAAAATTCTAACCCCATATAAACAATATTATACATATGTAGAGTAGAAACGAGTTGGGGAAATGGTTCTATGTCCCATTTTTTACTTATGAATACGTGAGTGAAAAAGTTAATCTTAATTTTTGTCTCTAATTTTCATAATTTTTGTGTTATGGCGCAATTTGATCTAACAAATAGCCATTCGTCAGCGGTTCAAGTACTAGTTGTAATTAAAATAAAAAGCATCCAAGTGATATGTCCCTTTCTTTAAGCCCCTAATAATTGAACTTCTATCATCTAACAAGGCACAACCCTCTACATTAATAGAAATAGAATTGACTTTAACCGTAACTTGCAAATATATATTTTATGCAAGAGCTTATATACGAAATTAACATTCAACGAAATTAACATTCAACCCAAAGCACTTGTATTCTCAAAAACAATCAAATCAAACATAACACATGAACAAGAAACTTCAACAGCTTATCAGAAGGTATCACATGACATAACAAATGCATAAAAGCAAAAGTTTAAAGGAATGACTACCTAATATTATGAATGTAGTCTAATCCACTTTTGTCGAGACGAAAAGCGGATGCTGGTGGCAAATTGTCGTAGTCGATATAGTACATAACCATGCTTTTGTGAGCTGTTGAGAGAATTTCGAACAGGATTTTTGGTGGTGGTAGATCTAGAGAGGCAAGTGTGTGTGTGTTTTGTGTGTAGGGCGCTAATTTGGAAAAAAAAAAAAAAAAACCTAGGCGCTATTTGATTCACGCCCCGCCCATTTGTGATTCCAAGAAAACTAGCCGTTTAAGTAATGATAGAGTGGATAAAATGAAGAATTTGATAGTGAAACGAAATGGGTATTTCTAGTTATGAATTGGGTTGGGTCCAGATGGGACTAATCTTATCAAAACACCGAATCTTGGATCGATTTCTTCTTCGTTGTTTGCCGTTGGAAATTGTGGTGGAGGTGGAGGATGGAGATACGGGTGGCAATGGGAGATGGTGGTGCAAGAAATGTGATCTTGGAGGTGTGTGGCTGCGTATGTGTTTGTGTTAGGAGGATTAGGGTTGAGTAAAAGAAGGTGAGCTATTCATATAAGCAGATAGCTAGACTGCAACTGTGAACTGTGAACTCTTGATGGGCTCAAAAAAAAAGCCTCAAAGTATATTAGTTTTTATATAGATAATTGTTGAAATTGTTTTAAATAAAAATGTATTATTTGGTTGATTAAAAAAAAGAAAAAGAAAAAAAAATGGTGACACGTGTCAAAATTTGCCCCACCCACCATTACACACCTAAACAATTCAAGCCCCATTGCTGACTGGGCTGACACGTGTCAAATTTTGCCCCCATGTACACCATTTACCATTACACATAGCCGGATGTGGGTGTGGTAAGTAGTCACCTACTCACCTGCATTAAATGGCATTTTAGTCTATCAAACTCATTTGGCTGTAGTAATTAACTTCGAAAAAAGATAGACAAAAGTTGAAAAAGAGCAAATTAAGGGGATGTTTGGTTTTGGTCGGTATATATTGATTCGGAAAATGTTTAGGTCTTTCTGTCATTTCTCAAAAAGAGAAATGTTTGAGAGGATTAAAGATATGACTAATTTAATGACTTAACATGTGTGTCAATGGTTGATGGGTTTGTGAAATAGTTGGTCTATTAGTTACAACCAAAAGGAATGTGTCATGCAAGTTTAGGCATGAAATTAGTCACAATGTTTAAGTCTCCATATCATTTCTCAAAAAGAGAAATGTTTGAGAGGACTAAAGATATGACTAATTTAATGCCTAAACATGTGTGTCAATGGTTTATTGGTTTGTGAAATAATTGGTCTATTAGTTACAACCAAAAAGATGGTGCCATGCAAAGTTTAGGCATGAAATTAGTCACAATGTTTAGGTCTCCCTATCATTTCTCAAAAAGAGAAATGTTTGAGAGGACTAAATATATGACTAATTTAATGCCTAAACATGTGTGTCAATGGTTTATTGGTTTGTGAAATTGTTGGTCTATTAGTTACAACCAAAAAGATGATGAAATGCAAGTTTAGGCATGAAATTAGTCACAATATTTAGGTCTCCCTATCATTTATCAAATAAAAAACTGGTCATATCCTTTTTTATCGTAACATTTTTGAACTACCAAACTACTAGTAAAGTGCATACTTGAGATTGGAAAGCATAGAAACTCATTCACTTCAAAGAGCATATATTTATAAGTGTATTTCAATTCTAGTCCTAAATATTTTGTAAAATGTTTTGTGTTTGTGTATTTATTATTATTATTATTATTCTTTTGCAAGTAAATAGAAAAAGAAAAGAGAGTGTATATGTTTTTTTTGGTTTGTTAGATTTATGTGATGTTTAAATTATAATGGTTTTCTAAATGAAAAAGAATAAGATAAGGCGAGTTTCAATTTTTAATGCGATTACCGCAAGAAAATATCATTTTTGGCGTAG
Organism: Artemisia tridentata subsp. tridentata; assembly: GCA_021014915.2. Classification (NCBI taxonomy): domain Eukaryota; kingdom Viridiplantae; phylum Streptophyta; class Magnoliopsida; order Asterales; family Asteraceae; genus Artemisia; species Artemisia tridentata. The sequence goes on along the minus strand of CP139504.1, from coordinate 1,777,437 downwards.
TACTAATAAGATTATTGTTTTTAATGGATGTGTTTGGAGTCAAGTTTACGAGAATTCAAACTTTCAAAATAAATTACTCCCTTTTTTCTAAAATAAATGTCTAATTTGACTTTTCAGAGTCAAATTGGTTCAACTTTGACATTATATATATATATATATATATATATATATATATATATATATATATATATATATATATATATATATATATATATATATTTTGTTATATAATACTTGACGAAAAATTATAAAATTGAAAAATACACTTAAAACCAAATCCATTTATATATTTTTCATCAAATATTATATAATACCAACAAAAATAGTTAAGGTCAAATTTGAACTAGTTTGACTTTGAAAAGTCAAACTGAACACTTATTTTGAGACGGATGTTACTGCTTATAAAGTAAGTTTTATTTGACACATAATCTTTTAGAAGCTTTTATAAACTATACACTTATAGAAGATGAGCTAATAATAGTAAGCTTTTAAAATTGCAAATCTTACTAAGAGCAAGGGGTATGATCACATTGATGTTGCGCCATCTCTACGTGTCTCATCATTTGGCGCTGCCGAATCCACGCCACCACACCACAACCCTGCTGCGCCATTCCAAATGTGAGTTAACTCACGCTGTGCCAAATGGAGACGTTTTCATATTTGTTGCCCTTTGAGGTGCAACGGCTACTTTTTTAAATGATTTTTAAAATAAATAAATAAAGAAAAAAAACACTATAAATATAAACATTATCTTAACTAAAACTACACACACAATTACTTACTTTTCTCTCTACCACAACACAAAATCTCTAAACCAAATATGAATTCCGATGAAGAATATGTTCGCTTGTCCGACGTCGACGATGAAACTGATATTTTCTTTATGACGCAAGTATATCAGTATCAGCAATCGTAGGAAATGCAAGGTGAAACTATAAGACGTACCGTGATATACCGTGAACGTGAAGTTGCTGAAGAACGTTTGTGGGACGACTATTTTAGTGATACTCTAAACTATACAGAGCAATATTTTAAGTGTCGCTATCGTATGAGCAGAAAACTATTTTTTTAAATAGTAAAAGATATTGAAACTTATATTGACACTTATGATGAACTTCATGCGCATTTTGATTTCTTTATAGTCAGACCCGATTGTACGGGCCTATCAGGTTTGAATGTAATTATGAAATGCACTTCCGCCATACATCAATTGGCGTATGGTACAACATCCGATGCATTTGATGAATATTTAAAAATGGGATCAGATTGTGCACGCGACTGTCTAGACCATTTTACTATGTGCATTATTTGATTTATTCATGCCTGAGTATTTAAGAAAACCCGACTACAATGACATTCAAAATATATACGCATTTCGTGAGAGGGTTCATGGGTTTCCGGGTATACTTGGAAGCATTGATTGTATGCACCGGGAGTGGAAAATCAGTCTGAAAGGATGGCATGGTCAGTTTCACAGATGTGATAAAAAACACCCAACTATAATGCTTTAAGCTGTTGATTCTTACGATTTGTTGATTTGGCATGCTATTTTTTTGGGGTAGCGGGTGCGAATAATGTTATTACGGTTTTAAATAATTCGCCATTGTTCGACGACCTTCTTGAAGACAGAGCCCCTGTTGCTCCGTTTGAAGTAAATGGTAATGTATATGAAAAATGGTGTTATCTAGCGGTCAAGATTTACCCACAATGGACCACTTTTGTCAAATCATTTTCGGTGGCACTAGACGAAAAACATTGATACCTTAAAAAGCGACAAGTAGGTGCATGAAAAGATATTGAATGAGCCTTTGGTGTCCCACAAGGACGTTGGGGAATTATACACCAACCCGCGCGTGCTTGGACTTTGAACAAGATACGAAGAGTCATGTACATGTGCATCATACTGCATAACATGATTTTGAAGAAAGCAAAAGAATTGCGTGATAAAACCCTACACGTAAAGTTTCAACGAGATCTAATGGATCATATTTGGAACGATACCAACCAGAAGAAGAAAACTAGTTTATTAATAATTTGATGTATTTTTATATTTTCGGATTTTTTTCCGTACTTTGTTTATTTCTCGTATTGTAATTTGTATTTTTATTTTTATGAATGAAAATTTAGTTTGTTTAAAAAAATGGTGGGGCCCACAAAGTGTGAAATGACACGTAAACGGCATGTGAAACGAGGGAGTGGTATTTTGGGTGTGTGAATGTGAAATGTGAAATGATGATATCACGCTGATTTGGCAAAACGACTTGGGTTTTGACATGTGACCATACCCTTTACTCGTTGTGTTCTTGAGATTCATATACAAGAGAAAGGAAAAGAAAAGGAAATAAATTGTGTTCTTAATATTTTTTATTGGAAAGAAAGGAAAAGAAGTGGGAGGAATTGGGTGGAAGATGAGAGTGATTTTGTAGTATAAAATTTTCTTCGCACTTTTTGGAGGACGAGAAAGAAAGAGAAATGATTATTTCTTTTATCTCCTATAATTTTTATTTTTTTCTTTTATAAACTTAACTCGAGAACACAGCGCAAAGAGCATGCAAATGATTGAAATATATGTGAATTTAGTTTGACGTGATTTTAAATAATTTGAATATGTGTAGTGGTGAATTAAAATCTCGCGTATTTTATTATTATTATTATTTTTTTTTTTTTTGAACGGTGACTTTCATTTTTTGGATTAGAGTCGCACCCGCCATCTCAGCAGGCCCTCATCCTTCACATACTCAGACTATATTGTCTTAACCGGGTCCTGGTGTAGTGAGGATTTTTAACGGCGTCCGCCCGGAAACCGTACCGCCCCCACACGAGATATTTTTCGCTGGAGTAACGGCCGGATGAAAACTGGGGCCAGCTCGGATTCGAACCTGCGCAGCATTGGCTCATAGGCTCTCATTTTCATTATCTAATACCAACAAAGCTTTGTGGCCCTCATGTGATGACTTCCCGGTAGGCCACTCATACTGGTCTACTCTCACACGGGCTCGCTTAACTGACTAAGCGAATCAGATTAAAAAAGAAAAAGAAAAAGAAAAAAAGAATGATAGAAGTGTGATAACAATAAAAGTTTGAAATTAGAAGAATTATTGGGACATCTCAACCGCTACACTATAGTTAGCTCTATAGATCTAACTTCCCTCCCCCTCTTTTTAACAACCACAACTCACACTAGCTCTCACTTACCATCATCACCAACAATACAATGGACAGAGAATCTTCCGACGACGACGACGAACAACACCTCATCCATCAAACCGACATCCCTAAATCCCCTCGCCCAACCACCTTCCAGATCGACGACAAGAGTCCACGTCACCCTTCAATCTTCAATATCAATAATAAAAGGTATAAAAAAAATCATTACTATCTATTAGCAGCAATCAGTTTTCTTATACTCATCATTCTCTTCATTTTCTTCTTCAACTCCAATTACAATTCCCTTTATGCTAATCCCCTCAATGCTGCTGACGTGGCTGCTCCTGGCCTCATGCGCGAGTCCGAGCTACGCGCTTTGTACTTATTAAAGGAGCAACAATCACGCCTCATTCGTTTATACAAAAACCAAACTAATTATAATCATGTTGTTAAATCTGAATTAGTCAACCAGATTTCGTTAAATAGTAAAATTCAACAAGTGTTATTGTCCTCACATCAGTTCGGAAACTCGCTTTATTCGAATTCGAACGATGAGTATAATGTGAGTGATGTAACGGCGTGTCGTAAAGTGGACCAGAATTTGTCTAATAGGCGGACGATAGAGTGGAAGGCGGATAAGGATAAGGTTAAGTATCTGTTTGCGATATGTACTTCGGGACAGATGTCGAATCATTTGATTTGTTTGGAGAAGCATATGTTTTTCGCGGCTGTTTTGAACCGTGTCTTGGTGATTCCTAGTTCTAAAGTTGATTATGAGTTTAGTCGGGTGTTGGATATTGATCATATTAATAAGTGTGTCGGGAGGGAGGTTGTTGTGACGTTTGAGGAGTTTTTTGAACGGAAGAAGAATCGTGTCCGTGTGGATAAGGTTTTGTGTTATTTCTCGTTGCCGCAGGCGTGTTATGTTGACGAGGAGCATGTTAAGAAGCTCAAGGGGATTGGGGTGACTATGAGTGAGATCAAGACGGTGTGGACTGAGGATGTGAAGAAGCCGAGTTATAGGACGATGAAGGAGGTGGTTGATAAGTTTACGTGTAATGATGAGGTTCTTGCGATTGGAGATGTTTTCTTTGCTGACGTGGAGAAACAGTGGGTCATGCAGCCTGGTGGTCCTATTGCTCATACGTGTCAGACGTTGATTGAGCCAAGCCGTGTCATCTTGTTAACCGCGCAGCGTTTCATTCAAACCTTTTTAGGGAAAGACTTTGTGGCGCTTCATTTCAGGCGCCATGGCTTCTTAAAGTTTTGGTATGTATGCTCTTTCTTCTGCGAAATATCATATAACTATATGACTGCACTGATAATGCTGACTAGTATAGTTTATACGTATTTCATTGGTAGCTTCAAATGGATAATAGATCAATGTTGAATTTAATGTTATGGGTGTACCATGTAAGTTTGATATGTAATCTGTTGGCTATCTTTTGCTAATCAACCTCTGATAGGCCCGGTAATATACCACTAGTGCATCCCTGTGGATACTGATAGGCGGAAAAATATTCACTCTTCTGGGGTGGTTTCTTGAATCTTTCTGAGTAGAGGTTAATAATCCTTATTCCCTAAATTCAGTTACTAGATGGCTTAATCACGTAATTCTACACCTTTGACAAGCAGTGGTGGAGCTTAAAAAAATTTGTTGGGAGGGCCGAGAATTTTTTTTGAAAATTGTCTGTTTGAAAAGTCCCAAAAGTTATAAACTATCTTAAAACGTAACTGAATTTGGAGAATGTTGAGGTTTAGAGGAGCAATTTTTTAACTTATAGTATTGTGGGAGGGCCATAGCTAGTCCATTGCCTAATATTTGTAGTAAAAATGACAAAAATCACTTCTAAAATATACAGAAAATTACACTGTTCACTAGGGGGCCAACACCCTCCTTAGTCCCTTCAAACCTCCGCCCGTGTTGACAAGAGTATGTTAAGAATGACATTTATAGAATACATCTATCGTATTATGGGAGAAGAAAACCTTCATTGTTACTTCCGGCAAGATTGATTGACTTGTTTTTGTATAAAAATCATTGGGTAGACAGATTGTAAATCATTTTACTGACTACAATGACAATATGCATTTTTTTGAATAAAGGTCTTCATGATACAGGCTTCCATGACAGTTTCACTTGAACAGCTACTGATTCTATAATGTGCACACATAGAAGCAGTATTATAAAGAAAGTAAACCTTTTACTCGCATATAAGATTGTGTTGTATTGCAAGTAAAGTAAAATTAAGGTACTGCTTATGGAAACATTGGCAGACTCCCAATTAGGGTGAGCTAACACCCATGTAGAAGATCACTGTGTGTAAAAAAGAATCGGATAACTTGTTTGGACCATTATACTTCAAAGTTCAAACTATGATGAAAATTAACCTATGAATTCTTAGAAGTTAAATGGGTACTAATTGAAGAAAAAGGAGCAGTTGCTTATATCCTCCTAAGTTCTATTCCTAAATCATCCTCCTCCTAACCATAATATGTTTGACCATTGGAATCCACTAGATATCCTCATCATCTCCTTTCTTCATTTCTCCGTGTGTCATGATCACATAGTTTAGGAGGATTTTTAGGCACAAAAGTTAGGAACAAATATCATTTTCCGAAGAAACTAGAGAAGAGTATGTTGATGTACATAGTGTTTTGTTTGTGTTCACTACTAGAGAACAATATAATTTTAGATAATTGTTGCATGACCACTTTCACATATTTTTTCCAGCAATGCCAAGAATCCAAGCTGCTTTTTCCCAATTCCTCAAGCTGCAGAATGTATTAGTCGTCTTGTTGAAAGAGCCAATATACCAGTAATATATCTTTCGACAGATGCTGCGGAGAGTGAAACTGGTTTGTTGCAGTCATTAATTACACTAAATGGGAAGACTGTGCCACTCATTACACGGCCAGCTCGTAATTCGGCTGAAAAGTGGGATGCTTTATTGTATAGAAAAAAACTTGATGGAGATGCTCAGGTTAGTTTATCAACCGTTTTCTGTATGCTATTTATCAACCCTTTTTCTTTATATTATTTACGCACCCTCTTTTCTTTATGTTATCTTACTCTTTTTATCAATGTAACAAACTTAATGGGTGTATCTACAAATCTATAATATATTTGGTCGACACACCAATTTAGTTATTGAATGCTCTGGTTACATAGTAGTTTCTACTTTTTACCACCTGACAAAACAGTTTTATACACTTTATGCTGACACAATGTTCATCTTCATAACATACAGATCTTAGTAGATTTTTGACGAATGAAAGTTTAGAGTTAATAAGGGTTGATACTCGCTAATTGGCCTCTTTTTATAGATGGTGTTTTAAGATAAGCTTGGTCTCATCGATAGTCTTGTTTTCCTCCCTTCTCGGCTGTTTAGAAGTAGTTTCTTACTGCCTCGGCCCCAAAAGAAATGCGGCCTTTTGACTTGCAAGTTGCTTAATATAAGTGTGTTGACTAATCAGATGGCTAAAATGCTCCTTTATGAAGAAATTTTGGATTGGAAAAATAACTTTACCCAGATAATCAAAATGGTGCATTTTTGGGACATATTCTTCTGGGAGTGTTTTATTATTCTCTTGTTTATTGGATAGGCGAGTTGACATTGATTGGAGGTTGAGTCTGGAGAAACACAAATTGCATTTGTAGTTCTGTTATGGTCTTACATTTGGTTGTTGACAAACTTCAGTTATTCGCCTTTAACCTACATATATTCGTGTATTTAAGCTATGTAAATCTTATTGCTAGTATCTTTTAAAAGCATACTTATGGTGAACTATTCATTTATAGTATAATTCTTCGTCGTTGATCTTGCAGGTGGAAGCCATGCTTGATAAGACTATTTCTGCTTTGTCTGGTGTGTTCATTGGAGCTCCAGGATCAACCTTCACCGAGGATATTCTTCGGTTACGCAGAGGCTGGGGAACAGCATCAGTATGTGACGAGTACCTCTGCCAGGGTGAAGTGCCAAATTTCATTGCTGGAGATGAATGAAGTAGAATGCATGTACCCCATGAAGGGTATATATACGCGATTATAGTGCTTATCATAAAGATTTTTTTAGTAAAGTTTACATTGTAACATGTGATAATAGTAAATTAGAATTAGAACAACTTGATATTTGGTGTACACTTGATTCATTTTTTCATTCAATTAGGAGTCTGGCCGAGTGTTTTTTTTTTTTTTTTTTTATTCAACCTGGTGCTTCTGGTTCCATATTAGCAACACCAAACTTAATTGTATACTGTGGTGCAGCTCATGTAGTTATTTGTGTGATAGATGTATCATTGCGTGAGTAGGCAACGAAAGATATTGGAAGAATTTAATTTAGCTGTCAAGTGTTGTTTCATCGGCTTCAAGATATCTAACTGGTGTCTGGGTAAATTTCAAACATCAATGTTTTAGGTATAGTTGAGTGTTCAAGAACTTGTATTTTAATTGTATAAGTGTGGCTGGTTATCACTTTTTCGTGTCAAATGTCATCATTTTCAAGTGTAATGACTTTATTATGTCTGTAAGTATATTTATACGTAAAGAGTTAATATGACCAACTTTAGTTTCGAGTTTTGTTCTAATTTGGTCACTGAAGTTTGAATTTGTCGGTGTGGAATAATTATGTTAGAATGTTTATAAAAACTGACTTGCAGAATGACTTTTAGCACGCAACTCCTAAAAAACTTAACCGTATTGGCCTCAAATTACTGTTAATTTACCTCATCATCAAAATATATGATCCCACATTGGATGGTCCATGTTTTGGCTGCTGCATAGACTAGTTAGGGTGTTCGAGCAGACTGAACTTGGCATTTCTTAACACTAATCACGCCAAAACCAAAAACTCAGTGAATCTGCTTAACCCGATTTGGTAGGAAAACACCAAATATAAATGTAATATAATGTTGTTTCAATTCTAGCTACAAACTGGAACCAAGAACCAGGGCAGTATTTTTTATAGAAATGAGAACCAAGCCAATACTGGTATCTGTCCAGCCATGCATGGGGTACCAAGTCACATGTTATGAAGCCTAGAGCCTGCAAAGCTCAAAAGGCAAGTGATCATCTAGCCCTAGTTGCACACTTTGGTCAACCCGAATGTAACCATGAGAGATACATTCAAGTTAAATTTGTATATTTAAATAATATTTATTCAACATAACAACACAAACAAGGCAAAAATCACTATTCAAGTTAACTTGTAGTATAAACAAATTAATTCCATCTCCCAAACATCCTTTCTTTTCTATTTTACAAGGACCTCTAACAATCACAGGCCATCCAACAAAACAATAAATAAATAGAAGAAAAAACTGACAAAGTAGAGGCAAGGGATGGAAATAAAATGAACTACTTCATTTCCCCAGCGTCATTCTCCATAACTTAAAAAGGCTCGGACTCCTGAGGGTCCTGGTTGTTGTCAGAGCGCACATCGTTACCAACAGTTCTCTTGCTCATGTTTGTCCTCTGCACAAGTCGAACCAATGCCTCCACCACTTCTGACATAGGTGGTCGAAACTCAGGCTCAGGCTGTCATCAACCCAAAGTAAAAACCATTATCAGTCAAGAAAACACTAATGCATAGATTCCAAGCAACATATTCCTCAAAGTTGATACAACTTGCAAATATAAAAATTACCTGTACACATAAAGCAACTACATCTGCGAAGCGAGAGAGAGATTTAACAGGATAGAGTCCTTTGAGTGCCGGATCAACCATCTTGGCAAGGGCATCAATGTCATGCAGTTGAGGTGTTGCCCATCGCACCAAAGACTGCTCAGCTCTTGTCCTTGAGCTGTGCACATAAAATACCACCATAAATATGTACATGTCCTAGAGAGAAAAAAAAAAAAAAAAAAAAAAAAAAAAAAAAAAAAAATATATATATATATATATATATATATATCTATTGAGGCCAACAAACTGCTATAATTGCACCGTCAGTTACCTATCAAATGGTTTTCTTCCTGTGAGTAGTTCCAACATGGTGACACCGAAACCATAGACGTCACTTTTGATTGTGTATGTACCAGACATGGAGACCTCTGGGGCACTGTTGTCCAGTTCCTGCAGCAAAGGAAAATGTTAAAGTGAAGTCATATAGAAAGGGGTTTTAGCTTGTTACTCCAATAGACCTAAAGCTTACCTGATCTGCATCTGGAACAAGACTTGCTAAACCACAGTCAGAAAGGTGAGGATTGAGCTCTGAGTCCAGCAAAATGTTTGCGGATTTTATACTTTTATGAACAACAGATGGTGAGCATACTTCATGTAGATATCTGAATGTGAACATCACGTCAAAAATTGAAGAAAAGTGAATATTTAGCTTTCGTATTGCCGAGTAATTTCAGATAAGGAATAGCAACTTACTCCAATGCGCGTGCTGCCCCTAAAGCGATCTTGACACGATTATTCCATGTTAATGGCTTGCTGTATTCATCTGAGAGGTGCAGGAAATCATAGAGTGAACCATTCTTGAGGAACTCATAAACTAGGAGGTGCTGACCATGCTCGGAGCAATAACCAACCAACTCTGTCACATTTGGATGTCGTAACCTTGATACATCTGAAACTATATCAATGAAATCTTCTGACAAGCGGCCGGGTAGAACAGATGAATTTATCTTCTTAACCGCAACCACCTACAAAATATACCATGCAAGTCAACAGGCTGAGATTATGTTTTCCCTTTTTCTTGTACTTGTACCAATTTGTGTTTTGATAGCCTAATCTACTGCAAACTAGCATAACTTTCATAAATTATATAAAACAGTTTAGAACTTCTGTAAGGTGTCATCCTTTGCGCGACAGTTTTATGCAATGCTGCAAGGAACCAGGATTACCATATTGAATGTCATAGATTTTTTTTTGGAGATGAATGTTTACCATAAATAACCTCAAGTTTAGATGAGGATGAGTAAGACAATATAATGATGAATACTGAAAAAGTGGAAGTTATATGTTTATGTCGAGAAAAGACTACCTTTCCGTCTTCAAATTGAGCACGGAAAACACGTCCAGTAGACCCCTCCCCAACAAGGTTATCAGCACTAAAGCTGTCTGTAGCTATTTGAAGATCGGCTATTGAATATGCGATGGCATTTGTTGGAGCCACACTTATCTTCTTGGGAACCACAGGTTTTGCTGAGAAATCATCATCATCAAATGATTTGTGTCGCTCGATGGGTGGTGGTTTAAGATTCAATGCTGCAGGAGGAATTTCGAATGTTTTTGTGTTGGCCATTGGGGTAGGTTGAACAGATTTGAGTTCTGCAGCAGAATGTAATAACATAAGGCCGTGCACAAATATAATTTATGGTTCACAGTCCTTATTTTAATGGTGGGTTATGAAAAAGAAAAACTTAAGTTACTAATGGTAAGGTAAGCTGAATATCAAAAATGAACAGTATTGTCAAGTTAGTTGGTCAACCCCCGAAAAACATATGGTCATTTTCTGGACGAGCATGCAACTTTAAGGCAAATAATTAAGCCACAAAAGAAACAAATGATTTGTACCCTGTGGCGGTGAAGCAGGTGGAGCAAACGTCTGGTTATTGGTCTTTTCAATATCATTAGGCGATTTTCTGGATCTTTTCTTCAACAAAAAGAATGCAACGATTGCCCCAACAACCAAAATGGATATCACAATTCCTGCTATAGCTCCACCACCAATCCCAGATTTCTTACCACCATCGCTAGAATTGCCTGAAGACGGGCTCTTATTTCCATTTGGTTGCCTTCGAGCAGCTGGAGGTGTACCAGGTGGAGGTGGTGGCGCAGGGCCTGAGCTCCATGAGTTACCATCCTTTCTGTCACGCAAGTTATTTTATTTAACATCCAAAACATAAATGTTTTGTATATAGCATTTAAAGTTAGATGCTTACTGCAGATTTATGTTTTTTAGCTGACTAGGAACCCAACCATTAAAATTGTTATTTGCAACATTCCTGAGAAGACGAACATAAACATGTTAGTAGCCTAGTCATATGTTTGCTCTGTATAAACCAATTGATGGGTTCTGAAAGCGTATTGTGATACTCACAGGTTCTTAAGGGGAAGATCAGCAAGGACATTAATAGTTCCTGTAAATTGGTTGTTCTGCAAATACCTGCATCAAAACAAGCGTGAAGGGGTGGACGGAGGACTAAAGCAAAATCTAAATAAAAGCGCAAAGGATGTACATACATATCCGTGACACTGGACAGCGAGCTTAAGCTCTGAGGAAGATTACCGGTTAAAGAATTGAAAGATACATCCCTGAAGCATAACAAAGTGTTAATTGTCAATTTGGACATGCACACATACGGCAAGAACAGCATAAAATTCTTTAAATACATAGTCCTGAAAAAATAAGATTTAAAAAATAAAAGGATTAAACTTGGGATCTAGAAGCGTTACAATGTGGATAGAGCTGTAAGCTTTCCAAACACATCCGACAGCTGGCCATTTATTTGATTGCGAGCAACATTTCTGGTAAACAAAAAATAACAAGTATGATAAATACCAATCCATATCCAATAAGTAAACGAGGAAAAGAAAATGTAAAATTGACTTACAAATATTTAAGAGAAGTCATTAGTGATATGGAATACGGAAGGCTGCCACTGAAACCACATCCGGCAAAATTTCTGCATTACAACACATGACATGACCGATGAGAGGCGTGTAACAAAAGTCAATGACGACAAAAAGGAAATTAGGTAAAAAAAAAAAGGCATACAGTCTCTCCAAGTTTTGAGGAAGGTTATAAGGTATCTGGTTGCCAATATTATTGTTGCTTATATCGCTGCAATACCAACACAACGTCAGATTTAGAAAATTACAAAAGAACTTGTTTCGATGGAAAGTAAAGCAGGCTCACAATTTTTTCAAGGATGTCAAACTAGTGAGCTGGTATCCTAAATTGCCGCCGGATAGTCCAAGATTGGATATGTCGCTATATACGGATAGAAAAGGAAAACAAGTAAGTTAGTTATTGATAGAATGTAAAGAGTGATTCTTCAATTATCGCGCTATGGATCATACATTTCAGTGACTCTTGAACCTGAGCACTTAACGCCTTTCCAGTTTTCGGCACAAGGGTCGCCACCATTTGCGGTCCATTTGTTTAACTGTCCGGGGGAATTGAGACCTTGAAACATGACCCTCAGAGCAGCAGCTGTGCATACATAGAAAAGTCAGTCCTAATTAGGTGGTGGGCTGGGCTGGTTTTGGAAAAAGAACATGAATAAAAGATGATGACGGTGATCTGACAAAAATGTTTAAGTAATTAAACTAGAGCTGCCAATTCCTAAAAAAAGATAAAATCTTGAGACAATAATGTTCCTCATTACTAAATCAAAAAAGATAAAATCTTGAGACAATAATAGCAATGTTTCCCATTACTAAATCAATCAAGACCCCCCATAAACAATAACAAGAAGAAGCAAATAAAAAGATTGAAAGCAAACCAACCATCAGATGGATCTGTGTCAGCATTGATGGAGGTTGAACCCAACAACAATACTACTAGAACAACAACCACCAATGTTGTTGTTGTTGTTGGTGTTGGTGTTGGTGTCATCATCTCAACAAATTTTAAGGAACAAAACTTTTTCTTCAATAATAATAAGCCTCTCTCTCTCTCTGTCTCAGTTATACTACTACTCCCATTTCTTTATTTATTTATGGAATATATTGGTGATAATATAATGTTGGTTTTTTTAAACTCTAGTAAATTTATTTATTAGTATAGTACAGTATAATTAAAGAATGGACTAATTGTCGTCTAGACTAGAGTGAGTGAGAAACAGGAGGATGTAATGAAATGTGAGTATATATTTTTGATTCATTCTTTGCCACAAGCTGGCACCCACGATCTCCTAAGAATCCAAAGCTGCCCCCCAATTATATATACTACTCCTCTCTACTTTTCCATTAGATACGGTAATTATTCTAGAATGAGCTAACCCGACCCGAGTCCCAACTTCCTGGTCTCGACCCGAGTAAAGCTCGGTTTATTGTCGGTCGGGGTCGGTTTGTGTCGGTTTTCGGTCGCCGGTCGATTTTGCTCACCCCTACTTTTATTTGTATTATATAATACTTGATAAAAATTATATTAATAAAAATATATTTAAAACTCATCAATTTATGTATTTTACCATCATGTATTATATAATAATAATAATAAATAAAATATAATAATTAAAGTCAAAGTTAAAAAATATACTTTAAAAAATCAAAACAGAACAATTATTTTAAGACAAAGAGAGTATTAATTAATGGGGAATTTACATACATCCTCATATGTATATCAATATTTACATATTTCACCAAACACAAGTTTTAATGCATGATATACAATGCTATTAAAGCAAGGTTTGAAAAAATATGTAAATATTGATTTTTTTTAAAATATATGTAAATTCTCCTTAATTAAGTGTGTAAAAAGCCGAGATACTTAAGCTTAGCTTGTTAAAACTCGAGCTCAACCACTCAAACATAACATAAAGCTTGGTTAATAAACAAACTCGAACCTAGAATTTAATGCTGAGGTTGACTAGATTCGCAAGTCTAAACAAGCTTTTACATATATAACATGTATGAATGTTGTATAATTATGTAGCATTATTTAGTTTCGATATAATCAAGCATTTAAGATATATTATTATATCAAGTATACTTTTTTTAGAGCTAATTTATTTAAAATGTATCTTGTGACAAATTCTAGGTTTGTGTAACAAACATTTTTTTTTTTGCAAATTTATATACTAAACTTTCAAATTTCATCACTATAGTGTATTTTCTGACCATTTTACCCTTCAATTTATTAAGAATCCTTTTATCGAGGAGGGGTAAAATGGTCCGAAAATACACCAGAATGACGAAATTTGAAAGTTTAATATATAAATTTGCAAAATAAAAAGTTTGTTAGACACACCAGTAATTTGTGACAAGTAAGATATATTTTAAATTCATTAACCATTTTATTTATTTATAATATATATGAGCCAAAATTCTATATCAAACATTTCTTCTACTCCTATATTTTAGCGTTCGAGAAATAGAAAAGTAAATATCACTTATAATGAGTTGAGCGTAATCGAGATTGAGCTTTAATAATAAATCATAAGTCTAAGCTTTTTTTATGAATAACGAGTCAAATTGGAGCTTTAAAAAGGCATGGAACTAGCCGACAAGCTTATGCAATACTAAACGAGCCAAATTTTAGCTTTATCGAGCTGCTCAACTCATTTACACGGTTGCTTTTAACATTTAAGTTTACTACTCATACATTAAATCATTTTGGTTCTTTCCCGATGATATAAAATAGTAACAAGGTTAGCATCTACATCGAACTATTCAATATTATGTACACCACTACTTTTTTTAACACTCGGCTTTCAATAATATATTACGATTATCTTTTCGATGATATGTTCTAAAAATGCATATATTATAGCCAAGAAAGAAGCATATGTGAACATTTTGACTAACCCGTTTGATGGAAGATTCACACTCAGATTGGCAGACGTTTTGATATTTGGATGGGTTGGAGGGAAACATGCGTGTGTGGATCTAATTGGGGTTTCTCCTCTCGTGGGTTTGAGTAGTCGGGGTTCTACAGTAGGACATGCTGCTTTGAAAGCCGCCTCGTACAAAGTGTCAAAACACGAGAAAGCGTGCATTGAAAATCAACATGTTTTTATTCCTTTTGCGTTTGATACTTTTGGTTTCCTTGCACCTGAGGCAGTGGAGTTCCTCAACAGAGTTCAACGAGTTATGCATAGTAATGTTATGACACCTAAATCCACAGATGTAGTTTTCAAAAGAATTAGTTTTGCAATGCAAAAAGGGCTAGCGCCAACTTGTTGCCCGTTTGCCTTCCACCTCTATGTAAATCCAAAAGTTAATTAAAATAAAATTAAATAAAAAAATAAAAAAAAATAAAAAAAATTATAGCCATCTATCACAATTGCAACTAAATAAACACTTAAGAGTATAGAATTTGGATTTACATAGAAGTGGAGTGACAACAAGTTGCACCGCTAACTTTTTTTAGATTGCAAAACTATTTTTTTTAAAACAACATTTGTGGATCTAGGTGTCATAACATTACTATGCATAACTCACTGGACTCTGTTGAGGAGCTTCAATGTCTCAGGTGCATGAAAACCAAAAGTATCAAATAAAAATATGTTGATTTTCAATGCATGCTTTCTTTTGTTTTGTCACTTTGTATGAGGCGGTTTTCATAGCAGTCTATCCAACTGTAAAACCTCGGCTACTCAAACCCAGGAGAGGAGAACCGTGGTTAGATCTACACACGCATGTTTCCTTCCAACCCATCCAAAAACCAAAACGTCTGCCGGTCTGAGTGTGGATTTTCCATCCAACGGGTCAGTCAAAAGAGTTTACATGTGCTTCTTTCTTGGCGGAGATTCCGGCACACCTACATACGTCAAAAAGGACATCCTTAACCATATTGTGTCTGTACTTGAAGCTTAGGAGCTCTTTGCAATCAACCACATGTTCCCCAAAAGAATCCAAACATGCATTGCGACAAACTAAGCATATCTCATCAACAAAAAATATAGGAATCATGAGACGATACTTAAGGATAGTACGATATTCCACCGGTGACATATGTTGACCTAGCCCATATACGGGGATAGCTAATAGAAAATCATGAACATGTGGTGCCCGTAGACACTCAAAAACTGCTTTCTGTCTCACAATCATGTCGAAGTGGACTTCCATATTCTTGATCATTTCACTAAAAAGTGCTTTTGCTAATGTTTGTTGGGTTTTAGAGGGGGCGGTTGTTAGACCCGTTTCCCGGGTAGTGGGACCCCACCCTAGATGAAGTTGACCCAAGCCTAAGTATGTTTGACTAAGAGTATGTGGTTGGTTAAGGGCAAATGGTTATGGAGTTAACTGTTAAGTGTTAATCTGTTATAGCCTAGATGCGGCGCATCTAGGAAGTACATGCGGCGTATGGTAGAAAGGGAAAGTAGAACCGACTTATTATAGTCCATGCGCCGTATTGTATATGGAGATACGGCGTATATGTGGATGCGGCGCATCTATGAAGATAGATGCGGCGCATCGACCTTAAATAAGCAGAAATGACAGAATTGCCCTAGTAGCTAGAAACTTCCCCAATTATCTATAAGTCTCCACACTCTTCTGTAAAAGAGAGTGTGTTTCTGTGGATGTCGAACCAAGGAGAAAACGAGGGAAAGGTGGAGCTAAGGATGGCTTGTAATGAAGAGGATAAAGAACCTATGTTGATGACCCTTCTTAGCTTTGATTATCAAGTAAGTAGTCCTCCTCAAGTTAGTGATTTAAGTGGGAAATCATCATATGATGTGGGTATGATCATATGATGATTTGATTAGAATGATGATTATGTTTTGATGGGTTTTGATAACCCTTGTTATGTCATTATTTGTTATGTTGTTAGGTTTTATTATTTATGAAGGATGGTGATGATGATGATGGATCATTGTGATGATGATGTTCTTGATGTGTTGTATAGCTTGGGTTTGAGGTAAGTAAAATGATGATAGCATATGTTATATGGAATTCCATCATATTGTGTTATGTATGTTTATGTTGAGAAGATTAGCTTTGTTGATGTTTATGTGATGCCATGTTTATGGCTTAAGTGATGAGATGATGCTAGGAGATAAGTTGAGGTTATGTGCTAGATGAGATGTGATGTAAGTGTTTATGTATATGATGCATTATGTGGTTTGAAGTATAATGGTATGTTATAGTCGTTTTACTTGCTAAGCGTTATCGCTTACGGTTTAGTTGTCTAACCGTTTTGTAGGTGCTTATGATATGGCTTGGATGTAAGGATATATGGGCCAAGGATTTGGTTATGTAAGATGGGTAGTTTTGGTAAGGATGTAGAGCTTAGGTAGATACCGAGCTCAAGTGTATAAGTTTGTACCCCCGTTGGTCTTTTATTGGTAAACAAGTGTTAGATTGTATGTCAAGTGTTTTGTAATGAATTGGAAGTCATTTGGTATGCATAAGTATGTTTATGTGTTTATGGGTTAAGTCAAAGGGGTGTTTGGATTAGGGTCCATTCGTACCCATTTTGGAGTCAAACGGGTTATTCGCCGTGTATTATAGTTGAATTTGGTTTTGAATGTAAAATGAGTATTTTGGTACAAGTTATAGTGTTGAAAAGGTGTCAAAGTGGTGTATTGAGTTTATGCAGGTCTTCCTGCTGATGTTCTGTTTAAATTGGTCGATGCGGCGCATCTAATATGTTAGATGCGACGCATCAGAAGTTTAAAGTGATGCGGCGTATCTAATATGTCAGATGCGGCGTATCATAAGTTTGAGTAGATGCGGCGTATCATTTCAGATTGATACGGCTGATGCGTGGTTTTGCAACCTTACAACAGGTTTTACCTCTCGAGGGATCTCAAGAGGCTTACAACCCCACCAGGCAGTGTACCTGACCGATGTAGTATAGTGTAGTGGTAAGTACGGGGGATTGATCGTTCTCCACAGGGAATAGTGTTCGTTAGGTATGAAAGACTACTCTAATAGGTCTAAGGGTTGAAGAAGATTCTTTTTGTATTTTTTATAATTTTATGAAAGCAAGTAAAATCTCGGGTTTGAAAGAGTGGCGGAATTAGTTGCTAGTCAACTAACCCAAATAACTACAAATGCAAATAAAATAAATAACTGAAAATAAAATGTTGCTGAAAACTTAAGTGTAGAGAAATGTGTTCACTTAGATTT
Source organism: Artemisia tridentata subsp. tridentata (assembly GCA_021014915.2). Classification (NCBI taxonomy): domain Eukaryota; kingdom Viridiplantae; phylum Streptophyta; class Magnoliopsida; order Asterales; family Asteraceae; genus Artemisia; species Artemisia tridentata. Next base: position 1,759,537 of record CP139504.1, on the reverse strand, counting down.
CCTTACTCCCTAACTATCTTTTACCGGCTGATTAGTGTGTATTAGTTGCGTGGATGACGGGTGTATTCCTTAATACCAATCGTGGGGTGGCGTACGTACTTCCCCAACTCTACAAGCTCCTACTTCACTCCTATGTCGAGCCGGCTAGGAAGCTCCTAACATGGGATCACTAGAATTCGCTTGTGCATTAAATACAACCATAAAAACCTTTAGTACGCATTTGGTTCATGTTTCTTAAGACGTTCAAGCAAGTTACCGAATAGGAAGTTAGCCAGTTTTCTTAAGCCTAACATAGATAAACAATCATCCAATACAACTAATAACACACTAATAACCAATAATCAATAGCTAAGTTTCATGAGATCTAAGCAAACACAAGATAAATCTAGCCTAACATGTTAAACAAAAGACAAGAACAAGATAGAATCAAACAACACATAGACATATTGAATGATTAATTGATAACTTATCTTTCAATGTAACATGGAAGATCTCAAGGCAAAAAGCCTTGAAAAAGATGCTAAAATCGTCTTAGGGTTTTCTCCCAAAAATTCCACACTAAGCTCCCTCCCTAATGACAAAAAATTAGAAAACTATATATAGACTTTACATCTGACGGCGTCACCTTATGGAGTGTGACGCCGTCACCTCGCCGCTTCTAGGGTTCCCGGATGGCCTTCTTGACGTCGTCCCTCTTTAGCTCTCCAAAATCCGTTCTGGCTTATCAAGGCTTGACGCCGTCAGACCTTGAACGTGACGCCGTCCCTCTTTGAATTAAGCCGTGACGCCCTTGATCTGTAAGATCCCACGAAAATCCATTATGATAATCCCCATTTATTAAAGATAACCTCTAGTTACCATGTAACAACACCCATTTTTACGGGAAAATTTAAATTTTCTTTAATATACTATACTCACGACCAACACAAGATTTGGATAAGCCTACATATTTTATATGAACTATTTTCACTTTATTATTTTTATATTTTACATTAGACTCTTTATGTAATACAAATATTCAAACCCTATTAGATTTTATTAACGTATACGTTTTCCGTTTAACTATTTTTCATGGCTAATATTATTAATTAAAGAATATTAATAAACTTTGATATTTTTATAAAACGTTATATTTTTACGTTATCCAGTTTTAAGTTTCGTTACTTAAAAATTTAACGATAGTAATTACCGGAAATCAAACTACACCTTGTACCCGACTTATTCCATATTTAATAGATAAAAATGATTTGTGTCTTAATAGAATTACACGCCTCTCTTTATTCATGGGTGTCTCAAAAACTTACAAGTCATCCCTTTCTAAACTTAGCTGCGTGTTTCATTTTTACATAATACATCTACGTGTACCCTTTAGCTCCATAAAACTCTTTTGATCATACAGTCTATATGTTCCATTTTCCCTCTCATTTGATAAACATTCAGAAAAAGAAAACATAAAACCACCTCTTCCTCTCCCTTGTATTATCAGCGACACCATCACCACACCACAACCACCTCCACATCTCCTCACCACCCACTACAATCCCACACCACCACTGCCGCCACACAGCCGCTCCTCCATCCCTTCACCTCTCCTATCCATTGTACGATTTAAGAATAGATCGGAAGAGTTGTTTCAGTTCGAGTCCCCACCGCCACCATTTCAGTCGCCGTTTCCTTCCCCTCTCCTTCTCGACATGGTAAAAATCGAGAAAACCGTTTATCACTCTTTATTTTTGTTGAAACTGATTTGTGTTATTATTTTTGTGGATTTAAAAACTAATTATGAAACAAGGATTATAAACTCGTGATTTAAAAACTGGATATAAATGTGTTGTAACTGGATTCGTGTGGTAAGTTAATGTGGTTGTGCTACTTTGAGATTATTGATGTTATTTGGATCCTGGGATTCGATTCCTATTTTTGGTTCTAGTCATTATCGTCGGGTCAACTCAACCGGGTCGGGTCGACCCGGATTATATATCGACTTTGGTTCGTTTGGTTATGTCAGTGTTATGGTTGTCGTTGTTGGTTGAGTCGTGGTACAAAAAGAACCCACGTGGGGTGGGTGATTATTTTCAGCCGAGTAGGAGCCGTGTGGTTCTCGAGCTCGTTTAGTCTTGGTTATAATTTGTTGTGTTACCTGTGTGTTTGTTTGTCCTCGATTAACTAGTACACCCAATAGGGTGCGTTATTCTGGTTGTTTCGGTCTAACAGTGAACCCACAAGGGGGCGTTGGTTTGTTGGTTTGGTTCTCGATTTGATTATATCCGGGGTTGGATTGAGTCGGTATGGTTCGGTTTTAACTTCATGGTTCGAAGCCGGGACCCTTGAGGTCTCGGTGTGGTAAGTCAGTTTTTGTGATTGTTATGTTATGATATAGAAAGTGGTAATAAGGGAAAAATATGTTTATTGCTTGTCAAGCCCAAGCATTAAGAAATAAAGAGTGTTTTGGGTATAATTTAGTTGTCAAAAATATAATTGACTGATGTATTTGTTTGGAGTTGGCGTTATACTTCCTAGTAAGTTTCGGGTACTCTGGGATTGATATATTGAGTGTTAGACGAAATAAATACTTAAGGGACTTGATTTAAACGGATGGTATATTGGTTATGACTTAGACGTTTGGAAAATTTTGAATTGTTATCGGATGTACAATATTAAATATCGGATTTATTGAACATTTTGAGACTCGAGACGGTATAATATATTAACTTCAAAATGAACTTAATATATTAAACACGAAACGGACACAAAATCTTCAATAAAACTAAACTAATATTACGAGAATAATAACGAGACATAAACTTATTAAATACTGTAATCCCAGTTTTGATTAACCCAAGTCTCGACGACTTGAGAAAAACTAGTTTTATTAGTTAAGCATGTTTTTATTATAAAATGTTTATATTTTATACGAACTAGTTGGGATAACGGGGTAAATGTCGAAACGTACAAACTGACTTATTACTTAAGGTGTTTATTTGTCGTTAACTTCTAGAGTTTGTCTTCTTTGGGTGGAGTCCTCGTCAGTATTCCCTCGACTATGTCATTGTCTATTTCTTTTGGTGTGAGTTGTCTGTCGAGTCTAGGTTATTTTACCACACCACACGAAACATTTAAACTAAGCTTTTGATAAGTTTTGAAAACTGAGTAATCCACGAAAACTACGACACATTGTCTTTTATAGACTTTATTATTGTGCGAGACGTGTTTTGAGATAACTGTATATGTACTAGGTTGTGCCGATCCTAGACCGTTGTGTATCGCCGTGCTATATGTTTTGAGACCGTTGTGATATGCTCTAAATGCCAGTCGTGTCAGTGTGATCTTTGCTTTGCTGTGGCTAAGGTGAGTCGTGGCCCCTACTTTTAACACTTGTTTTAATAACACGTTTGGGGGAGATACATGCTTTAACTGTTTTAAGTATATTTTTATACTCTGAAAACTCTCATAATTTATTTGAAATTATCAACTATGTTTTACATGTTTGAATCATACTTGAAAGAAATACATGTTCGTTATATGTGCAAATTGCTTGCTTAGCTTAAACACGGAACTTGGAAGCTTTCTATGAATTACTATTCTTGGTTACATGTTACGATATACTCCCTAATAGAGTTATATGCTCATTTTACTTGCAATTTACTTGCGTACCTTACATGTTGAACTTGGATAAAAGCACTCCAAACTACTTGTCATAACATGACACTGATTCTCATTGAATACGTGCTGTTTGTGCAGTATAATACATGTCGTTTGTGCGATACATTTCATACTGCTTCGTGCGGTATAATTCATGCTGTTTGTGCAGTATAATACATGTCGTTTGTGCGATACATTCTTACCGTTTGTGCGGTATAATACTTGTCGTTTGTGCGATACATTGTTAACGTTTGCGTATCATGAGGCTTAGGGCAATATAACTTTATGAATATATGAATGTATCATATATATTAAAATACAGCTGTATTTAGTAACCATCACTCCACACTGATAGATTTCAAACACTAGATTAATGTTTTCACTATGTGTTATGATTATGAATCATGTACTTGAACCTTAGTTGTTATCGTATGTGACTAAATTGTGAACTCTACAAAAGACAGCATAGATTGCTTGGTATATTGTTACTCCTAAAAGTTGACCCCACATATCATTTCGAGCATATAGCAACGTAGCTCATTTTCATTGAAAACTAGAAACTTATGATTCTGGAGATCATACATGAATTACTTGTGGATTTTTATTCAACACAACTTGTTATTAATTTCATGAAGAATTAGTATTTATTTCAACAATCACTGTACACCTTTTAAATTTATTGAAAGAAAGTTCTTTTCTAGTAAACTCCACGAACTCACCAACCATTGTGTTGACGTTTTAAGCATGTTTATCTCAGGTAATTAATGGAGCAGGACAAGACACGGAGCGGGCATCTTTTACTCTGATAACTTTAATGGTGTAAAATCAAATATGTCATTCTTTCCAAATTATCACATTTTCTCATGAGATTTCTGATTGAATAATTCATTTTTGTATCAAAAATATTCTTTGAATGACATATAACTTTCAAAACGCCCCTTCCGGGCCGTTTTTCTGAAATTTTAACTCGATCCTCACCGTAACACCCTAATTACTTTTCCGCTGCCACAAACCAAATTAGGGGGTGTTACAGTTTGGTATCAGAGCCTAAGGTTATAGAGAATCAAATGTTTTCAAACATCGAACTATAACCACACTTTCAAAATAAATAATTTTACACCATACCATTTTACGCCCTCCGTGTCTGCAGACTGCCGTGCTCAATACATTACCTATTAAGATTATTTTGCACTAATCTTTACATGCTTGATAATTACTCTTCACACGTTACACACTGTATTATTTCACACTTACCGTTACGCCCTTAACGTACGAATTACTTATAATTATTATTTTCGGCTACTACGGTACCATGTCTACCCAACCAGTTGATATTACCAAACTTACCCTCCGTACTACTAGTACATCACCTACTTATCATATCACTACGGATACTGAGAATCCCTACGTATTAATGTCTCAACCCCAGACTAATACGGAATTTACTCAATTACCACTCCCATCATCACCTACTCGCTCGCCTTTACGTCAGAAACTTAGGAAAACTGCTAAACCTTATTCAGATGAAGAGTTGATTGGTTGTCCGGCAACATTCGAGGTTGGACAGAATTCACACCAAGAAACGAGTTGGAAAGATGTTGAGCCAAATTCTCCATTACCTACACTACCACTCCCACCTGTCTCGGTAGCCCGACGCAGAAAAGTCAGGATTTTAGCACCTTATGAGCCCGAACTGTTTATAACACCATTTTGGAGTTACCTCAATGAACTTATTAAGAAGATACACTTACGATTAATACCAACTATACCACCATTTCCACCTTACTTCCCCCTAGACATGATCAGGATAACGTCACCATACCTTACCACCACTACTATCATCATCCCCTCCACTGTCGGTTGGACCCGACTACTCGTTAAGACTACTCACCCAGACTTACTTGTTTACACCTCACCAACGGGAGTTGACTCCTAGGGAGAATTTACCCTCTCAGGTCTCCCTCGTCATTACTGTTTCCACCTGCTTTCACTCCTCCAGCCCGAGTCCTCGAGACTGGAGAAAGCTTCAGGACAACAGTTACCCACACACCTACTCCTCCCACCAGCATGACGCGACTGGAGCGTCATAAGGAACATATTGATACACTCCAGAACATCATTGACAAAACACCACTCACAGCCGACGACACCCTACCTGACTTTTTATCCGACAATATGGACTTTCAGGACGGACTGACGAGGTTTCAGTCAGAGATATTGAGAAACACTCCCACATGACAGTCCTTACAATAAGAAAGACAGAGGTATATTAATCTGCTGCATGGAACATTAATATTAATAAAAGACCTTGTATCGTTTGCTTTGTAAAACAATCGATCAAGTTATTAATATTATGATATTTACGGTGATTATATCCAGACCTACAATAATATTACCTACGATGGTTAGGACTCCTCATACCAACACAAACTAGGCTATGACCATAGAATTCTTTAAGACAAAATTTCGAAAGAAAACTTGATGAATGAAGAGAAAGTTGCTGAACTTCGGCTTTTTGTAGAAGAAACAGTTTATTCCTTAGCAATTCTATATCAAGAAGTGATCGCTCACTTACGATGGTATCCAAACATGTCGTAATTGTTGTGATCTTCAATTTAATCATAACCTCACGTTTTGGCAGGATTGTTAGAACTCATATACTCGCTTCTCCATTACTCAAATCGTTCTAACAAGACTATTATGTAAATTCTAAATCCGTGTTCCTTATGGCCTTAATAGAAAATGGTGTGTACCGGACACGAAACTACCAACCCTACCGCAGCACTAACGCCAGAGGATGTCCAAAGAATGATTGATGCCGGCATCGCCGCAGCACGCGAGGCCGATGCTGCCACCCGCACAAGCAATAACATAGGCACAACGACTGAAGGTGAGGCATCTACACAGCGTAAATGCACTTACAAAGACTTCATGAATTGTCAGCCAACCACCTTCAAGGGTATAGAAGGAGTGACAGAGTTAGCTCAGTGGTTTGAATGTAGTGAAACTGTATTCATGAGAAGCAACTGCGCAGAGAACAACAAAGTCACTTTTGCTACCGGAACTTTAAGGGGAGATGCCTTATCTTGGTGGAATGCTATTGTCAAAACCATGGGTGCCGATGCAGCATTCCAAATCTCTTGGACTGAATTGAAAAATAAGATGTTAAGGAAGTACTGTCCTCGGACGGAGGTTAGGAAACTAGAGGATGAATTTCATCAACTAGTGGTGAGAAATAATGACCTGAGGACGTACAACCGAAAATTTCAAGAATTATCTCTTCTATGCCCGTCCATGGTGTCAGACGTAGAAAAGACGCTAGAACGCTATGTGGAAGGACTACCCCAAAGCATCGAGGGGGACGTCACCGCATCCAACCCGAAGACTCTTGAGGATGCAATCACACTTGCACAGCGATTATTGGATCGAGAAATCAAACGAAATTCTACCTCTGACGGTAATGATCATAAGAGAAAGATAAATGATCATGGAACCACCACTCCCAACAACAACAAGAAGAAGAACGACAACAACAACAACCACAACAACTATCAGCAACACCGCAACGACCGCCACCACCCGCAAAACTGCCGTCAGGAAACCGCCAGGGCTTATGTGGATGTGCCCACTAAAGGAAAGGGCTATGCCGGGACACTACCCCAGTGTGACCAATGTCTGATGCATCACAATGGACCTTTTCCTGACCGATGCGGAAAGTGCCGAAAAATTGGCCATAAAACTAAGGACTGCAGAGCTACGGATGCAAACTTGCAGCCAATAGAAATAGTGTGCTACGGCTGTGGCGAGCAAGGGCACTACAAGAACCGATGTCCAAAACGAAATACCAATTAGAACGACAAGACCCGTAGAAGAGAATGGAAACTCTTTAGGAACTTAACAACGCCGAAGGATGACACCAATGTTAAGCAGAGAATAAATTCCTGTCATGGATAAATAAACTCTAGTCTAAAACCATCTAAGTTGTATCTCCGTTTGTATTCACCTTATGTATGATGGATGTAACCTAAGTGTAACAATTATCTTTCTACAGTATGAAGACTCTACCTTGTAATATTTCCGAAATAATTATAATCCACGTCTATTTCAATTTCTATTCTATTCTCCCTATTCATAGTAGTTATGTAACAATACACTGTATTCATCTTAGAAAATTGGACAACACCATTTCTAAGCCAAGCAATAGATTATTACCACATTGTGAGAAATACTCGCCTAAAACTTAAGTCTATACCAAAGATATCATAGTAGCACTTTAGAAATTCCTGACTTATCATCGGAATATGAACAAAAACTTTATAATTCATTTGAAAATAATCAGAGGGTGTCCGACTTTGTGACGGAACCATTATAATGAAACCATACCAAACTTCTTGAAAAAGCATAAATCTCACGGTGACTGAGCCAAGCATTACATTATTTGGTCCTCAAATTATACATAGCCTGATCAACTATGTCTAATTTAGGAAGAATCATGTCATGAATGAAACAGTTATCCTTCAGATTTCCTAATAACAACCTCCATCCAAAAGCAAAATCTTGAGACAAAGCAAACGTCACTTTTGACCAACCACAAATAAATACCTACACATATTACCCATCATTCTTATGATAAGAAACTGACAAAAGTACAAGCATTAGAATTTTAAGAGTCACAAAGACTTATGAAAAGCGCAAGTAGCAATAAATTTTATTAGAATACGAGAAAATTAGTACATAACAATAACACTAGCAACGATAATGCTAAAGTTACAACTATTTATCATAACCTTCCTACTATCTATTTTCCCCACGCCATATCCACGATAAGAGCTACAATCATCAGCGGGATGACAAACGCTAAAATCACAACCAAATATTGGAAATCTTCTTCCGGAGCGTACCTCAAGTAGATAACCACAAGAATGACGTACACAATCGCTAGCATAATTATGAAGTGTGGCATTTTTGAGACGTGGAACGAGAGAAAAATAGTTTGCGAAAGAATAAAAATTAAAATGAAGTAATTATAAGCTAAATCTAGCCGTTGGAACCAAAACTAGCCGTTGAGGGCACTATTCACAACCATTAGTATACATTGTTCACTAGCCATTAAATTCCCACAATTCCTGACCGCTATTTCTATTATTCACAGTCTTTTGAATCATTAAGTGACCAAACATTTGAATTTATTCCATCTAGCATGAATAAATCTAACTAGGTCTCGTTCCCGCTATTTTCGGATAGAAACCTTTCGACAACATTTTCCATAAACCTTCCCCTTAGAACACCACATTTTCAACACCTATCATAGACTGAACTTCGGGACAAAGTTCAAAATTTAGGGGTAGATACTGTAAGATCCCACGAAAATCCATTATGATAATCCCCATTTATTAAAGATAACCTCTAGTTACCATGTAACAACACCCATTTTTACGGGAAAATTTAAATTTTCTTTAATATACTATACTCACGACCAACACAAGATTTGGATAAGCCTACATATTTTATATGAACTATTTTCACTTTATTATTTTTATATTTTACATTAGACTCTTTACGTAATACAAATATTCAAACCCTATTAGATTTTATTAACGTATACGTTTTCCGTTTAACTATTTTTCATGGCTAATATTATTAATTAAAGAATATTAATAAACTTTGATATTTTTATAAAACGTTATATTTTTACGTTATCCAGTTTTAAGTTTCGTTACTTAAAAATTTAACGATAGTAATTACCGGAAATCAAACTACACCTTGTACCCGACTTATTCCATATTTAATAGATAAAAATGATTTGTGTCTTAATAGAATTACACGCCTCTCTTTATTCATGGGTGTCTCAAAAACTTACAAGTCATCCCTTTCTAAACTTAGCTGCGTGTTTCATTTTTACATAATACATCTACGTGTACCCTTTAGCTCCATAAAACTCTTTTGATCATACAGTCTATATATTCCATTTTCCCTCTCATTTGATAAACATTCAGAAAAAGAAAACATAAAACCACCTCTTCCTCTCCCTTGTATTATCAGCGACACCATCACCACACCACAGCCACCTCCACATCTCCTCACCACCCACTACAATCCCACACCACCACTGCCGCCACACAGCCGCTCCTCCATCCCTTCACCTCTCCTATCCATTGTACGATTTAAGAGTAGATCGGAAGAGTTGTTTCAGTTCGAGTCCCCACCGCCACCATTTCAGTCGCCGTTTCCTTCCCCTCTCCTTCTCGACATGGTAAAAATCGAGAAAACCGTTTATCACTCTTTATTTTTGTTGAAACTGATTTGTGTTATTATTTTTGTGGATTTAAAAACTAATTATGAAACAAGGATTATAAACTCGTGATTTAAAAACTGGATATAAATGTGTTGTAACTGGATTCGTGTGGTAAGTTAATGTGGTTGTGCTACTTTGAGATTATTGATGTTATTTGGATCCTGGGATTCGATTCCTATTTTTGGTTCTAGTCATTATCGTCGGGTCAACTCAACCGGGTCGGGTCGACCCGGATTATATATCGACTTTGGTTCGTTTGGTTATGTCAGTGTTATGGTTGTCGTTGTTGGTTGAGTCGTGGTACAAAAAGAACCCACGTGGGGTGGGTGATTATTTTCAGCCGAGTAGGAGCCGTGTGGTTCTCGAGCTCGTTTAGTCTTGGTTATAATTTGTTGTGTTACCTGTGTGTTTGTTTGTCCTCGATTAACTAGTACACCCAATAGGGTGCGTTATTCTGGTTGTTTCGGTCTAACAGTGAACCCACAAGGGGGCGTTGGTTTGTTGGTTTGGTTCTCGATTTGATTATATCCGGGGTTGGATTGAGTCGGTATGGTTCGGTTTTAACTTCATGGTTCGAAGCCGGGACCCTTGAGGTCTCGGTGTGGTAAGTCAGTTTTTGTGATTGTTATGTTATGATATAGAAAGTGGTAATAAGGGAAAAATATGTTTATTGCTTGTCAAGCCCAAGCATTAAGAAATAAAGAGTGTTTTGGGTATAATTTAGTTGTCAAAAATATAATTGACTGATGTATTTGTTTGGAGTTGGCGTTATACTTCCTAGTAAGTTTCGGGTACTCTGGGATTGATATATTGAGTGTTAGACGAAATAAATACTTAAGGGACTTGATTTAAACGGATGGTATATTGGTTATGACTTAGACGTTTGGAAAATTTTGAATTGTTATCGGATGTACAATATTAAATATCGGATTTATTGAACATTTTGAGACTCGAGACGGTATAATATATTAACTTCAAAATGAACTTAATATATTAAACACGAAACGGACACAAAATCTTCAATAAAACTAAACTAATATTACGAGAATAATAACGAGACATAAACTTATTAAATACTGTAATCCCAGTTTTGATTAACCCAAGTCTCGACGACTTGAGAAAAACTAGTTTTATTAGTTAAGCATGTTTTTATTATAAAATGTTTATATTTTATACGAACTAGTTGGGATAACGGGGTAAATGTCGAAACGTACAAACTGACTTATTACTTAAGGTGTTTATTTGTCGTTAACTTCTAGAGTTTGTCTTCTTTGGGTGGAGTCCTCGTCAGTATTCCCTCGACTATGTCATTGTCTATTTCTTTTGGTGTGAGTTGTCTGTCGAGTCTAGGTTATTTTACCACACCACACGAAACATTTAAACTAAGCTTTTGATAAGTTTTGAAAACTGAGTAATCCACGAAAACTACGACACATTGTCTTTTATAGACTTTATTATTGTGCGAGACGTGTTTTGAGATAACTGTATATGTACTAGGTTGTGCCGATCCTAGACCGTTGTGTATCGCCGTGCTATATGTTTTGAGACCGTTGTGATATGCTCTAAATGCCAGTCGTGTCAGTGTGATCTTTGCTTTGCTGTGGCTAAGGTGAGTCGTGGCCCCTACTTTTAACACTTGTTTTAATAACACGTTTGGGGGAGATACATGCTTTAACTGTTTTAAGTATATTTTTATACTCTGAAAACTCTCATAATTTATTTGAAATTATCAACTATGTTTTACATGTTTGAATCATACTTGAAAGAAATACATGTTCGTTATATGTGCAAATTGCTTGCTTAGCTTAAACACGGAACTTGGAAGCTTTCTATGAATTACTATTCTTGGTTACATGTTACGATATACTCCCTAATAGAGTTATATGCTCATTTTACTTGCAATTTACTTGCGTACCTTACATGTTGAACTTGGATAAAAGCACTCCAAACTACTTGTCATAACATGACACTGATTCTCATTGAATACGTGCTGTTTGTGCAGTATAATACATGTCGTTTGTGCGATACATTTCATACTGCTTCGTGCGGTATAATTCATGCTGTTTGTGCAGTATAATACATGTCGTTTGTGCGATACATTCTTACCGTTTGTGCGGTATAATACTTGTCGTTTGTGCGATACATTGTTAACGTTTGCGTATCATGAGGCTTAGGGCAATATAACTTTATGAATATATGAATGTATCATATATATTAAAATACAGCTGTATTTAGTAACCATCACTCCACACTGATAGATTTCAAACACTAGATTAATGTTTTCACTATGTGTTATGATTATGAATCATGTACTTGAACCTTAGTTGTTATCGTATGTGACTAAATTGTGAACTCTACAAAAGACAGCATAGATTGCTTGGTATATTGTTACTCCTAAAAGTTGACCCCACATATCATTTCGAGCATATAGCAACGTAGCTCATTTTCATTGAAAACTAGAAACTTATGATTCTGGAGATCATACATGAATTACTTGTGGATTTTTATTCAACACAACTTGTTATTAATTTCATGAAGAATTAGTATTTATTTCAACAATCACTGTACACCTTTTAAATTTATTGAAAGAAAGTTCTTTTCTAGTAAACTCCACGAACTCACCAACCATTGTGTTGACGTTTTAAGCATGTTTATCTCAGGTAATTAATGGAGCAGGACAAGACACGGAGCGGGCATCTTTTACTCTGATAACTTTAATGGTGTAAAATCAAATATGTCATTCTTTCCAAATTATCACATTTTCTCATGAGATTTCTGATTGAATAATTCATTTTTGTATCAAAAATATTCTTTGAATGACATATAACTTTCAAAACGCCCCTTCCGGGCCGTTTTTCTGAAATTTTAACTCGATCCTCACCGTAACACCCTAATTATTTTTCCGCTGCCACAAACCAAAATTAGGGGGTGTTACATGATCAGGTTAAAGCGTGACGCCGTCAGAATTTACATGCAATTTTCACTGGCTTATCATGAGTAAATTTCACATCCACCTTTTCTTGCCAAGCCATGACGCCGTCCAGAGTAAAATCTGACGCCGTCAAAGGTAACTTTTAGCCGATTTTTGAGACTTTGTCGTTTTCTTCACTTTTATGCTCCAAAAACGTCCAAAATGCCTCCTTTTCCAGATTTCTCCTCAAAAGTACCTAAAATGACAAAAGGAACGATTTAGGGCAATATTTGATCAAATAAATACGATTTAGGGCTTAAATGACCCCTTAAAAGCGGTACACTTTTCGCTTCATCAAATACCCTTACACTTGAGATTTGCTTGTCATCAAGCAAATGCGCTTTTATTCTAATCAAAATACAGGTTAGGGGTCATTTAATGCAAACATAAAAGTAATTACAACAAATAATCGTTCCACTTCAATCATAATAAGCACGGAGATTATAAACTAGCACCTCACAAGTAGTGTTTAGATACTCACATCTCTCAAGTGTCATCAAAATAAATCTCATAAATGAAAACGGATAATATCTCTCACTACCTGTCATAGCAAATAGATTACCATAGGCTTGGGAAAGGATCGAAAACCTCCTCCACTAGGCGTAAGCACCTAAGATAAACTATCAAAGAGGGCTTTTAAATGGGTTATAACGTTAGGTGTAGGGAAAAGGAAAACACGGTTTTGTTGGATAAAGGATATTTTACTGGTGGCGAGTTAAAGATCTTGATCAATTACATGTACTATACAATGTTGCTAAGCCAAGACTCGACTCAATCTTAAGCTAGAAACAAAATAACAAAATAACAAAAACATAAAAATAAACATAAAATGAAACGGGATGGTAGTCCGTATGTTTTTTCTATTTTTCTTTTTCTCATTTTTTTTGTATTTTTCTTGATTTTTTCGATTTTTTTTTTTCATACACTCTTGCCCTACCATCCAAAATAATACATCATAGGGGGTTGCATTCCCCTTACACTTGAACTTTTACATAACTTTACAATTAACTATTCTAATGACTCGAATTAAGATAATTGAAAAACTTGGAGTACTTTTAAAATATTTAGCACATATGGGGGTAATAAATGATGTTCTTCCCCATTACTCCATTACACTAGTACTTTACCCATGAGTCCCAATCGTCCCTAAACAATATGTACAAGGATATGACTCGACTTAGCAACCATGTAATCAACTAGATAATTAACTTGGGTTTAAACAAATGTTGTCACAATAATGCACTAAAAATGAGTGCATACAAGGTAGGCTAAGGCGATTTGGGTGTACATTTTAGTGGGGTGTAACAAATTCTTCCTTTAAGTAAAATGCTTAAAGGTTGAAACGAAAAGATAGGCTCTGAGGGGTGTACTAGGGGTATCGTGTACAAAAAATGAGTACAACGCAAAGGGTGTGGGAGAATTATTTGACCAATGTAGCCAAAGTAATTATAACAAAAACACAGGTGTAAAACAATGGGTTAATCCTAATGCCTCTTATCATGTAGTAAATCTAACTACACGAATGTAGTCTCACTTGTGGCCTCGGAATGGTCCTAATGCAAGTTCTAGAATCTAAGTGCTACCGGTACACACATCATAGCATAAATGCTTTTCCTACCAATTCTAGGGGCGAACCTCACATATTTGGGGGTGGAAAATTTTTTAGTGGTACGGTTTTTGTGCTAGTCATATAACTCCTATCCGTGAGACGCTCATTAAGATCAAAGTTTCACTCCTATGTGTTGTAAAAAATTTTAAATTTGGCACTAAAATTACCTTAACAAGTATTTCTCTCAGTTTTATTACACATCTACTATTAAACAAACAAAAATCAAGCGTAATAGCATTCTCTTAATCGTGCTTTTACCCTCCCCTTACACTTAAGATGAACATTGTCCCCAATGTTCAAATAACAAGATGTAAAAGCATAAAGTAAAAGAATGAAATCAAATACTCCCCTGATTCGCTCGGTGGATAATGAAGTAACACGGTTAAATCTTCTTCCAAAGTAATGTTGAAGCTTCATGACTAATGCATCGCCATAAGCTTGATTCAAAACATTTTCTTGTCCAAAATAACCTGTTAAACCTGAGAAAACAAACACGAAAACCTGCATAACATCGGCGGGATAAAATCTATATATAAGGATATAATGCTTGTGGAATGATAACTTTGCAGATTCCTGGAGATTATAAGTTGGAGATTTTAATACAAACTTTTTAAAAACAAAACTTTCAAAAATTTCTGAAAATTAAATCTGACGCCGTCAGGTTATAAACCCTGACGCCGTCAGAAATGACCTGACAAAAATTTTCATTTTAAGTTTCCGGAAAATTTCTGGAAAAACCTTTACCTTACTTCCTGGAAATCCTGCAAAACATCATTATGACTCGATACAAGCATTTGACTCAAACAAATACGAATATGTATGTTAATTTAATATTATTACGATTCATGTTCATATGTGTTCTAATAAACCAATTTAGATTTCCCTTACACTTATTTTTTGCAAAATACCTTTATATGTAGTTAAGACGAAGTTAAAAACAAAATAAAGCATTTTCACAAATTACTTTTGAACATGAATCAATAAGAATAAAAATTAAACACACATACGGAAACAAATAAAAACAAACAAACAAACGAATAAACACACAAAGCAAATAAATAAAATAAAGCTTGGGTTGCCTCCCAAGAAGCGCTTTTCTTTATTAATGAGTCTTGTAGCTAGACTCAAAGTCACTCTACCTAGTATCGCTTATGCTCACGTATCCGAGTGTGAGCCATCTAATTGTTGCCTCATCTTTCTTGTATTCATCATTTAGCTCCAAACATCCATGATAGTATCTCTTATTTTTCTCATGTGGATATTGGAGCCCCTTCCTCTTATCATTCTCACTTAACAAATCAAGAGGCACAAGTCTATTGCAAGATTCAATGGAGAAGTTTTTAAACCTAGGATGTGCTCGGGGCATTTGGTAAGTAAAATCTTCATCCCCATCCGAGAATGTAATTAACCCGTCCACAAGTTTTTCGTCAAGGTTGGTCAACCTTTTGAAGGGTTCTCCAAAAATGACTTGGGTTAATTTGTTATCAATGAATTCTCCTAAGCTCTCCATAACCATAAAATCCACCAAATACACAAAACTTCCAACGAATACGTGTAGTGGCTTAGTCCTAGCAACGATGTTATCACCTTGATATTCTAGCTCATCTACCATGATTTTATTATAATTAGCGCGAGAGATAATGTTCATAGGTAAAGATGAGTTAAGATAAGCATAAAAATCATGATAACCAATCTTACACGGAAATTGCATGTTAAAGAGGCTATCCTATTCGATCTTAGTCCTAGGGTCAACATACTTAAAGGGATCAATTTCCTCTTTTCCCCATTCCTCGTTAACTACTTCTCCATTACCGGCATCCTCATCGGAGTCTGAGTAGTAAAACGGACTAACATAGTCATTCTCATGGTCAGACTCCTCCATCTCAGAATTGTTACCAAAGTGATGGTCGGGTGAAAGGTTGTAGTTTTCTATGATGGGGGCGGGAACGGGTAGTTGAAAGTTTGCACGGCGAAAAACACGAATAACAGGGATCAAATGACCAATGTTACTCATGAGGTAAGTGAAAGGTATCACAAACAAAAGTACAAAGAAACAAGATAGACTAAAGAAAACCTAGAAAAAGAAAATAAAAATCTCACTAGAAGGGAATCTAGTGAGTAGACCTATAAAGTAAAAATTCAACCTAAACAATAACTATTCCCCGGCAGCGGCGCCAAAAACTTGATGCGTGGTTTTGCAACCTTACAACAGGTTTTACCTCTCGAGGGATCTCAAGAGGCTTACAACCCCACCAGGCAGTGTACCTGACCGATGTAGTATAGTGTAGTGGTAAGTACGGGGGATTGATCGTTCTCCACAGGGAATAGTGTTCGTTAGGTATGAAAGACTACTCTAATAGGTCTAAGGGTTGAAGAAGATTCTTTTTGTATTTTTTATAATTTTATGAAAGCAAGTAAAATCTCGGGTTTGAAAGAGTGGGCGGAATTAGTTGCTAGTCAACTAACCCAAATAACTACAAATGCAAATAAAATAAATAACTGAAAATAAAATGTTGGTGAAAACTTAAGTGTAGAGAAATGTGTTCACTTAGATTTCCTTACTCCCTAACTATCTTTTACCGGCTGATTAGTGTGTATTAGTTGCGTGGATGACGGGTGTATTCCTTAATACCAATCGTGGGGTGGCATACGTACTTTCCCAACTCTACAAGCTCCTACTTCACTCCTATGTCGAGCCGGCTAGGAAGCTCCTAACATGGGATCACTAGAATTCGCTTGTGCATTAAATACAACCATAAAAACCTTTAGTACGCATTTAGTTCATGTTTCTTAAGACGTTCAAGCAAGTTACCGAATAGGAAGTTAGCCAGTTTTCTTAAGCCTAACATAGATAAACAATCATCCAATACAACTAATAACACACTAATAACCAATAATCAATAGCTAAGTTTCATGAGATCTAAGCAAACACAAGATAAATCTAGCCTAACATGTTAAACAAAAGACAAGAACAAGATAGAATCAAACAACACATAGACATATTGAATGATTAATTGATAACTTATCTTTCAATGTAACATGGAAGATCTCAAGGCAAAAAGCCTTGAAAAAGATGCTAAAATCGTCTTAGGGTTTTCTCCCAAAAATTCCACACTAAGCTCCCTCCCTAATGACAAAAAATTAGAAAACTATATATAGACTTTTACATCTGACGGCGTCACCTTATGGAGTGTGACGCCGTCACCTCGCCGCTTCTAGGGTTCCCGGATGGCCTTCTTGACGCCGTCCCTCTTTAGCTCTCCAAAATCCGTTCTGGCTTATCAAGGCTTGACGCCGTCAGACCTTGAACGTGACGCCGTCCCTCTTTGAATTAAGCCGTGACGCCCTTGATCAGGTTAAAGCGTGACGCCGTCAGAATTTACATGCAATTTTCACTGGCTTATCATGAGTAAATTTCACATCCACCTTTTCTTGCCAAGCCATGACGCCGTCCAGAGTAAAATCTGACGCCGTCAAAGGTAACTTTTAGCCGATTTTTGAGACTTTGTCGTTTTCTTCACTTTTATGCTCCAAAAACGTCCAAAATGCCTCCTTTTCCAGATTTCTCCTCAAAAGTACCTAAAATGACAAAAGGAACGATTTAGGGCAATATTTGATCAAATAAATACGATTTAGGGCTTAAATGACCCCTTAAAAGCGGTACACTTTTCGCTTCATCAACGGCGCATAGTCTCGCATCAGTAGATGCGGCGTATCCCTCAAAAGGATACGGCGCATCGTTGGTCCCAGAAGAGTTGTGTAATTGTGTTATTCAATTGTGTAATATGTCTTGGAGGTTGTTGAGTATATGTTCTTGCAAGTATTTTAAAAGGTTAAATGTTATAGACTCTGATATTTAAATGAAGAAATTGTATAAGTCCGTTTTAGTCAAACGTTTCCGCGTCAAAAGTCAAAGTTTTTAGTATAAGCGGGCACGGGGCGTAACAAATTGGTATCAGAGCTTCGGTTTAAGTGAATTAGGTTTCCACTATAGGGTTGCCTAGTCTTAAACCACTCGTAGAAGCTTGGACGTAGGTGTTAGATTGCGCGGAAACTAATTGCTAAGTGTTAGACGAATTATGTCTTATGTTAGATGAGCCTGTTGATGATAGATGATGTATGTTTGTGATAGTGTTGATGTGTATGAGATGCAAGTCCACGGGGACTTGAGATGTTTAGATCATTAGTTGGCCGAGCACCTTGGTTGGTGCCGGTGTTGGTATTGTGATTATGTGATGTAAGTCCGTGAAGGACTTGAAATGTTTATATGATTAGATAGCCGTGCACCTCGGTTGGTGCCGATGATTGTATTGCGAGATGTGAATGTAAGATAGAAGTATAGTGATGGATTTCGGGTAGCAAGGCTAAGTGGTATTAGAGACGGGTTGGTAAGTGAACTAAGGATTATGATGCCTTAGCTATAAGATGGGCTATTGCTTGTGGTTAGTTAGAAGGTTGATGCCTAGACATTGCTTGGTTATGCAATGTGATATATGAGCCATAGACTTTATGCTTTGATTTATGTTATGAATGTTTTAACACTTGTCGGATAAGTGTTAAGCGTTATGGTATGATTGCATATATGATGTTAAGTGTTGTTGGTTATATAATGATAAGTCTATGGTAAGTTTATTGTATGTCTAAGTTTTATGCGGTGTGCTTGAGAGCGCGATTGTATAGTTAGTGTATGAGTTGAGATAGATGCCTTAGAATGCATGTGTTGACCCAGTTGTGGTCGGTAAAGCTAAAAAGAAAACATTGATATGTGAAAAAAGTTAAGAAGCATGCTAATAAATTGAAAAAGCATAAATGCTTAAAAAGATTTAGATAAGTAAGAAGTGAGTAGCTAAGTATGTTTATAGCTTGATGTTTTGAGAAGCGTGAAATCCTATATGCTAAACTAAAAGAGAAAGTTAAAGTGTAAAGTTAAGAAGTGATGAGAACATGTTACATATAAAACATGATAAATTGAAAAGTGCTAGTGTTATATGGTAAAGTATGATGAGTCAAAGTGACGAATAAAATATAGATTGCGCTAGAAGTCATGGGTGACTTGAAGTACGCTAGAAAGAAATGTAAAACATGAATGTGATCATGTTAATATATTTGAATATGTAAGATGAAATTAAAGAAAGTGTTACAAAATAAACCTATGTAAGGTGTGTATGCATACAAGTTGAATAGACTAAATGAAGTGATAGTATGAGTTGAAAATATGGTCAACAAGGGTTGACAGGTATAGTAAAAGTGTGTTGTAAGAACACGTTGAAATGTGTAAGTTATAATGAATAAGCATTACATATAAATTGTCTAAATAAAAATGGCACATAATTAGTGTATGAGTCAACTTGGGGTTGTGATGGGTGCGGTGTCGTAGTATAGTTTTAGCACGTTTAGATGCCTACTCAAGTTTTAAATTTATATTTAGCCGACTTATCAATAACACACACACTTAACGAGCAGTGTACCCGGTCAGTATGAATATAATGGTAAGTAGAGTGTCGATCACTAAGAGTGGAACGTATTATCTAGTTATTCTAATCAGTATTTTAATATCCTAACGCAAGGGGGTTTCAGCCTGAGAGACTGGCACGATTTGTTTGCAATTTAAATAATAAAATAAACCAATAGGCACGAATCAGCAAGTAGCACACACGTACACAGATAAATACTCGAGACAATAAGAGGGTTGTCCTTATGATTAAGTAGATTGTCACTTGTTTTATTGATAGCTTTATATGAAGTGTATGTAGTTAACCCTTTCTCGTTGGTCCTAATCTTATCGGCGAGTAAACCCTTAATGATTACTTATGTCTAAAAGTTATTCCTAAGTGATCAATTTAGTAATAACCGTGGGAGCCACATTATTTTCCGCAGTCAAATGCCCGCAAGCCACTAATAAACACAGAGGTTATCAATGTACTAATAAGTAGTAACCAAAGACATCAACATATAAACTTTAATTGATGGGAAAGCAAGTATTAAAGGGAGTGCAATCTTTCGTTGTCACATTACACAAGCCACCAATCCTGATGAATTAAAGTTTGCTAACACAATAAAACAAAACTACTTAATGAATTAAACACATGCAGCACCTTCTTACAACTCTTGTATCTTTGATTTGGGTGTGTCTTGTGCTGCCTCCTTGACTGAATTCGTCCTTGGTTTCTCATGTTCGGTCTTCGGTATTATATGGTCTCGAACTCTTTAATTCGTCTGGTCTACGGGGTATTTATAGTTTCTGTCTGAGGGAAGATGCGGCGCATCTAGTAAGTAGATGCGGCGCATTGACTTAACTTCGCGTGGGGTCCAAGATTATAATATTCAGGAATATTCGTACACCGCCAGAAGATGCGGCGTAACTCCATGATTAGATGCGGCGCATGTCCTCTTGTATCTTGGATCGTATCTGGTGAGATCTTGATAGTGATGCGGCGCATGTCGTGACTGAGATGCGGCGCATCTTGAGCAGAATTGACTTGATCTTGTCCATTTCAGTAGACTCTTCACTTTATGCACGTTTTGCTCCATTATTAGTCCAAAATCGCCAAGTTTCACCAAATGCTTGTTTTTACCTGAGAATTACAAAAGTAAACGATTAAGTATCAATCCTCATACATAATATAGTAAAACAAGTCAAATTAATAGGATAAATGATAGTAATAAAATGTACTTATTTGAGTTCATCAGGTTGACGGGCGAGAGATAAGTGGCATTGTGAAAATGCGATGATAATAAATGTGCAAGTGTTATATAGAAACTTGCCTAGATGGTAGAAAGCGTGATAGTGAATGTTGAGATTGCGTAAGGCAATGAAAATTTAATATATGATAGTGTGTGCCTAATTATATAAGTGCATGAAAGATAAAATGAGTATACATGATGAGTAAAGATGATGAGACAGATATAGCTTGGATCCAATGCTCAAGTTTTGGCATCCTTTGGGATGGCCTAGCTTGCCTTTTATGGCATGATGTATAGTTTGCCTTTTATGGCATGATTGTTAGCTTGCCTTAACCGGCATGGTTTGCCTATATCCTTGGCATGATGTTAAGGTGTCTTTATGACACGATGGTAAGGTGTCTTTAGGACACGATGTTAAGGTGTCTTTATGGCACGAGGTTAGCTTGCCTTTGTGTGGCATGGAAGTAAGTTTGCCTTTACGGCATGAATGTAAGCTTGCCTTTGTGGCATGGTTGTCAGCTTGCCTTTACGGCATAGTGGTTAGCTTGCCTTATGGCATGGATGAAAGTTAGCGAGATTGGATCCAAGGCTAGTAAATATGGAAAGTATAGTATGTACGAGTGTTAGGTCGGAAGCGTATAAGTAGGATGGTTTATGGTTTCTTGATTTAAATGGATTGGGACGCCTTTTCATTTGAATGAGGAAATTGTAAATCACCGAACCATGAATTTGTAATTCTTGATTTACATAGATCGGGACGCCTTTTTATGTAAATGAAGAGTTACAAAGGAGTGGGCTTATGTGTAGCCGATATGACATGAGTACGGATAGTGATATGAGGTAGTAAAAACTAAAATCGGTTGGACGTCATAAGAAAAGATAAATGCAAATAAAACTTATAGTAGCATTAAGGTCATGTGTAAACCTTAAGATAAGACGTCTGAAATAAATTGTGCATTAAGTTAATGAGTTAAGTTATGAGCATTTCCAGAATTTGATAAGAAAGTATACTTAAGTGTTGTGTGTGATAGAGGTTTGAAGGTGTCGTTTGTATGGTACCTTGTGTATTTTGAGATAAGTTGCCGGGTTTTAGTATAGATGCGTATTTGGTATTAGGTGGAATGTGAGATTTGCCGGATTTATGATGTTATGTTATGAGTAGTGCATTGTTGAATGCCGTGTTATAGTGATGAAGTTTGACTCATATAGAGTCAAAGTAATAGATTTTCCCGGATGACAAGTAGTTGTTTCGGGAAATCTTAGAAAAGTTTATGATGAGAAGTGTGCTTTTAGCGGATTATGAGTTGTGTTTATGCCTAGTAAGAGTAGAATTTGCAAGATCATGTAGATCGTTGCAAGGTTTTGGCCTAGAAAGCACGAGGATAAGGACATGTTTATGTTTTGAATTTAGTTTTGGATAGTTTTAGACGAGAGATTTCGGGGACGAAATCTAAATAAGGGGGGTAGAATTGTTAGACCCGTTTCCCGGGTAGTGGGACCCCACCCTAGATGAAGTTGACCCAAGCCTAAGTATGTTTGACTAAGAGTATGTGGTTGGTTAAGGGCAAATGGTTATGGAGTTAACTGTTAAGTGTTAATCTGTTATAGCCTAGATGCGGCGCATCTAGGAAGTACATGCGGCGTATGGTAGAAAGGGAAAGTAGAACCGACTTATTATAGTCCATGCGCCGTATTGTATATGGAGATACGGCGTATATGTGGATGCGGCGCATCTATGAAGATAGATGCGGCGCATCGACCTTAAATAAGCAGAAATGACAGAATTGCCCTAGTAGCTAGAAACTTCCCCAATTATCTATAAGTCTCCACACTCTTCTGTAAAAGAGAGTGTGTTTCTGTGGATGTCGAACCAAGGAGAAAACGAGGGAAAGGTGGAGCTAAGGATGGCTTGTAATGAAGAGGATAAAGAACCTATGTTGATGACCCTTCTTAGCTTTGATTATCAAGTAAGTAGTCCTCCTCAAGTTAGTGATTTAAGTGGGAAATCATCATATGATGTGGGTATGATCATATGATGATTTGATTAGAATGATGATTATGTTTTGATGGGTTTTGATAACCCTTGTTATGTCATTATTTGTTATGTTGTTAGGTTTTATTATTTATGAAGGATGGTGATGATGATGATGGATCATTGTGATGATGATGTTCTTGATGTGTTGTATAGCTTGGGTTTGAGGTAAGTAAAATGATGATAGCATATGTTATATGGAATTCCATCATATTGTGTTATGTATGTTTATGTTGAGAATATTAGCTTTGTTGATGTTTATGTGATGCCATGTTTATGGCTTAAGTGATGAGATGATGCTAGGAGATAAGTTGAGGTTATGTGCTAGATGAGATGTGATGTAAGTGTTTATGTATATGATGCATTATGTGGTTTGAAGTATAATGGTATGTTATAGTCGTTTTACTTGCTAAGCGTTATCGCTTACGGTTTAGTTGTCTAACCGTTTTGTAGGTGCTTATGATATGGCTTGGATGTAAGGATATATGGGCCAAGGATTTGGTTATGCAAGATGGGTAGTTTTGGTAAGGATGTAGAGCTTAGGTAGATACCGAGCTCAAGTGTATAAGTTTGTACCCCCGTTGATCTTTTATTGGTAAACAAGTGTTAGATTGTATGTCAAGTGTTTTGTAATGAATTGGAAGTCTTTTGGTATGCATAAGTATGTCTATGTGTTTATGGGTTAAGTCAAAGGGGTGTTTGGATTAGGGTCCATTCGTACCCATTTTGGAGTCAAACGGGTTATTCGCCGTGTATTATAGTTGAATTTGGTTTTGAATGTAAAATGAGTATTTTGGTACAAGTTATAGTGTTGAAAAGGTGTCAAAGTAGTGTATTGAGTTTATGCAGGTCTTCCTGCTGATGTTCTGTCTAAATTGGTCGATGCGGCGCATCTAATATGTTAGATGCGACGCATCAGAAGTTTAAAGTGATGCGGCGTATCTAATATGTCAGATGCGGCGTATCATAAGTTTGAGTAAATGCGGCGTATCATTTCAGATTGATACGGCGCATAGTCTCGCATCAGTAGATGCGGCGTATCCCTCAAAAGGATACGGCGCATCGTTGGTCCCAGAAGAGTTGTGTAATTGTGTTATTCAATTGTGTAATATGTCTTGGAGGTTGTTGAGTATATGTTCTTGCAAGTATTTTAAAAGGTTAAATGTTATAGACTCTGATATTTAAATGAAGAAATTGTATAAGTCCGTTTTAGTCAAACGTTTCCGCGTCAAAAGTCAAAGTTTTTAGTATAAGCGGGCACGGGGCGTAACAGCGGTGTCCTTATAGTGAAACGACTAAAATCAAATCTTAAAATCGTATCACGAAGACAAGCCAGAGCACAGCCATAATCATCATCCACACCACATATGCCACAGTCTCATAAGATGTGGTCTTGTAGCACCTCGAGGCCTCAAAAGCATAAGTGGAAACTTTTGCCAAGTACAAACCCAAACCACCAAATCGAATGGGTAAAGAAGCGAGTCACTACTGTAAGTCTCCAAAGAAAGGCCCTTCACAAACCACGATGTTCTCGATCGACCCACCCACCCAACCCTTTGTCAAAAAACAAGGTCTCATCCTCAATGTGTACAGGTTGACAAGTCCTTAATGCAAAAAAGAGTTTAGCAATACCCAAACACAATCGAAGCAAAAGAATCTCACTCTACGGGTCATGTAACTGTGAAGAAGACTCATCAAATCAACACCATTCGCAGCTCTCCTTATAGCCAACCTACTAATAAAATTCGTGTCTCTACTAACAGCTCCCCCAAGAAGCTTCATACCCAATGACGGCCTACGAATATCAACAAGGAATAAACCCTCACGAAGCTCCATACCATTACACGAGGGCCAAAATATCTCTGTTTTCTTGATATTAAGTTCATACCATTACACGATTGGCTGTAAACGAACCGGACGAACACGAATAAAGGCTCGTTCGTGTTCGTTCGTTTAAGATTAACTGAATAAATTAACGAACACAAACACTTAAACAGACGAAATTTCTTGTTCATGCTCGTTCATTAAAAAATTGGGGTTGTTTATGCTCGTTCATTAATATGTTAAACGAACATAAACAAATGGATATAAATGAACGAATATAAACATAAACTATTCAAAATATATATAACCTTCCTTTTTGTGTGTTTGTTTCTGTAAGTATGCCTATCATATAATAAAGCTTTATTATATTTGAACATAAATAAACAAAGATATATAAGTGAACATAAATGAACATTAAAGAACGTATAATGGACGTTCTTACACGTAAATGAACGATCGATACTTGTATTCATGTTCATTCATTTAACCAAATAAACACAAAATTATGTTTATGTTCATTCATTTAATAAATAAGCGTATCATAAGGTTAATGAATTGTCCGGTGTTTGTTTGACGGGGTGCCAAATGGACCAATTTTCTAATTTTTTATTTATATTTTTTTGTTCTGCCCTTTGTTTACTTTTACTCAAAATTGACAAATTCCTACACCACACCGGCAAAGACGATGCTTCATTTTTTTTTTTCTTTGTTACAACATACCAAACAATTAACAATCACATTCCATTGCTTTCTTTCCTTCCACAAAACAAAAACACGCTTTCGTTTTTAGGCATTTTATTAAATAGTCGCATATACTGTCAGTCAGCAAATCAACTTACCAAGGTGGTTGTAACTCTCTTAGTTTTACATGCATCATGCATGAGAAATGAATTTGGTTAATCTTTTTTTATACTCATCGTCGTTGAATTCAACAAATAAAAGTGGCGTATTCTCAACTATATAGGCCATGGTGCACTTAATAAGTTGATATGTGGCTTAAAATGGACTAATAATGCATAAAGCCTAAAAATACCAAACATGACTTCTAATACGGTTCATAAGGCAATATATGTAATGTATAGTTTAGCATTAATTATTTTCAACCTATTAAAGTTGAAATGTTAATTAAATTAATACAGTTTGGACCTAGCTAAACCTACCACACCAGTCTCCCTGGTTTTATTTTCATAAAATGCATCAATTATATGAAGTAAATAAATAGAGTACTCGAATAAATTTTAACATTGATCATGACTACACAATAGTTTTAATTAATATTGCAGGTGTACCAACAGCTGGAAGAACCGACTAATAGAAATTAAAATGGTTTGTTCAAATGTACTTAATTATGGTCAAATAACAATGCCACATTTGTGCCTCACTGGATTGATTTAGTCTTATTCTATATGGACAACTATCAAACCACTCCTAAATAATGCATACACTTTTATTAATTAAAGTGTTTAGTTTGGCTATCCTATTCCGTATTTCTCTTAGGTTGGTCATGTTTCAATTTATTTATAGGGAGATCTTTATAGATAAAAGAAATTAAGAACATACTAGTATAGTACAGTAATATATATGTTAAGGTTCGAGTACTATGTCAAAATGAAATTTTGGTTTACGATGCACAGTAATATATATGTTAAGGTTCGAGAAGACGTGTTGAAAGGGGACGTGCGATGCACCTCACACAGAATTAAGTCATCCAAAATTTGCAAGCCAAGTGATCGAGCTGAGCTGGCATGTCTGATATATGATGTGCATGCCACGACTTGGTTCTCCCTTCCACTTGTAAAATACATACAATCAACACATCATTTTCATCTCAATTATAACTTCTGTCATAAACATGGACGGACCCACATGTATGCCGGGTGTGGCACGGGCTACACCCGATTTTAGGTCACGAAGTGCAAAAAGATTTCAAAACTGTCGTTTTTGTGGTATGTGCAACCCCCAAAATTTTTTTGCTACTTTCGTTTCTTACGGTGTAACTTTAGTTAGCCCAACATTTCTTTTCAACACCCTCTTAAAAATCCTGGGTCCGTCCCTGGTCATAAACTTATTGTAAACATATCTATCGGTCCACACGCTAGTTTCATTTCTGTATATACGCGTGTGGTTTTGTTAGTCACGTTGAAACTGTTACAAAAGTTGAAATGTTTTTAAGACATGTATTTCATACCTGAATCCATGATACATGTTTTAAACACTTTAATTTGAATGATTTGATTGTGAAATCACTTTAATAAGGATCAGTCACCTAACTTTTATTCGCAAACACTTTACAAAAAAGGCATTTCGTTCAATGTACGCACAGAAAAAGTGGAATATCGCTGTGCTCTATAGTGCCATGCTATCATTGAAACAATCATAATGTTGGTTCAAACATAATTATCGTAAGGGAGTTTAGGCTTTAGGTAATGGGAATTGCCTTTGTCACTCGTGAGGCACATAGGACAAAAGATCATCACTCGTGAGCAATGACGAAGCCTGGATTCTTCGCTCGGGTGGGCCGATACACAAATATAATCCAAGAAAATAAATACATTAATCGTAAAACCTTATTACAAACATGTATTAATTAATATCTAAGAGTATGATAACCATTGATTTTTATAAAAACATTAATCGTAAAACCTTATTACAAACACTGCAAATGTCAAGTTGAATGGGCCAAAAACAGTTTGGATGAGGATTTTTTTTTTTTTTTTTTTTTTTTTACAAAAGCAAATAAGTTAGACAAAATACGTTACAATTTACGGTTTATATGCATGATATTAATAACCAAAATCCTTTTTCGGTGGACCTTGGCCAACCCAAGGTATAAGCTGGCAGAGGCGTCTCCGTCCCTGCTCGTGAGGCAAGTGGGTAAATTTTATTATTGTTTATTTGATTTGTTAGTGTGTGAGGTTTTTTTTAGTTATATTTTTATAAAGTGATTACTTTAATAAAAAGGTGACAGGAGTGATGACAACTGTGAGTGAAAGGCGAAAAGAAGCGAGAGAAAATGAATGATAATGTAACATTGAAATGAAAAACTTTTGTATGCCTGGCCCGTTTTATCAATGGTTTTTGCTCTCACTTTGCAAGTCTGGGCCGTCAAGCCCGTTTTGGCTAAATAAATCATACATATAGTAATTAGAATTAAAGTTTTCTAAATAAATTGTACGCTGAAACATATATTAATCAAGCTTTAATCAATCAAAAATAGGGCAGTTTATCTATATATATTTTCCAACAACATTTTAAGCATTTCTCAGACATAAAAAGTTAAAATATTGCAGTTAGATTTGGATATGAAATCATACAAGATAAACAGGTATAGAGATAAGGTTTTCTCTGCTAAGTTTACCCGAAAAAGCAAGTTTTTTAATCAGATATACATGATCTAACCGAGTATCCCCGTGACTGTTTCCAACCATTTTACAATTTAAATAATAAAACAACCTGAATTAAATTCAAGCGCATTTGCAAAAGAGTTCTCTCGCTTTATCATTATGAGTCTACGATACGATAAGACTCGAGCTGAACCACAACAACAAATTTGTAACAAAAATACGATGCATAGCATGTCGAGTACGAGTAGTTGGCAAATAAGTGTTTTTTTTTTTTTTTTTTTTTTTTTTTTTTTTTTTTTATTTATATATGGTTCAGTTGAAGCTGGTAAAGATAACAAATAATAGTTCAACTTAAACTTTGAATCGTAAGAATTTGGTTGCACAAGAAAAGAAATAATAAAATGAAAGGGGCAATTACATATATGTCCCTGCTAAGCTAGTTTATTACATATATACCCAAGCTTAAAATTTAATTACATATATCCCCTTCCTAAACACTCTTAATTACATATATACCCAATTCATTTAAAATAGCTTATTAAATGACTATTATACCCTCTATAATTGCAACATCTAGGCCTTTTTGCATGTCGGATGATATAACTAGTCCATTAGGTGTACCAATTGCTTTCTTAAGTAATTCAAGAAACCATATCCAAGAATTTTTATTTTCCGACTCAAGTACACCATAAGCGACAGGAAAAATAGAATTGTTACCGTCCACACTTGTAGCAGCGATTAGGACTCCATTAAACTTCCCTTTTAGAGTACATGCATCTAGAAGGGGGGAATATATTAATATTAATAAGGGTATAATAGTCATTTAATAAACTATTTTAAATGAATTGGGTATATATGTAATTAAGAGTGTTTAGGAAGGGGATATATGTAATTAAATTTTAAGCTTGGTTATATATGTAATAAACTAGCTTAGCAGGGACATATATTAATTGCCATATCTCATTGGGCTTACTTAAGGTTAGTTCTATTTTTAGTGAATGCAAAAATCTTTTTGTAAAGTTGCACAAGCAAAGAAGTGTGTTAGCTACGCTATAGACCCTTTTTATGGCAAATCAAACGGTTTGATAATTAAAGTTTTATTCGGTTATCTAATGACGACACGAGTCATGGTCTCATGGACTACTACTGACATATATATCATCGTATTGGACCGATAAGCAGACCATATAATATACAACATTCTCTTCTTGTTATACTTATCACATAACAATATGAGTATGATGGATGAAAATGAGTACTTGATAGTGGATCCTTGGAATGGTGGAATAAGGGACCTGGTTAGCTATGGTGTATTTGGTAACAAAGCAAGTGGTGCTAAGTTCCTAGAGGGTGAAAAAGAGACGTGGGATCATAGGTGGGTCATAATAGTGTCGATAATAATGAGGAAGTTGATTAAGTTGTTTGGTAAGCCTATGGAATTCATTGGTTACGTTCTGGATTTTGTTCTTAACTTGATCTCTCTTAATGGTGGTGGTTTATTCTCTTTGTTCATCAATTTCATACAAGGTATCATTTTATTTCTAACCCCATTTAACCTTTTACAATTACTTTACTTACATTTACATGCCTACTTGAGTATTACCCATGTATAAGAAAGTTATAACAATGACATTTTAGCCAGTAAATTTTCATGTGACTAAAGGCAAAAGTTATTTGCCTTCACATGAAAATTTGTAGGCTAAAATGTCACATCATAACTTTTTTATTTGCCTTCGACATTGTGGTCATGGAGGTTCATTTGTGCCGACTCTGGGCTATCAAAAAGGGTAGTCGCCTAGGGATTAGTTGGCTCGCAATGTCGAGTCCGAAACCAGGTAAAAAAAAAAAAAAAAAAAAAAAAAAAAAAAAAAAAAAAAAAGATAAAACTTTTAGAAAAATCCCGCATCATGTTAAATATCACAAATTAGATATTACATGCTTAAATAATCACTAAAAACTCCTTATTTGCATGCTTAAGTAATCACTCTCTATTTAGCATGTGTTTAGTTCTTTGAAATACAAAGCAAAGGTATGTGACAAGGTTAAGTTATGCTTATTGTTCACTACAAGTACTCTAACAAACTTAATGTTAAGATGTGTTATAAGTTATTATGTAAATCTATCAATCAATGTTTGATTAATCCAATGGAATTGAGGACGCAGGGGAGATGGTAATTCCGAGAAGAGGGTCAGCAACATTTATCAGCACAATCGGACATATTGATGGCCGAATTAACCTGGACCCTAGGGATGTTTTTGTGGTAGAAAATGAGGCAGCTACCTCAGGACAAAGGGCCATTAAGTTAGAAGCTGGGAACAAGTCCCTTATGGACCTCTCTATGATGGCTTCCAAATTGGCTTACGAAAATGCTACTGTTATTAAGAATGTTGTCAATCTACACTGGAAGGCATGCTTCCCAATATCGCCTCTTTACATTTTTTTTATTTTATTTTTTTTCCTTATTTGCTTCGAAGTGTTCTATGTTAGAAGCTAACTGATATGTCACGTATATTCTCAACAGATGCATTTTGTTGACTTCTACAACTGCTGGAATGGTACGAGATTATTTGTTATATATATTCAGTTATTACTTGTTTTTGGAATCCTTTCTGATTAACATTATTTATGTGTGGGCAGAATACCAAAAGGAGCGATCTACCCAAGTTTTCATATTCTGTGACAAGCCAAAAGATGCAAATTTGATAGTGGTAAGTTTCAGAGGGACAGAGCCATTTGATGCAGATGATTGGATTACCGATTTCGATTACTCTTGGTACCAGATTCCAAACTTTGGAAAAGTCCACATGGGATTTCTAGAAGCCATGGGTCTCGGAAACAGATCAAAGACATCATCCTTTCAGGAACTTATTCAAGTAACAAAGTCAAACGTTCAATCGTCAAATGGTTTTGATGACAAAGACAAGAAGACTCTTTTTCCAGAGATGGTGAAGATGAGTGCATATTTTGCTGTGCGGGAAAAGCTCAAAAGCTTACTTGACGAGCATACAAATGCAAGGTTTATTGTGACTGGGCATAGCCTAGGAGGGGCTCTTGCCATATTGTTCCCAACAGTGCTAGTATTACACGAGGAAGAAGAGCTTCTACAAAGGTTGTTAGCTGTGCACACATTCGGACAGCCAAGAGTTGGCAACAGGAAATTAGGAAGGTATATAGAATCAAAATTACAAGAACCGAACCCCAGGTATTTTAGGGTGGTCTACTGCAATGACCTTGTTCCAAGGTTGCCTTATGACAACAAAACCTTCTTGTATAAGCATTTTGGGGTGTGCCTCTACTACGACAGCTTGTTTGTCCAGCAAGTAAGTTATCATTTCTTTGTAAACAAGTGTTTTCTTATGATATTAGGTCTTTTTTCAAACTAGCTTGATGTTGTTTTGGTCTTGTGTTGTTGGATGAAGAAATTGGAAGAAGAGCCAAACAGGAACTACTACGGGTTGTGGTACCTGATTCCCGAGTATCTGACTGCTGTATGGGAATTGGTAAGAGGTATGACAATGGGAATGGCATACGGGCCAGAGTACAAGGAGTCGTGGGAAGGCATAATGCTGCGGATGATAGGTCTTGTAATTCCAGGACTTTCTGCTCATGGTCCTCCTAATTACATCAATTCCATTAGACTCGGAACGGAAAAACAAATTCAGATGTCAACCTTGTAGAAATGCAGCTCTGTGCGGTTCAAGCAGGCATGTGGAAATCACTGATGAAAAGTAACCTGTTTTCCTCATGTAAAATTGCTAAAATAGTAACCTGTTTTCCTTATTAAGTTCTTAATATGTAAAAAAGCTTGTTTTTTTTACATATAATAAATTTACTTTTTCGTCTGTTTTTTTCCAATCCTACTTATGTGAAGTTCTCTTTCATTAGTTAGCGCACCCAAAAGATCAGTGATACAAACTAAATTTGTCTAGGAAGATTTGGTTGAAAAGTACATATTACCACAAGTTGCATACAAATGTTTAGAAGAATTTATATTATCAGTTAGTCTTGCTGATCTTAGGCAATACAAATAGTGTGATATGATCTTTGTAGATTAAAAGATGCATTTTCATTTGCTAAACACACAAAATATTTATTATTAGCATATTAAAATTAAAGTGCACCAAAAGAATTAGTAGACCACAAGTATTAAATCCTAGCGCATGCAACTATGGGGTGTGAATGAAGCGAGTTGCTCGTGAGGTACTCGGAACATACCCTTAACTAGTTTGAGACCCAGATTGAGCTTAACATAAAACTGATTTAATAAATAAGCGTTAAGCTAAACGAGCTGGGTAGCCCGCGCGTTGCGGCGGGGTGTTTAGATAGTTGTTTTTTGTTGACGATTTGTGTTTTACGTTTTGTGGGTTGTATGATGTAATTATTTGGGTTATTTGCCGAGGGAGCAGTGGACTTCCATATTCTTGATCATTTCACTAAAAAGTGCTTTTGCTAATGTTTGTTGGGTTTTAGAGGGGGCGGTGTCCTTATAGTGAAACGACTAAAATCAAATCTTGAAATCGTATCACGAAGACAAGCCAGAGCACAGCCATAATCATCATCCATACCACATATGCCACAGTCCCATAAGATGTGGTCTTGTAGCACCTCGAGGCCTCAAAAGCATAAGTGGAAACTTTTGCCAAGTACAAACCCAAACCACCAAATCGAATGGGTAAAGAAGCGAGTCACCACTGTAAGTCTCCAAAGAAAGGCCCTCCACAAACCACGATATTCTCGATCGACCTACCCAACCCTTTGTCAAAAAAACAAGGCCTCATCCTCCATGTGTACAGGTTGACAAGTCCTTAATGCAAAAAAGAGTTTGGCAATACCCAAACACAATCGAAGCAAAAGAATCTCACTCTGCGGGTCATGTAACTGTGAAGAAGACTCATCAAATCAACACCATTCGCAGCTCTCCTTATAGCCAACCCACTAATAAAATCCGTGTCTCTACTAACAACTCCCCCAAGAAGCTTCATACCCAATGACGGCCTACGAATATCAATAGGGAATAAACCCTCACGAAGCTCCATACCATTACACGAGGGCCAAAATATCTATGTTTTCTTGATATTAAGTTCATACCATTACACGATTGGCTGTAAACGAACTGGACGAACATGAATAAAGGCTCGTTCGTGTTCGTTCGTTTAAGATTAACTGAACAAATGAACGAACACGAACACTTAAACAGACGAAATTTCTTGTTCATATCATTAAAAAATTGAGGTTGTTTATGTTCGTTCATTAATATGTTAAACGAACATAAACGAACGGATATAAATGAACGTATATAAACATAACATATTCAAAATATATATAACCTTCCTTTTTGTGTGTTTGTTTCTGTAAGTATGCCTATCATATAATAAAGCTTTATTTTATTCGAACATAAATAAACAAAGATATATAAGTGAACATAAATGGACATTAAAGAATGTAT
This sequence comes from Artemisia tridentata subsp. tridentata, assembly GCA_021014915.2. Classification (NCBI taxonomy): domain Eukaryota; kingdom Viridiplantae; phylum Streptophyta; class Magnoliopsida; order Asterales; family Asteraceae; genus Artemisia; species Artemisia tridentata. Next base: position 1,725,689 of record CP139504.1, on the reverse strand, counting down.
AATGGACGTTCATACACGTAAATGAACGAACGATACTTGTATTCATGTTCATTCATTTAACCAAAAATGTTAAGTAATTAAACTAGAGCTGCCAATTCCTAAAAAAAGATAAAATCTTGAGACAATAATAATGTTCCTCATTACTAAATCAATAATGTTTAACTAGAGCTGCCAATAAAAGGAATTCCTAAAAAAAGATAAAATCTTGAGACCCCCCATAAACAATAACAAGAAGAAGCAAATAAAAAGATAAAGATTGAAAGCAAACCAACCATCAGATGGATCTGTGTCAGCATTAATGGAGGTTGAACCCAACAACAATACTACTAGAACAACAACCACCAATGTTGGTGTTGGTGTTGGTGTTGGTGTTGGTGTCATCATCTCAACAAATTTTAAGGAACAAAACTTTTTCTTCAATAATAATAGGCCTCTCTCTCTCTCTCTCTCTGTCTCAGTTATACTACTACTCCCATTTCTTTATTTATTATATTGGTGATAATAATGTTTGTTTTTAAACTCTAGTAACAATTGTATTTATTAGTAGTACGGTATATAATTAAAGAATGGACTAATTGTCTTGTAGAGTGAGTGAGAAACAGGAGGATGTAATGAAATGTGAGTATATATTTTTGATTCATTCTTTGCCACAAGCTGGCACCCACCCACGATCTCCTAAGAATCCAAAGCTGCCCCCCACAATTATATACTCCCTCCTCTCTACTTTTCCATTAGATACGGTAATTTTCTACAGTAGTTATCGCTTCATCATAAAACAATTGTTTTGTTTTGATTTGTTTGATTTTTTTTTTATGAATAACGAGTCAAATTGGAGCTTTAAAAAGGCATGGAACTAGCCGACAAGCTTATGCAATACTAAACTTGCCAAATTTTAGCTTTATCGAGCTGCTCAACTCATTTATACTGTTGCTCTTAATAATACTAGATCATTTTACACCCTCGTACTTTTTACAATTTACTCACGGCTTAGTGTTATCCAGACACCCTCATAGGGGGTGTTTCTAATGATTGAGTACATCGGACGGTTATACTGTCTGTTTTATGGGTTGTATATTTTGACTAAAATAGATAGGACCCACATAGTAGAGGGTGTTAGGATAACACAATACTCACTTCTTTGAGTAAACTACATTTTTGGTCCTCGTGGTTGTATCAAAATTGCACTTTCAGTCCAAAATTCAAAATTCGTGATATATCAGTCCAATATGCTTACGTGGCTTCCACTTTCAGTCCAAATTTCAAACATGGTTCCACTTTTGGTCCAAATCGCTAACGGAGTTAGTTTAGTCCGTTAAATCTAATTGTAAAGTTGCAACATTAGTCCTTTAACCTAACGGTCGTTTGCAACGTTCGTCCTTTATACCAAATATCGTTTGCAATGTTTGCACCGTTAGTCCTTTCAGTTAGTTAGTTTTAAAAAAAAAAAATAATAAATAAATCGAAAAAATTTAGAAAAAAATCTAAAAAAATGATTTTTTTTTTTTTTTGAAAATTTTTTTTTCCAAAAAAAATAATTTAAAAAAAAATTCTAATAAAATTTTTTCTTAAAAAAGTCGAAAAATATTATAAAAAAAAAATTTGAAGAAATTTTTTTTTTCCAAAAAAAATAATTTGAAAAAAAAATTCTAATAAAAAAATTTTCTTAGAAAATTCGAAAAAAATTCTAAAAAAAAAAATTTTTGACGAAAACATTTTTTCCAAAAAATTCGTCAAAAATTTTTTAAATTTTTTTTTAGAACATATATATTTCAAAAAAAAATTTTAGAACATATATATTTCAAAAAATTTTAAGAAAAAAATTTTTATTAGAAATTTTAAGAAAAAATTTTATCGTCATTTTTTTTTTTTTTTTAGAATTTTTTAAAACTTTTTTAAGAAAAAATTTTATTAGAAAATTTTTTTTTTCAAATTTTTTTTTTTGGAAAAAAAAATTTCGTCAAATTTTTTTGTTTTTAGAATTTTTTCGACTTTTTAAGTGGTGGTGGGTGGTGGCGGTGTTAAGTGGTGGTGGGTGGTGGCGGCGTTAAGTGGTGGTGGTGGTGTTAGGTGGTGGTGGTGTTGGGTGGTGGTGGTGGTGGCGGTGTTAGGTGGTGGTGGTGTTGGGTGGTGGTGGTGGTGGCGGTGTTAGGTGGTGGTGGTGTTGGGTGGTGGCGGCGGTGTTAAGTGGTGGTGGGTGGTGGCGGTGTTAAGTGGTGGCGGGTGGTGGCGGTGTTAGGTGGTGGTGGTGTTGGGTGGTGGTGGTGTCGTGTTAGGTGGTGGTGGTGTTGGGTGGTGGTGGTGGTGGCGGTGTTAGGTGGTGGTGGTGTTGGGTGGTGGCGGCGGTGTTAAGTGGTGGCGGTGTTAAGTGGTGGTGGGTGGTGGCGGCGTTAAGTGGTGGTGGTGGTGTTAGGTGGTGGTGGTGTTGGGTGGTGGTGGTGGTGGCGGTGTTAGGTGGTGGTGGTGTTGGGTGGTGGTTGGTGGTGGCGGTGTTAAGTGGTGGTGGTGGTGTTAGGTGGTGGGTTTGGTGGTGGGTGGTGGTGGGTGGCGGTGTTAGTTGGTGGTGGTGTTGGGTGGTGGTGGTGGTGGCGGTGTTAGGTGGTGGTGGTGGCGGCGGTGTTTAAGTGGTGGTGGGTGGTGGCGGTGTTTAAGTGGTGGTGGGTGGTGGCGGCGTTAAGTGGTGGTGGTGGTGTTAGGTGGTGGTGGTGTTGGGTGGTGGTGGTGGTGGCGGTGTTAGGTGGTGGTGGTGTTGGGTGGTGGTGGTGGTGGCGGTGTTAGGTGGTGGTGGTGTTGGGTGGTGGCGGCGGTGTTAAGTGGTGGTGGGTGGTGGCGGTGTTAAGTGGTGGTGGGTGGTGGCGGCGTTAAGTGGTGGTGGTGGTGTTGGGTGGTGGTGGTGGTGGCGGTGTTAGGTGGTGGTGGTGTTGGGTGGTGGTGGTGGTGGCGGTGTTAGGTGGTGGTGGTGTTGGGTGGTGGCGGCGGTGTTAAGTGGTGGTGGGTGGTGGCGGCGTTAAGTGGTGGTGGTGGTGGTGTTGGGTGGTGGTGGTGGTGGCGGTGTTGGGTGTGTGGTGGTGTTGGGTGGTGGTGGTGGTGGCGGTGTTAGGTGGTGGTGGTGTTGGGTGGTGGTGGTGGCGGTGTTAGGTGGTGGTGGTGTTAAGTGGTGGTGGGTGGTGGCGGTGTTAAGTGGTGGTTAAAGGACTAACGGTGCAAACATTGAAAGGACTAACGGTGCAAACATTGCAAACAATATTTGGTATAAAGGACGAACGTTGCAAACGACCGTTAGGTTAAAGGACTAATGTTGCAACTACTTAACGACTAAACTAACTCAGTTAGAAAATTGGACTGAAAGTGGAAGCCACGTGTACTTTTGGACTGAAATTAATCATTTTTTGAATTTTGGACCAAAAGTGAAATATTGGTACAACCACAAGGACCAAAAATGTAGTTAGGATAACATAATACTCCACTTCTTTTTAACATTTAAGTTTACTACTCATACATTAAATCATTTTGGTTCTTTCCCGATGATATAAAATAGTAACAAGGCTAGCATCTACATCGAACTATTCAATATTATGTACACCACTACTTTTTTTAACACTCGGCTTTCAATAATATATTACAATTATCTTATTTTTTTTTTTTTTTTTTTTTTCTTTTTTTTTTTTTTTGAAAAGTAATATGTTCTAAAAATGCATATATTATAGCTAAGAAAGAAGCACATGTGAACTTTTTGACTAACCCGTTTAATGGAAGATTCACACTCAGATCGGCAGACGTTTTAGTGTTTGGATGGGTTGGTGGGAAACATGCATGTGTGGATCTAATTGGGGTTTCTCCTCTCGTGGGTTTGAGTAGTCAGGGTTCTATAGTAGGACATGCTGCTTTGAAAACCGCCTCATACCAAGTGCCAAAACACGAGAAAGCATGCATTGAAAATCAACATGTTTTTATTCCTTTTTCGTTTGATACTTTTGGTTTCCTTGCACCTGAGGCAGTGGAGTTCCTCAACAGAATCCAACGAATTATGCATAGTAATGTTATAACACCTAGATCCACAGATGTAGTTTTCAAAAGAATTAGTTTTGCAATCCAAAAAGGGCTAGCGCCAACTTGTTGCCCGTTTGCCTTCCACCTTTATGTAAATCAAAAAGTTAATCCAAAAAAAAAAAAAAATAAATAAATTAATTTATAGCCATCTATCACAATTGCAACTAAATAAACACTTTAGTATATAGAAACACTTAAGAGCATAGAATTTGGATTTACATAAAGGTGGAGTGACAACAAGTTGCGTCGCTAACTCTTTTTAGATTGAAAAACTATTATTTTTTAAACAACATTTATTAATCTATGTGTCATAACATTACTATGCATAACTTATTGGACTTTGTTGAGGAGCTTCAGTGCCTCAGGTTCATGAAAACCAAAAGAATCAAATAAAAATATGTTGATTTTCAATGCATGATTTCTCTTGTTTTGTCACTTTGTACGAGGCGGTTTTCATAATAGTCTGTCCAATTGTAAAACCCCGGTTACTCAAACCCACGAGAGGAGAACCGTGGTTAGGTCCACACACGCATGTTTCCCTCCAACCTATCCAAAAACCAAAACGTCTGCCAGTCTGAGTGTGGATTTTCCATCTAACGGGTTAGTCAAAAGAGTTTACATGTGCTTCTTTCTTGGCGGAGATTCTGGCACGCCTACATACGTCAAAAGGACATCCTTAACCATATTGTGTCTGTACTTGAAGCTCGGGAGCTCTTTGCAATGAACCACATGTTCCCCAAAAGAATCCAAACATACATTGCGACAAACTAAGCATATCTCATCAACAAAAAATAAAAGAATCATGAGACGATACTTAAGGATGGTACGATATTCCAACGGTGACATATGTTAACCTAGCCCATATATGGGGATAGCTAGTAGAAAATCATGAACATGTGGTGAACTTGCATATTCTTGATCGTTTCACTAAAAAGTGCTTTTGCTAATGTTTGTTGGGTTTTAGAGGGGGCGGTGTCCTTATAGTGAAACGACTAAAATCAAATCTTGAAATTCTATCACGAAGACAAGCCAGAGCACAGCCATAATCATCATCCATACCACATATGCCACAGTCCCATAAGATGTGGTCTTGTAGCACCTCGAGACCTCAAAAGCATAAGTGAAAACTTTTGCCAAGTACAAACTCAAACCACCAAATCGAATGGGTAAAGAAGCGAGTCACTACTGTAAGTCTCCAAAGAAAGGCCCTCCACAAAACATGATGTTCTCGATCGATCCACCCAACCCTTTGTCAAAAAACAAGGCCTCATCCTCCATGTGTACAGGTTGACAAGTCCTTAATGCAAAAAAGAGTTTGGCAATACCCAAACACAATCGAAGCAAAAGAATCTCACTCTGCGGGTCATGTAATGTGAAGACTGAAGAAGACTCATCAAATCAACACCATTCGCAGCTCTCCTTACAGCTAACCCACTAATAAAATCCGTGTCTCTACTAACAGCTCCCCCAAGAAGCTTCATACCCAATGACGGCCTACGAATATCAACAAGGAATAAACCCTCACGAAGCTCCATACCATTACACGAGGGCCAAAATATCTATGTTTTCTTGATATTAAGTTCATACCATTACACGATTTGCGGTAAACAAACCGGACGAACACGAATAAAGGCTCGTTCATGTTCGTTCGTTTAAAATTAACTGAACAAATGAATGAACATGAACACTTAAACAGACGAAATTTCTTGTTCATGTTCGTTCATTAAAAAATTGAGGTTGTTTATGTTCGTTCATTAATATGTTAAACGAACATAAACAAACGGATATAAATGAACGTATATAAACATAGGGGAAACTATTAAAAAATGTATCGAACTTTACGTGAAAATCGGTTTTGTGTAGCGAACTAAAATTTTTAAGGAAAAGAGCATCGAACTTCAAAAAATGCATGTATTTATGTAACATGTGACCTGCACAGCAGGTCACAAGCCTAGTCAGCAGGTTTCCTTTTTTTTTTTTTTTTTTCTTCCCACATTTACCCTACTAACCCGAATTTACATAAATGGTCCCTCTCGTTACATTAAATTGCGAAAAACGTCCAAAATCATAATTTTTTTAGAAAAAGAAATATTTTATTTCGGAAATAAATTTTTTTAGAAAAATAACTTATTTTTTCCCGAAATTAATTTTTTTTTCGGAAAAAATTTTTTTTAGGAAATTTTTTTTTTGAAAATAATTTTTGAAAAAAGAAAAAAATTATTTTCGGAAAAATTTTTTTTCTGAAAAAAAATTTTATTTTTCGGAAAATTTTAAAAATTTAATTTTTTTTTTTATAAATTTTTTTTCTGGAAAATTAAAAAAATAAAATATTTTTCGGAAAAAAATAATTTTCGAAAAAAAAAAAATTTTGGAAAAATAATTTTTTTTTTTATAAAAAAAATTTTTCCGGAAAATTTAATAAAATAAATATTTTCCGGAAAAAAATAATTTTCGAAAAAAAAATATTTTTGGAAAAAAAAAATTTTTTTTTTTAAATTTTTTTCCGAAAATTAAAAAAAATAAATATTTTTCGGAAAAAAAAATTTCGAATAAAAAATATTTTTTGAAATTTTTTTTTTTTTTTTTTTTACAAAAAAATTTTATTCGGAAACAAAATAAAAAAAAAAAAATCCGAATTATTTTTTTCCGGAGAAAAATAATTTTCTTAAATTTTTTTTTGAAATTATATATAATTTTCTAAAAAAAAATGATTTTGGACCTTGGACGCAATTTAGCGTAATGACAGGGACTATTTATGTAACTTACTTTTAGGACCTTGGCTGCAATTTGCAAAATAAGGAAGGGTAAAAAGGTCATTTCCCCTTAAAAAAAACCTGCAACCTGCTGTGCAGGTCACATGTTATATAAATAGATGCATTTTTGGAAGTTCGATGCTCTTTTCCTTAAAAATTTTAGTTCGCTACACAAAACCGATTTTCACGTAAAGTTCGATACATTTTTTAATAGTTTCCCCATAAACATAAAATATTCAAAATATATATAACCTTCCTTTTTGTGTGTTTGTTTCTGTAAGTATGCCTATCATATAATAAAGCTTTATTATATTCGAACATAAATAAACAAAGATATGTAAGTGAACATAAATGAACATTAAAGAACGTATAATGGACGTTCATACACGTAAACGAACGAACGATACTTGTATTCATGTTCATTCATTTAACCAAATAAATATAAAATTATGTTTATGTTCGTTCATTTAATAAATAAACGAATTTATCATAAGGTTAATGAATTGTCCGGTGTTTGTTTGACTGGGTGCCAAATGGACCAATTTTCTAATTTTTTATTTATATTTTTTTGTTCTGCCCTTTGTTTACTTTTACTCAAAATTGACAAATTCCTACACCACACCGGCAAAGACGATGCTTCATTTTTTTTTTCTTTGTTAGTTAACAATCACATTCCATTGCTTTCTTTCCTTCCACAAAACAAAAACACGCTTTCGTTTTTAGGCATTTTATTCAATAGTCTCTTAGTTACAACTTACCAAGGTGTTGTAACTCTCTTAGTTTTACATCATGCATGCATGAGAAATGAATTTGGTTAATCTTTTATACTCATCGTCGTTGAATTCAACAAATAAAAGTGGCGTATTCTCAACTATATATATAGGCCATGGTGCACTTAATAAGTTGACATGTGGCTTAAAATGGACTAATAATGCTTAAAGCCTAAAAATACCAAACATGACTTCTAATACGGTTCATAAGGCAATATAATGTATAGTTTAGCATTAATTATTTTCAACCTATCAAAGTTGAAATGTTAATTAAATTAATACAGTTTGGACCTAGCTAAACCTACCACACCAGTCTCCCTGGTTTTATTTTCATAAAATGCATCAATTATATGAAGTAAATAAATATAACATTGATCATGACTACACAATAGTTTTAATTAATATTGCAGGTGTACCAACAGCTGGAAGAACCGACTAATAGAAATTAAAATGGTTTGTTCAAATGTACTTATGGTCAAATAACAATGCCACATTTGTGCCTCACTGGATTTAGTCTTATTCTATATGGACAACTATCAAACCACTCCTAAATAATGCATACACTTTTATTAATTAAAGTGTTTAGTTTGGCTATCCTATTCCGTATTTCTCTTAGGTTGGTCATGTTTCAATTTATATATAGGGAGATCTTTATGAATATATAGTAATATGTTAAGGTTGGAGTAGTATGTCAAAATGAAATTTTGGTTTAGTAGTAGTAGTAGTAGTAGGGTTAATGTATATGAGAAGACGTGTTCAAAGGAAACGTGCGATGCACCTCACACAGAATTAAGTCATCCAAAATTTGCAAGCCAAGTGATCGAGCTGAGCTGGCATGTCTGATATATGATGTGCATGCCACGACTTGGTTCTCCCTTCCACTTGTAAAATACATACAATCAACAACACATCATTTTCATCTCAATTATAACTTCTGTCATAAACATGGACGGACCCACATGTATGTCGGGTGTGGCACGGGCTACACCTGATTTTAGTTCACGAAGTGTAAAAAGATTTCAAAACTATCCGTTTTGTGGTATGTGCAACCCCCAAAATTTTTTTGTTACTTTCTTTTCTTACGGTGTAACTTTAGTTAGCCCAACATTTCTTTTCAACACCCTCTTAAAAATCCTGGGTCCGTCTTATTGTAAACATATCTATCGGTCCACACGCTAGTTTCATTTCTGTATATACGCGTGTGGTTTTGTTAGGGTGGAGAGAGTGATACTTTTCAACCCTCCAACCCTCCCAAACTTTAACCAATCAAATCCCTCCACCTCATTTCAACCCTCCAACCCTCAACCCAACCTTTTTTACTGGCAACCATCACTCTCAACCCTCCCAAATCTTTTTTTAAATATTCATAATTTATCCTCCAAATTTATAAATTTGCAACATTAACCCTTCCAATACTAAACAATTATATAAAACAAACAAACATTTTATTCATAACTGAAATTAAAAGTACAATTCATAAAACAAACAAACATTTTATTCATAACTGACAAGAAACCACATAACTTAATATTCCGAGTCATCGAGGTATGGTAAATGTTGAGACGCTACATGCTCCGTAAGATCAAATTGAAGACGGTGATGGATTTGCTCATCAAGTAACTCCGGTAGTGCGTTTTTTTTTACTTCCTACGCTCCTTGCAACGTCTATTTTTTTTTTTCAAGTTTAGTCCCTCCAACGGTCACAAGACCGTTTCTTTCAATTAACCCGAAGCGAGTTTGGTACTCGCAAACCCAACCCTCCATTGTAGCCCGCAATACCGGCAACCATGAACCCTCCAACCCGCTAGCTCGCAAGGACCAACCCGTGAATCACTCCCTCCAGCCTTAGTCACGTTGAAACTGTTACAAAAGTTGAAATGTTTTTAAGACATGTATTTCATACCTGAATCCATGATACATGTTTTAAACAATATATAACATTTTGAATGATTTGATTTGAAATCACTTTAATAAGGATCAGTCACCTAACTTTTATTCGCAAACACTTTACAAAAAAGGCATTTCGTTCAATGTACGCACACAAAAAGTGGAATATCGCTGTGCTCTACAGTACCATGCTATCATTGAAACAATCATAATGTTGGTTCAAACATAAGTATCGTAAGGGAGTTTAGGCTTTAGGTAATGGGAAGCCTTTGTCACTCGTAAGGCACATAGGACAAAAGATCATCACTCGTGAGCAATGACGAAGACATGATTCTTCGCTCGGGTGGGCCGATACACAAATATAAATCTAAGAAAATAAATACATTAATCGTAAAACCTTATTACAAACATGTATTAATTAATATCTAAGAGTATAATAACCATTGATTTTTATAAATTACCCTTCTTAACAATACTTAAGTACTTAACTGCAAATGTCAAGTTGAATGGGCCAAAAACAGTTTGGATCGGTTTATATGCATGATATTAATAACCAAAATCCTTTTTCGGTGGACCTTGGCCAACCCAAGGTATAAGCTGGCTCCGTCCCTGCTCGTGAGGCAAGTGGGCAAATTTTATTATTGTTTATTTGATTTGTTAGTGTGTGAGGTTTTTTTGAGTTATATTTTTATAAAGTATGTATTTTAATAAAAGGTGACAGGAGTGATGACAACTGTGAGTGAAAGGCGAAAGGAAGCGAGGGAAAATAAATGATAATGTATAGCATGTCGAGTACGAGTAGTTGGCAAATATCATTTCATATGTTGCAAAAGATGTAATGCTTTCTGCCTTCGATTTGTTTCTTGAACCTCTACCATTTTTGACTCTATCTATCTATATATATTTTCCAACAACATTTTAAGCATTTCTCAGACATAAAAAGTTAAAATATTGCAGTTAAATTTGGATATGAAATCATACAAGATAAACAGGTATATAGATGAGGTTTTCTATGCTAAGTTTACCCCAAAAAACAAGTTTTTTAATCAGATATACGTGATCTAACCGAGTATCCCCGTGACTGTTTCCAACCATTTTACAATTTAAATAATAAAACAACCTGAATTAAATTCAAGTGCATTTGCAAAAGAGTTCTCTCGCTTTATCACTATGAGTCTACGATACAATAAGACTCGAGCTGAACCACAACAACAAAATTGTAGCAAAAATAGGATGCATAGCATGTCGAGTACGAGTAGTTGGCAAATAAGGTTTTTTTTTTTTTTTTTTTTTTTTTTTTTTTTTTTTTTATATATATATGGTTCAGTTGAAGCTGGTAAAGATAACAAATAGTTCAACTTAAACTTTTTTTTTCGAACATTCAGTCGGGATACGACATCTGGGAAACCTCACTGAATAATAGTGAAGGCTTGCACGTACCATAGACACCGAGATGTTGACCATGGGCCGTTACAAGTATTCGGAAGGAAAAACCCCAAGGCTTGCCATCCCTAAGGATCGAACTCAAGACCTTGGGTAAAACCGGGTATGCCTCTGACCAGCTGGGCCGCCT